>CM055200.1:6200598-6853098 GCA_029224185.1 Karalla daura
TGGCAAAAACGCTGAAAACTCCCCATAAGAAATGAATGGGACAAGGTGGCAATGGCTGGCAAACTGCTGGACCATTCTAATGTCAATAAGAGACAATAGAGACGCTAGTCCCGGTCTGTTAATGTGATGTCAACGTTTTGTAGCTTTCGACCAGTCTCCACCCAGTGGACCCTTGGCTCCAACCGTCACCGTGGGCAACCTTGATTAGAGCTCCCATACAGCTGGCGGACTCCACCTTCACCGCCGTCACCGTGGCGACCCTCATTGGAGACTCCACACAGCCAGTTCAGCGGTACTAACAGTGGTAGTGGCAGAGTAGGGGGTGGAGTTCGGCGCTCACCCCCAGGAAGATGTTCTTGGAGGAGTCGAAGCCGGCGGCGTAGATGCGCGCCGTGTACGGCGGCGTGCGCTGGCACTTGATGCGGCAGGCGAAGCGGGAGATGGTGCTCTGCACCGACTGCGTGTCTGCGTTGCTCTGGCTGCCGGCCACCGTGTCCGTCACCACGAAGTCGATGGGGCTCTCCGTCGAGCGGCCGATCTGAGGGAAGGACGGAGGGGGGGGGGGGGGGGGCGGACACGAGAGGGGTCAGCCAGGGGCAAGGACGCGTGACAGAGACTCTGGAAAGACCGCTGAAACCAATCGTGCAGGACGCGTGGAATTATCATCTTAAATGACTGAGATGAACGGGCAGTGACGCAGCACTGACGTGAGCCGGGCCGGGTGTTGCTATCGCGCGACCACATGTGCACCGGAACCGTCCTACGAAACGGCCTCCGAGAGGCATGATGATGGACAAAACGCTTTGATTCGCTGAGAAAGCCAGAAACGAAACCCTTTGATGACGCCCGACTAAGGCGAACGCGTTCTACTCTGCATCTGCCAATGAGTATCGCAAGATCTGATGGAGAGCTCCGGGGGCCTCTAGATGGATCCCCTCAACGGCTCCCATCATGGCAGGACTCTAGAGAGAGGGGGGGGGGGGGGGGGGGGGGGGGGTTAACAGGAAACGTAATGTTATGTCACACACTCGGGCCGCGTATCGCTTCAGATTTTGGAAAACTGGCGCGCCGAGGCGGCGAGGCAAAGTCAGCCTTTCCCCTCGCCCCTGGCGCTCGTTTGCGGGGAGCGCGGAAGGGCGAGTGGCGACGGAGCGGAAAAAACGCTCCGGCGCCTCGGAGCGCGGACGGGACGTCTGACACAGGCGGCCGCAATCAGCGGCGAGGCTTTTCAGGGGCTAATGGCCCGCAGGAGCCGCGCGTCACCGCTACGGCTGCCGCAGATGACTGCGCTCGGAAACACACGCAGGCTTTCAACTCAAGCCGGACTGCCACTGACACCGCAGGTCTCTCTCTCTCCCTCTCTCTCTGTCTCTCTCTCTCTCTGTCTCTCTGTGTCTCTCTGTCTGTCTCTCTCTCTCTCTCACTGTGACTCTCTCTCTCTCTGTCTCTCTCTCTCTGTCTCTCTCTCTCTCCCTGTCTCTCTCTCTCTCTGTCTGTCTCTCTCTCTCTGTCTCTCTCTCTGTGTCTCTCTCTCTCTCTGTCTCTCTCTCTCTGTGTCTCTCTCTCTGTCTCTCTCTCTCTCTCTCTCTCTCTCTCTCTGTCTCTGTGTCTCTCTCTCTCTCTCTGTCTCTCTCTCTCTCTCTGTGTGTCTCTCTCTCTCTGTGTGTCTCTCTCTCCTCTCTCTCCTCTGTGTCTCTCCTGTCTCTCTCTCTCTCCCTCCCTCTCCCTCTCCCTCTCTCCCTCCCCTCTCCCTCTCTCCTCCCTCCCTCCTCCCCTCTCTCTCTCTCCCTCTCTCTCTTTTTTCCTTTGTGTTTCCAGTCCGCTTCGTTGTGACGCGAGGGGGCCGCGCGACTGATCTCAGACCAGGTTGACTGATCACGGAACAATTCCACTCGGGAGAGATCCAGCGGAAAAAAGAAGAAAAAAAAAGAAAAAGAAAAAAGAAAAAAAAAAAAGGCGGTCGTAAAAGTCGGGCCCCCGGCGGTAAGAACGCCGGGGCTCGTTACCTGGAACATGTCTGTATTGCTGTCGTGGGTGTACTCCACCACCACCGTCTGGGCTCGGGACAGAGTGTAAGAGATGCTGTGCTGGTCTTTGTTGCTTATGGCCTGGTGGGACAGAGAGACGCGAGAAGTTACTCCAGCTCCTCACTGCAGAATGTACGCGCGGAGGGTGAAAGCCGGGCGCGCCGTCGAGGCAGGGGGGGGAAAAAAAAGAAAACACCTCGGACATCTGCTCGGCTAAGCGTTTACTTAAAACAATAGGCGCACGGAGGAAAGGGCGGGGCGGAGTGAACAGTTCAGCTATGCAGTCACTCGCTGGACCCGGCGCGGCCCTCGACATCTTTTCAGTGAATCAGGACCACCCAAAGGACGACAACAATCGGTCTTCGAGAATCACTGCAGTCAGAGAAGCCTGGCCTCTGTGTGTATGTGTGTGTATGTGAGGAGAGCGAGGACAAAAAGTAAAAAGTGAAAAAATAAGGTGTCCGCCGAGAGCCCGCGCAGTGCAGATGTTAAACCAAGAGCAGAGAGAAGGTCTTTTCGCACATGTGCCTTCCAATCTCCGGGCCGTTTTAATGGATTTCTGGATGATTCCTGGGCGGTCTTTTAACAGACCACGGACAGGCGGACATTGTGCTCCCCGGGACTTTGCGAGGAAACACTCAGTTACCCTCCACTGGACCGTTCACGTTTGTTTCTCTTATAAACCTTCAGCACCTTCCAGTTAAATGCTGTGTAAAAAGAAAAAAGTGCACTTTTAAAACTGCTCATTTTCCCTCCTTTTTTTTTTATCTGGGACTTGGAGAAGCGCTGCTGAACTCTGCTCTTTTCCTGTCCCGTTCATAGGGTGTGTGTGTGTGTGTTTGTGGTGTGCATGTGTGTGTGTGTGTGTGTGTGTGCGTGTGTGTGTGTGCGTGTGTTATACTTAAATATCACAGGACACAAAAGCAAAGAGAAATGCACAAAAGCCTTTTGGTGGAGCAGAGCACATCAAATCCTCCTGAGCTGGGTGTGTTTTATTTGGTGTTGCTAGACGATCGAATACACTACAGGCGCCGCGTTCGCTAATGGGAGGAGAGGGAGATGGTTCTTTTTGCCCCTTTAAGGGGCAAACGCATGTTTCATTCACCGTTCTATGTGTTTGGGATACATCGCATGCGACGTGTCTCGTGAACAGCGTCGGCCTGAAAGTCACTTGACTTCACAAACGCTCCCCCCGTGGCACTCAATCTGCTGACGTATGGGGTTTTGGTGTGATTGTCCGGGTGACTAAATGATACTGTCTATGTACCGTATGCATCTGTGTGTGTCTGTGTGTGTGCGTGTGTGTGTGTGTTTCACCTTGGCTGCCTGTGGAGAGCAGGCGACGTGGACTGTGCTGGGCTTCACCCATTCGCCTTCGGTCTCTTGCAAAGTGCAAAAACGGCTTTTACGACGGCCTCGATCCCCGTTGGGCAGAGAGCCATTGTACCTGCACGTGCACACACACACACACACACACACACAATGAGAAAACAATAGGGCATTATAGTCTGAGCAGCTGTACAATATAGTGGGGGGAAAAAACTGCCATTGTGTACAATACTTGAGGCATTCTGGTGCACTCCCTCCATGCCCCCAAGACTGTGTTCACACGCACATACGGAGCACACACGCACACGAATGGCAGACGACGCTTTACATACACGCCTTCATACAAAAGCACGCCGCGTCCGACGAACAACAAAGCCTCCAAACATGTCCCCCAGAAAGAGCTGAGAAAATAAACGCACAAAGGGACTCATTTATCCCGATACACAGCAGAGGAAAGGAGAATAAACAGAGGCGTTCCCCCGCTGCAGAATGGAGCCTCTGTGACTCCCGGCACACTGACACTGTGCTGTTGTGTCTCCATGACTCTGAGTGTGTTGTGCGAGTGTGTGTGTGCGTGCACGTCTAAGTCTTGTTTAATATCTTAAGTCTGAAAACATTCAGCAGACATTAATCACCTCCGTCTACCATTCGGTGTGTGTGTGTGTGTGTGTGTGCGTGTGCGTGTTTGCTTGGAAACGGGGGAGAATCGCGCAAGAAAGCGGATATCCCTCACAATAAAAAAACGGCGAGGTCCGTTAAAAAGCCGAAGAGACTTTCATTCATAAAAAAACGCCTCTCGCCGAGGAAGCCGGCGTCGTAAAAAGGCAATAATTCAATCCGAATGAGTTTATTTGTCACTGCGGGGAAACCCGAGCCACATGAGGCGGTCGTACGGCAACGCAGAAGTGCCGACCGTCTGTACACGAGTCAACAGAAAGATCTGTAGAGTGGGGGGGTTAACGCGACATGAACAACTAGCGTGAAATGGCTTTCAACGTGCATTCCGCTTCAGAAATGGGAGAGACTAAATGCCCATTTGCAGGGAGAAGCACCGCCGCCTCACCGCAGGAGCCCGGGTCGGGGACGCGTGCGTCCCGAATCGGGCCGATCAAACCGCGAAACCGATCCACGGGCTGCGGGGGGGGGGGGGGGTTTCACGCCTCCCCGCGCGCACGTGTTCCGGGACGGGCCGTTAGCGGGGCGGGGGGAGCGACGCTCCTACCAGGGCCGCGGCTTCATAAACATTACCACATGCATGAACACCGCTCATTACTTTAACACTGTTATGACATCCGGCGGCCACATAAGTTATGGACTCCCCCCCGGCCTCCCCAAATACGCCTGCCACAACACTCTAATAAATGCGACGCGGGCACGCAGAGGCGCGCGTCGCATTTCTGCCCCGTCATTGCTTTTTTCGAGGCGGGCCCCCCGTTACCGCCGCCGTCCACATTTCCCGGGCTCCTCGCTCCAAGAACGCGGCCAAAACGTCACTTGACGCGATAGCGGACGGCCTGCGTGACTTTTCCTGAACGTTCGAGACGCCGTCACGCTTTAAAGGGGCAGAACGGAAAGAGTCGGCGCTCGGGACGCAGCAATCAAGGGCTCATTGTTTTTCGGTCCAGGGACGGGTGACGCACACGAAAACCTTTCTTCAGAAAACACGAACGAATGGGGAGAGGAAGAGGGGAGAAAAAAAAAAAAAAAACGACGAGCGGAAAGGCTGCGATGACAGCGGGACTCCATGCCGTGCCGCGGAGAGCGCGTCTCCGACCAATCAGGCTCCGGGGCCGAAACCTCCCACTGCACCCGGAGTCCGGTGAAAAAAACGTAGAAAATAAAAAAAATTTAAAAAAAACAAGACGACACACAGGCGGTTTGTGAGGACGTCCGGCCTGCAGCGAAATGTTTCTCTGGGAGCGCTGGGATCGGCCGGGATCAAACGACGCCGGGAGGGTTTACGAGTAACCATGGTGAGAGGACAGAACCACAGCAACGTTTGGGAAGAGTAACCATGGCAAGAGCGTAACCATGGTAAAGTTTATCCCGTGGAGAGAGAGAGCGCGCGAGAGGGAGAGAGACAGAGACGGAGAGAGAGGGAGGAGGGTGGGGGGGGGGGGGGGGGGGGGGGGGGGGGGGAGCAAGAGAGGGCAGGGCAGTCTGCTGGAGAGAGCTCAAAGTGCTGCTGGCAGCCCAGATCTGAGTTCCCATGGGTAGCAGCGGTGTGTGAGTGTGCATACATGCAACCAAATATGCTCAAAACAATGGCAGAGCGACTGGCAACAAGTTAGCGTCTGTTACTGTGTGTGTGTGTGTGTGTGTGCGCTGTGTGCGTGTGTGTTTACACAGGTCGTTCATACAGAGGCAGGAAGAGCCTCAGCTAGGAAAAAGTTAGTCTGTGGGCGCAGACATACAGTGGACTGTAGTTTTCAATTACCACAATAAGTAACAAGCCTGTGAGTGTGTGTGTGAGTGTGTGGTGTGTGTGTGTGTGTGTGTGTGTGTGTGTGTCCTCCAAACACTAGTAAACCGAAGCTCGGTGCGCAGTAACAAGCTGTCATTTATGCAGTGAACCTATAAAAACATAAAGACGGGTTGTGTGAGTAACTACTGCCTCTAGCTGTGTCACTCCGTGTCTCTGTTTACGTGTACTGGCAATCGACAGTTCTAGGAATCAAGAGACAGCAAAATATATTTACGACAACAAATGCAGTACAACGTGCAACAAACCTACGTGGCTGAAGTTATCAACACAAAACATACAGAGTAAATATTTAAGAGTCTGGTAGTTTACGTTTGGAGTGACATTTGATTATGATGAGCTATCGTCGGCATATAGTGTAAACAAAACCACAACACTTCATGTCAAGTGCATAGAATTGCATTGTTATGGTCGCGCGTCTTGATCTTAATTTATTGTAAACTTGTGAAGTTCTGTAGCATTCCTGTAGAAATGTGTAGAAAACACAGAAACTGTTGCAAATGGACAAAATTGCGTAACTTTGCCAGTTCCAGTCTCCAGAGAAAACAACAAGCAAACTCCAGAAATAATACAATTACTGAGAGTGAGAGCGGGAGTGTTAAAACACACGGAATTCGATAAATAAGAAAAAAATAAATAAAAGGCAGCTCAGACAGAGTGTCCGCCGTCGAGCCAACTTTCTTATTGTCTTGACATTCAACAATTTCCATGGCACTCATTGCAGCTGCACTTTGATTCGGGACAAACATTCCTGTGGACACACAATTAATACGTTAATACCGTCGCATTAAGGCAGACAAAGATGGATTTGGGGGTGGGGAGGGTGGGCAGGCGGGGGGTGGGAGGGGGGGGGCTGCATTGTATCCAGTGACATTGAGAGTTGTTTAAAAAGCCACATGGAAGTCCAGCGCGCTGTAAACAGATCGTCTCTGGAGACATTCCTCCGGATTAGGGCCATTAGCATCGCTGGGCCTCAAACATGGTCATGCTGGACTCGGTGGGGGGGGTGGGGGGGGGGGTGGGGGGTTGAGCCCGGGGTCAGTCGCAACACCGTGCGATGTGTCGGTGGGATCCTCCGTTAGTGTTTGCGTGTGGCGGGTGTGTGCGTAGTCACACAGGATTCTGGGTTTCAGTCCGAGCACTTGTTTGAGCCTGTTGGGGGAGCCACATGGGCGGAGTTTACCACAGCTGGGCCACTTAGCGCGGCGGTTTGTCCTGCCTCACGAATCGCTTCCAGCTATTTGCTCGGACCGATTACACTAATACCAACCTAAGGAGAAATAAGACACCTAAGTCTGATTTCCGTGGAGGGAAACAAGTGGAACATCATCATCGTGCGGATATGGCGGTTTTATTTTATCTTCGACTACACGGGTTTACATATTAGCTTGTGCTCTTTTCCAAGGTTAGATCGGTCTCAGACACATGACTTCTCCCTGCCAGTATCAACACGCCGTTATCAGCGAGTGATAGGGGATATCAGTCTGCTTATCTGGGTGATTCACTAATCACAGTTTCGAGATTGCACAGGGGAAAATCTGACATCAAACAAACAGTGACTGGCAGTCACTGCTCCACTTGCTTTTACTGTGACAGCTCGCCCATGATGCAAGTTTCTGTACCCTGAGTTGTCTCCCTCCACGGGTATGGAGTAATGCTGGCAGTTCTTCAGTGAAGTGTAGTTGTCTTCATCTTTGGCCGCTTTATCCGTGTCCATGTTGCTGGTGCGGCAGTTTTGGCAGAGAGGCCAGACGCCATCTGAAGGATGCCAAGGTATTCCCAAACTGAAGAGAGATATCGTCTCTGGTTCTCCTGCCAAATGTGCATGCCTGAAACACCTTCCCAGGCATGCCCGAATGGAAGAGCAGCAGCTTTACTTGGAGCCTTTCCTAGATGAGCTCTTCACCTCATCTCCGAGGTGGATCCCAGACACATCAGCCACTTGCATCTGCCATCGCGTTCTTTCAGCCGCTGAAAGATGAGAGCTCTCCAATGTGCTTCAGCTCTCTTATCGCTGCAACGGATCAGTGTAGCGATACCCCAAGATCCTCCCCTTGGGAAATCCCAGCCTCCCCTGCTGAGACATTCCATGTCCCTAATTGTCCATTTAAATAGCCTGGGACTGGACCCCCAAGGTCATGGCACTAGACCACTGTGGCTCCCTCAATGGCCACCAGGGTCTCAATGTCGGATCACTTCAACAGGCTTAGCTCCAAGGTGTTGCCTTGGTATCCCTCAGGGCGGAGTACACGAGCCATGATTATTACTGTCCATCGGGTGTCTTCTCAACCGCACTTTGTCTGACCCTTCACCTAAGACCTCTTTGCCATGGGAGACCCTGACGGGGGCAAACTGCCCCCGACAACACAGCTCCTAGGATCACAAGGGTACTCAAACCCCTCCACCACGGTAAGGTGGCGGTTGACGGAGGGGTGCAGCGCAGTTGTGAGGATTCCCTGCACGTACGAGGAGAATATTTTGACACTAGTTTCTGTTTTTCCGCAGAGAGTTGCCAAGGACATAGATGTGAGAGTTTGTTTTTTTCACCACTTGCAGGGTTATAGAACAGTGTTTTGATGAACGGGTGCCCGTTTTCTTTTGTACTGTGCACGTGCTTGGGAACACACATGGGCAAGATTACACACAGATTCTTGCAGATGGCCGCAGTGACGCGCACTGACGAACCAACAAAGACCAGGAAGGAGAAAACGGCAAGCATGCAATCATAGATGCAATGACGCGCGGTTTAAAATAAATATGGAAAACCTTTTTTGCAAATGTTTCAGGAGGAAACAGCACGGAACATATTTATCAGGCCCCAAACAAATGCAAAGTGTTCCTTCCCGTTTTGCCCACTTTGTTCCCCAGGTAACACAACAAAGCACCTTCCGCATCTGGCGGGATGTTAGCATCTTTTTTATCGTGTGGACACAAGTACCTCGATGTCATAGGCAAGGTCCTGAGGATGACAAAAACACGATATTCATTCCATATCTTATGCTTTCAATGCATGTTCTCTGTTAGTGGCTTCTATGATGCCTACTTCTTCCACCTCCTGTCGATGGTAAGTAACATGTCACCAGCGTCAGGGTTACAGGCCACACATAAAATGACTGTAGTGTAAATTCGAGTGTTCACTGGCCTCACAAAACTTTATTTGAAACTCGGTCCGCGTCGATTCATACCATCCTGCAGATCCTGGCCCTTTCGACCCGCTTTTAAAAGAGTGTCTGGGCCTGGAATCCGTGAGCAGCAGCAGAAAAAAAAGAAGAGCAAAGCGGAAAACTAGGGTTCTCCTTGTAAAGGCATGAAATTGCGTTCACTGCTCGCTGCGTTTTTTTCCACTAGGGAAAATTTCCACGGTCATCTCCCTGACAATACCCGCTCCAGCGCAACCCAGAACAACAAACTGTGAGTCAGCTGTGGAACCGACTGTGTGTTGTGGTCAGTGAGACATAATGTGTGTGTCTGTGTATGCGTTGCGCCTTCGTGTAAGGAGTCTTTCCGACATCTGCATTCCTCTGTGGAGTGGGCTGGGACGGGGAGCTGAGTGGAATAGCCCTTTGGGGAATAAACAGGAGGCAGGACAGATAAAGGAAGTCCTTCACTGTCAGTTGTTATTGGGGAAAAGTGTGTGTGTGTTTGAGAGTGTGGGTACACGTCCTCTATGCCGAAGATGCAGGGTGGGGTGGAAGGTTTTCGTTTTCCTACAGCTGAGCATGTGGACTCGGGTTAAAACAAACCTCTGGAGTGAGAGGGGGGTCAGGGGTGTTTATGATGAGCATCCTGGCCCGGGCCGATCTCATCTCATCATATATCAAGTGATCTGCCTCGTGCCATGTTCCAGAAAGTAAACAGTTTGAACTCTGGCTGAACGACATGATCTGTGCATGTTCTCACCCAACTGGACAAAAATATCCCTGATGTTTATGTTGTTTCCAGGGCGGTATCTAGAGTAGCCAATCAAAGAGCTTCCAAATCCTTAATGAACTTCTTCAGTGTAGCAGAGGCTATTTTTCTCCTCATGATTATTTCAGGCATCTTAAGATTTGAATGCAGATTGATTTATACTGAGGTATCATGGGTAAACGTTAACAAAAGAACAATACAATGTCATAT
This sequence comes from Karalla daura, assembly GCA_029224185.1. Classification (NCBI taxonomy): domain Eukaryota; kingdom Metazoa; phylum Chordata; class Actinopteri; order Chaetodontiformes; family Leiognathidae; genus Karalla; species Karalla daura. The sequence continues at coordinate 6,210,556 of CM055200.1, forward strand.
CAATGTCATACTGCATTGTCACAATGAGTTCAGGCTACATTCCAATGGATGTAAATCATGGACTTTGTTCATAAAAACACATGTCTCGATGATGATCTTCAGAATATACAGCCAAAGAAGTTTAAACCAGAAATGACCCAAGACTGGGATACATTTCATGTGCAGAGTGAAATCATTCATAAAACACTGGAAGTTTTGGGAACTCTGAGTGGATAGCTCGAGAACAGCCAAAAACCAGGCATAATACGGAAGAAAAGAAAAGTCAAGATCAACAACCTGAACTGTTTAGGTCCATATGGCAACTGTTTCTAACACGTCTGGAAGTTAAAATAAATATTCACTCTTTTTTTAGGCTATCTGACTCTTAAACCAGCAAATGAGCACTGTGTGAGCTATGTGCTGTTCAGTGAGCGATTATCAGTTGCCTGCAGTGACGGAAAGTGATGCTACGACGGTGATGAGACAACATTGGACGGAAATGAACTTCAAAGTAAACCTGGGGCCCATGCTGTTGGGCCAATCAGCCCGATTCAACACACTGTGTGTACATACACTTCACCTACACTGTGTGCTCTTCATAACGACGCGTTTGACCTTTAATACACGAGAACTCATTCTTTTGCCGCTGTGAAAATCGAACCGATCCAATCTGCAAATAGCGTGTGTTTGACTGACGCAGCACTGGGATGTGACGACCCGGTGATCTGCCTCTTACCCCAAGCAACAATGAGCTCTCATACTTCACTGGCACTTTGGTGGAGGAGGTGGTGGAGATGTTTTCCTGCTCCGGGGAGTACATTGGGCACGGCTGATTGAGGCTTGGTGAGATCTGACGACAAGGGCCGGGGGGAGACAGGAAGGGGAAAAGGAGGGGTGGGGGATGGGGGGGGATCGGGGTGGGGTGGAGGACCGGGGGAGGTGCTAATCGAACGGGGGGGGAGAGGAGGAGAAGGAAGGGGAAGGGTCAGCTGAGCCTCAGCTCCACCCTCTCATGCTTCATGGGTCCCTCTATCGCAGCGCCACTTGTCCTGCCCAGCAGAGTGACAGAGGGAGGATTAAAAGCAGAGATTAGCGAGTTTGCTCTAATAGGAACAAATACGACACATATGCACTTTCAGCATCTTTACGTCTGAGCTCATGCCCTACGTTCACATATGGCGCTAGTTTTCCACATCTGACAAGGCCTAAATCCAGCTCGGGCCAATTCAAATTCAGTGCGGGTCGCACATAACGGGAGCACATTCTCAAGTGGATTGCAAAGCAGTGGATTTACACAAGGTGCGAGTTGTGCCCCATGAGGTGGATCGGATGTTGAGCACCATGGGCGCACGGTGTCCCATTAACATTGGTTTTCTGTGATGGCTCCAGCAGCTAGCACTGCTAGTCTGGTCGGTCTGAAGGCTTTCAGAATTAACCTTTCAACGGAGCTCTTCATTAGTGGGTAATTAGAGGAAAGAAGTGCATGTTTGTATACTTCTGGCTGCGCTGGTTTGCACTTAATGTATCCATCTATGTGTCGGTTTTTCCTTTGTATCACTCTTGATATTGACTGGGCTTCTTATTATTCCTCTTCCATTAGTTGTTTTTTTTTTTTTACCATTTAATAGCAACATATGGTTGAGAGCGCCCAGGCAAATATATCACTGAAAACCTGCGACTCACCCGGAGTCTGTGTGGTATTACTTTCCTCGACACAGAAATGAATGGGACAAGGTGAGACGAAACACCAAACTGTGTTTTTAGTAGTGTCTGTTGTTTTAGTAATAGTAGCAGTAGCGGGTACAGTACAAGTAGGTGGGAGTTAGTTTAGTAGAGGCCGGGCTACTTCCACTCTGCTGTCGTCACCATAGCAACCTTGATTAGAGGTTCCAAACAGCTGCTGGACTTCACCCCCCCCCCCCCCAGCCCAGCCCAGCCCAGCCCCCCCCACATGCTGCCGTCACCATGGCAACCTTGATTAGAGGTTCCAAACAGCTGCTGGACTTCACCCCCCCCCCCCAACCCCAGCCCAGCCCAGCTCCCCACCATGCTGCCATCACCATGGCAACCTTGATTAGAGGTTCCGAACAGCTGCTGGACTTCACCCCCCCCCCCCCCCAGCCCAGCCCAGCCCAGCCCAGCCCCCCCCACATGCTGCCATCACCATGGCAACCTTGATTAGAGGTTCCAAACAGCTGCTGGACTTCACCCCCCCCCCCCCCCAACCCAGCCCAGCCCAGCTCCCCACCATGCTGCCATCACCATGGCAACCTTGATTAGAGGTTCCGAACAGCTGCTGGGACTTCACCCCCCCCCCCCCCAAGCCCAGCCCAGCCCAGCCCAGCCCCCCCCACCATGCTGCCATCACCATGGCAACCTTGATTACAGATTCTATGCAGCTGCTGGACTCCAACTTTTCTGCCATCGACTACGATTAGCCTGCGCAGTACTAATAGAGGTCTCTGTAGTAGAAGCATTTTTGTTTTTTTTTGCGGTTTTTGGCAACTTAACTTAAGCTGCATGGTGCTGCGTCACTCTCTTTACTGCAAATACCCCCCCCCATTTCAGCCTTCACATCCAGGGCCACTTCGACATGCTCAGTGCTCAAAATGCATAAAATACAGTTCACTCCCACGCACCTGATCTTCCCGAGGCTTTCATTGCAAAGACCGAAACACAAAGCCAAACAAGGGAAGTGACTGAGGTCTCGGGTATAGTGTGACTGTTCTCCTCTTGCTGAGTGAGGTGGCTGTAAATGCTGAGTTGTGAATTCAGAGAGTGATTCAAACACGCACGCACGCACACCCGATTCTCTCTAAATACACAGGAAGCCAGCGGGGAGAACAGAAAGAAAACATGTGTGAGAAAAGAAGGCCTGAGAAAGAGACGGACTTCCTGTTACCGTCACGCACGGAGCCATCATCGGTTTTCATTTTATCTCCTGACCTTTCTTGTGTGTTTACTCCCTCCTCTCCCACTCACTTGACCAAAACGTAGAAAGTAAATACACGGGGCTATTTTTATTTCTTTTTAGAAAGTGAAAGAGAGACGACACCGGGGCCCCGCTGCCGCGCGGCCCTCCGCACCCAAATCTCTTCCTACAGTTCCCAGGGTGCCCCGCTCTGCTGCCAGAACACAAAAGCTGCACATGAACAAGGCATGGGGGGGGACTTCTGATGAGAGGTGGTTCCTGAGCACTCTCGCTGAGCACTGAAGAGCAGGGAGGCGCAGAAACTCCCACCAGACCGGAGGGGGGGGGGGTTCACACAGGGGTCCTTAAAGACATACTCTGGATTGGTCCAGGCACAAGCGTGACTCAGGACCAGAAAATGGAAAGGAAATGGATATGTATTGACAGAATGCATTTCTGTAAAACATGGCCCGGCTATTCATCTTCATCTGTACCAAATCTGAAACCAAATATCAGAATTACAGCTCGTACGCAAAACCCTTTAAAATGGCTGCATCTCACAGTTAAAAGAAATAAAGCATTATTTATGGGTTTCTGGACAAAGCTACGTCACCCAGGTGTCCTCTTATGCTAAGTGACGTCGTCTTAAAGTGCCACTCCGTGAAAACCTTCACCGTTTTCTCCTCTTGGCCCTGTTCCTGCAAACGTGTCCGGACGTGTCTGTCCCGGCCTGACCCAACGCGAACCGGAGCTCGTTTCAGGCCACTGAACGACAAAAGTGGATTTTCTCTTTCCTTTTTTTTTGTGTGTGCGTGTGCGATTCTATTATCCTCATCTGAACAGATGGGAGCGGACAGCGCGCCGCACTGATTGTACCTGGAGGCCGGCCGTTTCTCCCTCGCGTTATTACCGACGGGGTTCATGGGGTGGTATTGATCCTCTCAGTTCCGTCTAAAAACCACATGTGACATGTGAAACCATGGCAGCCGCAGTTGTTTCAGTCATTTCCTGTGATGCAACGCGCACTGTGCACAACGTGTCGGTCTCGGCAGAAGCGTGCGCCTCACGGTATCATACCCGCACGGTGCGTTATTTCCACTGATGCAACATGGGATGGCACGCTCGTCAGTGCCCACACACACACGGAGACACACACACACACACACACTGAGTGGAGGAGTTCCTGCGAGGCGGGAACCTCTCAGCGCTGTGCCGTGGGTGGACGCCCACAGAGGTTCCCACACAGGGAGACGGGAAGTTGAAGGGCGCTCGCAGAATCGCGGCTTTCTCACGGAGTCGTCGCTTCGGGTCCGCCGCGGTCGACCGTGGAGTTTCCGCGTTCGGCCTGAGAGCGGCACTTTCGCCCCTCACCCCTCACAATCTCGAACAACAGATCTGCTCCCAGGGTCTGGCGGTGAACCAGGGGCAGGGCAACGGGAATCTCTGCAGGCTCCGAGGGGGCTGGGTTCGGACTCCGGATGGTGGCAGTAAAATGTAAAGAGAAGCACGTCGTGTGTGGCGTGTGCCGGAAAGAAGAGGAGGGGGGGGTGGGGGGGGTGAGGAAGGGTGAGGCCTGAGCCCCACCTGCTACCACCGGCGGAAGGGGTTAATCCAATCTACCCGGGCTTGCACACACGCAGCACTGTCGGCGCACACGAAAACGTTCTGAACGAAACACGGGCACCGGTGGAGTCCGGTCAACAGCGCCAGTGCTCACGGGTGTGGGGGGGTCCGCGGAAATGCTCGGAACGAGACCTTTTCGCAGCCCAATCTCCGCTTCATGGCGTTTTATATTGAGGGCAATGACCGGGGGGGGGGGGGGGGGGGGGAGGGGAGGAAACGGGAAACATTTTCTTTCATGAAACCTTGAACATTTCTGCCTCCAACAGCCCACTTCGCCTACTTATAAAAACTGGGCATTTTGGGTCCTCGAACGTGCTCAGAAATGGCCGGCCGGCGTCCGCCCGTGCGGCGTGAACGGGCGCGTACGGGGGTTTGTTTTTTTGTTTCCAAGCGCGTTTCTGACTAAGCTCTTTGCCTCGGCGGCCCCGCATGACACAGAGCTGGCGGTGGCGGCGCGCCAGCTGCTGCCTAGCTACCGGCACACACAGCGCCACAACAATGGATCTGCGGCCCTGCGGGGTCGGGGACCGCCGCCTGGCCTCGCGCTTGCGGCCCCCGTAAGGAGGCGCGGACCACGCCTGCTGTGCAGCCCATAGCGCCGGGAAAAGGTCCATAAAGCGCTCCAGGTCGCCCAGTTAACGGTATTCTACTGCAGGAGAGCCCCGCACGAAGAGGCGAGGTGGTGTCGAGAGTCAGACCGGTGACACACACACACACACACACACACACACACACACACACACACACATCGTCATCGCCGGTCTGTGGAAACAAACAACCTCGCCAGAGGCAGCGTCTCTCAGGTGGTAGGTCAGGAGCAGGAACTGGGTCGGGGGATATTCTGACAGGGTCGCGAACAAAGAGAAACCCACACGTGGAAACGGAGCGCACGCCGGTAACTCATCTGCACGATCAGGGTGAAAAAAAAAAAAAAAAGTAGGTCCCGGTGCACAACCGGATCCAGCCGCATGCGAGGCTGAGGATGCCGGCTCGGGTGACACAACGTCCCCCCCCCCCCCAACCCGACACGGTGCTGATATTCACAGGTACAGCACGTCATCATTTCCAACTCCATTTGCTCAGGTCTGACCCCGGGAATTACCCTTCAAGGGGGTCAATCTGGACACAAAAACATGACAAAAAACCAAACCGTCGGGACTGGGACGCGCCGTAGAACGAGAGATTGAGATCGGAAACGGCGACAAACCGGGTCAAACCGGACACGAGTCTTGTGGGATGGAACGGGGAGAGAAAACAACGGAGACCTTTCTGACATCTTCATTACTGGAAAGTGGTAACGGTATCCTTCTGGTGAAGTGGGTCGGTGGATCAATAAATAATCACAGATGCACGGGGCTCGCAGGCGCGGCCCGACGCGCCTCTGGCTTTCCGAGCACGGGAAGCCGCTCGGTGAGAACGCGCCCCGGGCCTCAGAGACGACGGTTTGCTCGACGCCCCTTCTGTCGCCCGCAGTCTCGTTTGACCAGGAGAGGCACCGATACGCTGCCCGCCGGGCTGGGGTGAGGTGTCGCCGCCCGGGGTGGATGACAGCCGATGTGTTAGGTGTGTTTAAGTAGGGGGGGAGGGGAAAGAGAGGGGGGGGGGGGGGGGGAGAAGAGCGGCTCATCTTCTCTGCTTGCGGCCGCTGTGATCTTTGCCAAAACCCCTCATCAAGCGGGTCATCGGACACCCAGTCATCCCGGCGCTGCTGGCTCTCGCCGCATCCTCCAACACTCTGAGGGCTTTGCAAAGAGTTTCACGCCTTTCACGTCCCCCGCCGGCCGCGCTCACAGTCGCCCTGAGCTCCCCCGGCTCGGCCCGCGCTTCCTCTCAAACGCTTACGTAGCGAATTCTCCCCAAACGCAAAGTCTCCGGCCGCCTCCTCCTCCTCCTCCTCCTCCTCCTCCTCCTCCTCCTCGGTACTTTCATCTCGGCATCCCTGGCGACGGACCATCTGACGGCTTCATTACGAGCAGACAAAGGGCGACTATTTCCGTTGCGCTCGATCACTGTCAGAAGTCGACCCGGGTTGATGGACTTGGGGCAAAAAAAGACGACCCCACATCTTCCCTTAATGCCGTGTCATCACTGCGGAATTGGGTGAAGGGTGTGCAGCGGAACGTAATAACTTTCGTTTTAACTTATTAGCCACGTCTCCGTCGGAAGCGTGCGAATGTGGGACTTTCCGGGGGCCGAGAGGAGCGCGACCGGCACAACAGGACGGCGGGTGCCAGCCCGCATCAGAGCGAGAGCTGGGGTCACGTTCGCGTTCGACGGAGCGGCTCATATGAATGTCAGCGAGAGGAGGCTCCCGCCAGCCTCCGCTTCCTGTGTCAACCGAGGTCAGGTTTCGATTTCTGTTCCGAGACGGCGCAAAGAGTGTCTGAAAAGCAAAGCGGATTTTCCCGTAAACCGCTACGACTCCACAAAAGCGCACGCGTTTCTGTCTGAACCGATGGCAGCTTTGTTTCTGGGCAATGAGTCGGTGTGAGCGGAGCTTTTGAAGACCTTTAATTAGCGATGGGGTGAGCGTACACCCCTTCACTACGCGCTGGTTATTCTAGCACAATAAGAGTCTATGACGAAACAGCCTCAGCTGGAGACTCGCCTATTACTGCAAACATTTTAACATCTGCAATTGGTCTAAAACGCCTCTGTGGTTATGAAGGCAGAACGGCAGTCAGCTGGAGAGGAAACACACCGGGAGGGGGAGGAGGGGGGGGGCAGAGCCACATCAATATCTCAATACGCTTCCTGAGATAAACACAGACTCTGCCGAGCCGCTTGCCAGCTCGCAGGTCACACGCTCCTCGGCTCGGAATGACTCGACGATCTCTCAGAATCTCCAAATCTCAGCTCTCGACCAGGCTACGATCTCTCATTCGGGGGAGAGCGTGACCAGGCGAGACGCCGCGAACACACAACGCCAAAAGAAACCCACGTCTCGATCAGGCTGGAGCATGCGAGTGCCGGCCGAGGCGGCCGAAACGGCGCTTCCCGTCACAGACTCACACTCACATTTGGACGGGACAGAGGTGACTGGGTCGACCTGCGCTGGAACTGGGTCACGCTCAGACAGCGAGAAGGACGAAGTAAACCCCGCCAGTTAGGGCTGAGTCGACGGGAGAGCGTGGGAGGCCGTTGTGCGTGTGTGTGCGTGCGTGCGCGTGCGTGCGTACGGACCTCATTTGTAATGCAAGCGCGATGCGTCTGTGTGGGCGCAGACGCCCCGGGTCCGGTCTCCAGTGTGCTGGATTGCACGGCCCGGGTCAGCGGGGAGAGGTATTGGTTTGCACGCTGTGAAGATTAGACACCGGGTGGCTCAGAAAACCGATCTTGCGGGGCGGAGGATGTGTGTGTGTGTGTGTGGGGTGGGGGGGGGGCGGCAAACCTGACGCCAGACTCGATTCGGTCTCTTATCTTTGGTCGAAGCCGTCGGATCGATGAACATTAGCTTGTCCCAGGCCTGTACGTTGAGGAGGCCTTGGGCGCGGGTCCCCTAGCAGCTGGTGAGAACATCACAATGGAGGAGCTGGCGGTGAGGACGCCTTCGTCTCACGCTCTCAGGACGAGAGGGAGCGTGTCATGAGAACGCTCTGAGCGGGTCACGGGACATCAAGACGGACAGTCCGACATCAAACGAGATGGTGCAGGCTTGAGGAACTCTGGCTGTGGGCCATCGCCTCGGCCTTGTGTCGAAATCGGGGGAAGGCGACGGCCGCAATCGCCGCCCCGGCGCCATGGAAACGCAAAAATGTTTTGAAGGTCCGCCTTCCTCAAAGTGGCGTCTCGCGGGACCTCGCAGGGGTTACGGCTCATGCTTCGCACGCTCCGGTGGGAACGCCAGGCAGTGGCGGCGGTGCCTGGTTGAAGCTCGAGCGTGCGTTGGAAACGCAGTTATTGTGTAAAAGGTGAGAGCAGAGAGAGCCGCGAGAGTAGCTCCCAGTCGACGGGCGAATGTGACTCGTGTCTGTGAAGCACTTCGAGGTGTTCAATCGAAGTTTTTCGAAAGTCACGTTTAAACGCGTGCAGCTCCATCTGACTCTGAATGGGAACACGCTGGGGGCTGGGGCTGGGGCTGGGGCTGGGGCTGGGGCTGGAGCTGGGGCTGGGGCTGGAGCTGGAGCTGGGGCTGGGGCTGGGGCTGGAGCTGGGGCAGGGGCAGGGGCAGGGGCAGGGGCAGGGGCTGGGGCTGGGGCTGGGGCTGGGGCTGGGGCAGGGGCTGGGGCAGGGGCTGGGGCTGGGGCTGGGGCAGGGGCAGGGGCTGGGGCTGGTGCTGGTGCTGGGCCGCCTCTACTCTATCTCGCCTTGGAGAGTCTTGCCTCCAGCTGCTCTGCCCCACGGTGATTTACACACGGTCGGCGTGTTGACGCACAAATATGAAGTCCCAATTCCCTGACCGCTCGCACGCGGGGGCGCACGCCTCTTACGTGCACTGCTCTCATGCGCTCCGGTGTGTGTGTGTGTGTGTGTGCGCGTGTGTGCGTGTGTGTGGTCCAGCATATTTACACCGAGAGGAACGGAGACGTACGCCGTGGGGCAGAATCGCACGAGCCACCGTGACACACGGCTCTGACAGGGAGGATGAAATAATGGTGCGGCCACACGCACCAGGTGAACGGACACACCCAGGTTGGAGGAGGCAAAATGTGTGGGGGGGGGGGGTCGGTTTTAAGCACGCCTCAAAACGGTGGCCCATCGCTCCACAACCATGTAACCAGGTCCACGGGAAGACTTCTCGGGACCTCGAGGACGTTCCACGAAGACGCCTCTGACCAATCGCAGGGAGGCAGCAGCAGTCACCGCGATCAAGCTGAGTCAGACTTAACCTTGAATTCAGCGCGCCATGCAGCTGTAGATAATGGCTAACAATCAATTCATCCTTTGGGCTACACCTTGAGTAACTCATTCCGTCCAAATAACATGAGTTAGAAAGCTTGGCGTTCAACTGACAACCCAGGACCAGAGGTTGCGCGTTTCTGACGACGGAAACGGAGGCGATTCGGATTTAAGAGGCCGCGTCTGTTGTCACTTTTGCTCGATGGCGACTGGATTGCGCCACGGCTGCCACCGTAATTTGATTGGTGGGTTTCACTCTTCAATGAACAGAAACGATCACAACAGCCAGAGCGCGCGTTAGTGGCGTTAGTGTTCATACAACCGGCTGAGACGCACCAGACAGTGCACCGGGCGGCCGAGTGGCTCCAGATTAACCCCCCCGGCCGATTCATTAACTTCATTGTTCTGGCCGGCTAATTGTTCTAATCCAGAGCAACGGGCCGCCAAAGTGTGTTCCTCCCGGAGGAAAGGCTTCCTCTAATCCACCGAGAACAATCTGAGGCCGGTGGTGTCCAGTCGTCTGGTTTATTCCCGGCTCCACCTGACGGCATGTCCCCCCCCCCCCGGGTTAGAAATCACTCTGACCGTTTGGGAGCGAATTAAAAATTAACTAGCCTCGCTCCATCTGTCTGTCCGCACCCCCCCCCCCACCCCCCCGCCTCTTTTAATCTGCCTTTTTACGGAAACATATTACAGGATGTCCACGCACTCTGCGGTGTCCGGCCTCTCTGCAGGAGCCATTAGCCCCCCACGCCACGGGACGTATAAACCGGGGGACGGATCAGACCAGCTTCCTCCAACGCAGCCAGTCTACACACGCATGCACGCACGCACGCACACACCCCGACAATATCAAGCCGCACCGAGCCTGGTTTTGCGAGAGAGCGCGTTGAGAGCGGGGTGGGCGGGGGGGGGGGGGGGGGGTGGTCGGTAACGAGGCAGATTAGAATAATCCGGCTTGGGCGCCACGCCAAACACTTGACCCGAGGAAGCGTTGCCACAACAATGCTCGCGCTCATCGGCTATAAACAGCAAGGCACGAAATGTGTGCGGCGGGTCAGGAAGAGGGCTCGGACATTAGAAGCCAGGTGAGGAATGTCAACCCGAGCCGCCTTGTTGGGGGCAGACGCACAAGGGCCGGCTGCCGAGGTGGCACCGGGACACACGCGGGCCAGTCGCTCCGGAGCCCCAAAAACGAAAGGGAAAAGACACAGAGCCGGCTTCAGAGCTTCAGAGCTTCGGAGCAGGCCTCTCCCGGTGTTCGACCCTCGTCCGCACCCACGCCACCCGCAGACTGGCCGCCGCTCCGGGGGCTCCCAGGGACGGGCATCTCCCGGAGAATCCAGGACGCGGGAGCACTCCCACGTCAAAAACACGGCCCTCGGAGTGAGCCACAGGCCCCCGGGCGGCTGGACCGGCGCCCGCTGACTAAAGCCCGCGTCACAGGGGTTGTTTTCATGCGAAAAGAGGGTGAATGTGACTCACGACGCATGCGTCACGTCGTCCCAGAGCCCCCCCCCCGTCGCACGCTCACAGAAGCAGCCCTGTGAGGGCAGTCATCTAAGCAAACTCTGGAACCCGAATTTGGGCGGAACCGAATTTGCGACGGCCAGTTCCCCCCTTGGTGCGTTTCACATCCCTGCCGTGCTTCTCTGAGGAATCGCCGGGGCCGGGCCTGGGCTGTGTGCTGCGTATTGCACTAGAGACGGGCGATGTGGATAAACGTCTCATCGCAGACGCTGTGTCATCCCGGTTTGATGGGGCTGCGACCGGCCCGGTCACGTGGCGCCGTACAGCGGGTGTTTGTGCATCGAAGCATGGGTGGACTAAGTTCTAGCAACATTTGGTAGGTTTAAGTACCTGTCGGACAAAAACCTACTGGTGGTCAACTTTCTAGCTTGAGTATATCTTTAAAAGTTTCACTAAGACTAAGATTAGTGTAGTTATCTGGCTGGTGGTCTTTGTTTAACTTTTCACCTCGGTTTTACCAAAATTTCTGAGGCTAGCCTTCAAATTTGTTCAACTTAGCAGTTTTGACGTTTATTTATTTACGTATTTATTTATCAAGGTATCAACTTGTTTGTTGTTGTCATTTATTTTATATTTTATATCAGTTGCTAGTCACCCTCTTCTGCTTTTTTTAATCTAAAGCACCTGTGCCACTTTAAATGAAATGGCATTCGCTGCCATTGGTATTTGTGTTTCACCTTCAGTACATCAATAAAAATCTGGTAAATCTCTTCACCTACGTAGCCTACGAGCAAACAGTGGCTCCCAAGGGCTAAAGCTAAGCGCGGTCCACATGAAGGTATGAACTTCTGGGCGCTACTGTACCGCCTGGTGTCCAGGCTGGCTGGCTGTGCTCAGTCAGAGCCGGTATGGGCGGGAGAGGCGGGCTGGTGTTCGGATTACAGCCTCGTCAATGATTCAGAGGGAAGAGCGCGGACGAGACAACAAACGGGCCCGGTCGGTGGACGGGCCCTGGCACGCGCGGCCAGCCGACACGCGCACACGCCCGACACGCGTGTGGCCACGCACGCCAGGACGTCACGTCTCCGTAGGCGGCACCCTGCGCGCTCCAGCCGCGGTCGTCCACCCGTCGTCTTGCCGCCGGCCCTAACCTTAAATCTATGAACATCCGCTGAAGTTCCGCGGGACATTCTTCTGTCGACGTGAAACGGACGCCTCTGCCGCCATCTTTTCCTGGTCACAGCGAGCAGAAACACGGCGCGACCTTCCCCGGGGGCAGAGGGGCGGCGCGACAACAGCGCTGTGCGCGCGAGCTGCCAGCTCCGAGCCGCTCGCTCGCGTTCAGCGTTTGGAAGAAGATGACAGAACCTCGTCCGACCGCTGCTTTCTGGGCACGTTTGTGACGTTTTCAAACAGGCCCGACGTGCCGCGCGACCTGACTACGCGATCTACGACCGGCTCCACGACGGAACGACGTCGTCACATTTGGTGAGGTGCTTCTTGGATTTCACGTTTTCGCCTCACGCGTGGCTTTTGCGTGCAATAAGGACCGTCAAAATACGTCAAAATAAAGGCTCGTAGACCACGAGCGTTTCGTCCGACAGGAAAAAATTCCAACCCTGGCGTAGAACTGACAGTCTTTGCTTTCTGTCAACACATGATAAGCGCTATGCGGTCTCGTTTGTAGTCCTCTTTATCGCCCCCGATTAGGACGCACGTTTGCAAGTAATTGTTTTTGCAAATTAGTCACAATAGTTACAACTTGGGTACAAGAACTATTTGGTATCTTGAACAAATCGAGCTCAGTTTTGCGCTTCTCTTCATTTGAACTGCTTGTGCGACCCTACCATGCATGACAATGATGTTTGAAATTCAAGTGCTGATAAAATGTCCATAACGACTATTTTGAGCCTCGGTAGGTAAAGGGAATAATCAATTACGTTGTGACACTGTTCTTACAGCTGTCATTATGTCATCGGGGACGATCGTTTTCGCAGTGCGCTGTTCACATTGGCCGGCCGTGATTCGAAGCAGTCGGGATGGAGTGAAACAAGCCCAGTGCCTTGAAAACATCGGGGGCAAGGAGGCAGGCTGGCGGGCTGATCGGTGCGTCCGCTCACCCTCCGCTCCTGTGGCCTCAGCCAGGTCCCCGGGGACAGGGGAGGAGGTGACCTACGCAGGTCTGATTGCGCTGCACCTGGTCATAGTTTGTCGCAATTTGCGGGAGTTCGCGCTCGGAGCTTGCAGGCGCTCGGGCTTTCACAGGGCTTTCTCTGGCGCCGCCCTCCACCTTCCGACCTCTGCTCCTATCTTCGGGACTTATTTGTTAAAAACAAAGCAAACCCGACACATTTACCTCGCGTCCGAACAACAGCCTCAGGCGTTATATGAGGGATTACGCTTAAGGGTGACCGGTTCTGGACGGGTATGACATGTCAGCGACCGTCTCCTGTGTCCGGCGCGGGGGGGGCCCTGGGACGCCGATCATTTCATGGGTTTTCAGCGGATCGCTGCCCGGACTCTCCTCCCCTGCGCTCGCACAAACGCCAGCGCTTCTCTCTCGGGAAGGATTCGGCCTCGGCAAGTTACATAAGCGGCCGTTTCTTTGAGCGTGTGTCTGCGAGTGCGTGTGCGTGTGTGTGTATGTGAGAGAGCGAGAGAGAGAGAGAGAGAGAAAGGGAGTCAGAGGGGATGTACACAGCAGCTCGTTTCAGACAGGAAGGTTGGAAAGTTGAGCAGGAAACGGCAATCATGCGCGATGAGGAGGGGAGCTGATAATTACGGGTTGTGTGCGAGTGCGCCGCACCGCGTCGGGACTTTTTTTCCGGCTGCGCTCGTCAGCTGGGTCGAGGGCGCGGGTGTGTGTGTGTGTGTGTGTGTGTGGGGGGGGGGGGGGGGGGGGGAACCGCAGAGATGCTTTATCTCGAGAAAGTCACACAAACGCGAGCGCGTCCCCCGCCAAACCTCCGTTCTGCCGGGCCTTTACGTATAACCTCAACAGGGCTTTCGGTCCCATTTGCTCCACAGGTGGAAACAGAATGAGACTGAAAAAAAAAAAGGAAGAAGAGTTTGATAGTGAACCGCGCCCGCCACTCTGCGGGGCCTTCGTCTGCGCCCGGGAAGAGCACTCGGCGTACGATCGGCCTCTTTGGCACGTCGCAAATTAGCGCGTAATGGAAAAGGCGAGAGAGAAAGCGAGGCAACAGCGAATGTGTGGAGTTGTGTGCGGTTTTCTCCCCCCTCCAGGCCAAAAACATGCACGTTCGGGCGGATTGGGGACACTAAATCTCCCCCAGGTGTGTGTGTGTGTGTGTGTGTGATGGATTGGCGGCCTGTCCTCATTCCCTGCCTTTGTCCTATGTACGCTAGAGATGCGGCTGGGTGCAAAACAGGTCATAAATAACGGACGGGTGGATGTTATCACGGTGGAGAAAGACATCTTAGGTTTTACCTGCTTAAGCCAGCACGTTGTGCCAGCTCCTAGAGCTCTGCACGTCTGCTCGCCAGCCAGCGTGGCCACATGTCTGATGATTATCGCATTTGTACGATAGCTTAATAAATATGCAATAAATATGAATCTTGAATGCTGTGGTGCAGTGTGTGTGTGGACCTTTTGGCTCATATTTTGAAGGGTCTCACACTTAGTTTGTCCTGCCTATTCAGATAAGAAAACCGCCATGGTGTTACGGTACCGTGTCTGGTTTGGCAAGATGTTTTACGATATGTCCGTTTTAAATCAGATTGCGATCACTTTCAGGTCCCGGCTCGATCGTTTAAGCCATTTCACTGTGGGAGACACTGAATAGTGCAGTCGTTGTGACGAGCCTCAGCAACATGCCTCAGCTGTTCTCAGGCCGGCACATCCCCGACGTTAGCGTATATGTTTTCCCGTCGAGTCCAACAACACCTACAAATAAGGCCCCCATTCATGCCTTCAGCTGGCCGACCGTTGCAGCGCGCTGCCAGGCGGGAGTGTGAGCTTCCCAACAGCTCCTCTGAAGGAGCTGAACAGCTTCATTATGTTTCCCTTTTTAACCCCCGCCTCGCCCCTCGGGCCGACCGGGCCCGGGACGGGACAGGCAGCGGGATGTCGCTCTCGCCGAGCAGACCAGGTGACCGTCCTCACCCCGCTGTGCAAACACGCCACTAAAATAGCTCCTTGAATAAATAAAAGCGGTCTCGGAGGAGGAGCGAGATAGACGGACGGTCTGATAGAGGGAAGAGGCACTCGGAAACAAAGGGAGCTGGACGCGACCTTGTGAGACCGGCCATTGTGCGGCCGTGTTTTCCCCCTCTCTCGCTGTACACGCGCGTTTACGTCGTGCCTCTCCAGGTCTTAATAATTCATGGGCTGTACAATAAACCGATTTACATAATTCATACGGCAATGTGGAGCGCTTCATCATTACCTGATGATTACGGGGCGGAAATGGACCGCCGTGGTCGGTGATTAGCTTTTGCTGGAATCCGCATTGCGTTTCGACGTTTAGCCGAGGCTGTGGGGGGGTGGGTTCCCGTCCCCTTAGCCATTCATCCATCCAGGCTACCAGTAATGACAGCGATCAATGGGTTTCTAAGCTCCTGGCCTCCACAAACAAAAACACCGGCAAAGTTTTCCCGGTCGGACTTGCACGATTTAATCTGCTTATGTATCGGTTTCAAGACATGCAGTCATCTGCCCGATTTTCTGTCTGAACGCGCACTCAGACACAATCGCACAGGAGGGGGGTGGAATAAATACTCGTTTTAGCTATTCAATCCGTCTTCTTGCATGACTGATTGTGTTTGACTTTGCTCTTGTGTCTGTCTCTCAGCGTCTGTCGAGCACGTAGCGCTACGTATCTCTTTGTGTATTCTCGTAGTATGACGATAAGGGCTTTCGCCTCGGTTCAATAGGAACGTAAAGTGTATTCCTGAGAGGTCATGTGTAGCCGAGCCGACTGGGGAATGAGCAGGAGCGATCCCGACAGGAGCTCGAGTCCCGTACGAGGCCTGTGCAGGGCAGCGCACGCCGCCCTGAGCGACAGCATGGAAAAACGTTGGCGGTTTCTATGCCCCCACCTCCTCTTTCCTTCCCTACCTTGCAGAAACAAGGCCATAAAAACGTGCCCACTGTCTGACCCACTTTCCACGGCCGACATAATCTTCCTTTCGCAAAACTTCGGCCTGTTTAGCGGGCCGCCGCGGCCTAAGCCGGGCCGGGGATGCCAGAACGCCGAGCTTTTCGCAGGCGGCGTGGGGAGGAAGAGGAGGGGGAGAAGTGAAGGGGAAGGTGGGGGAAGTGCCGCTCAGCCCTCCGCAATGGAGCCGCACATGCCCGCTAAGACGATGGGCGCAAAAACCAGTGGAGAGCCTCGACAGGTAGAACAGCAGGAATGAAATGTCTGCTTCCTTTTCAGATAAGAGACCGGATAAACATCTGATCGTCCCCGAGTCAGGTGACTTGCAATGGAAGAAGTCTAACCATCGATCCACTATCTACCTCACAAGTGTCACTCTTGGTCCCAATCACTACCACACCCCGGACAGGCCATAGGTCAATCATAGGTCACACACACACACAGCATTAGAGTCGCAACAGGCCTAAACCTGCATGCTTGTTGGACTGAGAGAGATTACCCTCCGAGAGATCGTGCAAACTTGTAAAAGCCATCGGCCTGACGGAATCCAAACCGGGGACTTTCTTATTGTGAGGTAACGGGTCTGGTATGTACACACACTAACAAAAGTGGAAGAAACTAAACAAAAAAAATATACCCTACATGTCAGCCGAGCCTCCAATACAATGGCTTGTGTTTCACGGTTACATTACACCGCTGACATAAGTGTCATTTCAGCTGTGTATATGTGCGAGTGTGGTGTGTGTGTGTGTGTGTCCGTGTGTGTGTGTGGCTCAAGGGTGTGTGCTCTCTAGCACTGACTGCACCAGGCAAAAGCCAATTCAAAGACCGTTGTTTCTCCACAGGTAGCAATTCCAGGAATTGTAACAAGACCAACCAAAACAAACGTGTGAATTACGGACAAAAATGCAAAATAGCTCGCTGAGCTGAATCACACCTTCTGTAGGGACAACTCGGAGACCTGAACGTGCAGCGTTCTTAGACTTTTGGAGGACCCGCACCTAGTACAAATAAGCACCAAAAAAAACGATCAGATGAAATATGGCGGCATTTGAAACGTGCCATACACCTGAATCAACGCACACTCCACGCAGAGAGGCCATCATCAGACTGGCATCCCAACCGGGGACTAACCCACCGTGGCGTCCTGCTCCTGGGTTCAAATCCACAAAAGCGGATTCATGAGAAATTCAATAACGCTGCCCGACGAGGCAGACGAGGGGAATCTTTCACCCTTTTCCAGTGCGTCGGTCTGACTGGCCCAGAGAAAAACCTTCAATGGAAATCCAGACGTTTAAAAAGCCATCGACGGCTTATTTCTTTGTTTTTTTTTTGTGGGTTTTTTTCCATGTCCGCTGTCCCGGGACGGCAGTGATAGAGCATCCAGGCCCGGGCGAGACGGGGAGGCCTCGCCGTGTCCCCACAGACCTGGTTACTACGGAAACCGGCGGCACTGAGCCTCCATTAAGACATCAGAGCTCCTGTCTGACACCATCGGCTCCGATTTCCTCCCTGAAATTGAGACTCTAAAACCCCTGCTGGAGGAGCGCACACACACACACACACACACACACACACACGGGCAAACACACCCCATTACAAATGTGCAAACACAAGCGCGTATGTGCAACACACACACACACACACACACACACTCGTCCTCCTCTCCCCTCGTCTGTTATGCAGCAGCAGAAAACACCCAAGCACTTCATGCTGGAAGTTATCACCATTTATAGGACTGTGTGTGGACGCACGCTTTAAATAGTCGCGGCAAAAATACAATAAAGAGTCTTCGCCTCTTTCCTCGCAACGGGCCGCCACTGTGTTTTAGGAGCTGTGCGAGCCCCCCACAGCATGTCCCGGCTCTGTCTGCCGCAGACCCCGAACTGTTCGGTTTTGCGCCTCGACACTGAGATTGCGAGGCAGTGTGATGCAACTTGGTTATGCAACGGCAAGGAATTCATCTCGGAGCGCAACGCACCGGGTTAATGGCGTAAATAGGCACGGGGCAACTAAAAAAAAAACGTGTATGTAAAGTGGCTGTATATAAGGTGGCTTTGGCTGGCTTGTTTCAGCGTAACCCTCGCCTTGATCAACACGAAACCCTCAAAAAACGCGACAAATAGTGGGGAAAATTAGTTTTAAAAAGGTGGTAGGGAACAAACTCAAACATGCCTTCTACTGCAGGCACTAAACCACAGGAAAGCACATCAAAATGTAAGAGGAGGGGATTTATAGGACTTCATGTACTCAAACGTGGCTTCTATTTCATGTTTTCAGCATAACTCCTACGTGATGGTTTTTAAGTAGTGGTAATACGTATATACGCATATGTATACAACTGGAGGTTTTCAACACAATTCCCATATTGTTTGACTTGAAAACAGACGAAACAGTGAGACAACGGTTTTCAAAAAGTAAGCGAGCACTTAACGTCCCGGTACGGGACGTCTGGTCAGGGCTTTTGGGACGCTGGGCAGCATTAAAAATCGTTAGAAATGCTAAACGGGGAGACAATGGCTTCAAAGACATTCAGCGTGCGTGAGCTGGTGAAGTCATGTGAAACACGGTTCACAGGCGTCTGTCTTTACTGTGACATTTCCGACACGGGGAGGGGAAGTCAGCCAGATCCCTATCAGCGACCAAACTTTTATCACACCATCGGCGCTGAGAGAGGCAGTGGGGTGGCAGAGGCAAAAGAAAAGAGAGAATGAGAGGGCAGAGAAAGAGGAGACGGGGGAGGGAGGTCATTAACTGGCAATCGAGATCTAGTAATGGCAAGAGTCTGTGCATTCCCCTTAATTCCTTATCAGGCAATTTTCCATCCCCCCCCCTCCCTCATGACAGGTCAGCATGCAGACTGGAAGCGATGTAGCTAGCACGCACACACACATACACACAGAGAAAGAGAGAGAGAGAGCTCCTGATTTCCAATGAGATAAAGACAGTCAAAACAGGTGCATGAGCATGTGTGGTGTGTATGTGTATATGCATGTATGCCTATGTGTGTGTGTGCGTGTGTGGGCAACTTGGCAGAGATGTGTAGTTTGCAGCTGCAGCACACACAGCCCTGTGATGACTTACCTGCCAAGTGCCTGATCCGGGACTAAACGAGGTTAATTAACGCTCAGGCTAATGGTGGCAGGACAAAGCAGGTGACGCTTAATAAGAGCAGAATTAGCCGGGGCTAGCCCGGCTCTGTTAGCCGCGAACCACCGCTGCTGATGCTGTCATTTTCTGCAGGGGCTGACACAAAGTCAGGTGGTTTGTTAACATGTACTCACTGCGATACGGAGAAGATCAACTCCCCGGGGTCGTCCCTCTCCTCGATGCTCGCCGAGGTTCTTTTTTTTATTTTTATTTTTTTTCTCCGCTAGCGGGCTAGCTGGAGCTCCACCGGCATGAAGAAGAAAAAAAAAGGCAGATTTGGTCTTAATTTCTCCTCCTTTCCCGAGGCAAAAAAAAAAAACCCTCAACTAAAACCCCGCACCGCGTTTCAAACAATACGCCTCGGGAGGGTTAAAGGGGCTCATCTGTCGTCCTGTCCCGGCGGCGGGGAGCGAGAGAGGCTGGCGGGGAGGCAGGTCTCCCCCCTCGGCGTTCGGGTTGAAGTGACAGCCCGTCCGCGGTGCTCGCTCCTTTGTTGTGAAGCATCTGAACGTAAACACTGAGCGGGGCTGGAGCTGCTGCTGCTGCTGCTGCTGCTGCTGCTGCTGCCAGAGCTGAGCTCACGGCGTCCAG
This sequence comes from Karalla daura, assembly GCA_029224185.1. Classification (NCBI taxonomy): domain Eukaryota; kingdom Metazoa; phylum Chordata; class Actinopteri; order Chaetodontiformes; family Leiognathidae; genus Karalla; species Karalla daura. The sequence goes on from CM055200.1 coordinate 6,230,239, forward strand.
CCCGACCAGACGCGCTGACGTCAACGCAAAGCATTCTGGGACATGGAGTGCCGGAGCGCGCGCGACTCCAAAACAGGTGTTTCTTACCCCGTGCGCTCGTAGGGGTTCGACTCGTGTGTTGCGATTTGCTCGGAAACTGTGAGGCAAAAACAAAGTGAAATGAAATAGAAACAAATCAAATCGTGTAAAAATATATTTGCTGACACTTATATTTCTTTTCGCTTTTAACTCAGCTTTCAGTGAGCAGCCACAGTCTCATCGGGTGATATTTTTGAGTCTTGTGCCCACAAGATTCGATTCAACTCTTTTTCTATTAGCATTTTTCATCCATTAAAATGTAGCACACTTAATAAAAGCAAGACCTAAGCAGAGCCCAACAACACAGAACACAAGAAAACAGAACCCCATGAGCATGCCAAGCATGGGCGTTTCTAGCCCATTTTTGCAATGCTTAAGCACCCCTAAAATTTGAGAGATTAAAAGAATGTTCTTCATTGTATATCTTTTTTGAACAAGCTAGAAAAGTGTCAAAACCATACAGTACTTGGTTGAAACGTAATATTAACAAAAATACACCAGTGTTATGCTTTTCTCTTCAAATGTGGGAATGGAATTGCGTCAAAGCTCAGCACCCCTAAACCTCCGATCCTGGAACCGCCTCTGTTGCCAAGAGATACATTGATAGATAGATAAAATACTCCCGGTGAGACAAGAGGGAAATAAGAACAAGATAATTAACTTATATAGTTGTCTTGTGCGCACAAGACACTTATTTTAATAATCGTAACATCCATTATTAATCTTACCTTGCCTTAAAAATTCCCTTTTATAGGACAAATAAGGGCATATTCTGTGTACATAATGTTGGTATACAGCTGTAAGGGCTTTGTTTTGGTTACTGATGCAGAAAAGAGAAAAGAAGCTTGTGAACAAGTTATCATCTTGTGCACACAAGATAATAAGTTGCACCCAAAACCTAATTATCTTATGTTATTATCTTGTGCACACAAGTTAATCATCTTGTGATATCATCATGCCTGCACGACATGAGAAAATCGTCTTGTGTGAACAAGTTAGAAAACAAGTGTACACAAGATATAAGAATTATCACCTTTTGGGATGTGGGGGCTTCATGAGCTACAATACATTTGCAGAGGTCCACCTCAACTAATTATAGCAATGTTTACAAAAAAGCATAACTAATAATAGTCAAGTGGTGTGTGGGAGACTTGTACGGAAAAAGATTAGGGCCACTGTGGGAAAAAAAAAGTCAGGGCTAAATTTCTTTCCCCAGAGTGGCCCCTTCATCCTCTTCTTGAAAGAACTTGTATACTGTAAATATTTCAAGTAAAAACTTAAAATGCATCCATCCATTCATTCATTCTCATGAAACATCTTATGTTACAGTTTAGTGTATTACAATTGAACAGAACAGATGGCTGAATGCAAAGCTGTAGATGATTACTATAGGTTTAATGTAGATTAAAGTATCACTTATGTAACATGACTTTGTCTCTGCTCCTGCCTCCGTCATCCACTGCTGCTCTGTAGTACTCGATCCCCTCACCTTGCTTCTATTTTCTACAGTGACTCACGCAAAACATTCTTACTTGGAAAAATCAGACCTTCAGCTGATTACCCAATTTCTTTTGGAGCTGCTTCAGGGTAAAATCAGTGATCGGGAGTCAATCACACAGAGTTTTGGCCCAACACCCTGCTGACGGAAACATGAACTGGCCTTAACTCACAGGGCGACCTTCAGCTGGCCCTCTGCTTCATTGCCTCCATGTTGAACTTTAATGTGAACGTGTGAGATTCTGTCTCCACCGACACGCGTGACTCCCACTCCCACATATGCCCTTCCCAATCGAGCGTCCATTCAAAAGCTGACACACTGTGAGTGCTTACAGCCGGGGTGCAGCCAGTCCTGCCAACGCCTTCTTTGCATTGAAGTCTCAGATGCCTTTTGCGTCGGGTCCTTGTCAGATGGTGTGTATTTTTAGGATCCACCTTTGTTTATTTCAGGTGATGCAGTGTTTTCTATATATATCATCTTGCTTTAAATAATTTTGCTTTAACAGAGCCAAACTTGTTCATTTCCATCCAAAGCAGTTCTGCATGAAACTGCAAACTCAAATCTCGTGGCTTGTTTCGGCAACTCTGCAACTCTGTGTAAGGTAGTTTTGTTCCATATAAATGTGTGTATTAATTATTTAGTGAGTTTTCAGACACTTACATAATGTGAACTCTGACTATTTCACATAAAGATTCCTAACGGGCATTTGTCTTGATTGCACCAATCAGTGATGAAATTGTCCCCTAATATACAGTGAATGTAAGCTGTTGAATCTGGACCGTTTTTTAACAAGATTGGTGTTCAACACCAAACTGAGTTATATCAGAAGAAAGACCTTCATTTGTTCCCAAGAAACCAGTTTGGTGGCCTGTGCACAGTGAGTCAGTCCGGTTAGAGCTGACTGCCGGCTGCAGATATGCAACTAGAAAAGAGGAACCGTAACACAGGCATTTATTTCAAGGAAACATCTGTGCAGAGCTCAGAAGCCCACACAGCCACTAAATTAGAAAACAAGATGCACCGATCGGTTGGTCAATAAACAAGAGCGGCAACTGGCAATGCCTGGAGAATGACACCAACAAAATGAGGTCAAAAGACTAATTGCACAAAAATTGCACCAAAAAGAAAAAAAGCATGTCCAACGTCATTAGGAAGTTTCACAGCTGCGGGCACCGAAGTGACCTTTCACTCCAGGAGCGAATCCACTCCAGATGTGGAAGAAAACAACATCGCTGTGATACACTTGCAGCTGTGTGTATATTGTACCATTCCGGGAAGATCAGCCTCATCACAGGACCTTCAGTTTTTGACTGTTTGTCTGTGTGTGTGTGGATATGTGTGGATATGTGTGAGGGTGTGTATATATACACTTGGTTCGAGTGGGAGACGACTCCTCCAACGCGAGAATGAGTGGAAAAATCAGGTGAGGCCAAGAAGTGATTAAACTCAAGTTAACTTCCCTCTCGGTGACAACACACACACACACATGTGCGTGTACGCACGGAGTCAGACTTATTTTTATGCTGCTGAGAGGCCGTAAAACACACACTTACGTTTGCTAATAAAATACACGCCTGTTGCTATACTGACGGCCCGGAGTGAGCAGTGGGTGTGCGCGCTGAAAGAGGACTCTGACTTTAAGACTTTGCCTCCAGAAACATAAGAAACCATGTGTGCCCGGACATATGAACACACACACACACACACGCACACACACACACACACACACACGCACATACACACACACACACACCTTACATAATCTTTGCACGCATTTTAATCTGTGTTTGAGCCCTCCTGTTTACGTTGCTATGGCAACGGCACCAACACCTCTCCTGGCCGTTTCCAAGGGGCTGGAAGCAGCAGACACACCTTCCTTTGATTCCACGGTTGAACGCGCTGCAGCCGGTTCGACTTCGCCACTGATGGATGTTTTGACAAGTGCTTCTCTTTCCAGGAGCCAATGAGCTGCACTTCTGTGCGAAGCGTCAGAAAATTATGAAAAATGTGCAGGGACACACGCAGAGGCCGGGGCGGGGGTGGCGGTCTGATTACAGCCCTACGGGTGAACTGCAAGCACGCCGGACAAGGACAAACCCAGAGAGGTTTAGAGAATATTATGTGTTGCGGATTAAAGTTTTAATGCTTCACCTGAAAACAGAGTAAATGTGGAATGGAGTGAGCATGAAATAGAGAAAACACAGGGTTATAAGTTGGAAGTGAAAGAAGAACACTTTGCAAGAAGCCTTAGAGGTTTTAAATGAATTAAAATCATGCATTTGCATGCAAATCAAGCATTTTAAGGAATGAAGTAACTCCTGTGTCATATGCATTTGATGAAGTTCCCCAAGTTCTGCAGTGAAGGTAGTGTTAACTCTCTTTGATAACTCAGTTCGCAATGAATGCCTGAATTTCTGAATTTATGCAAAAATGGTGCCTATTAACAGGCCTATTAATCTGTTCTGGATCTTCACCCATTCCTTTTAATTCCTGAAACTGGTGTGCGAGACAATCTTCCAAGAGAAGAGACATCTGCAGCGAAGCGACGTGTGATGATTAAAATATTTCAAATCATCTCTGAGATTCACTTCCAGCCACAGATGTAGAAATACTCTTTTTGTATTAACTTCAAACCTCACTCTGAATAAACTGGAGATGAAAAGTTGCATCTGTCTGCAGAGGATTGAACACCGTTTTGATGTGTGTTGGTTGCGGCGGAGCTTCATTCCAGAACACCACAGTATCCCGGCTCAGAAACATTTATAGTTAAGACTTTAGGCAGATTTCACCCAGAGAGCGGGTTATTGCGGTGTCTGTGTCTGGCAGGACGCAGGCCTCTGCTACTGCTACCGAGACTCGGTTATGATCTCAGGTTTATTGAGCAGCAGCGAGAAAAGAGCTTTTACCCCGCACTTCGCTCTGACATCATTCTTTCATCTTGAGTCACAGGCCAGAGATTGAGCTAAGAAGCACCATGTTCTATATATAATACGTCAAACTGCTAGAAGCAGAAGTAAGGTCATTACATTAATCCCGTTTAATAACAGTAAATCTTAATGGTCATTTCAGTGATTGTCTCAAACATGTGGCTTATCTGCTTTTCTCTTCTAAAAATTCTACTTTAAATAGTGTTAAGATTCACAAGAAGACACAAGAAGTATTGTGTGGACGTCATTTTGAGCCTTGTGCAACTGTGACAAAGATGATTCAGATGGTCTATAAAACGTAACCAACAATTAGACATTCACGTTCCCTGCCTGAAACACATTCTCACATACTTTTACATGAGTAAGACTTTCAAAGTGGGACTTCTTAACAGTGCAGAATTTGCATTAAAGTAAGGTATCTGCCTCACTTTATAAAAGCTGAAGGTCTACTTTTACTGCCAGGAACAGATCTGCTTTTGACCGTAGTTACTTAACCTGACACATTTTCTTTATTCCATTTTTAAAAAAAAATAAAAAATCAAACAAAAAAGCAAACAAACCGAGTCTCAACCAAACTGCATCTGCTCTGCTCCCATGTGACCCAGTGTGTGGGACTGCACCGAGGGCAGACTGTTCCCAATGAGCATTTTATCCTTTGTTGTTGTTGTGCGATAAGACCAAAACATAGCAACAGCTGGGCTGCGTTCAGCCGCACAAGAGAGCCGGGAAGGCCTGCGCGGAGAAGTCTTCTTGCTGCTGTGACAGGATTATGTGATAGAAACATGCTGTGCTCACGCAGAGCCAAATATTAAATAACACTACTGTCCCGTGCTTGAGGGGCCGGGCTGAGTTCTGTTGTCATGCTGCCATGGTGACAGTAACCATGCACTGGATAATGTTTACTGAATGTTTAGCATATCACAAAGCAGGCACATAGGGTGACTGGACCAGATGAAACAAATGTCTGTGTGTGTGTGTTGCAACTCTGAACTACTTCTTCAACTGGCAGACTTTATTGTTTTTGTATGTGTGTGTGTGTGTGTGTGTGTGTGTGTGTGTGTGTGTGTGTGTGCCTGCGACTTTCTGTATTTGATTAACAAACTAAAGCCAATATCTGGGATTGTGAGTGGGTGCACTAACACCACTTTCCTCCCCTGGAAGTACGGGAACTATAGCGTAACGCTTCTGTCAGTGTGCGAGACAGTTCATAGCTCTGCATTATGTGGTCTGTACGTTCCAGTGTGCTCTATAGAGTAATATAGTCCAGATGTTGTTTTGTAGTAGCCCAAACTAAACAGAAGGAAACGTGGTGACGGCCTTTCTCAATCTTTTCTAATGGGGTTTCAAAATACCCACACCTGCTTGCCCATATTATAGCACTGTTATTAGGCAACGGCCAGTATATCGAGGTTGTAAAGTGCTTAGGAGGAGTTTTAGGAGATAAGCATGCAGGCAGAAACAGGCAGGGCAACTGGCAACGTGTGCTTCCATCTCATCTGTTGAAATCCCAGTTGACAGTGCAGTGAAGATAGAACTGAAGGCTCCTTAAACTGTGTGAAAGCTGCCGGTAAAAGTCATTTTAATTGTGCAAAGTTAGATATGAGTGCAAAAATGGTTTACTCTGATAGAGGAACTTAAGGTACAAGAAATCTTTGTGCATGCATGCATGCATTTCTATGCAAAGACAGAAATTTCAAGTACTGATGTACGGATTGGTTTGTCCACTACTTTGGTCCATTTCTTCAATGTGTCCTTGTGTTAGGCCTTTAAAGGGGTCCTTGAATAGTTGAATGAACTTAATTACATAAAAGCTATGGAACATTAGATTCACCAGAAATGACTCAGATGCTATTTTACAGCTATTATACAATCCCTTTGCTCAGTGCGGGAATGCTATAGTCCATCCCTGCACAGATCTGTGTCATGCTTATATGGCTTAATGATGACTTGCTGTCTTGCCACTTGGCGCCACTGTGCCTCAAGGATAGTTTGGTTGCCTATCGATCAGAAGGTCAGTGGTTTGATTCCAGCGCCTGCGATGTCCCTAAATTTACAAGTATCTGGAAGTATCCTGACACTGAACCCCAAAGGTGGCTCTGATGCTGCATCATCAGGTGTCAATAGTTAAATCAGATGGAGCGTGAAGGGTAGCCTCTGGCAACAGTGTTTGAACGGGTGTGATTGAGACTTGTGACGCAGACTGTGAAGAGCTTTGAGTGGTGGTGTAGGCTAGAAGAGTGCTACATAAGCACCCGTCCTCTCTCATAAATGATCACGTGACTCAACGCTTATGTTATGTCTTTGTCCATCTCTGAAATATATGCACGAAGGAAGACCTGATGATTTTTTTTTACCTGTTGCATGTTGTCTTTGGCTGGATATAGATGTTATTCAACAAAGTCAAGGCAAAAGTGTCTTTTCATCCTGACGCCTCGATGGCTCGGCGTGCAAATGTAACTGCAGCTTATCAGCAAGAGAGGTATTGGACAAAAATGCTGGTTTTCTCCGGGAGATCTTTATTTACCAGACAACTGCTTTGTATTGCCAATTAGATTTTTTACAAATCAAACAGAACGGACATTGAAGTATAAATCACCCAATAAAGCCACCAAAACCACAGCCGAGCCATCCTAAGTCAATAAAGGGAATGGATTATTGTACAATCAATAATCGTACTCCGTGCTATGTGTCTGCTCTGATGTGTCTGCGCTTTTTCTGCTGCATGACATTGATTCGATTTCATATTTTTCTGCTTTGTACTGAGGATGACATACGTTGCTCTTCTCCCCCTCCTCTATACTGGTGTTTGCATGTAGACAGACCCTCTTTCGCTGGTCCAAGACATCATTGCTGCATATAATATCCATGCAGGAAAGGCTTTCTGAATGATTTTCATGATGTCCTCTGAGTCGAGCTAAATTGTTTTTGTGTTCCCGTAGAGGTGATGAAATCATCGACCATATTCTGAACACCGTGACCTTTGCAGTCATACGCTGCATCGTTACCCTGGACGGCAGTGATTGTGAAGCCGAGCTTCATCTCTGGCTGACAAACATTTCATCCAAAGGCCTCTGCAGCCGCTTGTCAGACGGCAAAGAAAAATGGAGGAATGGAAAAAGTTGTATAATCACATGATGTGTTGTTGCAAAATGATTAGGGGGAAAATGTAAACCAGATGCAGACAGCTGTAAATTGGACTTAACTCTAAACGGCACGGTAATTCTCCATTCATTAGAGTCTGGGCAACACTGGAACATCTGGATCAGTTTCATCAATTACTGTCAGTGCTCATCCACTGTGTTTGATTACCCCTATTGCCTTTGTTCTCCCATGATTACCATTTAATGGAGCGTTTTTGTACGTCCTTTCACATGTCACATGCGTACTACGTGGCAGAGGCCTACGAGACTTTGGGTGTCACTGCGCGTAATTACAGAGTCGCTGGCTGTAATTAGACAGGGTGTCGTCACTGAGATCCCCAACCACTGTAATTGACCTCGGATAGACAACCAAGACTCCCATCTCACACTAAACGTAAGGAGTGTTTGAATAACAGCCTGTCAGTAAAGTTGTCATCTGCCTCACGAGGTGTGCCATTACTTTATGACACGTTTTTCTCTTGTCAAAATGCAGCGCATGATCAATAGTTTGCGCACACACAGGAGAATTACATGGGGACTTTTACCTATATGCATGAAGCAGACAGCCTGGGGCTTTGCTTGTGGGAGACAGCTTGTTTCTCACAGGTTTTTTTCTCTTCGTGTGCATCTGTTTCGGGTCAGATGATTCATGGGAAGCGATGGTCATGTTTGAAGAGTCCCCGCGTTGAAATGATAAGAGCGCTTTTATGTGACGGGAGACGTGCGCGTGGAGAACAAGGCCGGAGGGAGCTGGGATACCTGTTGGAAACCTGCTGGGAGCCACATGTGATCTCCTCCAGCTTTACCGTCATGTGAGACTCTGCTGTAAGAACACACTGCATGTTCAGAGTGCGCTCGCGTCCGCGCTCCCCCGTGTGCACACGCTACGAGCGTGTAGCGATGTTCAATGAAATCTATTCAACATTTCATCGGCGGAGGAATCCTTAATTCTCCTGTCAGGTCCACCGGGTTTTCACAAGCTGACGTTACATCTCACGCTGACATTGATCTGACATTGATTCTGGTGGTTTTAAGTTATCATCTATCATATGGGTTTAGGGGAAGGTGTGCCTTTTGTTCAGTATGAACAGACGCTCACACGCGCGCACACACACCCTCAGACCAAACTGTTGTATAACAACGTATGCCGGCGCGTGACATAACCGAGCAAACAGAAAACGGAGGGCATTGAAATCTGTGTCTACCTGCGCCGAGGATCTAAACTGACACCATGAGTCAGCTGTTCTAACATCGGCAGCGAAAAACAAACAGGGAGTCACATTTGATACGCCTCGAACGTGAGGGAGCCGGAGCAGGCTCGCAGCAGCTCATTTCAGCGGAGAGGGGAGACAAGCAGACTAACACACACAAACACACGCGCTTGTTGGTTTTGGTCTTCCCACCAGACATGTTGACTAAAACAAAAATACACAACAATGACTGCCTTCTACTGAAAAGCGCAGCCATGCATAACACAGACTTGACAGCGGGTCGAAAATATTGTGGCAACCAAATATGGGGAGGGTGTGAGCAAAACAAAATAAAAAAAACAAAAAGAGCAAAACAAATTGGCTTTGCCAAGAGAGGCTCATAATTGAAATTTTATATTGAGGGGTCTTATTATCTTAAATGAGTAGCTTACACTGGCCCAATCTGGAAATGTAAATGTTTGTTTAAACTACGAAAAGTGCATATTAATCTATTTACATTTGCAAGTGGGTGAAAGAGGTCACAGCAGTTCATATGTCTATTAAATTTAAACTAAACACAAACCAGAGAGTTGACGCTAAAAGAAACTGTCTTAAACAAATAAATACATCTCACTTAAACACAAACCGCATACACACAGCAGAGAACCAGAGCACTCTCACACACACACACACACACACACATGCTTGTGCAGAGTTCAAACTGTCAGGTTAAGATCTAGATTCCTCCGAGGCCAACGGGGTCATCAACATCGCCATGGCAACCGGCAACAACAGTGATGCAAGCGAACATGATGTCAGCGGCTGAATCTGTCGTCCGCGGCCTGCGGCTGTTTTTCTAACCACAGGGATTTTTTATTTTTTTGGTATTGAGTAAAACCTGGCACTGCTCTGATATGCAGAAAGAGACAAACAGGACTGGGGGCGGGAGGGGGGGCTCGGATTTTTCAACGAGGTTTATTGTTTCCAAAGTACAGGAGTAGAACTTCACCGAAGCCTGTCTGCTAACACAGAGCACACATGTTACAACACGGGAGTGTAAATGCTTTATGTGCCCTTTGGGGAGGGGCGGCAGCGGCGGTGGTGGAGGTAGTCGACCGGAGAGTTTGAAGACGAGTGGAAATCTTGGCGAAATTTTCATAATATGGGCGGCGGCAACTCAATATCGACCGGCAGAAGTTAATGAAAAATAAGTGGCCGCGTACAGCCCCAATAATCAAATCTGAATACAATTATAGCGGAGGAAAATATTAAAGGGGGGCTATTAAATGTTCCAATCGAAGTTAATGGGACTTTTAGCCTCGAATTCACCATAACGACCTAAATATTTGGGAAAACCACACGGCTGGGCAACGGGCAGATTTGATTAACAGGGCACTGTGCATATAAGCAAACAAACCAACGGCTGGCAATATTTGAATAATACTCTGATTGGTGCACACAAGGACTGTTACGTCACCTTTTTTCCACCGAGCATGCCGCCACAACACACATAAATCCACAGAGAGCAGCTCAACTCATTCACTATTGAAAACTCGTATGGTAACACATCATCTGCATATTGGAAATAGTATGTTCGGTTACTATAATGACAATCTGAAATGTTTTACACTTGAGGAGTTTTGCTCCAAGATGAAGTTCCTTGATAGATTTCTGACTGGAATGTGGTTGATGAATGAGACCCAGATTTAATAGTTTTTAGTGAGTTTCTCGCAATTTCTCCAAAAAATTGAAGAACTGTTCTCACGACAGAACAAAATAATGCCTGTAATTTGAGATCAGCAGCTCCACTTTGATCACAGATTGTCCACCATTCTGAACTGAGGCACAGAGGTCCTCCCACTGTGGATGTGGGGGATTCATCATGCACTTCCGGTCATAGTGAGAAAAGAAACAGAGCTACGGCAAATAACGTCACCGTTTGGCAAAAAACAAAAAATACTGCTGAGTCTGATTGTGGTAGAAAGCTGTTTCTGGGAGAGAAAGAAGCTACAGCTCCCATGTTCAATATGATCAGACGAGGGATGTCCCTTATAATGTGCAACGGGAACACTGGTGAATGCACAGCAGAGCAGCAACACATGTAGCTTACACACAGCATATAATAGAAACATCTGGAATGCAATACAGTGCAAAGCAATCAGAAAGAGTACAAAGATTTGGGTAGATAATTTTAGTCAGTTAATCATCGTGTATACTCATCATAATATCATACAGTACGACTTGCATTATCAGCACTGTGACACACAGGGAACATTCACAACACGTCTAAATCGCAAAGCATGCTGGTCTATGTGTTTCGTCCTGGGTAGAAACGTCAGCTTTCGTGCGTCCCAATGGATGTAAACATTTCTGAATGGTCATGAGATTGGCACACGATGCTGAGTCTAACGTTATCCATTTTTACGGAACTGTTGGAGATTTATTGGACTTGTACATTTCTTTTTTTTTTTGGCTCTAACTTGTGGACTCCTTGTGCCTGGTTCTGGTGCACAGATTTTGTTGCCTTTGGCCGGGAGCAGGAGTCCTGTTTCCTCATGTTTCCAGGCTTCAAGATAAACTCAGCAAACTGTCTCCCTGCTTTTTTTGAATCTGGAACCTTGAAGACAGAATAATTGATTTAGAGGTCAATATGTTACTGTGATAACAGAGTACAGTTCTCTTTATTCTCTAGTTATTAGTCTATTATTTCAGCATGTTTTACGTTGATAAAAAATGTAAAAGGAAAAAATATTTAATTAAAATGCTAATACTAAATCATGTTGCACATTTAAAACAATTCTAACAAAATTAAAAGTGTGCTAAGTGATGTCCATCATGTTCTACAATCCAATTAGATAAACATCTAATTTTTTCAGATTTCCTAGATTTTTCTTCCCTTTTCCCCACAGTGCTGAGACCACAACATCCCAAAGGCACGTCACTACGACAAGAATCGAAAGCAGCATTACTCCTGTGTGCTTTTATTTTGTAGGATTGTTGAAGGAAAACACGTTTCTCGTGGACACAGAATCTCTTCCACTCTGTCCGGCAAAGTGGATCATAATCCAAAAAGAAAAAAAACAAAACAAAAAAACAAAAAAAAAAAACCATCACCAATGTCAAACCAAAGTTTTTTTTCCTCTCTCCCAAGAGATGCAAAACACACGATTCATCTGGAGTGAAAACTACAGTGGTGAGCACCTGGTAGCGCTTCCTGTCCCACATGGGACAGGACGCAAATCCAAACGGACAAACTACAGAGGAGGCCGCAATCCTCTCATCTGCTTGTTAAACAAGTGGAAATAAAAACATCTTTGAAATTTTCTTCTTGTGCCGACTCCTTTAAAATTCTACGTGTTAAGAGTTTAAAGTTAAACACTTTTTTTTTTCAAAGACAATATTCTCTGTACAGACAAAACTTGGCGTCCTACAGTTAGAACTGGTGTTTTCACCATCAAATTTCTGTATTAGCATTAAGACTGAGGGCGAAAACAGAAAAAAAAAGAAGACCCTGAGTTGATATGTGGCCCATTCTGGGGGTAAAAGGCTTCAAGAAGTTGCACAGAGAAGAGAAACAAAGCCCAAAACTACACTCCACCTTCATTTTTTGACATGATATTCTGCTATCGTGCCCGAGCCTTCTCCGAGTCATGAACTTCTACGTGCAGAATTTTGATATTTCACCCATGAGTGTGAACGGGCCACAGCAACTGTAGCAGGATCAGGCCGCCGACTGGAGGCTGCGTGTCAGTGTGGGTCTGTGTGTGTGTTTGTGATGCAGGTAATCCAGAGGGAGGGAGACTGATACATCACTCTCATCAGCACATTAAAGCTCCCTCCTCCTGCTCCGCCCTGCCCTGCCTCGGTGTGTCCGCAGACAGGACGCCCAGGTGAGAGTGTGGCTGCTGAGGCTCGACGACTCCGCCCCCAGGCTGTAGAGCTGAGTTGGTGGGGGGGGGGGGGGTGCTCCGGTGTCAGGCCATCACGTCCTCAACTTCAGGATGACCGTGGCCAGGATGAGGAAGAAGGTGTTCCAGCCCAGGGTGACAGCAAAGCCTCGCCACACCATCATGTGAGACAAACCCCAACCTGTCGAAGGGATCTGTGTTAGTAATCACAGTTCAGACGCTGCATTTTAGTGGTCTTACCGCTGGAAGGACTGCCGGAAAGAAGTAAGTTTGCTTAGCACTGAATATAAAAGACCATTACCCAGCTTTTATGCCTCACATGGTCAGAATTCATCAAGAGCATGTTGTGCTACAATTCATACTATTTTCTGCATATCATTTTTAATGCATTTATTACACCACCAAATGTGTTGTCCAGTAAAGCCTATGCACTCTGGACACTAACATAAACAGCACACATTCATCCCTGGTGCCAGTTAAGAGTGTCGAATTGGTCTTAACAAGCTTATTTTTGGTATTTGGGTAAAAATCCACACACACATTGGGAGAAATGCAAAGTCCACACTCTGTCCAACTCAGGCCCTTCTTACTCTGAGGCGACAATGCTAACCACTCAGCCACTGTTTTACCACTACACTGTCTCCTTCAGGTTAAATAAAATCATAAAATAGCAGACTTATTGTGACTGAGTGTTCGATGCTTAATCCACATACTGAAGATCAAGGGTCATTATTGACCTTGGAAACAGAAGAGGAGTAGAGGAGGAGTAGTTTAATTTGTTTAAAAACTGCTGAAGGAACTTTTCATGTTCCAGTGAATCCAATCAATGAATGATGTGGCGGGAGGGGAAGGGGGTTATACATAACAAAAAAAAAAAAAAAAAGACTCAGTATCTCATCCCCCAAATGGAATCCTGACACTGTAAACTCCGGCCTGCATCTCGTCTTCCACTGCACCCCCACGATAAGCTTCTCCAGGAGGAAATGGCTCCTCTGACTTCCTGTGATCGGCCCCCCTCCCCCCTCCCCCACCGCCTCCACCGGTATCGTGTAACGCGGAGGCAGCTCAGGGCTGTCGTCGGGTCTCATTGTTCGGAGCCGGCGAGGTCAACACGAAGCGGAGAGACTGAGCGAGACGGGGCGACACCGCCGCACCTCACGTTCCAGGAAGCCGCGTTCCACAGGATCCGCGGCTGATTAAAGATTTAGACGAGCGGCTCGCTCGCCGGTTACGTTACGTGTCTGAGGCTGAAACATTATGAAAGGGATGTCTGCGTTGTGTAACGTGTGTGTGTGTGCGTGTGTGTGCGTGTGAGTGTGTTACCTCTGTACATGATACAGCGCAGGGCCTCGGAGGCGTAGGTCTGAGGCAGGACCAGGCTGAGGTAGCGTAGGGGATAGGGGATACACTCCACAGGCCAGATGATACCTGCAGCACAGCATGTACGACATCATTCACCTGTCACCTGCACGTCACTTTACTGTGCCCGTGTGCAAGACTTCTCATCTGTGCAGTACAGTCAGAATTCTTCCACACAAATGCTGCTCTTTGTTTTTCTACATATAGTTTTAGTGCATGTGTGCATATTAGTTTCTGTTTCTATTCACTTAAACTGACTGACTACTATAACATAGCAACACATACAGTGCAGTATGTTACTAGGAGCTCTATTCTTATTCTTTGTGAATATATATAAATAGAAAAGTACTTTATTTATCCCCGTGGTCATATTTCAATATTATATCACAACATATGTTCAACTATCTGCATTTCTTTATCAGGTTAATAAACATCTTTTAAATCTCCTCTTAAAGTACATTTTTACAGATTTTACCCTCATTAGCCCCATAATGCTGTAATGCAGTTAAATAGTCTCAGGTTTCTCCTGTTTGTGATGCTCCATCCAGTGAAGTAAGAGAGAGCGTGTCAGCCAAAATAAACAGGATGTGACATCAGCCCAAGTTCGGCTGAGTGGCTGCTCTTGTGATTTATGTCATTTCACTTGATGTTCATCAGCAGGCGGAGTTTTCACACCACACGCTTACAGGACCTCTGAGGTTCAAAGGCGCAGTTGAGGAGACGCGATCAAAAGGTCCTTAAGCAGCTATTGCGTGGACCTATCGGTGAGATCTGTTTTTGGGTCAGGAAAAAACTCTGAACACGGCAAAAGTCCTTTGCATCTTGTGACATCTCAGCAAAAGCTTTTTGGATCAAAGGGTATGAGCAATACCGCGGAGTTTCCCCTGCCTGGTTCCACATGTTTGAGAAAAAGATACTAAAGGAAGCAATCACTTTATATATAAAACACCTTTCAAAATGATTTAGAAAATCTCACAATAAGCAGGGAGCAAAGTGATCAGATAGAGATATTTGAATATCTGGCTCGTCGAGTTTTAAAATCAGCTCCAGGTGTTGATGCTAATGCTTTGATGTCCCAGTGCACAGAAGAACAGCAACACCTTCATACAAACAAACAGATTAATACCAGATCTAAACACTGGGCGGATAGTGCAGCTCGGCCTACCGCAGAGGATGAGGTTGGGGTAGAAGATGCCCAGCGCGGCCTGGTTGGCGCTCTGCTCATCGTCGATGCCGGCGGAGATGACGAGGCCGAAGGAGATGCCGGTGACGCCCTGCAGCACGATCAGGATGATGACCAGCACCAGGGAGCCTTCGTTTGGCGTCTGCAGAGGGTGGAAAGAGATGGAGAGAAGGGGAGGGGTGAGAGGAGAGCAATGTGACACAAATCCAGGCTGTAGAAGACCTTTAAAAAGAATTGTTTCTGGTAAAGGCATTCAGCTAGGGCTGCAGCACTCATGTCTAACCAGCACTTATTTAGGATAAATGTCCACTTTGGAGGAGTGAACTGTCAAGTTTTGCAGTCAAAGTAAATGTACTAAAAGACCACGTAAGGTATAAAGCAGGTAAGATATGGATAAGATGCCTGAGGCCCTTGTTTTCTTACCAGTTTTCCAGCAGCCTCATCTGAAGCTTTGTTACTTTGCATCTTGCTACTCCCAAATTTCTAGACTTCTTTGTCTTTAATAGAATTTTCAAACCTTTGGATAGCCATTTATCTCTTAAATCCATCCATCTGTGCGTCAAACCTGTGAACACCCAGTTAAAGGTAAGTTCAAGCTATGGTTGGGTATAGAAAGGACACACAGTTAGAGAATGGTAAATAAGTAGCCTCATCTGCCTCTCCGACTATCCCTACATACAAGCTTACTTCCCAAAAATGTTATTGGGTAATATTTCACAAATTCTGCAAGGGGCACAAACGTTTAATTCATCAGCACAATGTGAAAAAACACTGATGTCCTTTGAGTCAGCATCACTTTGCCCTGACACACACCAGACCGTCACAAGCTGCACTGCATGGTGGGTATTGTGGGAGTCAGGTTTTCATAAGGACACAGCACAACCGACTAAAAACAGTCTGGTCTGACAATGTTTTTTTTGGAGGGGGGGGGGTGCTGCGCTCAAACCAGCAGGGTTCTCTCTTAAAGAACTTGAGAACAGATGCGATGATAAGGAGCCAGTGGAGACTGAGATAAAGGGAAAATGTGGGAGAAACCTACAGAGACAGACGCTCTCTGATCTGCCGCACTGATCTCCAGCCACAGACACCAGGAGAAATGAAAAGAACTGCCAGTGCTGATTAAGTTTGGCTGTATATCACGCAAAAGAAGAAGAAGAAGAAGAAGGAGGAGAAGGAGAGGGAGAAGGAGAAGAAGGAGAAGCAGAAGAGAGGGGCGTGAGACGCCAGACTGTTCTCCCTGAGACCAGGGAGAAAAATCTCAGCCCAGAGACTCAAGGTGATAACTCTCCTGACTTTAGCAGAATCTGCAGGCCTGGTCTGGTCTGTCTGTGTGCGTCTGTGTGCGTGTGTGTGTGTGTGTGTGTGTGTGTGTGTGTGTGTGTGTGTGTGTGTGTGTGTGTGTGCGTGCTGGTGCACTTGTCCACAGTGTGTTAGGACACTGTCCGTCTCCCCTGACAACGTGCAAAAATAGACCTGCACAGTGGGGCCACATGACCGCCCGGTTGCCACAGCAATCAAGCGCTGTTGTCGTGGCGATCCCATGGTGATCCGTGTGTACGGCCAACGCAGGAAGTGATTTACGCGGCGGTGGTCTCTCTGGACCGCGCCACCTTAATTAACACACACGTGAACGCCCGCACGCACAGAGGCGCGCACACGCCCGTAAAAAGCACGCAGACTCCACGCACACGCACACACACATACACACACACACACACTGTATCAGATGTATCTCCTTGTGTCTGAGTGCCTTCTTCCTGGTATTGATTCCACACACACACACACACACATACATGCTTATTGGAAATCAGTCACCGACAGAATGGGTTTTCTTCTGACCCCGGTGACCTCGGCGCGCATGTCAGCCGATCCGAGCAGAAATGAAAGGCGTCATAGAGTCGTTCGGTTACGTGCGTATCGTAGGCGGGTGGGTTCGGCGACAAAAAAAACGAGAGAGAGAGAGAGAGAGAGAGAGAGAGAGGCGGAACGTGGTCGGTGACGCGTCAACCTTCAGCACGTCTCGTCAAATAAAAGCTGATTGGTAACGCGCTGACCTTTCGGGGGCTTTCAGAGAAAACCGGCTGAAGCAGCAACTCTGCCGGTGGGTTGAACAGAGCAGGAAACATCACCACGTGTGTCTACGCCGACTCTGCAGCCGCGGCCCAGCGCTAATTGACTCTGCCGGGGTCTAAATAAGGTTAAAACGCAAGCAAAGTCCCCGTTGGCTGGTCTTTACAAACAGCCCTTCATTTGCTGTCAGTTGTTTTATGGCCTCCCAGTGTTATCCTCCTCCCCTGCAGCCCTTGTTGTTTTTCCTTTTTTGCCTCTCCACTGCAAAGACCGATTTACTGATCAATACAGTCCAATCTTATCCACTGTGCGCGTGCATGTGTGTGTTTGTGTGCGTGTGTGTGTGTGTGTGTGGGACCTTGAAGACGAGCAGGATGAAGAGCAGCAGCAGGATGATCTGGACACTGATGACAAAGAGCTGAGAAAAGAGGTGAGCCAGCATCGTCTCCAGAGAGCTCACACCTGGTGGAAATACAGAGAGAGAGAGACAGAATATTTCATTATACATCAGGGGTAAATGTACACACACAAAGGTCAGCCCCATCTTATCTGAGTCTCAGTGGCTGTGACAATCAGTCCGACGACATGTTACATAACGACTGAACAAATAACTGTCGAAAGCTTCCTATCGGGTTATTAATCTTTGTAAACATGATAAAATCAATCATTCATGAGGAGGAAAAAGAACCATCTCTGCTGTCTGTGTCCTCGCTGCTTCCCATCACATCCTCCTCTGATCATATTCCTCCCTCTACTGGTTACATCTCAAATTACACCAAAGATGCACTGATTGGATTTGGCTGAAAACTGCACACTCTGAATGTTAAATCTGGTCTCCTCAAGACTATCTCAACTAACCAAACGCTGCACTTTTAAGACTTTGGATAAGATGTCAAAATCCAAGAGCTCCTCTTGATGAAACTAAAACGCGAACCTGTATGAGAATTGGCGGCAGTTTCATATGTGCTTCTGCAACATACTTTATTTTTTCAATCTGCTCACTCCAAAGACACTATGTGCGTAGAATTGGAAGTGGGTGACCTCTCACCTGCCACCCAGGATCTGTCCAAAAGCCCCTCCTTCCTCTCCAGGACGAAGGAGAGAGCTGTCAGGCCCACGGCCAGGTAAAAGGTGATGCTGCAGAGAGAGCAGAGTGTAGACAACACGTTTAGAAACAAGATTCGATTGAGTTCGCGCCTCCAGAGCAGATGTCCGACCTCATAGCGCATTGTACTGACCTGAGCACAGCCCCCGGGGTCACGAAGGTGGTGAAGTCCGTGTTTTTGCTGCCGTAGATCGGCTCCTCAAACTGCAAGGCGACAGCAGCAGAGGGTGTGAGTAAAATTAGATATAGAGTGAGTAAGATTTCATGCAGGTGAAGGTTTTACCTTTATGGGCAGGGCGACCAGATATGACATGCTGCCCAGCTTGTGATCCACAAACGCCTGAAAGCAGAAACACATTGCTTCACAAACTCAAAAAGACACATTTACTGTAGAAGCACTGTATCTGAATTGCATCAGAATTGGAACATGAGCCCATCCTCACAACTGCAGTAGTGTTTTTCACATCACTATATAGAGCAGAAACATACTAGGCTGTTTGTTTTGCCTTAGAGCCAAGGCCCTCAGCCAAACATCCTTCATTATGTGTAAGTGCTTTTAGTTCTGACAGCTCTGTCAGTCTGGAGGCAACTCTGTTATGCTGTGCCACACATTCTGATGGTATCTCTTTGATAAGTGTCGGGACATTAATAACCATCAGTTTCTACCTGAAAGGCCTCGTGGAGTTTCTTCTGCAGCATCATGGCAACTTGTCGATCTAGACGGAGGATTCACAGCCAAAAACAACAAGATGAGCTCCTCAGATCCACAGCAGGCGATAACTGTGTCATGCATGCTGACACAGCTCTCTTATTATTATTCATTCACACAGCATATGTTAATCCTCATGCATTATACAAATACAAGAAGCGAGTATGTTCAATCGTTTCACAATATACCAATGGTATTATATAATGGCTAAAAGAAAATCACATGGTATAATATTACTTCAGCTTTAAATTTCTTGAAACTGGACGCCATCCAAGCGTGATAAAATCAACTCGTTCTGAGGGCGGCATGTTTTGCTTACTTGTCAGGTCCAGCCAGACATGAACTGATCCTCCATCGACCACCTCTTTGGAAACTTGGTGCTGGAGCATCCTGCAAAACCACACACGTTTTCATCAACTGAAGAGCCTCCAGATAGCACGTCAGTGACAACAGCCCAGCAGCACTGGACTGTGAATGCTGCAATCTGAGCGAAAACTCGGAGATGGTCTGAATATTCTCATACACTTGTGTGTGTTTTAAGCATCACATTAAAGGACACAGAGCTGCAGCAGGGTTGATGTATGCAGCAATGAGAAGGCGGCCCAGAACAAGTCTTCACCTTCTGAAGAACACATCCTGATATAGGGATATAGGGAACAGCTTTGAACTACAGAGGAAGTTTGGTTATATAAGCTCATAAAATACGTCACACACACCACCATCGAGGTGGTGCCTTTTTAGTTTCTGGGGTAACTGAAACAATGCTCTTGGCCTCGATGTGACACAGTAACTTGGCTTTGTTTCTGCTGTGTGGCGGATCTGTTGTCTCGCTCCTCTAATTTGTACGAAACATCTTTGCAATCCAAAACCTGCCGCCGCCTTCTCCTGCTCCGGTGCTTGGAGCTGTGCAGCGTCTACACACAGACGACAGACACGAGTGGCAGGCGTGTGGCGCCCAGCCAGGAAAACTATGGATTTCCCTCTTAGCTTCTGGAGAGGCTGTGCAGGGCTGCAGCCAACGATTTAACATCAGTTCAATCGAGTCAATTTGCACGACATCAAAATAGTGAAATCACATAAGCATACGAAGCCCTTGGACAAATACTGTTGCTGTTTATGTCTATTATTTAGAGACGTGTGTGCACTTTTAATCCTATCACACCACATTGGAGCATATCTTAAGTAACAAACAGAAAATAACAGGTAAGGTTTTTTTTTAGTCCTCCTCAGGAACCCTGCTGTCACATGAACGGCACATGATCAGTAGGAAGCAGGCGTTTGATTGGCCTGCGCTACGTTGCAACCTGCAAGGTGTGTTATGGACAGGAAGGACCAGACCGTCTACCCGATCCTCAAACACACACACACACACACAATGAAGTGCACACAAGTATCAACAGAGCTGTGATTCACACCTAAAGAAACACCCCGTTGCCCTTTCCCCTCCAGGGTTGAGTCATCCTCACATGATAGTGGTTCGGAGGTGGGTGCTGGCGGGGTTTGATTTATGTGTGCCTGTGTGTGTGTGTGTGTGTGTGTGTGGGAGAAAAACAAAGACTCAGATTGAGTGAATGGGAAACAGGGAGACAGATATGGAAACTATATGCAAAGGAGGGAAAGTTCTACATTTGCATTTAAGGAAATTCATGAATTTCCTCCTTTTCGCTTTACTTTCAAGATCCATCGGCTTTGAAGCCAGGATGGAGCCCTTCATTTTCTACACTGGAAGGGAAGTGTTTTTCTTAAACCCCTCTACTTCATTCTACATCATTTACAGGCAGTGAAACAGTGACTGCAGGCACACAGAAGCACATTTGGAATCTATATGAATGAAATGTAATTAAACAAATGCGCATGTGCATCTTCACTGTTCATGTTACTTGGTATAGCCATATGGACCTTTTCCTGCTTAAAGGCATTGTACTTTGTTACATATATATATC
Organism: Karalla daura; assembly: GCA_029224185.1. NCBI lineage: Eukaryota > Metazoa > Chordata > Actinopteri > Chaetodontiformes > Leiognathidae > Karalla > Karalla daura. Next base: position 6,251,349 of record CM055200.1, read on the forward strand.
TATAAAAGTGTTGTAATGTACAATTTTTAATTGTTTTGTCTGTGTTTTTTCAACGTCTTGTTCCCATGTGAATAAAGGCCATATAAAGGGTATGCTGTCTGAATGCGTCACGCCGGCTGATTCATGGGGCCGCTCTGCTCCTCTGCACCCGGTGTTTAAATCCTTTCCACGCACACAAACAGAGTCAGGTGCATAGCGACGGCCTGCGCCGAGACGCGTCTGAAGAGAAGCTCCCCGAAGGCGAGCCGCATGAGGAGGGACGAAACGCTCTCGGCCGAGAGGAGAGCAGAGCGGAGCGGAGGGGTCGAATTGCCTCAGACGCGTCCAGGCATGTTTGGCATGAGACACGTTTTATTTTCTGTTCGCCTGCAAACGTTTTCCACACATAAGCAGTGATAAGACACAGGAAGTTAGCTACTCGCTACAGTTCCTGTATATGCATGTGTGCATATCAAAATGGCGCTCCTGGGCACCAACACTTACATGAAGGTGGGTGTGTCTATCCCAGCCCCTGCAGCACATGTTGTGAATATTGTGTGAATGGAGTGACTCATGTCCTTAATACTTTTTGAGTGGTTATGAGAATTGACGTACTCCAAATACCATTTACCATATATTTCAGCAAAATGCACCATATGTGCGCTGTAAGAGTAAGACAAATATATTTAGTAGTATGTAATATAACATCTTAATTTAGGATTTCATGGCAGGGATCTATGGATGTCTGGGACTCTTGCAGTGAAGCATGGAAGTGAACACATAAGCTTCTTAATTATCAAAACCTTTTTTTTAAGTATTTACAGATTAACTATTAAATGTTTATAATATGAAAGGAGATAACCAGAAATAACTCTTCTTACCTTTTCGTCAGGTAGCTCGTGAAGTTCTTGCCGAAGCCGATGACGCCCCAGTACTCTGCGTCCCTGATCCCGTCAAATGCATCCTGGTGAGACAAGGGCACCTGTTGGAAAGAGAGGAGCAACATTTCAAGGTCAAATCTCTCAAAGTTTTTCTAAAGGACAGAAACATTCGAAAGAGGAACAAATTAAGATTTGTCCGATTTGCACCGATAAATGAGTGCTGCTTTACGATGTCTGCGCACCAGCTCGAGAGGTTGTTCAAAGGTTCACTTCTGGGGTCACGTACTGAACTGAACATGATTTGCTCCTTGCTCGCTCTTGGCTAATCCTTGCTCGCTCTTGGCAAATCTCGTTTTGCTTAGAGTCAAATTAATCTAGTTGAAGGGGAGAAGGGCATACTCCGTATTTTTGCTCTGCAGCTGCCATTCAAAAATGAATCGTCGATCGAAGGCTGTAAATGCTTTCCAGCCGCAGCTTTTCAGCAAGTGGATGCGCTCGGCTGAAGATGGTAAAGCGAAACGGGAACCGCCTGGTTCCTCTTTTGGAAAAAACATGAGCACGAGTGTGACTGAGCCCAGTGAAAACGAGGCCTGAGCGGTACCTGGGTGACGCTGGTGTTGTCCAGGAAGGTGAGCAGCGTTTGGCTGTACGCAGTGGGAGAGGTCTCGTTGTTGACCACGGCCACCTGGATGCCCCTGGGGTCTCCTCCCACACACAGGCAGATGAGGGACACCTGGATGACGGGGAGCAGGAACTGGAAGCATAGCGAGCTGCCAACACAGCAGGGGAGGGTAACACTCGTCAGATTTAACACTGATCACTCCTTTTATTGCTTACATTTCCTCTTCTTCTTCTTCTTATTATTCATTCTCTTCTGCATTTTTTTTTACGGTTTATAGCTAACATAGATAACAAAATCACTGAGAGGACACATGTAAATTAGACCTGAGTCAGCATGCTATTACTTTTCACGAAGGGTTATGAATTTTTCGCCAGGTCATTTGTGAAAAACTGTGAAAGAAATCCCTATGCAAAATTAAAGGTACTGGAAGCAAATTGCGTTCTTCATTCATATTCATATTCCATTCACTTCTTTCCTATTCCTGAAGAATTGCATCACTCCTGTGGGAATTTACTTGTTAGGAAACGACACTCTTCCTTGCCGTTAATTGGTGACAACATACCCGGGAAGTCTCTTCATCCGCACCATTGTTTTGATCATGAGGGCGGTGATGTTTCTCCACTTCGGTAGCATGTGTCGGGCTCGCACCTTCCAGTCCGCTGGAGATGCAGAAACACAGAGGAACTCAGGTGCTGGACTGTGACTAGGTACGTTTACGTGTCCTCTCGTGCTTTTATTTTTTTTTAATCGTTTTTCATTTTGCACATGTATATTGACACGGGACAAACACGTAAGAAGTCGTGTGTTGACATACAGTGATATAAAAGCAGTACCTGAATACTTGGGGAGTTCGTCTGCAGCTCCAGACCCGATCCCGAGGATTGGTCGGCTCTCATCCCTCCCACTCTCGAACGACTGGCTGTTCTCCAGCAGCGCCCCCGGTGGACTGGACTCCCGATTGGAGTCGTTCTGGTCCGACGTCTCACACAGCTGCAGGAAGGCATGCTCCAACGTCTGCGGCACAGGTTAACAACACATCAACGCTGGCTCTGACCGCCAGTGTCAAATGCTTTTCATTTTCATTCTTTTCGTTTTTCATCTTGAAACGCGAGCCTCGTCGATGTCTGAACCTTGAATCTCACTCGGCTCTGAATGAAGCAGTGAATCATCTTGATTCTCCATGCCCTGACTGCCAGCCAGCGCCCCTGAGAGGCTGCATGTCCCAGGAGTGTTTTCACAGAGTACTCACTGTTGCACTGTGCTGCTTCATTACTGCGTCTGGAGTGCCCTCAGCCAGCAGGCGGCCGTTTCTCATGAGCCCCACCTGCAGCAAGGGGATTTATTTAATGAATTTAGTTTTCATTTAATAAATAAACTTCAATAAACTTCACTTTGTTTAAAACATCAACAACAACAACAACAACAACAACAGTCTATTCCTGGATATTGTCCTGGAGATTAAACCAGTGCTCCACAGATTCCATTTTGGTAGCAGAACGCAGGGATAGATTCAACCACCTGAGGTCAATTTTAATCAGGGTTTCATTGACTTTTTGAAGCGACAATATGGACAGAACATTTACCGTGCAGCTGCCACCAGTTTATTCAAGCATGAGACATATTTCATCCTTTATGTGTGTGTGTGTGTGAAAAGAACAGGTCACAGCAGCCACTCATGAATCAAAACTCCCAAAGCTATTCACGTCTCGCCCCTGCAGACAATGCGGAGCACCTGAATACCGCGGCAAGTCTCGATCAAAACAAAATGTGGTGATCCTGAGAGAGCGAAGCAACAGCGATGCAAAGCTCAGGCATGGCACCAGAGTGACGTGCTGCTCACTCAGCTTGGCCTGGCACAGATCTGCGGCACAAACTGAAAAAAAAACCAGCAAAAGAAACAACCGTGCTCTGCCTCGGTCTGCGTGGAAACTGCAACCATTGCTGCGTTAGCCTGAGCAGTCTGACTGGTTTCAGTGGAGAGTTTCTGCCTCATTGTTTTTCATGCAGCCGCATCAGAGGACAAAGTGACCTTGGGCCTCATTTTTGCGCTGCCTGCGATGTGCAGTAATGCAGTTCGTGCAGAAATCCGAAAACCACACAAACAAGTCGCCGCTGTCCCACCCGAGTTCAAGCGTGGTGTGTTTTTTGAGGAAACATGCAAATGTTTTCACACATACTACACACACACACACACACACGTCTTGACATGGAAACGCAGCACGAAAGTCGAACTATTTACTCCTTTCCTGAACTCCTGCATGGCTAGAAAAGCTTCTTAGGCAGAGTTTAAACCATCATGGGACGACACCGGTGAAACAAAGACTGAACTCATGGAGCGGCTGGATTTATGCTGAGCCAAGCATTAGTTTGCCCGGCACTGATGGTGACATGGGTGTTAAATGTTCTGTACAGATTGGCTGCGTGCTTGGTCTGCTTCCTTCTCTTTTTTCTTCGTTCTTTTTCCACTGAAATCTCTACACAAGTGAAACCATCGACTGGTTAAATGTGTGGCTTCCGCTTTTTGCACAGATTTGGAGCAAAGATTTCAATCAGCAGCAGCATCAAAAGTCCAAAGTTAAGACCAGTTGTTTTATCTCACACACTGTGATCAACTGATAAAAATCATGTTGTCATATAGCCAGTAAACCACTATCAGGCTCTATGTCTTATGTGCTTAAAAGACTTAAGCTTTTTATTTGCTGCATGTCACAGGCAGTGAAATACTGCTTATAAAGGTCAGAAAATATGAAGAAAGAAAGAAGAAAAATCAATAAACAATGTGCATAAATGAATATTTTGTGCTGCACATTTTAATTTTGAATATTGAACAGGAAAAAAAAGAGTCTGTGAAGAAAACAGACACATAAATAGACATAAAGAGCAAAGAAATGCCACAGTTTAATGGGTGTGGTTACGTCTGACTCCAGTGTACAAGCTCGGGGCACTTTAGGGTCTCCAATCAACGTTAATGCATGTTTGTGGACGATGAGAGGAAACCCAGAGCACCCAGAGGAAACCCACAATAACACATGGAGAACATGCAACCGAGACACAGAAAGTGCTGAGAGTCTCCTTGAAAACACACTGCACTTAAAGGATGCGGCCAAGCTCTTGTTCCATCCTTTTCTTAGCGATAAATGGCTTTAAAAGATGAAAACCCACAACGTGTGGGTCCATCTGTCAGGACGCTCAGACTTTCCTGCTCTGACATGAGTCTTCAATCTGGGTCAGCGAAACCTTTTTAGTTTGTTTACACAGCTTAACCGTTGTCCCAAACATTACTGCGCAACATTTATGACACAGGAGCGAACTGCGCTTTTTGTTTTGGGCCTCGGCAGAGCATTAATACACATCTGGTGCTCTAATACCAGATTATAGTGGGATTAAATCAAACAAACTACGATGTTCATTATGTTGAAATCGTCACACCGGGGCTCACTGGAAAATGACCGACGGGCTGTTTTGTTTCTCCGTTTGCTCCCATTCGGAGGCTGCTTTTGTCCCTCCTGTCAAAGCCAATCAAGAATAAACTGCATCTCACATGTTGACACCCAGCACATATCAATAGACTCACTGTGTCTCTAGAAAGGGGCGAAACATGAGGGCTCCTATCCCCCAATCCTGCTTGTGAATGCACATTTCTGTTTAATTTGTCATTGTGGGTTTACAACCATGGGTTCTCCATGTATGTGAATGTGTGTGTGTGTGTGTGTGTGTGTGTGTGTGTGTGTGTGTGTGTGTGTGTGTGTGTGTGTGTGTCATGGCAGCGTTATCTCACCACGTTGGCTTGCCGGGCCTCCTCTATGTAGTGTGTGGTGATGATGACCGAGACTTTCCCCGTCTTCACAATCTCCACCAGATGTTGCCAGATCCTGGAAAGGAGACGCAAGAAAGCCAAACAAATTACGTAAGACTTGACCTGCTTGTTAGGAGATTTTTTTTTTTTTCCTAGAATCTTAGTCTGAAAAAGTGCCGGCCAAATGTCTGCTCCGATGAGGCTTAGTGCCGCTGTTGCACAATGAGACTGGAGCAACACACGGAGAGAGGGAGAAAAGGTCTCTGCGCTTTATTTTCTCAAACACATGCATTCAATTAATACACTCAATGTCCTTGTTAAACTACAGTTTCTCAGAACATTATGAGATGCCAGCAGAAGCTTCTTAAACTGTCACTGATGCATTTTTATTGTCCAAAAGCTTTTTATCGCCCGTATCATGTGGTGTTGAGTGTCTCCTGATGGCCAATGTGAACTGTCTCTAAAGACCCGAGAACACGGCTTATCACGCAAGATTACAATCTATGTAAGAGCTCTTGGTTATTGATTGATCACGTTGCCTTTCTCCACATCAGGGCTCAGTGATACCATTATCACTCACTCGGTCTTACTTTTGAATTATTTTTTCTCTCAAAAAAATAACTTGTCGTATTGAGTCTGATGGGACTGATGGATTCACCATCAACTGAACCAGTTCTGCAAATTCATGCATGTCTGTCTGGTGTCTTGAGTCATTGTTGGGTAGCATGGTGGTATGATGGGTAGCACTGCTTTCTCAGAGCAATAAAAGGCCCTGGTTTGACTCCCAGATCACACTGAAAGCCTTTCTGTGTGGAGTTTGTACATTCTCCTCATGTCTCGGTACCCTGGAACTTATTTAGGGTACTTATTTAGGGTATTTAGGGTCCAGGGTGTGTTTTCTGCCTTTACCCTGTGAGTGCTGGGATCGTACCAACACAGAGTACCCACGATACAGACACTGGAATGACAACAGAGGGGCGAGCATACTTGGCCCTGAGCACAGGGTCGACTCCGACTGTGGGCTCGTCCAGGATGAGCAGCTCGGGATTCTGCAGCAGAGCCGCCCCCAGGGACACCCGGCGCCTCTGACCGCCACTGCAACACACACACACACACACGCACACACACGTACACGCAGGAAACAGGTGAGAAAACAAAACAGAGCCAAAGGGCGACAAAGATGAATCTTCTCCCACATTCCTGATCATTTCGCAACTGATAATCCACCTCGCCTGTGCGCTCTGCATGCCTCTCACTCCTGAGGGAGGCGGCGGGGAAACCTGCAGGACCAACCTGCCTGACAACACCCGGGGAGACGAAAAACACCTGAACCAGAAAACTCTGAAGAAACTGACCAAGTGACCTCATTTATTGCCGACGTTACTGAAAAACAAACTTTTTCTCAGCGTGCCGTCTCGGGCCTACTCTGTACTCGAAGGCAAAACGAGGAAGGGCTCAAGGTCACAACAGCTGATGAGTCTTGCATGCTGCTCGGCGTGTTTATTCATACCAGGAATAGCATTCATATTAACGTCTCATTACCGACCTGCGTGTCATCCGAAGCTGCAGATGAAGTCAGAGACACAATTTCACGGTGAAACCTCCTCAGCAGCAGCCTCAGCTGCAGCGGAGTAACACTCCAGGTCGTTACACCACAGGAGACATAAATATTGAATGGACGGCTAATGAATGTTGGTTCGAGGGTCCTGGAATCAGCGTGACTTGTCCATCGTTCTACTGCAGAAGACAAAAGGGCCGGGAAGCACTCATACAGCTCTCCATCACTGTCTGAGAGACTGCAGACGGCTCACCCCTTATCTAACAAGACGAAAAGTCACGACACCAAAAATAACTTCGGCAGAAATATTTGGTGAAACGCCAGATACTGCATTGCTCGATCCTTTCCTTTAATGGCTTGAGAATGAGACTCGAGGAGCGCAGGTTGAAAGTTTCTCTCCAACAACGGCAGAATGAGTCGTAAAATCCCCAGCAGGAAGCTGACGAGGAACTATACGTGCGTGATAACCATGCTGCTCGGTTAAATTAGGCATCAGACAAAGACAGTGAGAAAAAAGTGTCAGTTATCTTATGAAATTCTCAGAAAAACCTGTTGCCTTGCTGTATTTAATCTGATTATAGACTCTGTATGTTTTTTTTTATATCTCCCTCAGTCAGAGTGGTATTGTTTTATGGCCTGCTGGGTTTACAACCCATGGGAGCGAGGGGGATTATGTTTGTCTGTGCGCGTACAGTCATTTGGGTGTCAAAGTCCACGGGCACATATGTAGACAGCTGTAATGGCCCTATTACTTCCATAAAGAGGCTGCATCCAGAGATATTGTTGACTTTGGCTTCAGTTCATTGCACACAACACCTGAACCTAACATCCATAAACCATGTCGGTGAATGTGTTAAGCCGTGCTCAAAGAGGCAAAGATGAATCTATGATTTGCATTATATCCGCTGCATGACATCTGATATGTGCCTTGGTGGTACGTATCACAAACGCCGAGATCAGGTTTCCTACGCTGCTCTCACCTGAGATTTCGGACCAGGCTGTGCTTCTGAGGTAGATCCAGAAAGTCAATGAGGAAATTCATGCGGGCCTGGGTTTCCTTGTTTGTCATGCCGTGGATTCGGCCAAAGAAGGTCAGGGAGTCGCTGATGGTGAACTCATTGTACAGAGCCAGATCCTGCAAAACACAGAGACGCACGTCTCAGAGACCAAACGTGTCAACTTATTCGCACACACGCACTGTTTGATTAGTTTGTGGATTTCTGTGCTGCTCTGCATGACGAGGCAAAGTTCAACTAAAGCGAGGCGACTGTGTTGCACCTTGGGAACCAGACGTGGTGTCTGGTTTCCTCCTCGCCGTTTCCCACAGGGGCCAATGTGAAGCCAAGGGTTACACACAGGAGGACACAGGCCAGGTGTTATCGGCCTCATCAGATATCCAGTGTGACAGTAATGAGACGCGCTCAGGCACAGGTCACACACTGCAGCCCCCGAGCCAGGCACTCAGCTCGCCATTTGGAGCCGTAATGACTCGCAGCCATAGCCCAACATGAAGGCTGTCGTTAGAAAAACCTCTTAAAACACTCTCCAAGTGACAAAGAGAGACAATTGGGCTTGCCGCTGCAAAGAATTTCACTGGGAATCTGTTTGTCGTGTTGAATCGCGTTAAACAGTGTCATTACGTAGCAGACACGGAGACAGAGAGTGAAAATGTTTCGTATTTTACGGTCACTACTCAACAGCCGAGGGATGTGGCATGAAATATAAATGTGACGCCAACCACGCCACGCCCCACCTCTTAAATTACTAGTGTGTGACCACCTACGTACTGTAAATGAAAACACGGCAGGCGGCAGATGACGTTTCTGGTGCTTCTCAAATGAATGGATCGCTTGGGTTGTTTTCAGTCACAGACCATGGCGCGCCATGTAGGAGCCATGATGTGCGAGGGACAAATGCTACAGCGGCGTGTTTACCTGCGGCATGTACCCGACCATCTTGCCCGGCACGCCGTGACCCGGGAACGCAGGCGGTTTCCCCAGCACGGTGATGTGACCCCGCGAGATCTTCAGAGTTCCCACGATGCACTTCAGGAGCGTGGTCTTCCCACAGCCGCTGGGTCCCAAAAGGCCGTAACTGGAAGCAAAAACCACCCCAGAGCATCAGTTCGGATCGCAAACCTGGAGGGGTGTGTGTTTGCTGTGAATTAGATTTAAGTGACACTGTTAAGGTCTAAAGCAGGTGGGACAATGGATGGATGGAAACTAGAAAATCTGCAGCCTCGTTCAGGCTTACCGTAGAGAGAGATGGAAACGAGAATACTATATGAATATATAAGAGCAGTCTTCATCTGCTTTGAGAAACAAAAGCACGCACCATGTGTCTTGGTAACACTGATTTTCTCTGGATGCATTTCAGGTGTAACACTATCTGCCTTCCGGCCTGTTAGAGAAGTGAGAAAGTCTGCTGTCTGCTTTCTGTGCACGTGTGCTCAGTTCAGGAACACCATGGCTGTTCACATGCCTCAACTATTTCTGCCGTCTTTGAGTTCTTCCTCGTCCAGTTTGTCACTTCAGAAATGCCGGAATGTGTGAGAAAAGTGGTCCCACGACATGTTAACCTAGATGCTGTAGCGCCTCTCACTCTCACTCACGTGCACCAATGGCAGATTAGCAGGGGCTACGTGCAAAACGAAAGTTCATAGTGACTTTCAGTTCTGGGGACTTCTTCGTCTGCCCTTTGGGGCTTCCTGTCTCCGCTTTCAGGAGCCAAACAATGTGCTAAAGCTGAACCTGACAGTCCAGTAGGACAGTGAGATTTCGATCAGTCAGCGGAGACATGTCAGGACCTAGACCCTCAAATTAGCATACAACTAACAGCTGATCTAACCGACAGGAAGTAGAGCTTACACAATATCTCTTTGCAGGCTCTGCTCCTGTATTCCACTCTCCTTATTCCTCTGTTTGAATATAGAAGAAATCTCTGGTGTTAGCTCAATTTGTGCTTCGACACAATGTTACATTCTAAGAAGAAAATACAACTGAAAATATATAAATACACACCGACATATTGCAGATGTGTATATGCTCTATTGCAGTCTTGCAAAATCTGCAGATGTATGGCCAACTAGATGGATTAACGCCTAGTGAATATGCACTCTGGACCCTGCAAGCGGTGCCTCTTTTACAGACCTTCTGCTTTTATCAAAATTGGTACTCTCAAGTACAATCATAATAAAAACATTCTTCAGGTGCATATAATGGGTAAAAACAGCTGAAGCATGAAGCATAGATCAGAGAGAACTCGCTTGGCTTTGACAAACGTGTTTTGATAAACATCTTATCAGACCTATTAAGTGGCCTGAGATGTGAACGACAGATGGGAATCGTGGCGCTGCACTCACATCTGTCCCTGCGGCACGGTCAGGTTGAGGTTGCTGAGGACCTTCAGCTTGCCGTACGCCCGGCACACGTCCCGGCACCGGATGGCGTGGCAGTCCTGTCCGGCAGGCAGCGAGGCCTCCACGTCGGCCTTCATGTTCCCCTCCTTCAGCTGCAAGAGAGCAGAAGACGCCTGGGCTCAGAGAGAGGGCCAATGATCCAGACCTGCGTCTGCAGCCAGATATACACCCTCAGCAACCCCAGGTAATGATCCCTTTATCTCACAAGTCATAATCCCACAAGAGTTTTGGAGATAAGGGCTTCAGCCACTCACTCTTCCCACCCATGTCTATGAGCAATGGTTTATCCCTGAATCAGCTGTGCATTTTTACGCATACAAGGAATTCCAGGGGAATGTCTTCCCCCCCTCCCAGCCCTATTTTAGCCCGCCATACATACGGAATTAAGTCTTAAAATGCAGAAATCTGGACTTAACCTGTTAGACAAGTGTGTCGTTGCTGTGGTCGGAACCACCTGACAGGTACTGATGTATTGTGGAGCATAACTCAGCGGTGTCAACGTGCACCTTTCATCCTGCTTTGTCTCCTCATCTTGCAGCCTTTGTCCCAGTGTGTAAGGCAGTTTTTTTCGATGTGGTCTACAGTAAGTGGCTGATAAACAACCTTATGTAAGTTTGCAAATCATAAATCAAAAGAGAATTTTCAAGAATGCGAGGGGGGGAAACTGGTTTGCTCCGTGCGGGGGTCAAAAATGAGGTCAAAACAGTCGGACAAAACAACGCACCAGAAATAATTCTTTCATACTATGATGTTCTTGGTGATTTCTTTGCAAGTATTTGGGTCGTAAAAACAATCCCTTGCCCGGTAATCTCCAATAACAGGCTTCTTTCATGGGTTTCCCCCAGTCTCCGACTAACTCCCTCCATTTAATCCAGCATCTCTCATTTTCCACCCAGGAGATTAGGGAGATTGCGTAATCTGACGCATTTGGTCCGGCCTCACCTTTGGCACTGATGCCTACATCTGCACAATGCACACCAAGACAGATCTCGACCCTCCAGCTGCACGAATGAGCCCGGCAAAGTTATCGGATGTTGGATGTCGAGCCTGACTAAGATGCCAGCACGTCAAGATAACACTTTCTCTATGCGGAGAGATGAACAGATCTGAAGGCAGCAATCTCAGCAAGCACTCACCCTGAGAGGAGGTGGAGGAGGACGGGACGACTGGCAGCGATGAGGAGCGGCTGATTAGTGAGTCCACGCACCGAAGACAACAAGCTAAAGAGCATGTGAGCATCAGCTGACACAATCATCTCAGCCCAGTACATGCAAAGTGGAAGAACAGGTTCAGTACACCCGCCGGTAGGTGGAGAATGGATGCTTCCCTCTTTAGATTATCCACCTAATACACACACACACACATACGCACGCGCTCTTGCATACACACACACCCTGCTCCACAGCTTTTAACAGGACTGCTCTGCTCTGTTATATGTTTACATATGTTTAAATGTTAATTATGTAACAGTTCATATACTCTGTTTTCCCTTTTGTGAATCAGATTTTGGAGGAAGCAGTCTTAACTTGCACAATTTGTGATTTTGACTTGATTATTTAATATTTAATCCCAATGCAAATTTGATATAGTCATTATAAGAATCTAACACAGAAATCTTTCTTCTTCTTTTGCCACTTTTAACAGCGTTTATCGTTTGACTCTGCTCTTTTATATGCTCACATGTGTTTAAATCTGAATCAATTAGCAGATTAAACCAAAGAGCAACACATCATATACATCATGCAGTAAAAACACTATGAACTCTCATGATCAACCCCCCCCCCCCCACACACACACACACACATACACACACACACACACAGTCACGTAGCTTGTAACAGGTGGCTCTACCATTTTCTCTACAAATGTTTCGATAGTAGTCATTCAGTCATTTCATCCAATTACTTACCTACCACGCACACACATACACACATTTACACACACATACACGTGCAGAAAACCAGCACATTGTTCCCCTGATGGACACACTCACTCTCTCTCTCTCTAATGAGTACCTCTATCAGCCCAACAAAGCCTCTCTCCATTCATACCCAGCTCTGCTCCGTCGATCAGGAACAATTCCCACCTTGCCTGCCAACTTGTTGCCAGTTGCGTCACCGCCGAGTGGAGGGAGAGAGAGGCAGAGAGAGCCAGAGAACCGGGCTCAAATCTCTCCGGATCCGCCCGCAAACGAGTGTGTCGGAGTAACAACAGCCACTACGTGCGGTATATTAGTCGAGCCTGTGCAACCTGCATCCGTAAAGCTGCAGCCGCTGTTGCTGCTGCTGCTCTTTCACTTCTGCCACATCCGCGCACATGACGCCAGCTCTGCCGCAGCAGCGGCGCGGCGCGGCATACATTGCGGCGCGGTGCCCCCCCCCCCCCCCCCCCCCCCCTCCTCTCTTCTCCTCTCCTGTTCCCTGATCGACAAAGCGTCATCTCTCCTCTCGTTTCATCCTTGCAACCTGTCCCTAATGTAACCTCAGAGAGTTATAGGTGAGAAACCGTGCGGAGGCTGCGGTGGTGACACCCTTGCAGGAGTTGCGCTCCATCTTTGCTGCAGTGTCGGCCTCGCTGCAGGGATGGAGAGCCGGAGTGAGGATCCTGAGGCAGAACAAGCTGCACATCCCAGACCGGCAGCAGCGTGCGAGAGAGAGCGAGCGAGAGAGAGCACCTTACCCTCTCCTCCATCTCCGTGCAGTCTGCAGCAGGCGCTGCTGCAGCATCCCGAGCGGCAGCCTCCGCGGCCATGGCGGCAGGAGCAGGAGGGGGAGGAAGAGGAGGAGGAGGAGGGAGGGTCGGACAGCTGGGTCTCTGCAGGGAGAGACAGGAGAGAGAGAGAGCGAAAGAGGGGGATAGGTGGTGGGGGGTGGAGGGATGCGCTGGGAGACTTCACTCTGAAGTCGGAGCGATTGTACTGTGTGACGTAAGCAGCGAGTGTCTGAGAAACGAGTGCGCTGCTCTGCACAGCTTCATTCATTCCCTGGACCCTCAAAGCGTGATGTAACATGATGTAACGTGTAGCTGCGGTCGCACATGTAATCTGATTACAAATACACCAGCTGCTGTTTTTCTGTCGTTCCACAGCACATCTGTGTCTATATCTAACAACTGTCTCCGTTTAAGCATCCTAACCTGAACCTTTATTTAGCGGCTAACTTCAATGGGATCTCCGTTCTCAGTTTGACCTCTTTTCTAAACGAGCCTGACAGTAGTCACACACGGATGCACACAACTCAAATGCAAACATCAAGCCAAACATTCAGTGTATTAATGCACACACATCTTGTCTGAGAAGACAGACGGGCGGAAATGAATTTGCGTCATCGCTTTTTGTCTTGTGCATTTTCTCTTATTTTTAGACCTCGGGGAAGTGAAATTGACTAGAGAGCAAAAGGGACCGCCTCCGTTTGTTACTATGCACATATTTTACAAGATCTAAAATAGCAGAGTGGTTTGTACCTAGCAGTGTAATCAAACTGCCCGAGCAGTCACTGATAGTCTGCAGTCCTCTCGCCTCACTCTCAGTATTAAGTGTCTGGTGCCAGGGGTCTCGTTTGGCTGCATATTTTCTCTTTCCTCGACTCCCTCAGAAAAACATCAGATGGGAACAGAGATGTAAAAAGTTCCCATCCTCTATCACAGGCTTGTTTGAGAGTCCCCGAATCTGCTCACAAAATCTGTACACTGAAATGATGTGCGGAAAACTTGTATTTTGTAATCCTGGTGCAGCTCCCTTATACTCCACAGGATGGCAGCACAAAACAAACAACATTTTAGTTCCCCTTTCCGGCTGAATTGGTCCAAAAATAGACCTTAAAAGCAGAAACAACTTTGAATCTACATTGGTTAGGTGCTAAAAAAAACAGATCAGAGTAAGCAAAATGCCTCTTTGTTGTCAGCTACTACAGATTCAACCTACTGTCCCATGAAACTTGATCCAGGTGAACACCAATAGTAGACTCTGCAAGATATCTACATATATTGAGATGGGTCAGGTTTGAGGGCTTTATGCACACACTATAAATCAAGCCATTAAAAGAACCTGTTAGGGGAGAGAATAGGACTTTCACCACCTGGACCTGGACAGGTCCCCAGTCAATCACAGTAGGGAAAGTAGACCAACAAAACAAACCCTTGTGATGCAGGAACATATCCCAATATGTTCCCAATCTGTTCCGAATGCTGATGTCATAGTCTGGCGGTACAGAGACCAAAGAAAACAAAATGTCTGCCACAAAACAACATGTAAAGAAGCCTATAGGCTTTGAAAAGTCGTAGGCAATCGAATGCCCCTTTTTCACTGCACTGTTCTAATGAGCTCAGCTCCACTTGACTTGGTACTGATCCCTTTCTGTTACTTCTAGTTCTTCCTCAACATGTGTGACACAAACACATAAACAACTGAGGACACTGAGTCTGTATCTCATCAACAGTCCACAATGCAGGTTCAGAGGCTGTGTAACTTGTGCAATAAAATCCTGATATTTATGTATGGTGCATTCTTATTGACAGCACCCTCACCAAACAGTGAATGGTAGTCTGCTGACATCACATTTTAGTATTGGCTTGGCTCACTTGGAACCTCAAAGTGCCAAATTTGGATCAGGTACCAGGTCCTATCCCAAATGGAAACTCCAGAAAGAAAAACGAGCCGAGCTGTGTTGTGCTGGAACTGTGTAGTGGAAAAGAGCCGTACGTTAGGGCCACTGTTTATGGAAAACAGCAAAGTAAGGTCTGGAACCAGCAGAGGAACTGCCTTGGCAGAAAAAAAGATGTTCCCAATGCTTTACTGTCCTCCGTTCATAGTGCCTTCCCAGCGTGCTCCCAATATGATGTATCGTAGTGTATGTGTGTTGAGCATTGGGGAGTAGGTGAGGGTTTAATCCTGATGGAGAGATTCATAGACATTCATTTCATATAATATAATAAATCATAACATATAACATTTGTGATATTAAAACGTTTGAGGAGGCATCTGCAACAGGTTGGGTTAGGGTTAGAGGAATCAGCCACAATACCTATCGCTGCCTCAGAGACCTCCAGGTGTTCAGAGGAGGGCAGATTACAGTGATGTTATGGGTGTGCACAGACTGACTGCTGTGCTGTAGAAAGGTCCCTGCAGTGCTGTAGAGATCTTGAATACTACTGCTAATGCTGCTGGATGTTGAACTTTCTCATCTGCTCCAGGAAGATTAATTCTTTCCACAATGGGGAAATCCGTCCAGGTCATGGTAGTCTTAGGTCCTTAAAGGGACAATGTGTAATAATTTCAGTTTTTTATTTCTCAAAAGCAATATCAGTATTTATGCATGTTATCCCTGGTGTATTATGACCTCTACTAATAATCTGACACATTCTAGTAAACTGAGAATTTCATATTTATTTATACACGTGAAAGGTTAGCTCACAGGGCAGCGCCATGGCAGTCCGCCATCTTGAAACTACAGCCATCGGCATGGGTCAAATAGCATCAACCCACAACATTGGGGAATGAGGATATAAACAACTGTTTTGTTTTTATTTTTTATTATCTGACAGTGAGAGACCGCATTAAAAACAAAAGCAAAAACATAATTTGGAAGTTACAACCACACGGCATAATATTGAACATGCTAGTAGTCCAGCAGCTGACTGTCTTTGTAATTGTGTAATAAGTTTGTGGTGTGTTTTGGAAAATCAACGTCACATATTGAACATTGAGTCAATAATCTTTAATAATTGGAAATCGGTATGTAATCAAATGGAGAAAATGGGTCGATCAGCCGCCCCATAAAACGCCTTTTGATTCAGCTTGTAACGTCTTGAAATGTTCACAAGAGGGCAGACAAGATCAGAGAGAGAGAGAGAGAGAGAGAGAGGGAGAGAGAGAGAGAGACA
This sequence comes from Karalla daura, assembly GCA_029224185.1. Classification (NCBI taxonomy): domain Eukaryota; kingdom Metazoa; phylum Chordata; class Actinopteri; order Chaetodontiformes; family Leiognathidae; genus Karalla; species Karalla daura. Next base: position 6,267,483 of record CM055200.1, read on the forward strand.
TGCACAGGAATGGTCATTCAGAGCGGCCAATGAGCAAAAAAGATGAGGTTATAATTTTTTTTTAAACAGGGGGTTCAGTCACCTCATTCACTGAAAAGCAATTAATGCCTCGGGTCTGACCGTGCCTATATTTATCCTGCTGTGGCCTCGCAGACCTGGAATCACTATCCAATCATTCCCAAGTATCGAGCGGACAAAACCAGAACGGATCGAGCCCCAGTTGTTCCAGGGCAGGGATTTAAAGGGGAGGGGAGAAATAAAAAGCCCAAAGAGCCTAATTGGGTGAAGGGTTGAGGGAAATCTGCCTGATTAGCCCTCTCTAGTCCAACAGACGGGGATTAAAGCCGCTGGCCTGTAATTATTATAAAGCATACGTCAGCAGATATCCACCCATTTTCAGGCAGGAGGAGCAGCAGGAGGAGGAGCAGGAGGAGGGATGTCCTGCTAAAGGTGGCTGCGGAGGGACAGGAATAGGAGCAGGAGGAACAGGAATATCCTCCTGAGTCAGTGCCACGACGCTGACACACACATACACACACACACAAGCAGAGAGACGCTCCCCCACCGGCTGCGCTCCGGTAATACGCATCCTATGCTCTTCTGCTCAAGATGGCGGTGCAGGCAGCGGAAAACGACGCAATTGTGAGTAGTTTCCTTCAGGGATGAGGTGGGGGAAAAGACGGGGGTTGAGCTTCTTCCAGGGGACAAAGGTTTGCAGGCGTTGCGGTTGATTTTACGCACAAAGCGGCCTGCGCGTCGATGCGAGCGCAAACGCGTAAATGGCTAAAAGATCCGCTGCGCAGCCAGAGCGCAGGGAGGCGACTCCTCTCCCAGGAGCGTGTTTCCCGGTGTTTTTATATCAGCTGTGTGTGTCTGCATGCGTGCGTTTTGCATATGCATGCGTGTGTGTGTGTTCATCCAGGCCGCTCAGAGTCAAACACACGCTTCCAGGAGGCCAATTCATTGGTCATTGTTGGGTGCAGCCGCATGCAAGGCCACAGTAGGTGTGTGTGTGTGCGTGTTTTATTGATGATCAGGCCTGCAGCCTCGTGTTCGGGTAGGTGTTGTAACCAAAGTCCAGCGGCCAGAGCCTGAGATGACGCCCTGTTTGTGTACGTGTGTGTGTGTGTGTGTGCCGCAGAACGTGGAGGAGGACCATGTGAACGACACACTGGGGAACCCCGGCCTCATCTCACCTGACAAGGAGGATCTATCCCGTCTGCTGGTATGTGAGGAAGGAAAGATGCCTGGGGGCTGTGTTTTTAAAGGGGACCTAGAATGAATGAAAAGAAGCCTCTTTTATCTTGGTTCTAGTGGATAACAACAGGCTATTGCTCGGCAAAGATCTACGGCGGGTCCATAAACATCAAAATGTCTGTATTAATATACACAGCTTAGATATTGTAGTGGATCTTAAAAAGGCAAACCCAAATGGGGGACAGAATATGACGTTATATACAAGTGTGACACACAAAACCACTCTCATCTCTAAAATAGTTGGATTGTACTCGCCTCTGTACAGTTTCTAGAGAAATGTCAGTGATTCTGACTCAGATGTTAAAGGCTGGGTGTGAACACGCGCCACAGCTGTATCGCTCCTCCCACCATATAGTTTAAGAAAAAGTAGCTAAATTCAGTGGTTTAGCAAGGGATATAAAGTCATGTGATCGTTCAAGCAAGATAGCCACTTGGAGTGAAGCCTTCATATGGCTGCTAGAAAAATAAACAGATTTGTGCTGAAACTGAGTTTTATCCCCTAACACCTAAAAATTTGATCGCGAAAGCATCATCCGAGGCATTTTTGATATTGTATATTACATGCAAACACCAGATTTATGTTTATTATGTTAATTGCCAAGTAGTAATGCAGTTGTCTGTAAGCAAATGGCATAAATAAGCAACACTGAGCAGCTGGATGTGTATATGCTACATAGTTGTATCGCTTCAGTTACTTCTCGCTCCGGCCAAAAGTTACTAAGCTACATTGTTTAGCAAGCAACGTAAAGTCATGTGATCACTCATGTGAGTGTTAGGCCAGTCAGCCAAACAGTGTCAAATGCCAGATAAACATGACACGGATCTGAAATATTCCTACTGTAGAAAGAGGCTCGTAAAATGGCTTATGAAATACCATCTGGGGCATTTCTGATGAAACTAGTGTTCCATAGCTTCGAGGTTCACGCCAGAGAACAAGGATGAATGCTCCATTAAACCAGTCTCGGTCCCCACTAAACAGAAGTGTGATTCTGTTGTGCAGACGGTGCCGTTCAGCGGGCGCATCCGGGGCGGCATGCGGCCGGGGAAGAAGATCATAGTGATGGGCATCGTCGACCTGGAGCCAGACAGGTGAGACACGCACGCAATAATGCTCCGCTTATCTGCAGTCCCAGCTTTGTGATGTCACCTACGCATGAGTGACGCTCGTCTCTGTCTGACTCGCACAGCTGGAGTGCGAGGGCCTCTTTAGTATGCAGAGACAGGGCGTTTCCTCACCAGCAGGGCGGAAAAAAACAGAAAGAGGGAGGGGCGGAAAAAAAAAAAAGTAGAGGGAGAGAGGGCCAAGTGAGACGGGCTCGTTTGGGTGTGTCCCTTACCCCTACAAGGACACTCGAGTCAAACTTGGAAGAAAAACCTCTGCCATGACCTCATCGTGTTCAGCTGCTGCCGCTGGCGCAGGTTTTCGCACTGAAAGTTCACAGGAACTGCTGCCCCGGGAGCCCGGCACAACTCAGCTGTTTGTTGTTCAGTTACCATGTCTACACAGCTGCAGGGGAGCGCAGCGCAGGCGGGATTATGAATAATTAACACACAATTTGCCCGGTCTTACACAGCAGCGGCAGAATTATTGCTCAATGACTTATCCCAGATTAGCGATTGGACTCATATGCTGCCTGTCTGACTCCTCAATCTGCTGTTGCCCACCCCCCCCCCCCCCCCCCCCACCTCTCCACTCCCCTCCTCTCTCCAGCTTTGACGTGAGCCTGACCTGCGGCCGCGACTCGGAGAAGGAGGAGCCGCCGTACGACGTGGCCCTGAAGCTCACCGCCCGCTTCAGCGACCGGCAGTTCCTGCGCAGCGCCCGCATCTCTGGGAAGTGGGTGGGGGAGGAGGCGTCCACCGCCTACTTTCCCTTCATCCCCGATCAGCCTTTTAGGGTAAAGATCCCTTTTTTTGGTCATCTTCGGGACCGATTCATGAAGCAGATGAGTGTTGCCGCTGAGTGTTGTGGGATGCTCAGCTTCTCTCAGACATTGATTTCTGTCAAAACCGTTGATATCAATATTCCTCTTCTGTACCCTTTTAGACCATTAATAGCAGCATTCCTGTTGACAAAACCCACACAAAGTATGTCAAAAGTGATTTTCAGACCTTTCGGTAGTGCTTTGAATTCAGTGATGGAACAGTGTTTCTGCTCTGTATCATCTACATCATTTCATTGGCAATGAAAGCAGGCAGAATCTAGGTGTGTTCACATCTATTCTGTGCATTGGGAGAATGCTGGAAATCAGAGGAGTTGAGCGAGGAGGACTTTTAAGGACAGTATGTTTGAATTTGTCATCTCACAGTTATGGAATGACCATAAAAAGCCAGCATTGTGCTCTCGTCCAATTGGACACATTGAAAATGAGAACATGTCAGGAGGCCACAGTGTTATCATGAGTGTCGTCATCAGCAGTGCTGCAAACAAGTTAGTCGACCCGCAGCTCCAGGACGATGGATAGACTGGAGTTCAAAGAGTCGGCGCAAGAATGCAGAATGTCTGGGCTGAGTTGTGATAAGCGCTCCTATTGGCATCGCAGGCGTGATTTTAGGAAATATTTCCTCAGAGCTGTTCTCGGCACAGGCAGAGAGCAAAGCGTGTGTCCCTCCACACCTTCAGCTACAGCTGGATGTGAAGAAGGTGTGACTCCCTGACGCACTGTGATCACAGCTCGCATGTGAAGACATAGTTGATCTGTTGGAAAATAATGAAAGGAGCGGATAATATCCCATTGCGGGATGAATTAAGGCATATTCTGTGAAATAGGACAGAACATCAATAGAATACAATATGCATTTATTTGTCCCACAATGGAGAAATTTAAAGCTGAATGCATTTTAAGCAGAAATCAGACAGAACCTATTCTATCATCAGTCCATCCTGTTACCGACACTTGAAATTTGAGACATAAATAGACAATAAAAACCAGAAAATTCCCCCTTGGGAAATTTCCGGAGTGATAATGGGAGAAATGGTGCAAAAAAAAAATCCAATTCATTTCTTATGGGAGATGTTTTTTGAATTTCGAGTTATGTTGCTATTACCACCCACGCAGTGAGGAAATGTAACTGCGATGAAACACAAGCTATAACTTGTGTTGTGTTCGCTGCGAGGCCGGAGCGTTCCTCTTAATCGCATTACAGCAGAACTGTTAAACGCTCCTTTCTAGCGTCGGAAGCGAGCGACAAACAGGAAATGCTCTCCATGCCTGGCCCTATCTCTCCACTGCTTCCTGTGTAGCGGCCCCATTAACTGTGTCGGGGTCGGCATCAGCTGTGTCTGTGCAGGAGGTGATGGAGGAGGCGGGGGGTGGAGCAGCAGCATATGCACATATGCATGATGGGTAATTGTCCTAAGACCCGAGGTCTCGTTGGCTTTGTAATCAAATTCCGCTCTAATAATTCCCAACGTGCACGCCAGTGACACATGTGGTCGTGGGGCTAAAAATAGGCCTGGCCTCTCCAACGAGGCGGCTCGTCTCCGAAATCTTGGACGATATGAAAACCAGAGAAAGACGTCTCTGTTCCAGATTTCCTGTGAAGACGTCGGGGTGTTGTTGAGAGGAAGGCACAAAGGCCGCCGTGCTTGGGGTCTGGTTGCGTAACGCCGGCTCCCTGATAAAGTGTCATTGTCTGTGGTCGGAGCGTGACCGAGCAGGTCAGCACAGTCACGGCCGGGCCGAAGCCTTCGGGGCTGGAGATTAAAGACTTTCTTTCCGCGCAAAAACCACGTCTCAGATCCGGAGGCATGAGGACGGGACACATGACGTGCTGCGGTTTTTCGGCGCAGCCGAGCGCGGATGCCTCTCTGCCACTTGGCTTCATGGAAACCGTCCGCCTCCGGGAAGAGGGTTCACACCTGCGAGCTCTGCTTTGGTCCAGACTGTACAAGGGAGAAGCTTACAGTGGCGTATTTTTGGATTTGGCTCGAGGGGTCTGGGTGGGCAGCTACAAACGAGCTGGTGCTAAATGTGGCCTCAGTTTTACCTTATTTATCAAGCAGCGTTGTGTTTGTTGGCTCACAGGGCCGGTATGTTTAATAAAATACTAGATTTGAACCACTACGATATAAATTCATGTATACGAAACTTTTTCTACAAGCAAAATTAAAGCAAATCACCGATTGCTGTATTTGTATTACTTTCTTTACTGTTAACATTGATGTGAAGACACCCAGGGAGATTCTGTATCAAACCGCGTGGATCATTCATACCGTGTCTCTATACAAATACACATTTTTCGAGATTTGTGAGAGTGCGAAAGACTTCCCATAAGAAATAAGTGAGGATGCATTGCAGTGCTATAAAAGTCGTACACACATGTGCTGGAAAAGCTTGAATAGGCCTTAAAAGTGCTTTTACCTGGGAGAAGGTGTATGGTGGTGAAGGACATTTAAATGGGTTTAAACCACAAAGTGATTAACAGTATTGTAGACTCGTAGGTAGGTTGAATTAGAGATCAGATGTCAACACCGTCTCCATCACACCTGTCAAATTCGGTGTTCTTCATTGATGCATGTTAGAGCCCTAATATGGCCTGATTATGAATTATGAATGTGCTGTGTTTAATCTAAGCCAGCATTATTAATGTGCACCATCTGATCTCCCTTCCCTCTCCCTCCCTCTCTCTCTCTGTCTCTCTCTCTCTCCTCTCTTACTTCCCTCTCTCCAGATTGAGATCCACTGCGAGCACCAGAGGTTCCGGATATTCGTGGACGGACACCAGCTCTTTGACTTTTATCACAAAGTGAAATCTTTGCCCGCGATCGACACAGTACGGATACAAGGAGACCTACAGATCACCAAGCTCGGCTAACTCTCCCCCGCCCACTGCTCTTCCCTGCTCTGCGAGTCGCATCCGAAGCCTGAACTTAATCACAGACGGCCCACACACACAACCGTGTGTGTGAGTTTGTGTGTGTGTGTGTGAGTTTGCGTGTGTGTGTGTGTGCACCCGGTACGCCATCACCCATACCTCCCATCATGCAACACTGCGGTAGAGTAGCGACTGGAGGGAGCACATGGCAGTGACAAGTTAGAGCTCCTCTGCTTCATTTCATCCACTCCTCACCATTCCTTTCTAGCTAACCAGGATCTGATCTGCAGATGCTCTGAGCGTGAATGTGTTTGCTCTACTATCAGTTGTTTTTTTTTGTTTGTTTTTTTTTCCTCTTTGTAGCCCCAGTTTAGTCAGATCAGGGATCTCACAGCGTATTCATTTTTTAATTCTTCCGAATCCTGTAATGAGGCCGAGAGGGAGGCAGGTGTACGGTACCTTCAAGGATGGGTGGAGAAAATAACTTGAGTTACTCAGGAAAAAAAGGAAATCTATATCTGGTACATGGCATGACATGACAACAAGCTGTTGCCTGTTGGTAAACATCTCCAAGTCTGTCCTGCGCTGTAGGTTTCTTCAGTATTGGACCTGAGCAGTGTTAAGACGTTCAATCTGAGCCTTGACTGATTCTTCTTCATATCAGAATTGACACTTTGACCTTTGATCCAGCTCGCCGTGTACGTTATTGTGGCAGTTTTGCTCCAGACAACCCGTTTCCTCCATGCTGACGCGCCTGCCGCTCCATAAGGAGCTCCTCCGCCCTCCCCTGGGTTTATCCCAGTTGTCATGGCAACAGGCTGCAGTCTCACCGACCTAAATACCCTAAAATGAGGATTATAGCATGACGAGGTGTATGAGTGAGCGTCCCGGCCCGTACAGTGTGCGTGTGTGGGTATTCTTAGCGCCCGCTGCTGGTTCTGTCTGTTTACTCCGCAGAGTGGAGAAGTTGCCGTTGCACTCTCAAACACTTTTTTTTTTTTGTTGTTGAATCACTCACACCTCATCCGAATTGTAAACTAAACTACCAGTATGCAACTAAAAAAGAGCAAGCACCGGCTTCAGAGCACATTTTATAGCAACAGTGCACCTGCAGGTGTTGCCTGAGCTGGACTGAAATCCCAAACTTTTGTTGGTCGGTGGCTTGGAAGCAGAAGAATAAGATCCTGGTGGTATTTTGAATGTATAGTATTCATGTTTCTATAGTAGCATAGAAGATATAGTGATGCACAAAACAATGACTTAATGTTGACAGATTTTTTTGGTGGTACGGCTGGTGCTGTTCTAGTCATTTTCAGTCCCACGTTATGTTTCCAGAATCATCCTTCATCGGCACTTTGTCCACACTGAAGCTCACAGATGTTGTAAGGCGACCATCCCTGTTCAAGGCAGGTCAAACACGTTGTTGTCTTAAATTACATGGCAAGGTTTTTTAGTTTGTGAGGCAAAGAGGAACCCCAGTGGAACACGTACTGTACTTTTAGGGCCGTTTGGGTCATGTTTGGCAGATTGGTGCGGTAGCAGCTTATTTCCTTCTACTTGGCTCAAGCAGATCCATTGTGCATCTTGAAACAGTCGCAGCACTGTTTGCAAACAAGCCTGGATTTTAACCCCAAAACGCTTACGGCTTTTTCTTTGCATCTCAGCAAACTTTTCCCGCTTTTCAAATGCGTTTGCTTACAGACATTTATCAGACATGTTGCTGAGACATTTTGCTAGTATGTCACAAATGATGAACAATTTAGCATTACAAATATGTTAAAAGACATTAATGAGAAACAACTTTCTTCCCTATTTCTAAACCAATCCTTTCAATTGAACATTTTCATTCCGTGGGTGGATGGGTATTTCAATTAAGCTTAATTTAATGTGCCAATTCATGACTTTCATCATTGGAACTGGCTGGTACTGACCTCTTTGTCAGACATAAATGACTAAACAGAACCCAGCAAATCCCACATAATACAAGCAAGCTGTTGTTGTCCTTAGAACTTAAACCTCCCTAGAAGGTGCGTCATTAGAGCAGTATTAACAGATGAAAGTAGATCTTGAACCAGGAGGCTTTGATCATGTCTGGGACCAGGTGTTGTTGATCATATCAAACAGAAAATTTAGATGAAATGAGTTGCCCACAGCTAGCTTCTGAAACAGCGATGGAGCTACAGCTTAACTGTCAGCTTTGTAGAGCTGCACAGAGGCGACGTAAAGACTCTGACTTTTCCTTTCTTTACACTTGATCTTCCGCTGCCGTGACTCGGGACTAGGCCAAGACATCTGTGCAGAACGGTCGACTTCACCACAGGACGCTCCCTAACCGATGCTCACGCTAACGAGGCCTCCTTCAGCGGACTTAAACCCCACATGTTTTGACATCTCGTTACTGTGTGGAATCAGTGGACTGTAACATTTGCTCCCAACACACTGAGGCTGCTCTCAAAAGCACGGGAGTATTAACCGGCTCCTTTCACGTAGCAATAACGCCGCTGCGGCTCCAGAGCTCGTTTCGGGAAAAAAAAGCGTCTGGTGCTGGTGTGTTTTGGATGCAAGCAGGAAATTACTTTTTTGTGTGTGTGAGTGTTCGTTAGGGATGCCGCGTGAGAGGAAGTGAGCCATCATAACACATGGTCACATCAGAACAAATGTGTACAGATATTGTGTTACTGTGTCGACAGGGTGCGTTTTTGTTTCTTTTTTTTCATTATTTTTGGAAGCTATTACCACCCATTTGTAAAGCTATGGTTATAACCTGTTGATATGCATTATGTGCTTCATGGATGTGGATACTAGATGTGCGTTCAAGTGTAATGCAGATTCATCTTTTGGATTTCTGGGGGGAGGGAGAGGGACACGTCAAGACTTCCAGACTCTAAAGGGCTCGAACTAAGGGAGCGCTACGTGAGTGTGCATTTGTATGTATGTGCGGTTGAGCTGTGTGAGTGCTGTCTTTTGGGACTGTTTTCAAGCTGCATATTTTAGGTATTCTGCACATTCAGATGTGGTACATGATGAGCCCGTGCTACTTGAGCTTACTTATTTGGTACTGGTGCACTTTACTAAAGGTGTTGGTGTCCACATAAGGGAAACATAGGTGCTTACTATCACAGTATATACGGTATATATATATAAAAAGTGTGTCAGTTTTGGTACATGTGCTCAGAAAACCTCAGTTGTTGCACTCCTTCCTGAAATATAGTGTTTAATACCAACAGTTCCCAGCTCCTGATCTCCTGATGAGCCCACTCCTTTTAAAGAACAATTCAGAGAAATGATTATTCTTCCTCTTAAAATTGATTTTCCTTGTTTTTCAACCCTTTAAAAAATGCAACCGAAAACCTGAATGTTATTCTCTTCCTGATTGTAATCTGATGATAGACGTCCTGAGCACCCTCTCCTCTCCTCAGTTAAAAGCTGAGGCCGATTAGTGCGTGAGAACGGTTTACATGATCCGGCTGTGTGTATGATGCCCCTGCTTTCAAACTGCGGATGTACATATTTTTGACTTGAGGGACACAGAGATGAGTGACAGGCAACAAGCATTTTATTGTGCATGTAAGGTGGTACCTGGCATTTTGTTTACAAAAACATTGAATTACTGGAGTGCCAGTGTTGTTTCTTCTTTCATTCCACCCACTGTAGCAGGCGTGTTTTAGGGGCAGATCCCTCCTTGATTTTCCTTTTAAAGATTCCAGTATGGTACTTGCCACACTTTTTAACATTTGGATGCACAAAGCAAGAGTATGGACTTAGGTGTCTAAGTCACGTATTCACCCACAGAGGACTTTTAATGAGTTAGAACAACACAGTGACTTTCTAAACCGGGATAAACCCAACATGACTGTTTGTAAGACAGACTACATCATGATATCCAGACTACATCATGATATCCACTCACAGTATGAAAACGAATAGAAGTAGGCTGATCTGTCGCTAATGTATTGTGTGGTTGTACAATCGTTATCATTTCTATTTATTATATGGTAACCAGCAGGGTTGTGTGTGGTGACGTCCTACCCACTGTACCGGTGACGTACTAATTTACGCTGTTTATATGAAGGCATATTGAAAAGTTTTTCTTTCCTTTTTTTTTACGACGATTCAAGTGTTTCTTTATGTGTACAGACATTAAGTATTGTATGTTATGACCTGAGGAAAAACGTGTGAAACGAGTACTGGATCAAAGGTTCTTTTCTGTTAAAATTTGAGTGTTTTCTGGGACATTCCCTGTCTGAGGATCAGGCTGATGTGACTTTGAGCTCATCCATGTCACCAAGTGTCATGCTGGCCCCCTCTGTTGGCTGCTTGAGCGCCTCTTTGTGTCGAGCAACAACACGAGCGTATTTATGATATGTTGCGAAATTCCTCACACTGTCCTGAGACAACCCTGATTTGGTGTCTTACTGGGAACGTGGGCTGGACCAGTGTTACGATGAAGACAGTACGTTCCAGCGTTGTGTTAGACCACACTAAATGTTTTGTTTTTCCTTTATGCTTTTGTAAAAACAGCTACTTTGCAAACCAATAAACTTCTCTTCTTGGAAACTCGTGAATCCTCTTGTGCTGTATATCGCCGAATACTGGTAACTTTGAGTTTTTGAAACTTCGATCACGTTACATTTAGTGAGACATTACAAAAACAACAGAATACAGAATACACCAACACTATAAAATGTGAGCAAAAGTGCAGCCTGAGGTAGCATGTCGCTTGATGAACAATCAGAGACTTTAGGAGCCACTTAAATGTGGTTTATGCAAATCATGGGCCAGAGTTGCAAGACAACGCCACCTGGGGGTATTTCAGCCTCAGGAAATTAAGCAGCGGCACAGATCAGTATTTACACCCCTGATCACAGAATGTATGATGTATAACAGGCAACAAGTATGAGAGTTGGACAGACTTTCCCATCACTCCTAAGTGTGACGTCAGTGCTCTCACTGAGGCAGAGCTCCAGGAACAGCTGTGGGAGGGTGGCTGCTGGTCGAGCTCTCAGATGGATAAAATGAGAGTGGAGGTGTCTTTGAAATTAGCAGATAGTCTGGATTGATACTGTGGTAATGATTATAATGGCTGGCTGATTTTTCGTAATGTGCATTTGGACTTCAGAAATGTGCCAGGAACACCCACATAGCTGTGGGGAAGATGAACAATAGAATGTGCTGTATACAGTGTGCTAACGGTATTATGTGTGTTAGACTTTTGTGAAAATAATTGTTTACCATTGAAGAAGTGTCTTCAATCAACCATTCCAACTGTTATTCATACCCTGCAGTGAAGTAATCAGGGAAAGTCTCAGTGATGAATATTCAAACCACTTGATTAACAGGAGAGACAGAATCAAACATACCTTGTACCAAAGCTGTTGGAAATGCTTCCAAAAATTCAGTCAGGCAGGATGCTGCTTTAGTTCTGTGGAGATTCTCGTTCTCATCTTCATCTCATTCAGAACTGCATAAGCCTCTTGGATGAGAGGTAAAACTACAGTGAAAATGTCTTTAAGAATCTACGACCAAAGAAGTATGACAGGTGCAAAAAAAATCATCTACTTTCATCCTTGTGTCTCGTGAGCAAAGTTAAAAGCTAAAAATGATTGAATCTTAACAGAGACAGAATGCGGAGTGAAATGCAAGTGTGATGTAAAAGTAACCCCCAAATCGTCGACATGGACCTGTCTTTGTTGAGGTATGTAAGTGACTAAAGGTACATGACTGCATGGTAACATGTTCGGCTGGATGTGTGTGCGCTCCATCATTCCAGCTACTGTGAATGATCACATGATTGCAAGAGAAGCATGAAACGAATCCGTGCAGTTACCATAACAAATCATGAAAGGGACTGTGAAATAGCATCTGAGGCATTTCTGATGAAACCAATGTCCCATAGCTTCTATGTAAACATCAAGGATTAACATCCCTTGCGTCTATTGAGGTCCCCCTTTAAACCTCACCCTAACACTATCATTCTCATTGTTTCTCATCGATGCTGAGGACATGGAGAAACGAGCCTTTCCATGCACTTCCACAGCAGTCACATGTGTGCCACAGATGTTGCACGTCACGGCCACGTCACCGAGGCTGCGCGCGCACCTCGGTGACGGACAAACACCGGAAGCAAGTGGAGCGGATCGCGCAGCGTCCGCCGCTGCCGCAACAGCCACAACAACAACAACGGCGGAAAGATGTCCTGCTGCGCCGTCGGCTGCCGGAACAGGTTCACCAAGAACGAGGACCTCCACTTCTACAGAATCCCGTCCACCAAGACGCCATTTGCTGCCGAACGCAGGCGTTTGTGGCTGGAAGCCATTAACAGGACCGACTGGACGGAGGAGATCATCCAGAACTCCCGACTCTGCAGCGCCCACTTCGTCTCAGGCACGACCCCCTCGTCTGCGCCGCTGCCGCACATGCAGAGGTGTACCACGACTGTGACCAAAGCAGTAGGAGCAGCGGCACATCTGGCTGGCTGTCTGACGATGGTCGACCCGCGTTAGCTGCATTAGCTGGGGAGCAGAAGTGACAGCATGCACACAAAGTCAACAGACAGTTGGGATAGACCACCACACAGCCTTTTAAAAGGGGACGATCTGACTTATAGTAGGTGACATTTGCTCGATCGGCAATGCGAAGGCTTGACGCATCTGCTCTACGCTGGGACCCACTTTCTGCTTCCAACCTACACTGACACTTCTATTACATTCATGTCTGACCATCCCCGACAGTGACAGCCGGGTAGTAGAAGTATTTAGGCATTAAAGGGGTAAAATCCATGTCCCTCCATTCATTTTCTTGACCTGGTTTGTACCTAACTGCTCGCAGGTGTCAGCTGGAGCCTCGTCTCTGTTGCACACATATGGTGAAGGCAAGGGAATACACCCTGCGCAGGTCACGTGTCAATCACAGGGCGCTCACACACGCGCACCATTCATTCTAGCAATCACACCCGGAGGCACTTCAGAGTTTAGTATTGGCAATGCAATGCAACAGGAAACATGCATGTGGAAAAATGACAAGGTGCCGGGAGTCATGAAATACTAATATGAAACTCAGTAGCTAGATTTCCAGTCATGTATGACTTCATTTGTTGCGCAGTGTGTTGTGTCACTACGGCTACGGTACGGTTGTGTTACGCCTTAATGACTGGGGGTGTCTTTAACAGGGAAGGCTTCCTTGGATCCCAAGAATCCCGACTTTGTTCCGTCGCTGTTTGCCCACACAAAGAATGGAGGCATCAAGAAAATGGACAGGTAATCCCTCTCCTCTCGGACTGTCGCCGTCTTGCTACACTTCAGTGGTGGGATTCGTGTCCTCGTTAATGCCCCTCGCTTGTCGTCAGTTTTGGTTACAGGTTCTGTGGGAGGTCGAAGCCGGCCGAGGCTCCCAGCCAGCCGGCTCCGACTGACACGCCGGGCTCAGCGGCGCCAAAGTCGACCTCTGCGGAGCCTTCGACGGAGCCCCAGCAGCCTCTGGCCCTCAAAGAGGAGCTCGGTGAGCCCGCCATATGTGCACCCTAGTTCTAAAAGTGAAATACCCAGCCCTGTAGAATGTCTCCTACTTTAGTTTGTGCCCGTGCCGGTAGTTCGCGTTACCAGTGCCGATGTGCTCTCTGTCCTCCAGAGCCCCAGCCCATCAGCGAGGAGGCGCTGCAGCTGTGCGACATCAAGGACGAGCAGATCACCGTGGTGGTGAAAGCGGAGGAGCACGAGTCGCCGGAGATCAAGGAGGAGCCGGTGGATCTGTGCATCAGTCCGGACGTCGGAGGCAAACCCCCGGAAGCGGAGCCCCGCAGCGACGGCGAGCAGCTGCGCTACGTGACGGTGAACGTGGAGGAGGACTGGAGCGAGAGCGAGGGCTCGTCGCCGCCCCGCCGGGGCCACAGCATCGACGTCTTCATGGAGCTGGAGCAGCCGCCCCGGGAGGACAAGACCTGCCGCCTGTGCGGCACCACCTTCGAGAGGGACGCTCACCTCATCAAGCACGTGGAGACCAGCCACCGGGGCCACAAGGCCTTCCAGTGCCTGGAGTGCAGCAAGGAGTTCGAGCAGAGGCACCAGCTCATCATGCACGTGCGGATCCACACCGGCGAGAAGCCCTTCAGCTGCGACTTCTGCGGCAAGACCTTCAGCCAGAACTCCAGCCGCATCGTGCACATGCGCGTGCACACGGGCGAGAAGCCCTACTTCTGCTCCAAGTGCGGCAAGAGCTTCGCCACGGGCAAGCACCTGAAGTACTGCAAGGCGCAGGCCAAGAGTGACACTGCCGAGTCGGAGAGCGGCAACGCGTCGGAGGAGGAGGAGCGGCGGCGGAGGAAGAAGAAGGCCTTCAAGTGCTTCGAGTGCAACAGGGAGTTCAACCAGAAGCAGCAGCTCGTGCTGCACCTGAGGGTCCACACCGGGGAGAAGCCCTACACGTGCGACTTCTGCGGCAAGACGTTCACGCAGAACTCCAGCCGCGTGGTCCACATGCGGCAGCACACCGGGGAGAAGCCGTACCTGTGCCAGAAGTGCGGCAAGAGGTTCGCCAGCAGCCACCACCTCAAACACTGCACGGGCAAGCCCATCGACGGCACGGAGGAGTCGGTGCGCTGCACGACGTGCGGCAAGACCTTCCACACGGACTCCAACCTCAAGGTGCACATGGAGGTGCACAACTCGTGGAAGAGACACATCAGCAAGAGGCAGAAGGGCCGGGAGGCGGAGGAGGCGGCCCCGGCAGCGGAGGAGGGGGGCCGGGCGGAGGCCGAGGAAACGTCAGAGTCCATGTGTGTGTCGTGAAGGACGCGCAATCACAGAGGAACGATGTATTCACAGCTTCATCTGCATACAAACCCGTAGAGGCCAGCCTAGGCTGCCTGAGATGTGACTTTTCTCTCGTATGGAGTGTATGTTTTTTTGTAACATGACTTCTCGTTGTGTAGTTCTAACATACAGCTAAGCTCGTCTTCAGGTAAAAAGGTCAAGATATTTATCATCACGTCCCTCGAGATTATTGCCTACGACACAGTGTTTGTTCAGGCGGTGACTTGAAAATCATTTATCATGTACTGATTGTAAACACGGAAATCCCAAGCAGTAATGTTTGCCTGATGTACGACACACACACATATTAATAAAGTTTATCAGACTAAGTATTACATAAGTGTATCTACCGCCACTTTCTTCCCACTGCTGTCCAGGTTTTCCCTTGTCTTCCGACTGAATGGGGTCAAGTCAGTGACCACTGATTGAGTGACCACTGGCACCACATACAAGTTACAAGAATATCAAGACTCAGTTCAAAACATAGCAACTGGATAGGGACTGACCTGTGCACACACGGGATAATGGTCTTGTGCACACTTGGTAACTTGACATTTGTTTTCCACAAAAAGCATCACATTCGCAGTCAGAATCTTCACAGGAAATAAGCCTTATAAGGAAATAAGTGTTATATACTAAATAAGTGTTATTAAGTAGTAGTAATAACGATACAAGTAGAGACAGGAAAAAGTAAATGATGCAGTGATTTTCAATTCTTCCTGAAGTTGAGATCAAAAGTGAAATTATATTCATTAGGTCAACTGCTATGTTCAATTGTAGCTCCTATTTCAACCCATTAAAATCACAACACGAGTGGAGAGGGGTGGGAAAACTAAAATAAAAAGCGATGTAGTGTGACGTCTCCCAGCAGGTGGCGCTGTTGTGTCTCCTAGACGAAGATCGTCTATGTCAACACAACGGTACCACTCCGCTCCACGAGGCCGCCTCGGGGATGCTCCTATGGGCGTGGGTAACCTCAGTAGCTGGAACCAGTCTTGTAGTGGGAGGTCGCGCCTCTCCACCCTGTCCCACATAATACTCGCGTGTAACGATGACAGAGGATGGATGGAGAGCGGGGCTGCGGCACTGAGAGACGAGAAGTGACGAGAGAGAGAGAGAGAGAGAGACAGAGAGAGGACCAAGTGAATGAGGACTGGTGATTGAATTAAACACCGGCACTTTGCGTGTCTGTCCATCGCCCCCTTATCCCCGGTTTAACAAGCATGTCGACGGACAGCTAGGCTAAGCGGTAAGCTACGTGTGCGCTAATGTCAGCTAATCAGAATGTGTAGGGTGCACATAGGCTTGGCACCGCGTCTAAGGCGTTCATTGTTGATGGGCACATATCCGCCGGAAAACACCTGCGTTTGTTAGCCTGCGTGTGGCTCTCCATGCAAATGTCCATGTAATGGAATGACACCTGTCTGTCTGTCTGTCCGTCTGTCTGTCTGTCTGTGGAGGCTGGAGAAAATGGCAGGATGTCCGCGCATGTTTGTGTTTTCCTCTGCGCTCGTAAAGGCAAGCAATTACCGGGTTTTGGGGGAAGAGTGGTAGATGAGACATCAAGCTTGTGGCTTGTGATCGTAGAGGCGGCTGCTCAAAGCTCTGGGGCTTGATCTGTTCATGTAAAGTAGCACAAAGCTGCGGATAATGTTTCCAGGATCAGGTAACTGGACTGAGCTGGCTGCTTTTTATTTTCCACCCCGGGACAAGACTCACTGGGCTCTTTTGTCGACGATTGGTCCTGAGACATGCGGAAAAATAAAAGAGGATGTGTGAGCAGATGAGACTGCGCGGTGGTCAAGTTGAACTTTCAAAATGTCCTGGTTCCTCTATTTATACAAAACATGCAGGACTCGGCTGGATGGTCTTAAAGGCAACTCAAAGCGGACTTGGGTTGAAAAACGGGTTTTGCTGTGGCTTGGTCGAATAACTAACGTCCATTTCTGGTCAAAGATGCACAAGAAGTCCAAAATATCATCACTAACTCCTTCAGTTTGTAAATGTTGGACAATGAAACTGAAACTGTTTTGCAGGACTCAGCATTTTAGATGGTGCTCCGGATGGAAGTGAAAGTGCAATATATACAAACTGAATCCAAATATCTATTATGTCATTTTGCATCCCTGCATTATTTTGAACACCATGTGATCGTATTTGTGCAATATTATTCATATCGTTTTTGGTTTTATGTTTACTTTACGTCCTTTTAAATGCACCCACCTTGCCAGACTTTCATTACTTTCATTGTTAGTATGTTTACATACTGGGTTGCATACTACCAGGACCTCTGTCACTAATTTCATTTCACTCTAATGTAAGTACAATATAAAAACTCTTTGAATCTTTTCATCTTAGATAGAATGAGAGGAGCTTAGATATTGAGGAGGGGCTCAAAGTAGAGCTGCTGCTCCTACGTATTGAGAGGAGCCGGGAGCCCAGTCAGTGTGACCTATGATTCATCCTGTTTGAGGTCAGCGGAGCAACATAATAAACCTCCTAAACTCATTGTGTATGCATGTCAGGGAGGTGCAGGTCTTTCCACAGTATAATGGTCTGCCAGAATCCCCTGAAGACAGATCTACAGCGATGACATCATCTCTTATTCCCAAATATGGTTGTGTTGCTCTTGTTTCCGCCTTCTCCTCACAGGTGAATGAGGCCTTCGAGTCCTGCCAGGAGAACCCATGGAGCCGTACATCATGCCCCTGCACTCCTCCTCCCCTCCTCCTCTGGACGAAGATGATGGCGACGATGCGTCGGAGGAGGACGAGTTCGGGGCCTTTGGCCAATTCGCTCTCGCCGATTCTGCTCAACCCAGCCGTGGCTCCCATCGCGCGATCAAACAATCCCAGCCCACCTCCACTGTGAACTCAGGACTCACAAACGGCTTCTCTGAGAGAGGCCTCAGCTCCAGGACTCAGGCGGCCTCTCCCGGGGAGGATACGGGCTTTGCAGACTTCACTGTGTTTTCAGAGCAGGCGGCCCATCCCTGGTGCTGTGGCTTCACCCCGTCGGCCGGCGCGGGCCAGTGGGACGGCAGCAGGCCGACCTCCTCCAGCCCGGGACGGGACGTCGTCATGGACTCTGAGCCCAGGAGACCTCGCGGCCTCAAAGATTGCACTACGGTCGATCACTGTGACGGAGGAGATGCGCTGACATCTCAGGACCACCCCCGAGAGCCTCAGGAAGCTACGGCGGATTCGCCGTCCAGGTCGGGCCAGCCTGAGGACAATCGGAGCGAGAGGAGAAGTAGTCTGGATGCTCTGCGAACCTTAGAGATGCGGTTTGATGCGGAGCTGGAGAGAGGAGATCAAGACGATAGTGTCTCGGCTGTCCCTCACACATTCAGCCTGTACGAGTCCGCGTCAGAGGACCTGGGGTCCTTTTGCGACGACTTGTCGTTTGACGGTCCGTCTTTGGATCTGGAGCCCAATGTCTCATCTCTGGCTTCTGGGGACCAGACGGAGTGGGATCAGACTGACGCAGAGGAAGAAGAGGAGGAAGAGCTGAGAGACTCTTTTCTCACACAGTCCAAGGCAGAGGAGGGTGTTCAGGGCCAATCTGCGACTCAGGAAACTTCCGCTACCTCCAAACAGCCACAGGACAATTTTGCAGACTTCAAAGGCTGTATTTGGGAGCATCACAGGGACCGAGGAGGACATTCCCAAGCAGCTGAGGCAGCGGTGCAGAGCCTGGGAAACCTGCCGCCCAGCGACAGCTTTGCCGATTTCTGCTCGGCGCCCACGCTGGAGGACGGGGAGGCAGAGGCGTGGGCGGAGTTCAAAGACCCCAGAGCCGAGGAGGAGACGCAGCTCAGAGAGCAGGTCGGCAGCGCGTCAGCAGAAGGAGGCGCTGAGGGGGAGGACGGGCGGGGAGGCCAGAGCGGGGACTCCAGGAGGAGCAGCTGTCAGGTGGGAGACCTGCAAATGTAGCTTTGCTTCTGGTTTTCCTGTCAGAACCCACAGAAAATGATTCCCTTTTGGAGCCAGCCGCGTCTTCTAGGAGGAAGAGTCACTCTCAGCTTTAACTGGTCTTCACTCAAAGCTCAACATGTTTTGAACATCTGAATTAAAAATAAATAAATGAATAAAAAATGTCTCGCCAGGAGTCACTTTGTGGCCGTGCCCAGCAGATTCTTGTGGCCAGTTTCCCGGGGGTGGCTGCTGCGGCTGTGCAGGGCGAGGAGGAAGAGGAAGAGGAGGAGGAGAAGGAGGAGGTGCTGAGCCTCGGTGGTCTCCTCCATGGTGGAGACCTCCCTGAGAGTGAGGAGGAGGAGACAGAGAGACTCGGTCACAGACCTCAGTGGTGAGAAACGGTTCATTGTCTTACCTGTTTTGTCCCATCACCTCTTTCATTCTATGAAACCTGATTGCTGCGTCCCAATTCCTGGTGAACGGGTGGCAGTTAAAGGTTTGGATTAGCCTCCCGAAGTAACCGCGTTTATTCATTCTGCCCCCGGAAGACATAAAAAGTTTGTTATTCTGTCCTCATTCGTCAGGATGGAGTGGGGGATGTGGTGGCCGCGCCGGGACCTCCACAGCGCGGTCGGCCTCCGCTTTCAGTGGGGAGGTTCCCACACAAACAGGACTCTGCTCAGGTGCCTCGGTGTGGACACAACCAACATTGTGAGTCTGGTTGAACACCTATAAAAAACAAACAGCTGTTTATCGCCCATCTGGGGGTGTATTTTTTGCAATAACTGGGTAAAAATGGAGGAATTACAAGCTGGCATGGCCTGTGAGCCTCTTTAGATAGACATAACTTTTATTGTCATTTCCTCCTGATAGGTGTTCGTTGGCACGAAGAAGCAGCCGCTCGCCGTGCCTGCTTTCGCGTCCAGCCTGGTGAGTCGACAGCGCTCTTAACTGCGTGAGGGCCTCGCTGCCAGTGCATCATATTCTCCTGCCGCCACTGCTGTTCTGATTTTCCATCCGACCCTTCCGCCTCACTCGTCAGGGAATGCTGGAGCCCACCAAAGACTCTGTGCCAGCTGTCCGCTCTCCAGCGCGCACCGCCGTCACAGCCCCAGCGCCTCCAGCAGCCATTCAGGACCATTCAGCAGACCCAGCGCAGGTACCCGTCTGATTCCTAGGTTTGAGGAGAGACTGGACTTGGTTGTTTATTTAAGTGGAGACAATAAGTGCGGGTCCATTGCACACTAAGAGTATTGGGAGATGGGCGGAGGATGGACGTTCAGAGCATTTTGCATTTCCATGGTTTCGGAACAGTGACTTTGGTCGCTGCTACTGCTGTTGGCGTGACATCAGAGGAGGGAGAAGTGCAAAGGTCACATGGTCTCCTCCGTCATGTCTGCAGGCGTGACGACGAGAAAAAAGCGTCTCCGTCGCACTTTTGCAATACACGCCTGGAAAAACACTCATGGGGGAGTAAAAATAATGTTGTTGCATGGCCTGTTTTTCTAACAGTGATATTTAGGTTTTCAGTTCTGTGGTCGCCATGGAAACCTGGCTCATGTTTTGCTCCTCTGTGCGTAGGGGACGCCCCCCTCCAGCAACCCGGACTGGCACAGCCGTGGCCTTAGCAGCTCTCAGGACGGTACGTCCCCTCGCCGAGCCCCTCACTTCTGGGGCCACAAGTAGACTACGCTATCAAGCTACCCCTCCTCCTCCTCTTCCTCCTCTTCCTCCTCCTCCTCCTCCTCTTCCTCCTCCTCTCCTACCTGGCTTCTCCTAATGAGCCAGGACTTCTGAGAGTGCACTCCGGACTGCTCCTCACTTCCTGCCGGGCATGTTGTGCTTCGCTGTGGTTCCCCATCTCTTCGCTCAGCAATAGTTTGCAATACAAATGAACTTCCTCTAAACACTGAATCCACCCGGTGTTCAGGGGTCTTGCTGTTGGCGTTATGATCTGTCCACACGAGAAAACCTATCACACTCAAAACGTCCCAGCCAGAGCTGCAGCAACAAATTGATGAATCAACTAATAAAGTAATAAATCAATTTGAGTATTAAAAAGGGTGAGAAAAAAGGGCATTTAAAGACCTGATCTTGGCCTTTAAGAAATGGGCATTGACAATTGTCAACACTTTTGCGCCATATTATGAACCGAACCAAAATTATCTTTGTTGCAGCCTCACATCCAAAAGACCTAAAGCACGGGGAGAATCGTCACCTATAAGTGAGGAGACACTGTACTGGATTCTCTGTTTGCCATCCTTCAGCTACTCATCAGTACCAGTATCTGCCTGCTGCCTCCTCTTCTCTTGGATTTATCTCAGTATTTAGACATCCCGGCTGTGTAAGGGGAAGCACTATGCTGTCCATCTGTCGGAGGGAACACAGAACTGATGATGTGTGCAATCTCTTATGATGCTACTTAATGGTTTTGTATGACTTAATGTTAAATTGGTGTCAAATCAATGTCAGATTAAATACCAGGCAACTGATGGAGCGTGATCACAACATGTGTCATGCTGGTTTGACGAACATGTGTATCCAAAGAACTATTCATTTAATTTCTTTAGTTGTAATGCCAAGTCATTTCCCAGTGCATGACAATGTTTGCAAAATCTACATTTTGGTTCTATTTTACACAAAGGTGTCTTAACTTTTGGGTACGAACAATTCATTTCATCATATTTGCTTGTCCAATAAATCATGTTAGAGGAGGACAATGATTGAAATCATTGCATATAAAGTAAATGTAATTCATAACACTTCATGTATTTGGGTATGTCCATTAATGACATATGGTTAAGAAGTGTTGTAGCCTAAATGCAGGTCAGTAAGACAACACACTAACTTTAAATACAAAACAGGTCACCACAGGCTGCAGGAACTGTTGGTCAGTTCCATATTTGGTGTTGCACTGATGATATATCGGCATGCTGATGTGTGGTTATTGCTGATGCCCTGGTTTGTTGCATGCAAACTAACACGCTGTAGTTGAAAGGAATCAAGGAGCTGATACTAACTTAACCAGGGATTTCACTCCGATTTAAAACCTATTTACAGTCTCTCTCTGTGATTTGCAAGCTAGCTTGTGTTCAGTTTTGAACAATGAATTCGATCAAGAAGACACGAACCACATAAGCGGTGTTGTCATACTACAGCCCGCACAGCAGAGGGCGATGTGTTCTCTGTCGGAGAACCCCAAAAAACGATCAAAGCACATTTACTGCTGAAAGAGTCAAACCCATTGAAAAAATTGGAACTCAATTTGTGAGATCAGTCACTATTAATACATAATACACTATTAATGCATAATACAGCCATCATTTATTTACAATTACCAACCGTTTTTGTTTCATATGGCTATTCGTATAACCATGTGGGAAAGGGTGTGCGCTTGTTTCCAAAGCACTTAAGTTTGCTAAGAGAATACAGATCCTCTGGTGAATACTTAGTTACAGGTCACTTAAAGTGTTTTTACAGCAACTTTCTGTAACTGCCGTTACAGTATTTCAGAATGAGTTGTGCCTTCATGCCAGCAGTTCTTTCCTAAAAATACTTCTTTTATTCCTTCAGAATGGTGACATTCTCTTTGGACCTACACAGTGTTGGGGGAAAAAAAGTTTTTTGTTTTTTTTTTCCAGTTGGATTTACTGCTAAAATCCAGACTTAATGCACTGCAATAAGGACTTGTAAGAACTCCTTGTACATACTGAAATAAATCAGTTGACCCTTTCTGCTTGTTTGGTCTCTGGTCTCTTCTCTCTGCTTCCATCCCTTAATGGAAGCCTAACTTAGACTATGGCAACACTGCAGGCCCAGTGTGACCCAGACCTGATTTTACTGTGTGACAGTGTAAACTACCAAAAACGTGGAAGCTGATTTTTTTTTCTTTTTCATATCAAATTCATACCACTTTCATATGTGGTACTAATAGTGCCAGATTTTTTTATGCAATTGCTCTGTGGGCAGTGATGCAACCTGAATCAGAATTCAATGCGACTTTGTAGACTCAGTGCCATACACCTGATCAGCTCTCACTATCTCATAGGTTTTATTAGTAAAATGTTTGAAGAGGTAACAAAAATATGCACTCCAAAGTTGAATTTTATAAGTCAGTATTGAAGCAGTCCGCCATGGTGGGCAACATTATGATGTTGCACATGAGGGTTACATCAGGGCCTTGAAGCATGTACTCTGAAGATGAATACTGGTCAGATAAGTCATATTTTAAAAACAGTGGAAACGATCGCCTGGCATTTGATTGGATCTGGAAAAAAAAGTATAAATTGAGCACTAAGGCCTCCAGTGTAAAAGTAGTCTAAGATTACTCTGAGTTTGAATGCAAAGTTGGAGTACTTTTTCAACATTGTTTATCTTGGGACAGCAAACGTGTATTATTACCGGGAACAAGCAGATTATTGAAAGTGAGTAACTAGTTCTCTAAACATTCTCTACAAAGTCAGATTCACTTTTAGATTTTTACATGTAATCACATTTAATATCATGTGTAAACTAGCAAACAACAACAAAACACTGCGGCTGTTTGGTCAACCTGCCCCACATTGTTACATATCAAGATAGTCAACACCAGCTTTGCATTGCTCTGCTGAACTTTTTTTTTGTTTGTTTGCTGTGTCTGTCACTCACTCAGTCTTCCCACTTCCTCTGTAAAAGGAGAAGACATCGATCAGAAGTAGTTGCTCGCTCTCCTTTTATGAACAAAGAAATTGAGCTCACTCGCCCGCCCGCCCGCCCCCTCTCACCCCACAGCAGCTCTCAGCCGCTCTTTCCCCTCGTTAGCGCAGGCTGCTCTGCTCTCAACCTGGATTACTTTGGTCCTGAAGAGGAGAGCTACAGCAGCAGTGGTAGCAGCAGCCGTAGCAGCAGCCCTCCTCCAGGTCAGCCTGTGAAACTGCACAAAAGTCAATTTCATTGAGCTTTATCGGGTATTTTTGTGATGTCACACAGTCACACGGTGTCCGTCCGTGATAATTGAGGACAAACCAGTGCACTGTTTGAACTGGTGGGCGTGTAAGGCCCTGTTGTCCCTTCCAGAGCATGTCTGATGTGTTTGTTGTACACACTCACACTGTGTGAAGGAGTTGACCCAGAGCTGTACGAGTTGGCTCTCAGCAAAGTGGAAACCGGTGCTCTCAGTAGCCCCATGGAGGACTCTTTGAATCGCCTCATGTCTGCCGCGGAGAAGACCAGCACCTCAGTCAGGTCAGCACCATGATTTGATCTCAGAGCTTTGATATAATGGAACAAAAAAAGCACAATTAAGCTTTGGTTACTACTTTGATAATGCAACGGTATTGTCTTCTCTGTGAATCTTAGTATTGACTATTTAGCTTGTGTGTGTGTGTGTGTGTGTGTGTGTGTGTGTGTGTGTGTGTGTGTGTGTGTGTGTGTGTGTGTGTGTGTGTGTGTGTGTGTATGTGTGTGTGTGTGTGTGTTCATTTTCAGGAAACCCCAGCAGGACAGCAAACTAAGTGCGGAGGCTAGCAGGGTGATCTCTGTTCTACCCAACCTGTCTTTCATGCGGTCCAAGGTCCTCATGTTCCCAAGCATCCTTGTACCTGAAAAATACTGATCTATGATTTATTATAGTTTAACACTTGCGCTCATGATTCCTTAAGGTGTGAAGGGCTTTAAGAATGAAGGAGATGTGTGGACTCTGAAACTCTTAATAACCTGCTTCCGTCAAAATACTCCACCTGCTGGCTATTTTTAAGCCTGCCTCAGTTGAGATGCCGACTATAAGTGTTTCAACTCTTATTTTTGCAAAGAAACAGAGGTTTTAATCTTATTTGCTTTGCAAATCTCTGGAAACTTGAATGTTGGAGTTTATTTTGGTTTAAAAGTATTCATGCACACGTTTTTTTCTGTTTAGTGGCCGTTACAGAAGATCTGCAACTTAAGTGATGCTTTAATTTATTATTGTAACTAAGTTATTGCTCCTTTTATTAGAAAATGTGTCACTTAGTTGGATGTTATACTTCAAATATCTTTCTATAATGCAAGAGTGAAAGAATGTTCTTTAATCATGATGATCTGACATCAAGATGCATGAAATGTGATAAAATCTGTATTTTTTTGCAATATATTAGCTATCTCAGGATGTCTTATACATATTGTTATTTAGCTCAGGCACCAGCGTTTGTCCTTGCAACATGCTCGCTCCTCTGACAACATTGCATCTGGTACGGGATCATCCTGGAGGGGTTGGCGGAAGTGGGAATGTCTGGGAAACTGCAGCATCCGCCACCTGGACAAGTGACTGATAACATAAGATGACAGGACAAGACAAATCTCACTAGTTGACATGTTTAGAATGATATAAAATTATTTGATTGATGTCTGTCGCTGTATTATTTCCCTCGGTGTTCATCTGTTATTACACTCTCCATAATCTGGTCAAAACCAGTTTGATGTTTGTTGTCAAACAAACTCTAAATATCTCCACTGTTCAGCTTAATATAAATTTGCACAGATACATTAGAAGCCTTCCACACATACCTCATACCATGCTGTGAGGCTATAACACTACACCAAGCTGCCATGTCACCCTTCTACAGTGTTATAAGATGATGATATATGATACTGATTATGTGGTAGTGATGTTTGGAAAGAGTTAGAAAAAGCAGTCAGCCAAATCTGGCCACCAGTTACCTTCTTGCCATGAGGCAACAGTAACATACAAACATATGTGTGTATATATATATCTAGGGAGCATCCTGACCAGATACCTGAGCCATCTCAGTTGGCTCCTCTGGATGTGGAGGAGCAGCGGCTCTACTTTGAACCTCTCCTTTATGTCTGAGCTCCTCATCCTATCTCTAAGGCTGAACCAGGCCTCCTGTGGTAACAACTCATGTTAACTAGCTGAATCTTTTCAGTCAGTCAGTCAATTATCATCCTCTCATACAGATGTACAGTTTTAGTTAATTTGGGGGGAAAATATGACGGAGGCCCATACTTCATGGCTGGTTATGAGCTTTATTTATTTATTTATTTTACACATTTCATGCCTGCGTAGAATATATAACCCGGTTAATGTATTTGGAGCACTGAAACACACAGCATTACGATGTGAGGTCAGCAGTGATTGGCGTGTGCCTGCTCTGCCTTTTCCTCCTCCTCCTCCTCTTCCTCCTCCTCCTCTGGGCCGGGGCTCGTGCGTCTTCCTTCCGGCTTCGCTGAGTAAAGTTGAGGGAGGTTCAGCGGCAACTGGGCTCTGACATAATGGACAGCCAGGGAAGGAAAGTGGTGGTCTGCGACAATGGGACCGGGGTGAGTGTGCACTTTGGGGCTTTCTAACGCGCCACCGGCGCTCTCGGGCTCTGGCTCCGGTTCTGTCGAACGATTCGCTGAAACCGGAAGTAGCGATAACTGGGTGGGTAGCTAGCCCGTTAGCATGCTAGCTAGACCGAGCTAAGCTACATTTTCATTCATCCACACCCGACGCGGAAGCAGCGCGCAGAGCGGGTGTTAAATGTCAGCAGAAAAGCTGGAGACACCCATATCAGATTCGCCCTCACGTCGACACTGATCTCTGCGTTATAAAGGATTTATACGCCTTCGATTGTTATCAGCGATTATGAAGCTAAAGCGGCTAGCTTAGCTGCTGTTAAGGTTCCTGTCAAGCAGCAGCGTCGGTCTATTCAGTGATTTTCTGCAAGAAGTGCGGCGTATTTACGACCCACATTGGTTTAATTTGGTTGCAGTACAGGCATATTTTGTCTCCTTTTGTCCTGTCTTGGCAGGGTGTTACCTAGGCCGTGTCAGGTGAATGGACACCTTTTTGTGCCCTAACTTCCCGGATTGATGGCTGTCAGTAAATGTGTCGGAGCCGTCAAAAAAACACTCAAAACTCATTCTACCGATGCATTCTACTCTTATTCGGGCATTTGTGGCTTTTGACAGGTTGACAAATAACCTCAGGAAATCGCAATTATTACGACACAGTCCTCAACAGACTAGGAAATAGCGACAGGCCCAGATTTGGGCACATCTGGGGAAGCAGTTTGGTCTGTGAGCTGGTTCACTAGTCAGCTAAATTTGGTATTTTCAAGCAGTTTCTGGCCCGCCCATGATGCACCAAACACGGTGCCGATCTGTGTTTATCTTCGGGAGTTAGTTCAGAGTATCACTTACTGAGAGAGAGAGAGACGGAGAGAGATGCATTGCAACGGTATTGATCCCTTGGGGAGGCTCCCTTCAGGAAATTCAGGTTCCAGGTTACAACACCTGAAGTTAGAAAAATGCTTTTTTTTTTTTTCAGAGCGAGCCACAAGGTACAGCAAGTCGTCACTGTAGGAATGCAAATAGAAAACGCGTAGGATCCAGGTCTGTTGGTTTAAAAATAGACGGTATCAACAGTTGAGAGAGAAGTGCCAAAACTGCTTTGCACAGCATTGCAGCTGTAGCGTCAAAAAATTCATACCCTGAAGTCCTCCAGCGAGTGAATATCCACCAAATAAATTGCGTGTGGTGTGCTAGGTGCTGTGGACGGTCATCGGGTGGTAGTCCTCTTTTGATCGCAGTCAAAGAGGATGTTGGTTCAGCAAGTCGCTGGCTTACAAGGTCTTTTTCGAGATCTGCATTGTGCAAAAAAAAAAAAGAGAAAAAAAGGCCTGTGTCACAGTTAAACTGAGACGTGGAGAGGAAGTGAGAAGCGTACGAACCGCAGCCAAAGTGTGTGTCACCGACACATCTGAGGAGAAAGAGAGAAGAGAGAAAATCCACCGCTTCGCACTTCACAACTGTCTGCTGAAAACTCGAAAGGTTTTTCCCCGCAGCGTATCGCACCCAAAAGTGGGAATGTGGTGCCGAGTAGTGCTGCTTCTCGGCTGCTTTTATTGCGCTGGAGGAAGTGGGTTAGGGTCTGTTTGTTCTTAGGGCGTAGAATCGTCCTCCGCCGCTGCCAGGTCTCGTGGCTGGACTTCGAGTGCGTGCAGTCGCAAAGGCTGAGCTTACACGTGCGTGAGAATGGCTTGATCGACTGGTGTGAGCGATAACGTAACATTAGATTTCCTCACAATAGACAGAGTAGGTTTGAAACCATTCGGCAGCCAACGTTTCTGCAGAATTTCCCTTAGCTTAGCAGGATCAATATTAAAAACCCGACCTGCTCGATCTTATGTGATTGTTACGTGTTTTTGAAGATATCAAATTGTCTCAATATTTACTGTTGCTTCATGCAGTGCATCGTGACAGTTCAGCAAATGTGCCTCATGACTTTGACACTGTTGAAAGCATTCAAGCAGCAGCGTCTGTCTTTTCATGTACTAAAAAACGCCCTTCTCCTCTCTTTTTTTTCCTTTGTCTCCCTCATTAAGTTCGTCAAGTGCGGCTATGCAGGCTCCAACTTTCCAGAGCACATCTTCCCTGCACTCGTCGGGAGGCCCATCATCCGCTCGACGGCCAAAGTCGGCAACATTGAGATTAAGGTAGGAACCGGGCCGCGGACGACTCCTCTCTGCTCCGCTCGACCCGACGAATGAGTCACCTCGGCGATGACGCAACGTGCCGGCGTCGGCCTCACAATGAGGTGGACGCGAGGGTGTGCGTCCCGGGGAACGTGGAAGATCGGTCGGGAGAAACGCGCAGAAATGGGGTAAATGGGGTAAAAATGCGTTTCATGTTTTTGCACAGGCAAAAATCACGTGTGCGAAAGCACCCGGTGAAGGAAAACGCGTCAAAAGTCCCGGAAAATGACAGTCCACTGCAAATCAGTCATAAGTTCTATATTTGTGAGAGATTACTTCGTGGGTAAAACTGCACAAATTGTACATCAGAGAAATTGTGGAAAGTGTCCAAAAGCAGTGTCCTGGAAAAGTGCCAGAAAATGATGTGTATTTGTGGCCTTACCTCATAAACACTGAAACATAGAAAACACAGAAACGCAGAGACACAAACAAGTCATCAAATTCCGATCCGTCTCTAAATCAGCGCCCCAGCGTTTGCGGAATGGAGGCGATGGTAGAACATGGGTTTGGCCGCCTGGAAGCGCGGACTTAGATGTGCTCCCTGTTGTTTTAGCATGAAGCCTACCTCTGCCTCTCTCCTGCTCTTCCCAGCCCCTTTGTCCACCTTTTATTTTTAACGTCTACCTTCCTCTTCCCCCCCTGTTTTGTTCCCCCCACGGTGAAGTAGAATGCCCAGAAGATGGTAAGTTCAGGTTGGTGTGTGTGCCTCCTGTTCTTGCCTGCTCCGGAGAGCTGTGTCATGCCTCCACCTCGACACCCCCCCCCTCCAAAAACGACACTCTCTCTCCTCCTCCTCCTTCCTCCTCGTTTTCTCAGCCTGTGTGTGTGCGCGTGTGTTTCTCCCCGTTTTGTATCTTACATCTCGTTTTACTCACACGCCCCCCCCCCCCCTCCACATCTCAATTTGTGGCCGAATGAAGCGCGCTGGCAGCGAGTGGGAGCGCCGCTCGGCCATTGTGTTAATGCACTCTCCCTCTCCAGACTGTTGCAGAAAACGGTTGTGATGAATCATAGGCCCAGCTGGTATCGATGCGCTGCTAGAAGAGGTCTTGGACCGGTTCCATTTCCAGAGCCTCTGATCTGCTGCTACTTCCTGGACAGCTACACCCCCCCTCCTGCCACCCCCCCCCAACCCTCAATTCTGCTGCTATTTAAGGACGGCGCTGATTTCAGCTTCAGCTGAACTCTCGTTTCCAGCCCGGCTCGTGAGGATTTGCCTCGATATGCGAGAGCCTCTGAAAAGTGTAGAGGAAGTGTCCAAACTGGAGGAAGCATGGCAGACAGCTCAAAGTTGGAGACGGAAGCACATCTGTTTTTCTCTCTCCCTCTCTCTCTCTCCCTCTCTCTCTCTCTCCATTGAGACCACATGGAGGCGATGCCTGTGACTGGTACTCTGTTAATGCCAAAGCACACAGGATGAACCCATAAAATGGCTGCCCTCAGAAGGCCCCCCCCCCCTCTTCGGTTGTTTTTTTTTTCTCTCTCGACGTCTCCAAATGGAACGTGAGATGCTTGACTGTGCGGCTCTAACACTGCGAGCTCTAACCCCCCCCCCCCTTCCTCATCCCTCCCTCCCTCCCACCCCCCACCCCCCCCACCCCAGCCCACCCCACCCCTCCCGGCGGTTGTTTACACTGCCAGGCTGCCTTGCATGCAGCTACTTTGAATGGTCTCTAAAACAAGTGGGTGTTTACTGTGGAGCGGGGAACAAGTGTCTCCAGGTGCAGATGCATGGAGGACAATGGCTTGTTGTCGTGCATGCTGGGCAGCCAGGTTTCTGACACAACCTCAACAATCCAGTGGAGCCCGGCCGGCCCGCAGAGTGACACAATCGATGACTCCGAACCATCCAGATGTGGTTGTAGTGGCGTCCGAATATCGCTCCGTTTTGACCTTTGACCCCCCCCCCCCCTTCCCCCCGTCCCTCGCAGGACCTGATGGTGGGCGACGAGGCCAGCGAGCTGCGCTCCATGCTGGAGGTCAACTACCCCATGGAGAACGGCATCGTGAGGAACTGGGACGACATGAAGCACCTGTGGGACTACACCTTCGGGCCCGAGAAGCTCAACATCGACTCGCGCAACTGCAAGATCCTGCTGACCGAGCCGCCCATGAACCCCACCAAGAACCGGGAGAAGATCATCGAGGTGAGCTCCCGCGTGCCCGGAGGCTCCTCGCCGCCCCCTCGGCTGCCATGTTGACTCACCTGTTTCCCCCATGCCTCTCTCTCTCTCTCTCTCTCTCTCTCTCTCTCTCTCTCTCTCTCTCTCTCTCTCTCTCCCGCAGGTCATGTTCGAGACCTACCAGTTCGCCGGCGTCTACATCGCCATTCAAGCCGTGCTGACGCTGTACGCCCAAGGTAAGAGGCACGGCATCTGCGAGGTTTTGGAAAGTGTTTGAAAGTCTGAATTGGATATGTATGAGGCTCTTTCCAAATGGTTTGACCGCGAGAAGTCTGTATTCATGGTGAATAGCTGAGAGATGCCCCGAGACGGCACAAGTTTTCAACATCCCCTCCTCTCACCTGCGTAGTAGACTCCGGCTCCTCTCTGCCTGTGTTGCACAAATGGCGGTCGGAGGGACGGGGATCGCGGAAGCGTTCCCCGCGGCGTTGAAGCGCCCCGCCTTTGTCAAACACGCTGGGTAAAGATTTGCCTATGAGCCTGCTCGGAGAACAGACGACCCGGCAGTCTTGGGAGCGGAGAGCCCTGGACGAGCCTGTCACATGAGTGTGACCTCGGCGCGTCCCCGTGACAGACGCGCCGCTCTTGCACCATCCCAAACCGTTTGCGCCGACACTGGGTGCGGGGGAGCGCGAGACCGGATCTGGTCAGCCAGATGAAGGGTTGATGAGACGGATGCTCAGTCGACGCTTAGATGGAACCTCTGTCGATCCCTTTAGGGTTTGTCCGTCCTCACCGTGTTTGTTTACCGTCTGAACACGCGGTGGCGTCCTAGTCGACGTCTGACGGGGTGGGACGTGTCGGGAAAGGTCTGTAGCTGTGAAGCGAGACGGGGAGAAAGGGACGTGCTTTCACCGTCCACCTGGAAGCAGGATGAGAGGGAAACGGCATCTAAATGTGGAAGATTACAGCCCGGTTTGCCAGTATGTGGAAAATGAGAGAGGGGGAGGGGGGGGGGGGGGGGTAAAATGTCCTGGAAAAACTTGAGTCGTCCTGGAAGATTCTTCCTCCTCCTCCTCCTCTTCTCTGTCCCTCTTCACCCTGTGAGTCTTCGCTCCGGCACAGTCTGCACACGTGTCGTTATTTCTTAGCATGTCATTTGGCGGATTAGTTCCAGCCGTGGCCTGCGCGTCTCTCGCATCAGACTTCTGGGGTCAGGAGAGGAAGACGCACGGAAACGGTCTCTGTGTCTGTGTCTGTGTCTGTGTCTGTGTGTGTGTGTGTGTGTGTGTGTGTGTGTGTGTGTGTGTGGTGTGCAGACCTGTCTGTCACACTGTATGAAGTGGAAAAGTCAAGGAAAGAGTGGGAATCTCTCACATTGCCTAATCTACCAGAATGCATCACAAAGTATGTTGCATCTTTTTAAAGTGACTCCCTGTGTAGTTTGCGCGCGCACACACACACACACACGCACACACACACACACACACACACTGTGGGCGGGGGTGTGACTGCCCTGTGCGTGTGTCTCAGGCCTGCTGACCGGCGTGGTGGTGGACTCCGGGGACGGCGTGACGCACATCTGTCCGGTGTATGAAGGCTTCAGCCTGCCCCACCTGACGAGACGCCTGGACATCGCAGGCAGGGACATCACCCGCTACCTCATCAAGGTACCCGGGCACCTCGCGCGCGCACACGCACACACACACACGCACACACATTTTCACAGCGCGAGGCGGGTGCTGAGCGTGTCCCCCTTCCCGTCTCAGTTGCTGCTGCTGAGGGGCTACGCCTTCAACCACTCGGCCGACTTCGAGACGGTGCGCATGATGAAGGAGAAGCTGTGCTACGTGGGCTACAACATCGAGCAGGAGCAGAAGCTGGCGCTGGAGACCACCGTGCTGGTGGAGTCCTACACGGTACGTCGGGGCTCGGGGAGGGAGGGCAGAGGATGTGGCTCGCTGCGTGCGTGCGTGTGTGTGCGTGCGTGCGCGTCATTTAATTGGCCGCTCGGACACAGCGCTCAGTGTTCCCCGGCCTCTCCGTGAGAAGCAGCCACACTGCCCCCACATGGACGCTCCGCGTACCTAAAAAGGTGGAGGAGGAGGAGGGGGGGGGACAAACGGATCATATCCGGGGTTTTATCAAACTCTGGCGACCACGGCGGCTTAACATTCCCAGACACAATGTCACGTCGCGACATTGACACAGGGGCACGTGCCACGTACGATAGGCCAATGGAACATCCTCCAGCTGTCAAAACGAGCAGAACGCCCATCGAGGAAAAACTGTCTGTCCAGCAACCAGGGTTACGCAAAGGAACAGCACGTTTAGCATGCGCAGCTGTACACAACAGTCCACATAGGAAATGAGTAGCAACTGCACAGTAAGGAACTCATCATTGAAGTATGATGGCAATAACAACAAAAGGCATCGAAAGGCAAGGCAATAATGAGTAGCAGCAAGTAACAATTGACAGCCACAGACCTGAACAGAAACAATAGTAATGAACAGTAGTAGTGATGGTATGTCATCGGGACGGGGCTGAATTCGTTTGAGCGTTGACGCGCTTTGAGAATGATGGCGAGGAGTGAAGTGAAAACGCCCCGACCGTGGCTTCTTGGATGTGGACGTCGTCGGGTTCGTTCGGTCCTCCTCCTCTCCTCCTCTCCTCCACCCGGGCTTGCTTTTCTTTCCGAGCCCCCCCCCCCCCCTCCCCCCTACCTTTCTCACTCAAACGGGAACCGCGGAGTCTAAACGCGGGGCTGCGGCGTCCGCCCCGCTGCACGCCTCCCCGAGCGCGTGTTGCGTCTCGGAGCTCACCGACCGTGAGTGTTTGGGTTAGCGTAGGCGACTGTGTCTGCGCGTGCATGCCTGCGTGTGTGTGTGCGTAGGTGCGCCGGCGAAACAAGGGGCGCAATGTGGCCGTGGCCGAAGGGCCCCGGGCCGCCTGTTGCATCATTTCCTGTGCAGCCACTCTGCGGCGGCGGCTGGGCTCCGCTTCCTCCCACCGCCCTGGGCTGAATGAAGCCTCTTTCATGGTCCCACGCGCTCGCTCGCTCGCCTTGCCCCCGGAGCCCTGCAGCCCGCCAGTATTATATTATTATTGTTGTTACTATGAAGAAGAAGAAGAAGAAGCCGGCTCAGCCCCGTGGTCAGTGCGGCTTTACGAGGGGAAGCATGAATGAAAAAGCCTCTGGGGGGGGGGGGGGGCATTTCTGATGCAACCAGTGTCCCATAGCTTCTATGTTGGCACCGAAGGACCAACCGTTCCACAGCAGAACATCAGGGTACCGACTCCAACACTCAACGTTAATGACTGTACGTTGAGTCACACAGCTCGTCAGTGTCGTCGTGTTCTTTTTCCCCTCTCTCTCTCTCTCCAACTAACTCTCTCTCTCTCTCTGTCTGTCTCTCTCTCCCTCTCTCTTTCTCTCTGTCTCTCTCCCTCTCTCTCTCTCTCTCTCTCTCTCCCTCTCTGTCTCTCTCTGTCTCTTTCTCTGTCTCTGTGTCTCTCTCTCTCTGTCTCTCTCTCTGTCTCTCTCTCTCTCTCTCTCTCCCTCTCCCTCTCTCCCTCTCTCTCTCTGTCTGTCTCTCTCCCTGTCTCTCTCTCTCTCTCTGTCTCTCTCCCTGTCTCTCTCTCTCTCTCCCTGTCTCTCTCTGTCTCTCTCTCTCTGTCTCTCTCTCTACCTCCCACCCACCCGCTCTCTTTTCATGTGCTGCCTCCTACACGCCTCCAGCTGCCAGATGGTCGTGTGATCAAGGTGGGAGGAGAGCGCTTCGAGGCCCCGGAGGCTCTGTTCCAGCCCCACCTCATTAACGTGGAGGGCGTCGGAGTGGCCGAGCTGCTCTTCAACACCATCCAGGCGGCCGACATAGACACTAGGTGAGGCCCGACGCAGAGCAGCCGGCGTGGTGGGGGGCGGGTGGGGGGGAGCCTTTCCAGATCTGGATCTTGGAAAACGGTGCCGTCCGCCCGTCGGCGTCACAGCTCCGGAGGTTTGGATGTCAAACTAAACATTTCCCGCGCGGCCGTCTGGAAAATATGAAAATTGATCTCCGGGCACGAAAAAAAAAAACCGAGAGCAGAAATATTTCAATGAATTACACCCCCAGGAAGCCACCGTTTGCATCCGCTTCGTCAGATGTCCCGAAAGTCCCCTTTGCGACACCTGCGGACGCGATGTCGTGACATCGGATCCCAATTGGCTCTCAAACCTGAGGAAGGCAGAAAGGCCGCTCGTCCACGTGTCTCTTCCTCCTCTCACCTCCTCTCTCTCTCTCTCTCCCCCTCCCTCCCCATCAGGCCTGAGTTCTACAAACACATCGTGCTGTCGGGAGGCTCCACCATGTACCCGGGGCTGCCCTCCCGCCTGGAGAGGGAGCTGAAGCAGCTGTACCTGGAGCGCGTGCTCAAGGGGGACGTGGACAAGCTCTCGGTAAGACACGGGAGAGGGAGAGGTGGCTCTGCTGACCAGTCCGAGCCGGGCCGAGCGGAATGGACGGACTGAGGTCACACTCTGACCGCATCGGTCTGATCCTCCACACTCATTCGATCGATGTTGTTCTAAATTCAGCCAAGTCTGTCTCAATAGGCGCAAATGACCATTTCCAGCTGAGGCAACTGGCTTTGAACACCTTTAGTCGAGGGTTTTAGGAATGGCCATACGGGGTGAGATACGTACCTTATTAGTTTGTAAAAGAGCAGAATAGATACAGAAAACTCCCGAACTGGGACGCATGAAGACGCGGGACAGCAATTCCTCCCGGAATCGAACCGGGGTGTGGCGCAGTGTGTAGCCGCCACCAGCAGGGGGTGCCAGAGGCCAGCCATCGTCCATTTAACCCTGACGGGGATCATGTCGAAACGCATTGACGTGCCCAGTCTCCAGCATTGGTTTTAGGAGCGTCATCACCATCATCACCATCATCACCATCATCACCATCATCACCATCACCACCCTCCGGCTCCAGCAGAGCATCTCAGAGACACGTGGTTTCTAACACGTCGACCATAGCGATGCATGTTATTTGTCGGTGCCAAAGACTTGCCAGATGCCATGTGCAATCTAAAACATGGCTAAACGTAACGGGAGCACAGATCTAGATCTAGGACCAGGCCTGTGTGGAGAGGGGGGTGGCTTCTGAGTCGTGGCTGCAGCCTCTCGACCAGCCCGGGCCTTTTTTTCCTTTGTTCCACCTAACGCGTCCTGTGTGTCCTGTGCCGCCCCCCCCCCCCCCCCCCCCCCCCGCAGAAATTCAAGATCCGGATCGAGGACCCCCCCAGGCGAAAGCACATGGTGTTCCTGGGCGGAGCCGTGCTGGCCGACATCATGAAGGACAAGGACAACTTCTGGCTGACCCGGGAGGAGTACCAGGAGAAAGGAGTGCGCGTGCTGGAAAAACTCGGAGTCACCGTCAGATAAAGGCCCGGACGGACAGACCGCGCACACGCACGCACACACACGCACACACGGAGTAAACAAAAACACACACACATACATGCACAGACACACACACACACAGCACACACACACGTTTTTTTTCCTTCGCCCACATTGCAGAGTATATATCTTATTTATCCCTCTTCTCCTCTCTTTCGGTTCTCGACGCTCCCCAAACATCCGAGGGAATGGAGCCGTCGCTTTCTTCCCCCGCTCTCCTCCTCCTCCTCCCCCCCCTCTTCCTCCTTCCTCTTCCTCCTGCTCTTCCTCCTCTGCCCCTCACTGCCCCTCCTGGTCCGGGATCGTCTCGCACCCTTTTTAACCCGCGATCCCGCGTGCTAATTCCACCTGGGCAGATTTCACGCCACCACCACCACCACCACAGTCATCTCCTCTCTTATTCCACCCCCACCCCTGCCCCACCCACCCACCCACCATGAAAACCAACCGATCCGAACGTTTCGCCCGAAAACTCCCAACGCCAGCCGCCAACACTGTAGTTGCGAGTGGGCGCGGGGGGGTTTCGCGGCGAACTCGAGAGTGTCTGTAATATCACAATCAGGGTGCACCTTCCGACAGCCACGGGCCGCTTTCTGCATCTGTTCCAGGTGAGCGGGGGACTGATCACGTTTTCAATGTCGTTTTTTTTTTTTTACAAAAGATATCGCGACGTTTCTTTTACCGGGGAGAGGGATCACTTTTTTCTTTGTTTTGCTTTCTTTCTTTTCGTTCGATGTATGACTTGGATTTGTATCCCCCCCCCCCTCCTCCTCCCCCCTCCTCCTCCTCCCCCCTCTCCTCCCCCCCTCCATCCTCTTTCGTTGCTCTGCGCTGCCACCATTGTGAATGGGGTGCACCGTGGCGACAGGAGTTTCCTCTCCACGTTCGCATGAAGAATTGACGGCCGCTTTATAAAAGGGACAGAAGACACAAAGGGCGGGCCCGAGGGCTCGACCCGGGACGCGCCATGGTACTTTTGGGTCTCGCGGGGGCGGGGGTGGGGGTGGGGGTGGGGGGGGTGCGTTTGTGTGCGTGTGCGTGTGCAGGAGGGTGGCTCCTCACCTCGGCCTCCTCTCCAATCTAATTCCCAAGACGAACAAATGTGTCGGGGGGGGGTGGGGCAGGTGGGGTGGGGGGGGGGGCAGCTCAGAATCACCTCCGACTTGATAAAAACGGTATTGTACGGACGCCCGGACCGCAGCATCCGGCTCTGGAGCGGTCGACTCGATGATTACTGGAGGCACTTCTATTTTGACTATGATAAATGTGTGTATATTTTTTTTCTCCCCCCCCCCCCCCCCCCCCCTTCCCCCTCTTCTCCCTCCTCTCTCCATGAACTTCTATCCAGTGCCAAGTGCAGTTAATGTTAACTGGATCTCTCATGTTTTAATGTCTCTCTTTTTTTTTTTTTTTTTTTTGTTTTGTTTTTTTAATTTCCTGTGTTGTTCATAGCATAACTGCCTAACGCTGATTTAAATAAAGTGATTTATACGGACGCGTGGTGCGCCTGCTTTTGTCCCGCCCTGCACGTCTAGCAGCACCAGACACGCATGTGTGTGGATTCTGTGGAGAACCTTCACTGTTTCTATGATGAAGAGTCTGATGGGCCACAGGTCATCCTTTAAGTGGTTTGTCCTGCCAGAAAAGTTAAGAGTCTTTGATGAGGGTGTGAGAGGTTAAGATGGGGAAACGCGTTGCCTCCGCACACAAAGACAGTCGGCCTGGACCGGGATTCCGCCCCGGGGACGAGGCGGGCCCATGGGTGACGGCCGGGGAGAGGATGGAGGCATGGAGGTGACCGGGCCCCGAGGAGGAAGAGGAAATGGAACAGTGGCAGAGGCCTGGCGCCGCCAGAGGAAGAGGCTCTCTTTCCGTGCCTGAAATAAAGATCGCACCCAGACTCTTCCGGCCCGGTTCCATTTTAATCCCCTCGACTCTCGCCACTTCCCCCTCGACCCTGAACTGTTACCTGGCTTGTCTGGCAGCACCAGAAAGTGCGTCACTGCAGCGGAGCTCCGCTTGACTTCTGCTTTGCTCGAGACGTTCAACGTTACCACTCAAAGAAGAAAACCGTCTTTTTTTTTTTTTAATACTTTGAGGAGACCCTCCTCCTTTTTGTCACTCTCTTCTCAATCCGAACAAATTGTCCACTTCCCACATAATCCCACCAAAGAGCATCATGCCACCCTGGCCCCACTGTCGATTTTAGGCATCTTTCACTGAAAACTGAACTACGAACCTCAAATTTGAAGCTCATGCAGAATTATCCGGATTGGTGCAGCACTGTCGCCTCACTACAAGATGGGCTTGGGGTTGAATCCTGGCTCGAACTTTCCCCCCACAGTCCAAAAGCATGCTCGTTTAGGTCGATTGGAGAGTGAATTGGCTTTAAGGGTGAGTATAAGAGTGAAGGATGGATTGATCTTCCTGAACTGGTTCCTTGCTGTAGCACTAAGCAAAAGGTGCCCGACATTATTTTCTCACTCACTTGTCTAAGTATCAGCAAATATCAAAACTGAAATCTAGTTTCAGATTCAAAATCATAAAATGTCTGTATTTTGGTACAGAAGCAATTACTTCCATTGCGTTTTAATTGTAAATACTTGTAATTACTGAATTACAAGTCACTAATTTGTGGAGCTGTTGTGGACTGGTTTGCTGATCTCCATGGTTTTCCACGCAGAGCCCTTATCAGCCAAAGCACTATCCACAGGGTGGGAGTAGAGGGATGTTTTGGGTCTCGCTCGGTCTATCTCAGGTGCGGGGTCTTAGCTCCGTCGGGCGCTGCTTTAACGCTATCTGGCTCCACGCAATCTCCACCTCTGCATCGTCTCAGCACAGCATGGGTTTATAAGGCAATTCGCCCCCCCCCCTTCGCCCCCACCCCCAACCCGATGGAGCAACACAACAGGCAGAAAATGTTGCAAAAGTGAACCCCTGCTGGTTGCAATTACAGGCCAAAAAATCTCAATCGCACGGAGAAAGGGGGGGGGGGGGGGGGGGTAAAAAAATGTCTGCCTATGTTTGGACATGAGGACGCAGCGGCTGGTGCGGGACAAGCCAACCATTCCTGTAAACTTGAGCGAGAAGCGAGCGCCCATGCTTCGTGCACCCAGAGAGGGGCCATGCTGACCCCATTACACGAGCAGATATCTTAAATGTTTGCACATGTGGACTGTGATGCTGTTTGCAGCCGTTGAGCTGCTTAGCAGGCCCCCAAAAGCCCTCGGGGACCTTCTTTTTCTTCCTTTTTTCTCCTTCCTCCTCCCCTCTCTCGCGCTCCATCATTATCGCCCACATGCTTTTCCAGAGACATCCTGAGTGAAACAGCTCGACGTCCTCGATGGCTATCACATGTTCCTGCTGCGGAGGGAGGCGGCAGGGGAAAGACATCTTGAGGAGAACGAAACCGGCTGCACGGAGCCCGACTTATTTTCTCTGTGCTTCCTTCCATTAAAGACTTTTCAAAGAGTTTTTGTGCATCCAAACTGCAGAAAGCTCTTAAAACGTAATGAGAAACTTCAGGCCTCCTCATGGAGTCTTGGGTGACATCCTTTGTCCCGAACAATTTTAATTTCCCCCTCCAGATTCTGCTCTGGTTGCTACAGACGTATTCCTTGAATACTTCGGTCTGTCTTCGATTAAAACACGCCGTCAGGAAACCATAAATGATAAATCATCGGCGATCAATTCGTGATAGGCTACACATGAGTTTCTCAGAACCGCTGCTTTGCTGCTGGAGCTTTTGCTCTTTTTTTTTTTTTTTTTCTCAAGCATGTGAAAATGCTAAATCTGGATGAGATTTACGCTCTCCTGAGGATGAATCTCACTAACTCGCTGACTTGTTTCAGCTGCGCTGCAGGTTTCCATCCATCCATTTTCTCGACCCTGGGAATACACCCCTGGACAGGTCGCCCGTCCATCACACACACACACACCATTCACCCCTCACACTCGCCCGGCATCGAGGCCGACGTGCCTGTTGGTGGACTGTGGGCGAAGCCCTCCGTCTGACCCGGGAGCCGAACCCGGGGAGCTTGTTTGCTACTGCAACCGTGCCAGTTTCCCCACTGAGGGACTACGAAAAGATCATCTCATCTTACTTCAAGATTCACAGCACGATCGATGGACGGGGTTCGTATCCCGGGACAGACGGCGAGTCTACGTGCAACTCTTTTTCCTCATACGTCTACTTCATCTACGTTGTGACCATGGTCGGGGCCGAAATCTGCAGAGAGTTCTTCGATCCGTCCCTGACGCTTCTTCAGTCCCAGAGTTACAAAAAGAGAAAACAATCAAGCAGCGTACTCCCGTGTGGTTTCACCGTTTTCACTCGTTTTATTGGAGGTGGAAGGTAAGACACACATTTCACTTTAGTTTTCTCACAGACCTGGCCACCCTTCAGTATCTACAAAGTACTTCCTGTTCCTTCTCAAAAGCAAGAGCTACATCCATCGTACATGTTAGAAACAGTTATTTAAAAAAAAAAACAAACAATAGAAATAAAAATGTACAACATACACTTGATATATATAATATAATTTTTGCTCTTTTTTTACAGAGGTAAAAATACTAAGCGTAAAAAATGGGTCTAATTCATTACAGGGAGTTGTTTCTTTAATTTCTCAATTTTTAAATACACAAGGAGATAAAGACGATGCGATCAGGCACTTGTAAATGGCTCTGACATGTGAGAACACACTCAAACACCAGACGAGACGGAGAAAAGATTCAACTCAGACACACGCACACACACACGCACGCACACGCACGCACATTTTCCAATCTGATTGGCCCTGTCCCCGCTGCCTCCCCATCATCGAAGGATCTGATTATACTGGATAGGAGTATGGATGTGATGGCATATTCAGCTGATCCCAGTAGCTTTGGATCCCGGAGCAGAGGAGGGGGAAAGGGATATGGGGCAAAAGACACACAAACACACACACACACTCCCACACACACACCAAGGACATACTGGTACACAGGACAGGATGTATGAAACAGACACAACCAGGGAAGGAAAAAGGACATCCTCAGGCATTCTGCATTTCGACTACAGTAAGTGACATTTCCTTGGCAAAACAATCAGGGATGGATGTTTGTTTTCAGGGTTTCAGCTGTTTTTCAGACTCCCGTTCTTTTCCAGTGGGACCCCACTGATGTCCTGCTTGTGTTTTTGAAAGCTTAATGCGATCCCGCTCACATCCCAAACGCCGCCAGCAAAACAGGCACCCGAGCAGCTGCCAGTTTCTGCCAATGCGAGGGCGTGATCGGCTGGGCCCCAAGTTGTGCGCGCGGACACACCCGAGCGACCCGACTTCAACCGTTTTTTGTTTTTCTTCCTCAACTCGGTCGTCAGGCTCCTCCGTGGGCGTCTGATCTGGTGTGATGGGCGAGAAACAACGGAATAGTGCACTCCAGCCACATGTAGCCGTGACTTCAGCAAGTCACGTCAATCTCAAATTTAGCAGAAAAACAAAACATTTGGCTTCAAGGAAATAGCTTGACACTTTGGGAAACACAGAATGAACGTGTAGGCTTGGTGAAAAACAGAAGAAGTCACTACACCCGGTCGGGGGAATAGTGCGGCACTTACAACTCCCGTGAAAACCAAAAGTTAGCGTTTTGAGAAGTTTGGTTTTTTGTTTGAGGAGAACAACAAATAACGCGTTTTGTTTGTGAGCCTCAGAGGTGCTTTTTCTTTTCTTTTTTTTTTTACCTTTGGACGGAGACTGGCAAGAGTTGGCTATTTCCAGTGTTTATGCTAAGCTATGCTAACTGCCTCCTTCATAGATAACTCACAGACACAAGTGTTACAGTTCTTAGCAAGAAAGCTAGGCATATCCCAGAAAACTGTCCGATTATTCCTTTTTACGAATCTAGAATAGCAGTAGGTACACGTTTTATATGCTGTGGTGACACCGTAGATGTCATCCATAAGAGGGCTTATACTAATTTTAGCTAGTACGTAGATTTTAATGCCTACATTTGTCGGTATCTTTGTGGTGGGACTTGAAGTTTGAAATCATGGAAAACACAGGTCTTGACTAATCTCATTCACTGCAGCAATAAAGCGGGCCGTTTTACTCCCGGTGGTCCACATATGAGACAGGAACTCGTGAGAGGGGGGGGGGGGGCTGATTGTACATCGCAAGCACACTTGACGAAAAACCTTGGTAGGAGTTACTCTTCGTTACAAAAATAGTTTGAAGTTTGCTTTAAAAGAGCTTGTGGTGAGGCTGATTGCTCGGAGCGGTAAACCGTTGCTCCCGTTTCTCATTCTAGCAGACGTCTTCGGAGGTGGACCGGGGTGACGTCGGAGGAGCCGCGCTCCGCGTTTTTTTTTTTTTCTTTTAAGGCATAATGGGCGTCGACTGTTAACGGCAACTCCGGCGGACTTTTCAGACGCGGGCCGCGAGAGGACGAGGAGCCGGGAGCCTTTCAGAGTCTCGCACTGCTTCGAGGGCACGCCGGGGAAGATGAGCCAGAGGCTGGAATTCTGCGAGCGGATGGGATCCTGGTTCAGGCGATTGTTTAGGCACTGTCAGAAAAAAAACGTGACGAGGAGCGGGGAGACGTGAGGCGCCGTCTCTCTGAGTGAGTCAATCGCAAACCCAGCACCCTTTGCTGGTAAGATCAATTCGGTGAGAAAATAAATAGGATAAAAACATGAATCTTTGGGATATTAGAGGATTAAGATGAGTACCACGTTTGTCTCTGTGAATAAAGATGTCGAAGGTGGAGAGCTAAGTACGACTATATACATGAGCTTTACTATGAGCTGCGGTACAGACAACAAAAGGCCTCGGCG
This sequence comes from Karalla daura, assembly GCA_029224185.1. Taxonomy (NCBI): domain Eukaryota; kingdom Metazoa; phylum Chordata; class Actinopteri; order Chaetodontiformes; family Leiognathidae; genus Karalla; species Karalla daura. The sequence continues at coordinate 6,310,154 of CM055200.1, forward strand.
CACACTGAAAACATGCACATACACTGTCCACACTCTCACACACACACACACACACACACACATACAGGCATACACACATTCGCACACACACAGCAAAGAGGTGTAGTGTCTGATTTCTCTTATAGCTGGAGCTGAGCGGGCCTGATACTGGAATAGAATATAAACAAAATGGCCACGCGTACATCAAAGGAGAGGAGAGAGAGACAGAGAGAGAGACAGAGAGAGAGAGAGACAGAGAGAGAGAGAGAGAGAGAGAAAAAAAGAACAAAGAAACAATTCAAGTTCTTTGACGCCGAGTCAGTGTACAAAGTATAAAGTACCTGCATATGTGATACATGACATATAGGTCAGCTATTAAAAAAAAAAGGCCCCCTGAAAAAGACTGCTCTCTCACTAGAAACAGAGCATGAAATGGCCACGTGGAGAGCTGAGAGAACTGTCTGCCGTAAGGGGGAGCTTATCTTCCCAGGCCGTTCAGAAAATGCACCAACTGTTTAGTCTTTTTTTTTTTTTTCGTTTCGTTTTTGGCTTATTTCAGTGTCTGGAATTTGTAGAGAAACCAAGGCGAGAGCGCGAGCAGCCCGCGACCACTTGTCCCCTTCTCCGGATCCCCGCCCCCCCCCCCTCCCCCCACACGTCTTTTCCCTTTACCTGTGCTTGCGTTGGGTTTCAGATTCATTCACTCATCGATTCAACTCTTCCTTCCGCTCCCCCCGCTCGCGCCTCAGCTCATGGCCTTGTGCCGGCCGCCGCAGCAGCCGCACCTGAGCGCCGCCCGGTGGCAGGCGTGGAGCGGCGGGTAGAGGCAGAGGCAGGGCGCCACCAGGGACAGGCCCAGCAGGGCCAGCCAGCGCGAGCCCAGCCGCCCGCCCCCGCTGCCCTCGCCCCCGTCGCACGAGCACGGATCCGAGTAGTCCCCCTCTGGGTCCGACATGCAGTGGTACAGCATGGTGTCCGCCAGCCACATGCAGCTCACCCTCTGAATGCACGCCCGCACCGGGTCCGGGGCGTCCTGGCAGCGTCCCCTCCGGTTGTCGCGCACGTAGAAGGCCTCGCCGCAGTGCTCGCACTGGGCGCGCTCCGCCCCCCCGTCCTCCTTGCGGCCCTTGCCGCCGTTGGTGGACGGCGGCGAGCTGGGCAGGAAGGAGCGCGGCTGCGAGGACACCGCCGAGGGGAAGCCCGGGTGGAAGGGGCCGCCGTGGCCTTTGGAGACCAGGCTCCCGAGGGCGGGGTCGGAGTCCGAGGGCGACAGCGCCGGCGCCAGGGGGTAGGTGTAGTCGTGCTTCTGGGCCTCCGTCTTGTCGAAGTGGACGTAGGACTCGGAGTCGTCCATCTGGATGAACTTGTCCCGCACGGTGGCGTGGCGGTAGTCCTCGTAGCCCGTGAGCCAGGGCCGCTCCAGGTGCCGTACGTGGTGGCTCTCCGTGGTTCGCTCCCAGCTGCGCTCCCGGGGGTTGATCCGGACGATCTCCTCGTCCTCGAAAGTGACGTGACGGGGGAGCCGCGACAACGGCTGGGGGGGGGGGAGAACAGAGGAAGAATCATGAGTTCTCCTAACGTACAATGCATTTCATCCTCTGCATTTCAACCTTTCTTTGGGGGTAACGAGCCTGCAACCTTCCCACTGCAAGCTCGCCCCCTTAACCACCGCTGCCCCCATAGTGCGGCTCGTTGGCAACGCACATTCATTCGCTTGTTTTCTTTTTTAAAGATGTTTTTTGTCCTTTTCAATCGTGTTTCTTTGGACAGCGCAGAGAGACAGGAAACGGGGAATGACACGCCTCAAAGGAACCCAAGGCGGGAGTCAAACCTGCGTATGGCATCTGTGCCAACGCAGTGTGCACCAACCACTCTCCTTCTGGGCGGCCCGGTCATTCATTTTCTCAACTGATTTGATATTTTAAAACAGTTTTTTGAGGGCCTGAGAGAGGCAGGAATACACTCTGGACTGGTTTTCAGTCCATCTCGGGACACACACGCACCACTCACTCTCACAGCCCCACCATTAAAAGTCTCCAATCATGCATGTGTTTGCACTGTAGGTGGAAAACATGAGTGCATAGAGAAAACCCACATTAACACAATGGAGAACATGCAAAGCCTGCAAAGACAGGCCACAGGTTCAGCCTGGGAGTCGAAACCAGGTCCTTTCTAACTTTGAGGTTACTGTGCGACCCACCAAGCCACTGTGACTGGACAACAAACTCTAAATATCTGTTCATCAGAACTTCATGTCTGCATTCAAGTGACAGTGGAAATTGAAAGTTACAGTTAACACCGCCCAAGTCTACTTTACTGTCACTGTATATTGTGCAAAGAAATTCTGATGCAACATTAAGATGCGTCTTCTCAAATGACAATATGAGCCGCGGCCATCTTGGATTTTTACACGTAAGAACTATAACTGGAACCCGGCCTTGGGAGCATTTTTAGATGCCCTGTGGACAGAGCCACTGTGTCTTTGCACCGCACCCGTTCGATCCCTCACCTGGTCCAAGAAGTAGTGGTCTGAGAGCCGGTAGGGGTCGTGAAGGTCATGGTGATGTCCCAGCATGCGTGCATGCCTGTGTCTGTACGGAAGGGGCGAGGACTCGAGCGGCTGCAGGGAGCTCTCCAGTTTCTGGGAGGAGTTGGATGAGCTGTCTGTGGTGTTCTGAGGGGACAAACAAACACAGGATGCCAGCTGAAGACCTGCGCTCCGATTGGACGCGCCAAACAAACGGGGCGAGAGGACGCCACGATTGGACAAACAAAAACAGGAAGCGTCGCCGAAGCTCTGATTGGAAAACAGGAAGTGCGATCTTCCACTGTGGAATCGCTGCCTGTGAGTTTAACTTTACTTACATCGAGCAAAAATCGTTAACACGGCCAAAAGAGCAGCTCCGTGGTCGTCGGCCCTAAAACTGAAATTACCAACCCCGACCCTGTTTGCAGTTTCTGCGGGACCTTCAGCAACTAGCTCCGTAGAGTCAAGGGTTTAGCGTTTTACACTGGAAACGTTTATCATTTTCTGAAAAAGAAGGGCCATGACGACAGATTTCAAGACACAACATCTAGCGCCCCCTAACAAATTTGGAGTCGAGAATACATAGAAGCGTCTGGGCAATCACAACAACAGTTCATGCAAATGCGCTTAATAAAGGCAGAGTATCTCCATCTCACAAAGCTGAGAAGATTGCAATTAAAAGACCTAATGAACAAAGTGTCGAACAGTTTGAAGCTGCTTCTGTTGACACACTAACCAACCATTGTGTAAAAATGGAGCCGACACCTACGCAAGTATCATGTAATGGGTCAGAGATGGATTTTTCTTGCCTGAGATAAAGACCGTGACCCGATATTGGGAATCCATCTTTCTGCTGTTTTCACAACATCACCTTTTTTGGCCTCTTCCACCTACTCCTCACCCCAACCAGCAACCTGTCTACACGTTCAACCTTTCCCTCTGTGTGTGTGCGTGTGTGTGTGTGTGTGCGTGTGTGTACACTGTATCCTGTCCCCCTTCCGCTAAAGGCTGTCAGGGCTCCAGTCCAACTCAAACCTTGGCCAGACACTAGACAGTCAGGCCGCTGCTGTGGCAGGCAGGCAGGCAGGCAGGCAGGCAGACAGACACACAGACAGACAGACAGACACAGACAGATTTCAGACGGGCACAGACTCTGTGACAGACACATGATGAGGCCCCTGTCTCGTTAGAGATATCTGTGGTGTGTGACACTATGAAAACAGCGCAGGCGGTTTTGTGCAGAATATCTCGCAGACAGTTTCCGTATCTGAGGACAGCGGTGAGCAGATATGGATCACGTTCAAGAGATCTTTTTTTTTTTTTTGTTGACTCAATCGCGGCTTGTTCTGTTTGGGACGGATGGAGATTAAAAAAAAAAAAGAATCATTCACGTTTCCAAATCATTCTCTGCATTTTTTTTAAAATCTTGCTTTCCTGACGATACCAGAAATGATCCGAGGTCAATGATCTTCTATGCCAAGAAATATTTGGCTACATATTTACACATTTTGCGTTTTCTGCCAGGAGCTCACAGAAGCTTTGAGATTTCTGAACAGACATGAAAAAGAGAAACATTATCACCCGATGAGCAAACGTTCAAATCTGCCCTGGCCCTTCTGAACGGTTGCTGCAGTGACGTTTCAATAAAATGGTTGACTGTGGATCTCGGGGCTGCTGGTTCCAACTCCTGTCCCCGTGTGCACACATACTGAGGTGTCCTTGAGCAACACAGTGAACCCCAGTTTGCTTGCTATGCGCAGCATGCCTGTGATGAAACTGGACTCCACGGCAGCTTTGTGAGGCGCACGGCTTTGACTCGAATGCAAACACTGGCGTGGCAACGTGGCCTTTAACCTGACTGCAGAGCGGGGCGAGGTCCCGCGTGTCACTGCGTTCAGATATTTGAGTGATTTTAACTCAAAAACAGCAGATGTGAACCTTGTTCCCGGGGAAAAAAAATAATCAGGGAATCCCCAAAGTGAGAGGGATTCATCATCTGTGGACCATGAACGTGGAAACCAAAGTCCAGTGCTGCTCAGACAGAAGTGACCAAAGAGGCGCTGAAAATGCCTCATCACCTTGGACAAAAAGCATCCAACCAACAACTGAGAACTGGTTGTATGCGTCACTGAGGTCAGTGGGAGGCTCTGAATTTTACATTTCCCAATTCTCTTCAAAATGATCTGACATCTTTGCCACATGTTCAGCGCGCAGTCAATCCAAAAGGATCCACTGGACATTTCTGGCGATTTACTGCCAGATAACGAATCCGTCTAGAACTCCTCGTAAACTTTTCTCAGCCTTTATGAAACTAAATTTCAACCCGACGTCTCCAGATCTGGCGCTGCAACAAGCCTAAAAACTAACGCTATAAATTATTTGCAAGTGTTATATGACCCAGATCTGCCGTGTGTATGTGTGTGTCTGTCTGTCTGTCTGCTGAAGCTATCCCTATTATATCCTGCTCCCCACATGGATACCGCCATGCTGAGAATTTCCCCCAGCTTTCTTACAAAGCCCTCAGAGCAGCCGGCCAAAAATAACATAACATGCTGCCTCCGCTCCGGCCCCGCCCCCCTGGAGAAGACATTACCGGGGGGAGGAGCTGATACGGTTTAAAACCAGTCCGACTCTGGCCTCCGCGCCTGCAACTAATTCAAAACACAGACCAGACTCTCTGCTGCAGACCCAAACTGCACAGGAGGACAGGGGACACGCAGAGGAGTTGAGGGGGAGAGTTTATATTTCTGGACTTCATCCCTCTATATATTCTGGCCCCAAGGCTGGACAGAGGGCATTTCGAGTTATTTTCTGACACAAAACATGTCCCGGCTGAAAGCTCGGGAGGATTCATCCTTCAACGGGGCCGTCTCGCTCTCCTGGGATGAGCCCAGAATTGCTTCAATAGTTCTCACTCCCCCTTGTTGTGAATGAGCCAAAATAGAGACTGAGAGAGGAGACGTGCTGAAGGGAGGGACAGAGGAAGGGTTGGGTTAAGTTTAGGTTTGGAGAACGAGGAATAATTTAGGGAAGTATGTCCATCCTAGCTCTCCACAGCTCCCCCACACACACACATCCTACTCCCCCACCGCCCCCCCCACCCCAAAGGCTGTAAATCTATTGCAGCATTTCCCCTGTCCATGACTGCCGCCTTGCAAACTCTGCCACCAGCTCTAACTTTAGGAAAGGTCATTAGCACAGGCTAAGACAGCAGAACCAGGCCCATCAATACATCGTGTAGTTCTTAATGCAGTTGTAGGCGAAAGTGAATAAAACAAACGAGCCTCGTGTCATTGCTCTGTTTGGATCTTCTATGCTTTGGTGTCGCCCCAGGACCGCATTCAATAGCCATCGGGTCGAGGGAAGTGGACATGCCAAATATGTGAGGACCAAAGTGTTGATGAGGACTGGGACAAACCAGGCAGTCAGACTCGGTGTGGCTTGTCTGAAGACCATGACCTGCACTTTCTACAGTTTGTCTTGTAGAGTTTGCAAATCTTCAGCTCAAGGCCCTGCTTCATCCAACTCTTATGCTGAACGTGTGTGAATGGTTTGGCTGCGCTCCTCTGTTGTTCCCACTGGGCATTATGGATGGAAACAAGGTCGTATGGAAGATGGAAGGAAATGACTGACTAATTCCAGAAGAAAATGTACATTTGAGAAGAAAAAGAAAAGGAAAAAAAAACACCCTGGACCTCAGCCAAAACCTGATACTTTGTTGGGACCAGTTTCTTCTCAAACAGCAGATTGGGAATGAGCGGAGCTCCCTGATGGCCGTTTTTAAGATTACGGACCAACTGTTTCACTCTTCAATTGTGTATTACTCTTGAGTGAATTCCACTGCATGGACCAGACCAGCGCAGAGGCAAATGGAGCAGTGCCAGCTTCAGTTTTATCAGACACACGCAATGAGACAGTTGAAACATAGACAAATGGTAAAAAAAGGTTTTATTTTGATTTCCTGGCTGAACTATAGGCCAGTAATTCCTCTGGTGCAGACAGATGTATGTGCAAATCTGCTGTCTGCTACTTTTAATGTTAAAAGCAGACATGAGAAGGCAATGCGAAATGTTGCTTCAGTTTGCCCAGGTTGCAGTCAGGACCTCTTGGGCCATTACTACGGTTAAAAAAGCAAACTTTATTGACTTCAGTTGATGAAATGCATCATTTATTTATGACCTCTAACTGGACTTAGAGACAAAACTTAGCCCCTGAATTTGTTTTAAAGCAACACTCCCAAGGAATTACCTTGGATCTGTACACCTCAAAGCTCCTATTTTCCTCAAAACCTGAGGCTCCATTTCAGGGCTAGCTCCTCCCCCTGACAGTGCTGCACCCCCCCCTCCCTACTCCACCCCTCCCCATGTGTTTGTATGCGCCTCCGTGGTGGCTGTACGCTCCCAGCAGAGCACCTATTAGTCTTGGCCCTTACAGACAGCTCGAGTCAAAGATGAACCACGAGGCACTTCCTCTCGTAAATCACCGGCCCCGCACTAAGCTGGGAAACAGCTGCTGGCTGCTGGTTTGGTGGCGACTCTCTTTTTCAGCATGGGCTGGGGCTGGGGAGGGAGGGGGAGGGGTGGAGCGGTTGGGTGAGGGGCCGGAGGGGCCGAGGGTCACCAGGATAGAGTGAGGTGGTGGGATACAGGAAGTGACCTTGTGACCCTGCCTGCTGCTCCTGGTGTCAGGTTACAGAGCGGGAGTGGGGGCTGGGGGGTGTCGGCCATGCCTGCCTGGAGAGGCACTAACACACAAACACGCGCATACTTCATGTTCCCTGGCAGGTAGACGTGACAGAGAGGGGACCCTGGGTTGAAATATTTTCTTGATGGGAGAAACAAAGTTTCGAGATTCTTTGGATGCAGTGAACTCCTTTGGGGACGAGCAGTCGATCGGCGTGTACTGGAACCAGGGTTCAACTGTGCGCCTGCTGGCTGCGCTTCCCTTCAGGAGACTAACCCCAAACACTGATTAGACTGGGGAGATGCTGGGAAACAAACGGTGTCGGGGACTGACTTAAGGTCTTAAGGTGTTGGAGGACTGAACCTTTGAATAACATCCTGACACTGCCCACTGCAATTCAAGACTTGCGTATTCCTAACCTGGATTAGTTCCTAAGAGTTCAACCATATGCACATTTCGTTAGATGAACCGAGAGCCACAATCTTGCCCTGCCAATCATGCTTGCCTTTGACGACTGACCAGGTCTTCGCTCCCTCACGACAATCTACTCAGACCTGAACGACTTTGCTCGGAGAACAAAGACAAACGTGCGACAGGTTCTCATCACACCGACCCGGGGAGGGGGGGGGCATAAAGGAAAGGAGAGGCGCTTACAGTGAAGACGTCGTCGTCGCCCAGCTCGCCCTCGTTCTGGAGTGCTGTGGAGGAGGTGGTGGAGCCTGCAGAGGAGGAGACAGGAAGAGCCTTCAATTAAGGGATCCAACACTTCACCTCAATTCACTGCTCGCTGTCACATGTGGTATCACTTAGGTCACAGTAAAACCGCAGCCCGAATTCAGAGTCTGACCAGTACCGTGGCACGATGTCAACAGGTTCAGAGCGGCAGTTACAGGATTCCTGTTTCTCCGCATGGCCCAGCCGTCATTCATTCAACTTCTCTGTGAGCATTTTGCTCTACCGCTGTGTGTTCTCTGATCTTTACATGCAGGGAAACTCCAACATCGACTCCATCTATCACCCGGGGATGACCTGATGAGTCAGTGAACTTGAAATCTCAATTCACTTTCTTTTAACACAGAGTGAAAATATCACCCAGTCAAAATGCATTTGGGATTTTTTTCACTTCTTGTACTGGTCGTAAAAATGTTCATACTGCAAGGAGATCCTGGGGGGGAAGAGCACAGGCCAAACACAATAGACTTGTTGCTAGAAACGGCTTAACTAAATCATAGACGTCCAGCTTGGCAGAGTTCGCTCAGGACTGGGCTCTACTTGTGTCCGCTCGTCTGGGACTTCATTCATCCCTGCTTTAACAATCACTCCAGAATGAGAAGCTTCCCGACAGCGCACCTTCGGCCAGGTCCTCGATGGCTTTCCGTACCCCCCTGTCGAACGCTCTGGCGTCGGCCGGGCTCTGGAAGGACAGGCCGCACTTCCTGTCCTCCACCTTCCAGTGGTGAAACGTGGGCGTTGCTATGGTGTAAACCAGGTCCTTCCTCAGCGGACAGTCCAGGATCACCTGAGCGCCGGACGACATGGTCAGCATCTTTAATCCCCAAACGCCCATCCACAAAGCGAGCTTGGTCTGAGCTCTGAGTCGCGGGTGTTTTACCTGCTTGTCCCGCAGCCGCTCGCCGCGGATGAGGAACTGGGAGGACGGCAGCGGGGGCAGCTCCGGGGGCAGGAGGCGGCACACCCCCACCCTGGTCAGGGCGCCCCCGTCCTGTGCCAGCCAGCCACCGCTCGAGTCGTCCCGCGTCATCACCACCGCTTTTACACGCACAATGTAGCTGTCACTGCAGACACAGAGGGGGAGAATCGTTAGAACTGCACGGACCTCGACTAAGATAGGGATAAGAGGCAGGATAACCAAGGCATGAAGAAAGACAAATACAAAGGGGTCATGCTCCGGTCTGACTATTGGAGAAGGCAGATCAAACCATTTTGGTTTATTTTCATCCTTTTTAAAGGCTCGGTGCTAAAGATCTTGAGAGAGGCATCCTTTCCATCAGATGAAACATCGCAGAGATCCAGGTCGGAAAGCCCTGACTCACATGAGTGAGTGAAATCTTTGGCTTGTGAAGGTGAAGACGCCTCTGAGGCCTGGAAATGACGGATTACCAGCAATAAACGCTCGCTTAATTTTTCTACCCCTGGTTGCAGCTGCTGTTGTCATGTTCAGCGGAACGATAAGACGTGGGCGTGATCATATCCAAAACGTCACCAGCAGAGTGTCTGCTCCGTTCATACAGCGCGCTGCACCACTTCCATCAAAAGCTTTGCATCGTCCGCTTCGAGAGGACGCGGCGAGGCCGGTGAAAGTCTTCAGAGGAATTCAGAGGGAGAGAGAGAAACTCTGACTCGATATTCAAGAGCCCGACGATGTCCGCCGGCACCATCGGCTGCAGAGTGAACGGCAAAGATTCGACATGGATGAGGAGGTGTGATCGCCGACAGGTCGTTTCAGAGAGGCAAACACTTCCGTCCATTGACACGAAAGAAAAAAAAATGGAAAGCTACCGTAGATCTACCAAGCAGCGTCAACATATGGCCCGATAGCTTCTTTGCGACTACGCCTAGAATGTGAAATCAACAGGAAAACGGCACTAAGAGGAGCGAGCAGGTTGTTAGTGCCGATGTTTATTGAAGCCTCGGGACAAATATTTTCCACGATATACAAAAACACTCCCCGTCGGACGGCGACTTGCATCTCCGCCTTGGAAAACGCGGCCGATCCGGCAAACCCGGAGCAGCCTTGAGCGGCCGTGGGGTGCGCTAATGCCACGGCAGTTTATTATAGCGCTGGATTCACACTGTGGCAGAATGTTTGAGGGCGTCTCAAGTCACGACTTCGCCCGGTCCTCGCTGTGCTGAGGTGGGAGGTGTTGCACCAGGACAACACACACACACACACACACACACACACACACACACACACACACACACACACACACACACACACACACACACACACACACACACACACACACACACACACAGATTGATGAAAATGTTCTCTGTATATAAGCATTCTCTTTGATCTCCCTGGATAAAAGCATTTTCGACGCGAGACGATTTCTCAGGTAATGAAGAAAAAAACCAAAACGTGGCCACAGAACGTGATAAAAATGATGACGACAATCCCTGTGAGAGGTGAGGTGAGGCAGAGGTGAGCGGCCTCACCGGCATGAAAAACTATACCGTTCTATCAAATTGACTTGAGCGACTTGAGCATCAAAAGGCTCCATTAGGGACGAGGAGCGTGTATTTCATTAACGTTCAGGATGTCATCTCCTTATTAAGTTAATCATGAGACAAGATGAGTCACAATCTGCATGGCTTGCCCACTCAGCCTTTCCTGGGTTGACCCTGTTATTATTGGGAGGAAAAAGCCCCCTTTCCAAATATCCAGCGGCTGAATGTATAATATGATTACACTTTGCAACGTTTTTTGGGGCCGTAAAACACGAGACGTGAAGATTTTACGTTTCCTCGCTTCAAACTACTGCTGAAAGAGGCGTCATTTGCCATTTGCCAGTGCTTTTATTTAAGAAGCCAATACCTTCCTGCATGATTTTTTGGACAATGGAGGAAACCGATACACCGATACTACGTTTTAGATCGCTGTAAATATCTTTACGAGTTGGACAGCGGGCGATCTGGGGGCATCTGGGAGAGCACTTCCCACTGGCGTCTCGGCAGCAGAGTAAGCCAGCTTGGGTACGTGCAGCGGCGGAGCGAGCGGCGGGCGGCGACTGTAAACACCACGCACGCCATCCCAATCGACTTGGCCTTGCTCAAGTTTAGTCTGCGCAGCATCACAACACAATACGTGACAAAAACTCCCCGCAGTCAATAGAGTCGTCAGTGCTCTCCAACGCGAGGCAACACAATGGAGGCTGGATGGTAAAACACAAGACATTCTCAGGCATTAGTATGACAGCCACCACCCTCACATGGACACAATGAGCACGGTCACAATCCGCATGAATGATCTGACAATAACAGGATGTACCTCTGTGTATTCCGTCGATGCTGCAGTGTGTGCGTGTTTCTGTGTGTGTGTGTGTGTGTGTGCGCGCGCCGATGTGTGTGTGTGTGTTTGTGTGGGAGAGGGATGAAGGGAGATAGTGTAACATAGAACGGGAGAGGGGCAGAGTGGGAGTGAATGAGAGAGGTGTTGTTATATAATTAGCTTACAGACAGTCCCAGGGATTTCATGTACACACACACACACACACACACACACACACACACACGCACACACACAGATAGGGAACGAGAGATAGACAAAAATGCACACACCTACACACACATATACACACACACGCATACACACAGAGGTGGCAAAACTGGTTTACCAGCTCCCACCCACACACATTCATAAAAGTGACTGAATGACAGACTGACAAACAGCTTGTACAGCACAGCAACTGCACTTTCATGTTTACACACACACGCACACACAAAATATATCCAAATCCATTTCATCATACTAGACCTTTCATCCACATAATCAGGCCTTTTTTAATATGAAGTTGTAGAGCATTTAAGACGCACTAGCCAAACCGTGTGTGTTTGAAGAATTAACATTGAAAGGATATTGCCCTCAAAATGTGAACGTATGGAGATGGTCGATGGTATGTGACTTGTTTTTTTTATACAATGGAGAGAGCCGGGTAGACATTCAGGTTCCACCTATTTGGCTGTGCGGGAAACTTGAATGGCGAGACAAGGAAGTCAGAAAAATTCAGCAGAGCAAACAAGGCTGGTAAACTGGCTTCCCCTGCAGTCACGATCAACAGAGTACAAAGGAATGGTAACTAACACTTTAGAAAAATCAAGTAATAATATCTCTTGCCCCCACGGCTGATTGCCGACTGGTGCGTCACCTCTGATTGAGACTGGCGGCCGTTGGAGGAAAGCTGCATATGGGCTCCTGGTGCTTTGATAAAATGCATTTAAAAGACTTGCTTTGGAAAGGTCTGAAGCGTTTCATAACAGGATGACAAACACCGTAGGGCCGCAAGAGCAGTAGCCGAGTCAGTTTTTGTGCTGATGAATATACATTTTGCAGAGGAAACGACACGCCACCGATAGCATTTCTGCCCCCGGAGCTAATGGCGCTAGCGCGCGGCGAGGCCCGGCCTGTCTCTTTAAGGCCTGCAACGGCGGCTTGACATGACTCGAACACATGTACGACACGTTCACATGCAGAACCACACATCCAGGCTGCCCACGTACAGAAATAACACCAAACTCTGCGCTATATAAACACGTGTGCTTTAAGACACACGACACCGGCTATCAGCTCTCTGAGATGAACTTGTCACATTTTAGGGCTGTCTTGTGACCCGTGTGCTGAGCCCCGTCTGCCGACAGACCCTATAATCTGTGGTTGGAACACACAGACAGCCACAACCAGCAGCAATGTGCTACTTTAATACACTGGGGAGTGACCACACATTCTGGCATAAATACACACAGACGGTCACACACACACACACACACACGCATACATTTGGGAACTGTGAATCTAATTCTGTCCACATGAAAGCGGCACGAGGTACCAATGCTGAAAAAGGAGTGTGAAGCCCACTTTGAGAAATGATTATAAATACACTATTTATAATCCCCCATTTGTGTGGAATCCTCGTGCACCGACTCCTACGCACTTTCTCTCACCCACACATTATGAATGGTCCCTCCCCAGGTAGGACTCGCAGTCAACGTGTGCCCCTGTTAAGCCGCGTTTTAAGGGCTGCGAAAGCGCTCCCCAGAGACTCTCTCTCTGGCCGGAGGGACTGGAGCGGCAGGCACGGCGCGAGGGCTTGGCTCGGAGGGAAGATAGGGTGGAAGTCAACAGTGCGCCCGATAAGGAAGGAACAGGTAGCTCATGCATCACCTCATTGTCTGCGCCGGTGCCAGCGGGCCAAAGGTGCAGGGTGCGTCTTGCTGTTACCTCTCGGCGTGCGGCAGTCGTCAGCCAGCATTTTTACGCAATCCTTCCCTGGATCACTTTATCGGTCTCGGCGCCGCGTTTCTTTTATTGGGCTTACGCAACGAAATCACACTGTGGCAAAACGCTCAAAAACAAGGTAGTACGAAAAATCAGAATGCAGACAGGTATACTGGATATAAGAGGGAGCGGTGGTGTTTTTTTTTACTCTGTCGAGTCTGGCTGTAGGGAGTTTGAATAGTACAATATTTTTAAGTTGGAAAGTCAACAGGAACTCGTAGGTAGCTGAGGGCCAAACCAATGTCTGAGGAAACTTTGTTTTGGCAGCCACTTACTGATACTTAGACCAAAGGATTGTCTATGCTTGAGTACTTTTGGGGACATGTCATTTTGTTCGTCGCTTAACACCTATATAGTAAATAAATCCCAAAGCATTAGCAGTGGAGCGCACTCCCGGAGCATGCTCAACGGCGTCCGCATTTCGATCAGATAAACAGCGTGTAAAGCGAGGGCCCGATATCCTTCCCTTTTGGTGCAGAAGGTATGGTTTCAGGCCACGATTTCTGAGTCGCTGAGAGCTGACTTCCTCCCGCCGTGACTCACAGGATCCTTCAATGTAACAACACAAAGTTTGAGTATCAAGGCAGTCACTCACCAAATTCAACAACCTGGTATGCAAACATACCAGCGGTTTCATTGGAAACACGGCAGCCACTACCATTCCTTGAAAAACAGCAATGGCAGGTTGTGTGTGGCGCTTGTTCTTCCGTGTGACAGACGCCTTTTCCTGAGGGAGCATGCGACGCTACGCCATCATTGATACAATTGAGCGCTGTGTATTGTGCATCATAGGACGGTGGTATCTGTAGCGGCCGTTTGGGGCACTCCTTAGGACGACCTGGCGAAAACCTAGCAGATGTCGCGGAGCTGCTATGACGTCAGTTTTCGGAGAGACGCAGCTGGTGCGGCCCTCTCATGAACGAGGTGAAGTGAAGATTCGCCACAATCCGCAGCTTGCAGCGTGGATTCTAGGCTCTGCCTTTCTATGTCTGGCCCACACCTTGCAAACAAGTCACTGTCACGATGAGGAAATGAGTACAGGGTGGAGCACACATCTGCAGGTCCCTTGCCAAGCCACACAGGCGCACTCTCAATGAACTCGCAAGTTCCATTTGTTAATTTCCTTCGCCTATAAGACATGTCAGTGTGCACATTCTGTCCGCTTTGAAGAAACCACACGACGCAGCTGCAGCCAGAAACTCTTTCAGGACGTGCCTTTTATTACTGCCAGGAGTGCCACTTTGTGAGCTGGTGCCTGCAAATACCTGACGACGTGGTCTGTGTGTAACAATATTGCAATAAAACAGTAAAGGGGGCTGGGAGGCGGCGCGGTTATCAGGTCTGGAATCCAGCTCATGTGTGACAGATAAAAGGGCCAGTGAGGGCAGCCCAGCCGTGTGTGATAAGGGCGGCTATACTTCCTCTGATAAAGAATGACCGGCCGCGCCTCTCCCTGATCAACAGAACCACACGCACCTACACGCCGCGTGTCTGTGCGTCTCTCTTGGATACACACACACACACACACACATATGCCTTGGGGAGAACAGGAAGTGCCTGAAGGGTGCCTTCATAAATTTGCTTTACTTTATTATTGATTTGAACCTTTGATGCACTGATGGCTGCAGGTGTTTCTCAGCACCGGCTGACACACACCGCACCATCCTGCACAAACAGAAGACGGAAACAACATGGTTTCTGACTATTTGACTTTAAACATCTCTTGCCTACATAATTGATCAAGAGTACACAGACCTTGAATCGCCTTCTGACGAACCGATTATTATGAGGTTGAGTTCTCCCTAAACAATCACTAGATCCACAGATCAAACACACTTTAAACACATGCCCTCAAAGGAGTGCGCTGTTTGGATATTGGGGTAAATGGTGCTTTTAATTTATGCAGAACTTAATCCATCTCAACTACAGTGGCTACACTTGTTACCATTATTAGCTCTGCATGTGATGTTAATTACATCAAATCAGTTTTCAGACAATTATGACATGTATATGACTCGATCTTGAAACTGAACCCACAAAATCCTACAACGTGAGGACTTTCTTCCAACAATGGGGCTGCAACGACTAATTGATTAATGACCGGTACAACAATCAACTATTTTACTACCTGATTAGTCATTTCTGGGCACACTTTCAAACAATGCTGACATCTTCTCAAGTACGAGTATACGAGTGTAGGTTCTTTTGTCCTCGGTGGTGGCAAATAGCAGATTTGAGGTGTGGTATTTTACGGACTTCATCTTGGCCTTTCAGACATTTTATAGACTGAGCGTCTAACTGATTAATTGAGAGACTAATTGTGTGTCACAGCCCTGGCCCAACACACAGTAAAGCCACATTTTCCTGAATGCTCTCATATTTACAATTCAAAGTGAGAATGGACAGGAGAGGAATAGAGGAGTGTGGTCGGGGTGAAGCGAGTTCATTCACAGCTATTGACACTGCCGGCTCCCGGGGGGAAGTTCGATTGGCTTCCTGTCAATCAGCTGCAGTTACGTTGAACACTCACATGTCTGGGCAGCACAAGACTCACGCTGCTGGTGTGAGTGCAAGTGTGTCAGTTGACATGACAGAGAGGTCACTAATATGCAGCAGAACTCTAATGGAAAAAACATCCTATACCCAGCCGACCAATCGCAGGGCGAGTTCAGACGCATTAATGATTACTAATTTCAGTGGAAGCAAGTTGGCGTCAATGCAGTAAATCGTTGTAAAACGGGTGAATAGGGCCCCCACAGTTGGACTGTTCTCAGGGCAAAATACTTGCTATATGCTCATTAAATAAAAATAAGGCAAAGCTTCCGGAAACTATAACCCTGAGGTGATTTTGCACTCCTTCCATCTCTATGACAGTTGTGGCCACACTGAAAATAAGCTGATTGGTTCTAAACCTCTTAAAAGCTGCTGAAAGGCCAAGCCAGACCCTCTATAATGCCTCGTATCCTCTCATGCTGCGTTAGGCTTACCACTTGAGGTCAAATCTAAGTGATAAGGGGCTTTATACATTTCTAATGCTCTCTGCATCTTTGGTTGGCATCCGTCCAAAGGTAAACCTCTGTGTGTTTGATCAGGTATCCCTCATTTCCATAAAAAGTGCAATGCCAAAGGTTGTTCTTGTAATTGGACGGCCTGTGGGCCAGCTCCAGGGCAGCAAACCAACTGAAAATGATTTGCATAGTGAACAGTAGGAAGTCTGTTCACTTAGGGCTTCCCTCGTCAAAATATTCTTGTATATTTACCACCAGACATGACCGGCTACAATGTTTCCTGGTGCTATTTAAAATGTGTGTCTACTTAGAATAGTCTGCAGTCTGTCTCCATGATGAGCTGTGGGGACGGTTTCAAATTTGGTTTTTAATTAGATATTAACATGAAAACATCCCGTTCGCCACACGCACCTAGCTGGAAAAAGGATTCCTCTGAACGTCTGCATCCGAACCAGACGAGTTTGTTTGAGAGAAGACAGACCTTCTCACGACTATAAATCGTTTAGCGTAGGTGACATCACCAGAGACTGAAGAGTGAGTAAACACAGCCCAGGAAAAAACTGTGATGGCCGTCATGTAAAATAGTTTCACATACTGTCTGTGGAGATTCTTATTCATCCAGTTCATTGTAATCCAAGGGGTTGTAAATTGTGGCCACTGGACTCATAGAACTGAAGAGTCTTCGTCAGTTCTGACTGGCTGGTGGGAAAGGTTAAATCCTGGGCTTTCCCCCCCAGCCAGTCAAAACTGAAGGAGCCTCTTGGATGAGAGGTCAGACGTCTTCAAGAATCCAAAACGAGTCCAGTTGCCATGACTTACAACTTCTTGGATGAGTTTCACACACTGTTACGCGAGTCCTCCAGAGCAAAACTAGACACACTTTCAAGTATCTCTTAAATGTATGATGTCATGTGTGAGAAAGACTGATGGTTCACAAGATAAATCAGAAAACCTTTTGGTCCACCTCCTCTCTTTCTCGACACATCGTAAAGGATCGGCCTGCCCTGGTTACTGAAGAAGGTTCACAGAGTTCATTCACTGAAGAGCTGAAAAGAATGAGTCTTAAATAACCAGCGAGGGAAAAAAACAACCTGAATGAAGTGAATGAAAACTCAGGCTATTATAATCTTGGTCATCCAGTCAGCTGATGAGCAGAGATTAGTAAAAAAAAAAAAAGAAAAAAAAAGAAAACAGGCAAACAATCCGGGTCCATTGTTTGGTCTGCAGATATAAACAGCTCAAGCCATTATATAAAGACTCCGGATAGCAACCAGTGATGAGCTGCGCTGTAAAACACAGGAAATACTGTGAACAAGGATCTGTTCCACATGATGTGTCTGTTTGTGTGTGAGTGTGTGTATTTGGAGGGGGAGTACAGCAAATGGGAGAACGACAGAGACAGAAAATGCAAAGGAAGTTCATTTGTGGACACGGAGCATGTGTTGATAGTTCCCGTTAATAGATTCCTTTTAATAGTGGAAAACTGTGGCTATTTTGTCACTTACTTGTCATAAATTCTCAGTTACTACCTAACTGCCATCTTTATTTTGAATTTTATTGAACACAACTTCCTCTTTTTCCCTTTTGTATATGAAATGATGAAAACGCTAAGAAACAGACTGAGACTATGTTCGTCTCATTCTCTCTTTCGATGCCGATACAAGAACTGTCACATTTATATTCTATAACATTCTATAACCGTGTGTGCCGAATGTGCACACGCACATTTTGCAAGCTACAAAAAGCCTCTACAACCCTGACAACAGAAACATTTTCACCAGTCTGAAGTCTTAACAGGAAATGTCAGGTTTCATGGTCGGTCCCTCAGAATAATCACAGAAGACAGAGGGACTATTTTCTACTCCACCATCAACCTCGACAGAACAGAACGCAGCAGAACTCGAACACATGTTGCATCTCTGGGCCATGTCTCACCTCAAGAACAAAACACTGTCTTTAGCTTATGTAGCAGTTAATTGCAGTGGTGCGACACATCCGCCTGATCCAGATTGTTGTATTGAAGATGATTTAGGAGAATCCTCAAGCAAGGTAAGAGACCAGGAAAGATGCAATACCAGAAAAAAAACAGTTTGATAGATCATGCTTATCTAAAGACAGATCCTTCCTTTACCAACATAAGAAATGCATTACAAGTCGTTCTGCCAATTATTCATTTTACTGGTGATGAACTTTTCCACTGTCCTGAAATTCCACCCCCGTCAAGATCACTGTATTCTCAATATCAAATGCTGCTAATGGAGAAAAATGTACATGCAAGGAACAGAACAGTCCTGCTGAGGGAACATGCAGACCCGCTAACTCCTCTGTTGTGCTCACCAGTTGATGAGTGCTTTTTGTCCGGGGATGGATTATATTTCGTTTCTACGATGACCTTAGCTGAATGTCACCGGGCATCTCCTGTCCAATACTGACTGTGCACATGCTGACCCTGCAGCAGCGCACACCAAATCAATATATCCTCTGCTTGTGTGTCTGTGTGTGTGTGTGTGTGTCCACACACAAGATCTTGTACTTCTATAAAAAGGTAATAAATGTCCTCTGAAGGACAAGGCAAAGTGGCACATCCTCCAAATTGAGGACATGATGGCTACGGCAATAGGCTAGGATACATCTCCAACGAAAGGTCCTAACAAACAAAATGCATGTGTGTACGTGTCTCTTATCACGTTGCCCGTTGATAGCAAAACTGACACATCAGATCCATTTGCTCCATTGAGCAACTGAAGCATTCGTTTGCTTGTTGGAGCCGGTCCTGCCAAATACAGCCGTACAAGTCAACTCCGAAACAATATAGAAAGCTAATGAAATATCTAACCTTTGACACAGGCTATACAATCAGAATAGAGGTTAAACTGCTATGACTTTCAGCTCGACACAAAAGGTATAAAGGTGTGTCCCTTATCTCCTGACCCTGCCCTCATCCCATAAAACACTATTATTTCCTTTCAGAAGACCCACAATACACGAACAAGCAACTGCAGCAACTGCAAATCAGCTTCCTGTAATAAAGAGATGACACACCTGTGTGTGAAGAACCAAAATGAAGTGGAATTTCAGGAGAGGCTTAATAATGTACCATAAATTATTATGCACTTGTTAAAACGCAAGTGATTCTGCAGTAAATACCTGTTCGACAAGAAACCAAGTATATGCTTCCGTTAGCTTGGGGAAATTTACAGGGTTGAATGACTTTTGTTTTACATAGCCTTTATTATTTATTTCTATGTTCTTCATGTCATCACAAATTTGCTATTGCGCAACAGGACTGGCTTCATACATAATCTGACTGCAATGTTAAAAATAGTCAAACTGACAGATAAGAGCTGGGTTTTCTGAATTCATTCACTGTTCACAACAACAAGGATTTTTACATGCCATTGGCTTGGCTCGATAGTAGCAACATTCCATGTAAAAAGAACTACATATCACCATACAGGTGTGTTTGAGACTGGAAGTGCAGAGCAGTTAAGAATTAATTGCTGACACATTTGTTTATTTAGAAATGTATGTTTCAAAACATTACCCAAAAGTGTCAAGATGTGATATGGGTGCATTTTAAAAGAATAAGACGTCATATCGTCAGTCTATGACAATGTTTTAACCTAGCTTGCAGCTCTTGTATATTATCATTACAATCTACTTATTAGCACAACAAACGGAGGCTTGTTTCCCATCTCCTCCTTATCATCTATATGTCTTTCTATGGCTCATCTGCATACTAGCTTTGGTGAACTATTTTACTAAACTTGGGGTATACCTTAAAAGGTCTCCATGAGACAAGAGTTCAATAATTTATGATGTTCCTCTTAAATTACTTTAATTCCATGTTCTTCCTGTATATAAACAAGTCATGTCCTTTTGTATATACCAGATACTATGAAAAACATAACGCAGCCAATGCTTAAATGGTCAAACTATGGATAAAACAATTCTTACTGAAATCCCAAAACCATTCACAACAGCAAAGGGCCATTTGGACCATGGGCAAGGCTCTGTTTGGATGTCAAGCAATGTGACAAGAAATGTGAAATGAATCTCAACCAAAATTGTGTGGTATATAGAAACAGTTACTGGCGCGTTTGTTTATTCAGACTTTTATGGTTCAGAACTATCCACCTACGGTTGCTTTTTATGCCAGTGTTCCACTAAGTTTTAACACAGCTTGCACTTCTAAGGTATTAGCATTACAATCCTATCTCCTTTCGTTGCCTAGGTCTTTCTATGGTGCCTCTGCATGCTAAATTTGGTGATTTCCTACCAGAGCTTGAGGGAAATCTCAAAAATTCTTCAGGACAAGACTTGTGGGCTATGATAACTGGAATATTACGATTTTCTCCCAGTTTACACAAACCAAATGCGTTGCTATAAAACAGCAGGCCCTGCTTTATATATTTGACTTGTTGTGATGGTCAAACTTGGGCAAATAAATGCATTTTTTATGACTTCTTGCAAGGTACGTATAGAAAGGCCAAAACCTTTCGTTGTGCTCATGTGCTGTAAAGTTGTCACGTGGGAAAAAACATTACTAAGAAGATGAATTGTTTAATACTCAAGAGCGTATAAAACATGTAGTGGGCGTGACTAAATTGGGACGTCATGTCGCGCGACAACAGTCACCATAGAAACGCATTTTCGACCGGAAGTGCTGGGCAGTTAAGAATTAACTGCAAACAGTTTGTTTATTCTGACATTTACGACTCAGAACAAGGCCCCGTGGATAAAGTTGATGTAACGGTGGAATACAGGGTGTGCTTCGATCATTTCAAAACTCACACAATACACCTTTATGCCAGCCTAGTGGTCTTCTCGAACATTAGCATAACAATCTGTTGATTAACAACGCAAAGTTCCCGTCTCCCTTTCTCCCACTGTCTTTTCCATGGGACATCTGCACACGCTGGCTCGGAAAGAGCCGGTAGGCAGACGGGCAGGCATGAATGGGGGACGAGCTGAAGGTTAGAGGGCTTTTATGAATGAGCCCGGCGTCACGCCACCACAGCGCAAACATCCCCTACGGTGCCCTTCGCCCTTCCACCCCCCCCCCTCCCTCCAACCCCCTCCCCGACAGAGATCTGCAAGGCAGGCAAGTTGTCGATATATCCTAATGGAGTTAAAGCCTAACCGGGAGCCAGTCATCCAAGTCATTTTTGTTGTTAAAAACCGCCCCCTTTGTGTTTCAAACCCGATCCTCTATTCGTGTTGCTCTCGACAGTAGCTTGCACATAGGAGCTATATACGCTCCCGCCACCTGCCGCTAGTATTAAATATAATTCACATTAAACCTTTGTTATTCCCGGCAAGGCTAATTTTAAGCTGCCATATAGGCCTATATACCCGCGTCTGGTGGGCCTACACGGTCGCACGGCTCTTTATTTGCGACACTTCCCGGATAAAAAAAAACAACCACCGCATGCATGTACATGCTTCGACACCCAAACGCCGTCTTATTTTCCCTCTCCTTCCCTTTGTTTCTCTTTCCTTTCAGCCCGTCGTTAACAATCGTCATTTTTTTATGAATGGAGGCTCAATGTAGGCTATGCAAATGAGGGCGATTGAGAAAGAGATGGCGGATGAGGCATATCGGATATCTCATATCCTGTGAGACCCCCTCCCCTCCTCCCTCCTTTCAGTTTGCGAGCAAACATACAGATGTGGCCAAACAGCGAGGCCGGATCGCCACCGCGGACGCTTTTTGCTCGTTTTGCACGAAACGCCGGCGTCGTCGCGCGGGCAGAAAGCGAAAAATTAAACGCAGGAACTTTCTGGGGCGTGTTTGAGTTTCTAAGTTACGCTGCAACCAACAGGGGCCTGCTCTCGCTCTCTTTCTCTGTCTCGCTTCAGATCCTTTCAGAAAATGTTTCCGATCCACCCACGCTTATTCCCCTCCTCCTCCTCCTCCTCTTCCACCACCACCTCCTCCTCCTCCTACTCCTCTTCTTCTTTCTCTCTCTCCCGAGAAGACCCCTAAAAAGCCTCTTCCACGGGCACTGGCAATGCATTCCAGATATAAAATCCACATAAGAATAAATGCACGCGAGGCAGTGTCCGCGCGGCTGCACATTCCTCCCAAGTTGCTCTAATCATCTCCAACCTGTAGCCAGTGAGAGGCAGACAAGAAAAGAGAGGATAGAGAGGGGGGCGAAGCTTCAAGGCTCAGTACTTACTCGTTTGGGTGTGTTTCTTCTATCATTTTCTCGCTTCACCTCAGGTAATGTACCACGGCGCTTGCATACTTTTCGCTCGTCATTCTTGCTCCAATTGCGCATAAAAATCTCCCCCGTTCTTGCGCCTTTGTGCGAGAGTAGTCGGCTCCCTTTTCTGAAGCCGTGCCTCCGCTCGCCTGTCCGTCTTCGTTTTTCCTCACTTTTCTTTCTCCGTTCCTCTCCACCCAGTCTCTTCTTTGGGGATCCGCGAAATGCTCGGCTCCCCTCTTCCTCTCCTCTATCCTAGAACTTTAACAGCCCCATCGCCTTCAGGAGGTAACGCCGCAGATACGCACAGTTTGGTGGCCGATTCCAGCTCTTCTCTCTTCGCTTTACACCCCCCCTCTCCTCCTCCTCCTTCTCCTCCTCCCCAAACACACACACACACACACACGCACACACGCGCGCGCACACACACACCGAGACACACGCGCGCACAAAAAGCCTGCGTTTTTTAAGTCCTAGGGCGCATGTTTTCGCCGACGTCTCCGCTTCCAATCGTGCGTAAAAACGTGCGCGTCCGTCCGGTTGTTGCTGAGGGGTGGCCCCGCTAGAGCCCCATCTCTCTCTACTCCATGTTGGATTGCAGGCAGCTCCAACGACGCTGGGGGAGGGAGGGAGGGGAGGGAGGAGGAGGGGGAGGAGGGGGAGGCAGGGCGGAAGCGGTGACGTAGGTCTACATTTTGGTGGAGAGCCATGCAAGCAGCAGCAGCAGGGGCCCTGACAAATGACCACCCCCCACCCCCACCCCCTCCTCAACCCCCGCACCCCAGCTTTTTTTACTCACCCTCCTTTTGCTCACTTTCCTTTCTCTTCTCCAGATTTTTTCCCCCTCTTTGCTAAAAAAAAAAATAAAAAAAAAATCCAGATATGTCAGTTTTTGTTCTCAAATATAAAATCCTCTCAATTTCATTTTGGGATATTGTGGATCTTGAATAGGAAATTCAAAACATTATAAGAGGAGGTGGACACTGAAACGACAAATGAATGCAGAGAAAATACATAAGAGTCAACGAATGCAGTCTTTGGAGGAACAGATAGTCTACGCTTCATGAAAAAAAAGAGCAGGATTTGGTATTATATTCCTAAAGCATTCCCAGATGAAACATTAAAAACAAGATTAAAAGGATTTTCTGGTTAATCCAGTTAACTTTTCACCACCATATCAGTGAGACACTCAGGTATAAACCCCGATCGCCTTTCAGAGGTAAACCAGTTTGCGGATTTAGCCTTTTAACACCCATTGATCTCTCAAAGTGCGGGGGAAGTTGGATGATTAGTCACTTTTGTTTTCGTTGAGTGCTGCCAGATTTGTGTTCCTGCTCCCAACAGTTGCCAGCATTGTTTTCAGGTTCACGAGAAAATCAACACGTCTTCGTGCTGGAATCGTGGTCGCGTAGCGCCCCCTGCTGGCGTCTCCTACGTCTTACGTGCTTGGAGTAAGAGTTGAAACTCATACGTCTTCCTCAAACTTTATTTTGTGGCAATATATTTCATATCTAAAGATACAACTCGTTTTATTTTTAATTCCAGTAATTCCAGTTAATTGCCCAAATATTGCCCCGAGATGCATGTTTCAGTCCTCACAATGTTTACTCCTCTATTGATGAATGGGCATTCAGGAAAAGGAAGATAAGGGAGATTAAGGAAGATCTCACCACTATGAGACTGTGATCCCTCATTGAGAAACCACTGAGTGGATCTTAGGCTCATTAGCAAGCAATGCTGTCCTCACAGCTGGAGTTTTAAGCCGCAGCTTTCACAGTACATCGAGACACTTTGAATTCACCTCCGGCCCAGTGTTGTTGTATTCTAGGCCCACTTTAATACCTGTTTGTGCTTTGCTATTGCACTAGGGTTTCGAGTTTGAGTATTTCTCAGAATACCTGTGAGGATTTTCTTGCAAATTTTGCAAGCTTATTCTAGTAGAAGAAGTTTTGAAGCATATTAATCTCTAAATGGAAATGGTAACACACCCAGCAACTATTTAAAAAACGTTTCTGTATTGATTTTGCATGTAGGGTGTCTTACATGCAAACCAGAATTCTATCCATTGTCTATCCATTATCGTACCCACTTTGTACCTAAATGGTACTCCACTCAACACCAAACCGTGGTGAATTTCTTAACCCTGCAGTTATATTACAGAAGAAGTTGTTTTTGTCTGACATGCAGGTTTTAAACCGTGGTCCAGTGGGAATCTCAACACATCAGTAGATCCCAGTTTGAAATGTGAAAATGGATGAAGTTATTAACACCTTTTACATGTCTTTGAATGAAAGGTCATTGTTGCAACCAGGACAATCCAATAAAATCCAGTTTTATAATAACATAGAATCTATAAATAGTCTTAAAGAATCTATGACAGTCTCATAAAATCAGGTATTTACATGACCAACCAAAGAAGAGGGACGTTTATTGTTTTCTTGATAAATGATGACATCATCACAGGAGTCATTTGGGATCTAAACTGCCACCATGTGGTTTAGATGTGAAAAGGCTGTAGTTGGACTGCTGAAGACCCTTTAGTCTGAGATTCTTCGCAATATCACACACACATGCACACACACACACACACAGTGTATGAGCTTAAAAACACTCAAAATGTCATCTTCGTATCAAAGAGCCTTTCTTGGAGTTATATTTTCTGTCTGAGAGCTGCTTTTGTTACTTTGAAAAGTGCAACTTTTGGGAGAAACATAAATTTTGGTTTACTGTGTCTGATTTCTGTCAGGCCTGTGTGTGTGTATTGCTTTCCAGTACGTGCGCTCCATCCTAATATTTGCTGTATTTTTGGTATGTAAATTTCCCCTCAGGGTATTGAAGGATCATTTATCCAAAGGTCCCTTGTGCATATAAACTGTTAATGACTGCGCCCACACAAAGTTAGCCTCTCATCCATCATCACTGGGGCTTTCAAGATTTCAATTTTAATGCAATTTTTCTGCACCAGTTCTGCTTTCCAGTGGATTGCAACTCTCTGAAATGTACTACATTACGAATAAATTGGCACAAATTAAGCCTGGAACAAATTTTAAAATGTAAAAAAGTCCTTGCATAGTAAAAGGTTATTACATAACTAGTTAGTACATATGGATGATTGACTTTACACTGCAAAGAATGACAAAAGGGTGGGAACTGTTCCGCACCCAATGCAAAGCGAGTTTAGAAGATGTACACATGAAAAAGGATTCTGTGCCATAAAAACTTGTGTCCATATACGATCTACACACGTTGTGCAAAGTGGAAGCTGCTGCATGTGTTAATATATGCACACTGAAGGTGAGGATGTTTGCACATGCATACTTACTCAGCTTTGTAGCAAAGGGAGAGGACTGGGAGTGCTTCTAACATCATTTTAATACTTGATTAAAATAACCACATTAGGCGATTGTTCACACTGTTGCCTCGCGGCAAAGAGGTCTCGGGTTTGACTCCCTGCAGCATAGACACAGAGCTGGATGGACTACATCAGGCACATATTCCCATCCCTTGACAGAACAACAAGGATGAAGCGGTATTGTGAGCCGCGTGGGCGGATGCTAAGTAGAAGCAGATCTGGAGGTGAGGGCAGGCTCCAGGTGGCCTGACTTGGACTTTGTTCACCTGCAGCTTTTGATAAATGGAGAAGGGCTCGTGAGGTGCATGGCTTTAATCTGTCAAAGTAAGATCAGTCTTGCATGCAGCGAATCTGTTGCCCACGCAGCTGCGCCGCAGATATCAGAGAAGGAGGATGTTACGCCACAAGCGAAGAAGAACTTTATGACCGTATGTGCAGTAGACCGTAGCAGCGTACCTTCAATCAAGCGACACGACACATCCAACCCCTTGGTAAAAGGAAAACAAAACAACAAAAAAGATGTGTGTTGGTTTCAAAATAATTCAGATATGACACAAAACTATTTTTGCTCACACAGCTGAACTTGGTAAAACGTGACCAGTCAAATAAATGAATTCCACAGTAAATTGGAAAAAGAAATAATGGAAAGATTAAAGCTATGGGATCCCTCAGTGTTTTTCAGTTTTAAATTCAGTTTTAAAACAATGCCAGGAGAGGGAGCATACTTTAGTGCACCCACTAATGTTAGATTTTTTTTCCTCTTTTACATTTCTTTTCTGAGCCACAGGTTGTCAATGCCAAAAACTAAAATACTATCTGATGTCGAGGATCTTCTACCCTCAGTAGAGGCTGGGAGCTTTGGATTTAATGGTATGTGATGGAGGAGTTGAACAAGGAAAACAAAGGGTGTGTGACAATGTCTACTAAGTCACTTTACCTAATCTTCCACTCATTAACCCTGTTTCTAGTATGAGTTTCTAGTATGGCAACTGCTTTGACGTGAAGTACATGTCAAAGTTTCATTCCATATTTGGTTTATCTAAAGACTGAATTGACTGTGCAGCCTTGATACAAATCAAAGAAAAATCTACTATCTTCATAGTCAGACTTGGAATCACATTAACTTTGAAGTAGTTATGCAACTCAATCCCACAGCCACGAGGATTTAGTACGAAAACAAGCATGGTGGATGACATGTTATCAGCACAGGACAAAGTGCCACAAAGTAGGTTCATACACAAATTAAACAATATTTGACTAGAGACTCATGCAGCCTTTATATCTCCAAAAGTGTGTGTGGTGTGCAGGATGAATAGCAGGATGAATAGACGGAAGGTGTGCAGAGCAGGAAATTTGAGAAATACTCACAGGAATCTTTTATTTTCTTTACATTGCTCTGCTTTTGTGCTTTTACTTCTGTTTTGTGCAGAATTTTATTCCAAAGGTGTTGCCACAGTCACAGTCTTTGGTCAGAGTCAGCAGTGAGAGGATGAGAGGACGGTTCCCAGAGAAGTTCATCCAGTCATTACTTGCCTGCTTTGTATCCAGTGGTGTTGTGGAAGTCTGATGGAGCCTGTCTCCAGCACACACAGGACAAAGACAACAGGTTTCCAGTCCATCATAGGGCACACTCCCCACTCAGTCCCACTCAAACCTAGATTCAATTTAAAGTTTCTACATTGGCCTTAATGCATGGCTCTGGATTGTGGGAGGTAACAGGGATACCCATAGAAAACCCATGCACACATGGAGGCCCTTGGTTTGACCGGGCTGTGAACCAGGGTTACGTTATTCCTGGGAGGTGGCAGAGCTAGCCACCCAATGACCATGCTGCCTGGAATCTGCCAGTTAACCTCAAAAGAAGACGAAGAAAAAAAAAACCCAGAGAGAGAGAGCTCTGGAGAAAGACTGACACTGTGTGTGTCACTGATCTTTTGTAATGGAGGGAAAGAAAGTGGAAGTTGAGAAGAAATAAACTAAAACAAAATAAAATTAGCCTTTAATTCAAATTACAGACCTATTGGTTACAAGCCGGTCTCTCCCTATATTCTTCCAGCACATTCTCCGCTGGGTCGGGCGCTGCCCCAGCCACAATAGTAAATACGTCCCTAATTTGTCACTAATTCAAACCACACCAGACTGCGTTCCCCCCTCGTAGAGACCCCTCCTGGGTATCACAAAACATTCATCAGCGGCCCTGACTGCCTAACCTTTGTAACCCGCCTCCGGCCAATTAGAATCGAACCAGACAGCGTCACTCTGTCTGTAACTTTTGTACATGTACATAAAAGCCCCCTTTCCCTTCAAGAGCCTGAGCCCCCAACCCCCTTCAAAAGCCCCTCTTCCTCCCTCCTGCCTCCCCCCTATCACAACACTCCACATCCAGGTGATAAATGAGGTTGCCCCAGTGTGTGGTATCAGGTCAGAGGTCGACCCAACAGTTCTTGTGGGGTTTTGGGGGCAAATGGAAGTCACTGGTCTGCTGGCTGACGCCACAGGTCTGTGCCGGTGTGCTCCACTAGAGGGAGACAGACTCGCACAAGTTGCTCCACCCTCTCCACACAATGACTAATTCTCACAGATGGCTTATAAAAGACGGCATGATGGGATTTTTTTCTCGTCTTTCTATATAAAAAAAGGAAGCTATAATTATGTTGAACTGCAGGTTTGGCAAATGACATATTTCATCCCATAAGTGTCCTCACTTGATCTGTGTTCGTCAAAGCAATGTTATTTTCTCACTTTTGACATAATTAACTGATGTGTGCTTGACTAACTCTCGAAATGGCAAATATTATTTTATTTTACTCTGTGCGTAATGGCATAATCTCAGAGCCTACTTCGCGGCGCGGTGATGGTTATTGGATCCCTGTCAGTCTTCCCATTAGAGCTGAAAGGAATAGTCGATGTTAGACGCTGATGAAGACACAGTGGTAAACATTAGTGTGTTTGCATCATTCAAGGCTGCAAATCAGTGAGCGCCGGTCCAGGCCCTGATTTGTCAGTTTGTCGATGAGCAGAAATTTAGGAATGAGTAAACATTTCGAAGCAAAGCATTCCCAAAGACCCGGCTTCTCATTTGGGATGATGGCAGTCTGGTTTTATATCACACTGATAATTATGAGCTTTTAGACCGTTGATTGGATGAAATTAGCCATTTAAAGAGATCTTCAGGAGGCCACGACGGGCATATATCTATATTCCTGACAATTTTTCGTCTCCAAATAATTAATCAAGAAATGGTGCGTCACAGCTTTAGAGCCAATTCGGAAATCAGATTAGAAAACACTTTTATGAAACCATGGGATTGTATATGTGTGTGTGTGTGTTTGTGTGTGTGTGTATCCCTGTGTTTCTGTGTGTGTGCGAGGTCAGCACAGGGGTCATCACTGTTTAGTCTGTGCTTTTCGACTCCAGCTCCCTGTTCGCATGGCCGAGATTTATAGCTTCACCTCCTCAACAGGGCCTTTTTGGTGACGCGTGAAAAGTCTAGCACGTGCATTTCATACACTCCCAGACTCAATATTAGTCCTGTCGGAGTACTCAAACCATAGACAGGAGCATTCCACAGTTGATTTGGTGTGCAGAAATGAAATCGAGTCCAACTGTTACCTGTACACACTTACTAAGGGTGGAAAAGTGATGGGAAAAACAGCCATACTTGGAGGATGGTGAAATGATGATCCTAACTTGATAGATTTCAATTTGGTCCCTTATTTGTAATGATGTTACCACTGTCAAACAGCTTAACTTAAGTAACGTGAAAGCTGTTACAAAAGTACGTCCTGTCCGGCGCGGCCTCCGAGAAGCTCGCCCCGCTATCAAAACACCCGGTCCCTCTCCCACGCAGCTTGGCCCCCGTGGCTCCAGCAGGCGCGGTAATGGCTCTGGGAGCCAGACTCCGTCTCCGTCGCCAGGCCCCGGCTCCAGCCCCTGCGTGTGCGACAGCAATTTCCTAAAGAATCCGCAGCGAGCGCAACACTTCTCCTTTTTATTTTTACAAAAACACCACTGATCGCCCCCACCAGGCTCGCACAGACGCACAGACACACGCACTTAGATACACACACACACGCACACACGCACACACACACACACACACACAACCACTTCTGAGAAACACAGAGCAGCCACTTGCAATTAGAGCTCATCCAAGAGTATGATATACAGTCCTGTCAAATAGCCAGCAGGCCCACAAGGGAAACAGAGGGTCATTTTTTTCTCCCTTGACCAAACCCACTCTTTCTATCTCCGCCTTGTTCGTGGACGTGCATGCATACGTACACTCAGAGGAAAGGACAACAATACCCCAATTCTCGTTTTTAAAATTAAGTTTTCGGGGCACAATTACTTTATCCTCAGCAGAACAGGGATTTTATCGTCAAACTCTCCTCTGCTGCCGACTGGCTCAATTCCAGCTCGCTGCTCGTCCTAAATTGAAAGTCACTTTAAGTGGGTTGTGTCTCGTTCAGGCAATAAGATTTTCGATTCTCGGATTGTTTTATCTGAATACGTTTTAGATCCGCATGGCAGAAGTAAAACGAGAACATTGGTCCTCTTTTGAGAAGTCCTTTTTCATTAAAAATAATATTTTATCTACTTTTCCCATCATAATATCTGCAACCATTTGGACCATTTTGATCCTGAACGTCGGCCATTTTGGGCTTGAATCAAGCACCTCCATTGTTATTCTATTAGTGCTAAAACCAGACTGTCTTTACCACGTAAACGCTGTCTTTCAAGACGATGATCCACAATTGCTGATTGCTTATCTGTCATGATGGAAAGCACCATCGCATGCGGGCTATCCTGTTACACACATCAGAAAGTCCCACATTTGCAACATTTGCAATTATTCTTGACAGATCTGACATAAACAGCTTATCATCTCTGTCTAAAACCTGCTGTAAACAAATCCACTGGTGATCAACCAACCTGACTTAATCTCCCACTTAGATTTCCAAACAAACCCACATTGACCTGCATGTGCACACACACACACACACACACACACACACACACAAACACACACACACACACACACACACACACACACACACACACACACACACACACACTTAAGCTAAAACGCACATACATATACACACACCCTAACACACTCACACACACACGCTTCACAGATCTTAAATCTTGAGTCCGTCAGTGGAGAACAAGCGCAAGTTTATGAGATTAGACGTTTGGCATCAACTATCAAAGCGAGCAACAGCAGGAACAGTGTTCCTTAAAAAGGGATCTGTGTGTTTCTGCGCCTATGTGTAT
The DNA here is from genome assembly GCA_029224185.1 of Karalla daura. Taxonomy (NCBI): domain Eukaryota; kingdom Metazoa; phylum Chordata; class Actinopteri; order Chaetodontiformes; family Leiognathidae; genus Karalla; species Karalla daura. Next base: position 6,341,214 of record CM055200.1, read on the forward strand.
GTTGTGTGTGCTTGAGAGGGTGGGGGGAGTGCGCAGGCCCATCCAAACAAGGCCTAACTGCCCCTTTGTTGGCGAGTTGCTCCAGGAGAGCGTGTTGATGGAACTGCATCGATGTTCGGATTAGGGCACGCCTCCGTGATCAAGTGCTCAAACACTAGATAAGAGCGACAGAAACACCCTTTAATCCTGGCTAACCCTTCTCTAAATAGGAAGGGATCCAGCCAGGCTCACTGGAGGGGAGGAGGGCTTTAAAGAGTGGCCCCAAAGTTCAACTTTAACTTGGTGCAGACACTTTGATTTAGTTTAGTGGATGTAGGGGGAAATATATTATTAGATGGGAAAAGAGCAATAGAAAGGAAAGAGGAATACGCTGCTGATCTGGAATCCACTGACAGGCACAGATAAACACCCTATTCAGCGTGGAGCTTTCATGTTTAATAGCTAACAAAATGATAATGGTTTGATCGGATTTTTGTGCAGTTGAAAGCATGTCTCACAATTGTTGAGTGTTTTTTGGTATCAACCGTCACGTCCTCCATCTTTTAGGTTTGTTGCCAAGTTCGACAATGACTCTTGAATCACTGGTGGGAGAGGTCTTTAATCAGGGCCGATTGGCGGTCGTCTTAAGGTGTTCGAGCTGGAACGACTGCATGACACGATGATGAAGCCACACATTTCTCGAAATTATTGTGTCGGCTGTATTTTCTTTCTTTTATAGGATGAAAGGGAAGGAGAAAGAAGGACCGTTCATTCCCGAGTTCAGTTCCCTCGGCCTCTCCCTCCATTTTCATTTTCACCCCTGGTTCCACACGATTGTGCTTCAAAACTGTTGAAATTGGATGTTAAAATACCTTTGCTTTAGCAGCCTGTCAGCTTCAGGCTGACGTGTGAAAAGGTAATACAAGCTGGACGAACCCCCTCCCCACCCACACCCGTACCACCCTCAATAACTGCACCGATTTCACACCGTCCTTCTCCGAGCTGTCCGAAACCCTTGAAGAACACAACACAAGTGTCTAAACACCTCATTAGATGGAAAAAAAAAACTGCGGAGAATAAAAGATAGTAAATGTGATACATTTATTACCCACCGGCGTCACATCTGCTGAGGGGAATCTAAAGGAAAGGGCCACCAACGGTAGCACATTTTTAGAGTGTTATTCAGAACAGTGACCCTGCAACTGTGCGGTTTTAAACATTTTAAAGATCTGGGAAAAAGATCCATTAGCAACTTTTTCAATAATTATCCATCATCCGTCCATTATCTTACCTGCTTTGTTGTTGTCGCAGGAAGTACACCCTCACACTCACACAACATATATGTTTCTGGACTGAGGAGACTGGCTACATCCTGGTGCTCTTGCAGCATCTGTGTGTTTCAAAGTGGTGGGTCGGGATGCAGATCCAGCTGTTGCCAGTTTGACCTCATATGACAGACGCTGCCACCTCTGATGACAAGGGCTAATCAGTCCACACGTGGAGAGAATATGCGTCCCGCATGAGAAAACAGATCTCTTTCATTCATTTTGGCTCCAGTTCATCTTGAAACAAAACACACGCAAAAAAAAATGCTGAAGAGAGCTGAACTGGGACACAGTCTGGCAAGGCTTCGCATTGGCCAGTCAAATGCATGCAAGCACATCTGGAGGATTACTTTGCAATGCGAATGCTGCATTTTTACTGTTTACCTCACAATTGATTGCCAATCTGTGAGCATTACACACGCCCTACTGTACTTTGCCGTGGCCTTTTAAGATGCTGGATTTGACCAATCAGTCTTGGGGAAGAGGAAACGTTTGAAAGCTTTCATATGAGTGCATTAAAATCAAAGGGAGCAAATTTGGGCTCGTGATGATAATCTAATTCCTCAATTATCAAGAAAGGAGGGACAGTGGATGTCCTAGTTGCAACAGAATGGAAGGACACACCGAGGCTGCACTACAGGACAACTTTTTGAAAAGTCACTCTGGGCATTTCATATAATTTTTGAGTGTTTTTGAGAAATATTGTCAAAATTCTCTGACGTCGGCTTCATAAGTTTGATTACATGCTGGTTTCTTTAGTCCTCTATGAAGGCAAATTGAATAACTCCGAGGTGTGGACAATAAAAGTTATTTGATGACTTGCGACACACAGACGGACGTTTTTACCATTTTCCTGACATCTTACAGACCAAACAACGGACTTCAAAAATAGCCATGTTGTGCAGCCCCACACCCGATGACAGCCTGGGCCGTCAACACACTTCAGCTCTCAGAAAGTCTGTCTTTGAGGGGTAGTGGCCCTTGGAGCAGATCCTGGCCCTCCCAAAAACACAAAAGCATTGGAAGTCCCTCACTCCGATAGACACACTGGCTCGCGGTGCGGTCGGTGATTGATGCGTCTTTAAATGCAATGATCTGTTAACAGCACCTGGACTTCTTGGATCCAGTGTCTACCTCAAACTGCACTCCCTCATGACTGCAGCGCTTGATGCAGTCCTGGTTGCAAACTGTCTGTAACAGAGCTTTTCTCTCTCTTTTTTTGTTTTTTGGTCCGGGTCGGGATGTGGGAATGCCTACTCGGAACGCCGACACCAACAAAGCATTCTTGGGTAGACGCGCCTCATCCTCAACCTCAGAAGTCATCGATACGCGACGCTCCATTAGGGCGACACGAGCCGTTGGCAAGAAAGAAGACAGGTCGTTACGTCTTGAGCACGACAAGCCCTGAGTGCCCTTACCAACGAGGATTGTTAATTTCTGTGTCTAGATTAAAAACACCTGTTGGTAAACAAGACAATTATTCTGCTCGGTCCGGTGGGGAGCGGCGCGTTAATCATACACGCATCCTCCCCTGTTAAAAGGCAACCTGATATCCCCCCGCTGAATTCTCACTGATTAACTCGATACTCCCGACTGTTTAAAATTCATCCCACCAATGAGCAAGAAACAGATCTCCTGTGTGAGTGTGTGCGAGCGCGCGCGTGCACGTGTGTGTCTGTGCGTACGCGATCGTGTTCTTTCCCCAAGATCCGGGAAAGTATGCATAAAATATCCCGGTCCCTGGCGTCAGCACAATTAGCTGTTAAATAAAATACCTACTCCTCGATGCTTTTGCAGCGTTTTAATTAGACAAACCAGCTGAAGTGAGGGCCCGCTTTAGTAAAATAAACAGCCCTGTTTGCCAAGGAAAAGCTCCCTGGAGGAAAAGGCACTCAGCGAGGTTGCTCGGGGCAGGGAATGGAGAGATAGCGGCGTCGTACCAGAGGAGATAAAAGATGTTTGTTTCTTGGAAAAAACAGAAAATGTTTCCACACACTTCCTTTTGCCACTAGCGCTTGCCTTACAGAGCCGCAGGGTGGGCGGCTTCACATGACTGGCTCAGCTTCACGTCTGAAACAATCATGGGAGGAATCAATGCACATTATTACAAATGTCTGAAAGTATCTGCTTTATATTTTTTGCTGCATTATCGATCCATTATTTTATACCCATTAATAAAGACCCTATCCACAGAGAAAGTCCCTCAGTCCGACTGGGGGTCGAACCCAGTACCTTCTTACTGCGAGGAGACAGTGCTATCCAGCCACGACCATGCAACCAGAAAGTAGGATCATTTCAATTAAAAAAGCCCATGCATCGAGGACTGCATTGACATGTAGGCATTTACAAAGACATCTCTTTAAAATGATTTGAGCATTATTTCTTGGAATCAAACCTTTTAAGATGGTTTTTAAGATCAGGTTTAAGGTTAAGGCTAAGGTTAAGGTTTAGTCATTACAGATATCTGCATTTCCAGCATTGCTCATGCAAATTTTTGGGAGTTTTTTGAGCGACATAAACCAGATGGGGATGAATGGACGGGTCGGTGGAATTAATGTATTTAAAACGTTACAGAAAAGGAGTCGCACTCCCCTCTCATGTCACCAGCATCTCGAAAGTGCTGGTTTTTGTACTTGAGGAGTTGCGATCGCCCGGGCACTTAAATCCAACAAAAAAGTTCCTCATTTGTGCTGGATCATCTGCCACTCTGTCCGCCACCTCCACTTAACAGAACACACAATGTGACTATTTTGTAGCTTGACAGGAGTGCAGCGAACTGGATGAAGCCTGAGCCTCAGGACAGACACTGTGCTCGGAAACCGCTGCTATTTCTTTCCCTGGCAGCAGCAGCAGCAGCAGCCGTGCGGCAAACATTTACTGTCCCGACATCTGCTGTTTTAGCCATCATCTTCGTGGCTGAAAAGATAAACAAAAAAAAACTAATATGTGGTCTGGTTGGGAGGCCGTAGTGGACGTCTAATGCGGATGCTCTCATAGATAATCAAGATTTGCTTTCACACATCAGGGAGTGGCTCTGCTTTACTGTCATGGCTTTTCCTAATGAGATTTCTCCTGCATTTACCCTCATTCATGGTCTTCCTTCCTGCTCCTCCATCTCCGTCCAACCACTGTCTGACAGAGGCAGAGAGAGGAGTCAACGCCCCATGTGTCTCCTTTTCCTTTGTTCTAAACTTGCAGTCCTCGCCCGACACTTCCATTTGAAACATGTCATCTCCCTGTTCTCCATCTCTCGGCAACTATTCTCACTCCTTTGCTCCAGAGAGGGTGCGTCGTTCTCAACATCGCCTCCCCGAGACTCTTCAGCCACCCTCTTACGCCTCCATCTCTCTCTCTTCCTCCAGACTTTTCTCTCGCCGTGACAAGTGGCGCACTGTCAGATCTGTAATCGCGTTGTCGGGGCCATTTTCAAACATTGTCAGTCCCTTTGTTCCATGGAGCCTCTGAGGCGGGAAATATGTCCGCAAATCAAACATGAGCATTGTCAACACATATATAACAGAATATCTTACACTGTCTTGAGCTACTTTTTTTTTTTTTTTGCTGAGGCTTGTGTGACTATGAGTATGTGCAAGTTTACAGTGCATCTGTGTGAATATCTGAATGTGTAATTTCTTGATGCGTTTGGGATATCCACTGTCACCAGGTTCCACTAACTTCTGACACCAAGATGCGCTTTTGATGTGGGATGTGATGTGGAGAGAGACCGTCTCTCTCCTTTGCGTGTGTTTCACTAGGGGGCAGTGCAACCTCAGTGGTGAGCCTCTGGTGGGCCAACAAGGACTCCCCCTGGATGGAGTTCACAGTGTGTGTCTCTGTGGGACGGAGCGGAGGGAAAAGTCACTGAGAGCAAGTGTGTCCAAGTCTTTTCTCTTTGGCATGAATATTCATCACCTATTAGGAATGAAAGCAGCGTTTTTGCAACGGGTCAGTGAATCAACATATCTGCACATTACATGAATTCTACAAAATCCACAAAGCATACATAGGGACAACATGACTCTTTGCAATAGGCTGCCACAGTCTGGTCCTGGAAGATTTTTATTTTAATTTCAGAGCTTTTTATTTTTTGTTGATATTATTATTACTTTCTCAGCAGTGGCAGGAGGGAGGAAATATGAAAAGTCCAAACATATTGTGATTCCAGTTTGGGAGTCTTTAATGCAGAGATGATCGAACTTGATACTGACAGAGGCGAAGCAATTTTTGAAACTTTTAATTGTGAAAAGTATGGTGGGGTTATTTTCATGTGGGTGATTTTATTTGTTGATTTTTGATGCATGGATTTGTGCGCCTGCAGTGTTCAGTTAGATATTCCTGTCAGTCTTTGTTTTCAGGCTTTCTTTCTACGCTTCCTCTCCCTGTCCACTTGTACTTTCTCAGAGCTCAGTGAGGGTGTCTCATATCTTTGCTGCAGCTATTTACGGCCACATAATACTAGCTAGATAAACTCTTTTGATGTGCCACAGAGATCTCAGATCGCTTCCCTCCGTCTTTGATGGGAATAGGTTTAGACATGGCAATCAAGACGTATTCACGTGAAGGGCATTGATTGATTCTTAGATTATCTTTCAATGCAAAGTTTAGATTTCTTTCTTTAAAAGGGCTTTATTTTGAACATGTTCACCATCAGCTGTGTTCTCAGCCAAAATGGTTTCCATGATGGGAATTAGCTCCACAGAGAAAGTCTTAGTAAAGTGAACTCGATCTAGGAGTTCAGTGCTGGCCAAAGAGGGTTTATGGCCTTCAGAGAAATTATTTTTGGCCATCTCAAAGCTTCAAAAGTGTAACTAGAGAGTCTATTTGGTTGTTTTTTATTCATCGGAATCACTTTTGAGTGAGTTAGTGATTTTGAGAGTGCTTGTGGAATTACCAGGCGGCTTCAAGTTACATTGTGATACTTTAAAATTGACACAAAGCTGGAGAATTGGTTCAGGAAGCACGCAAGAGCAAAAACTGTTCTGAAATATCTCTCAGTGGCAGCGATGCAGAGGCGGCGCACAATCTCCTCCTATACGCACCATATTGATTATTCGCACAGGGACAACAGAGCTGCTTCCAGAGGCCAAGAGGCAAAGACATATAACAAACAATACAGTGGCCGTACCAGGCTGCAAGTGTAGGTTCAGCAACCGGTGACAGATATCGTTTTTCGATACCGTTTTCCTGAGAGACAGGAGAACGGGAGAGAGAGAGAGAGAGAGGTAGGGGTGTGTGATAGTTCGTCAGTCCAAACAGAGTCATAAAGCGCTGCATGGTTAAGCCTGATGAATTAATAACAGGGAGGCAGATGGGTCCCAGGGGCACTGTGGGAGCAGAGCAGCATGGAGAGCAGAGAGCACACGTTGGTATCACACACACATGCACACACACACACACACACACACACACACACACACACACACACACACACACACACACACACACATACACACACACACACAGATGCACCGAGACACACTTTTCTACGTCTCAATGCATCCATATAAACAGTCAAATACTCATTTGCATCCCTATAAAGCGTAGGACCGAGAGACACACACATGCATGCACTGAATACATAGAGTCACTGGTCTATAATCACACGGCGTTACAGGGAAACAAATGGTTTATTTATCACTTTCTTCTGAAAATCTTTTACTTTTACTTTGTTTAGTTTGCTCATAATTACAACGACAATTGTTCCCACACCAGAAAAAATGTTGAGTGTCATGTGTTGCTGCTATTTCCTCTCTAATAAAGGCTGCCAGAGGTCAAAGTATTGACCAACAAACCCTTAGAGGAGAATGTTTCACCTTAATTGTTTTGTCTTTTGCACCAGGCTCGGCATTTCGGTTTCACGCCTGCAATTACTTGTCTGCTTCGCCGCTGTACCTGGAAGCCCTTTATGTGTGGGATTGAGTGAGAGGAGCTTGAGCTCAGGTCTAATGATCAGCATCTGAATCACTTTAATTGCCAAGTTGTTAGGATGCAGCAGTCTTATCGGACTAAATCATAAAGTGAAGCTTTCATTACACTCTGATTTTCTCATTAGGTGTTTTCGGACCAAGCAGTTCTGGGGACTCCCCGCGAGCAACTGCTCCACTGAGAACGGCAAACCTTCAAAGGTTTTTATTTTCTGGTCGCAAAAGTGCTGAAGTGACGTAGTTAGTCTGGTGGTTGTGTTTAATTATGTTTCTTCCCAGGTTGCAGCAACAAGCTGGTGTTTACATGTCAGCAAGTGTTGGCACTGGTGCATTTTGCAATGTATGCACATTGAATCGATTTATCGTGCTGAATAGGTGATGAACCCCATCGTCTGTTGCTCTGATTTTCCCACCCTCCTTTTTTAAATGAGATCATCAGAGCGCTTGAAGAAAATTCAAAAGCAAGCAGGATCTTGACTCTGATTTGTCTTTGCACACTTTCCATCAGCATATAGTAAAGTTTAAATAAAATGACTGTCAGTTATATAAATGAAACCTTTGGGATGTAAGCAGTTGCTGCTTTGTTTATGTTAAGGTGAACCCAGGACTTCTGCTTCCTCTGTCTGGATGACACAGACTACAGCCCCCTGCTGGTCTGGAGGGGATCTTATTTTATGGACCATAAATCACGCTTTTTTTTTTTATTAGTGGTTCGGCTGGTCACACGACTTACATTTTGAAGCGGTGACCACAAGAGGGCACCGTCCTCACTCGCGACCACCGGTCTTTCTGTCATGTGACCCCCCTCCCCGCCATTTTGGATGGCTACCAGCAAGTAAGCAAACTGTGGTCCGATGACTGGGGACTTTTTGATTTTGACTGTCAGAAAAGGAGTGGATACCATACAGAGACAAACTGAGCAGTGATGTCAGGGAGAGGCACATGACCAGGCTGGTCACTATAAACAATATCGATCCAGATAAGCTCAGAGCAAACAGCTGGAGCTCCAAGAAGAGCTGCTGCCTCCAGCTTCTTCCATGGACACAACAAACTACTTGGTTTACGGTTAAGTGCTTATACTTTTGCAGAATTTAGGATTAGTGCTCCTAAAATGAGTTTTAAGACTGTTTGAAAACTAAATGTGACACTTTTTTTCCTCTCCACGACATATTTTTTGACAGCGGGGCAAATACGGTAATTTAACTCGCAGCTATTCACGGCCATTGAATTCTCACCAGACATCACAATGTAAGATATATATTTATCCTTATTTTAAAACGTTGTAATTATTGCCCAACATAAAGTGGTTCCACAATAGCCGTCGTCTTTTGTTCTATAATGGGAATATGCCCTCAAATTTTAACATTCATTGACAGACCAAACCAACACAGCAGCAAACTGTGGTGTAATACACACAATAGACTCACCAAGGCACTGATGCAGTGTAATGGCGGCTGTGGGTGTGAGCTGATGACACACCAGAATGAGGTGCCAGCGGAGGCTGTGTGGTAATTTACGATGGGCAGACGGGTCAAGGTTGCCATGTAATCTTCTGTCTGATGGAAAGCAATAAGTGTGTGTGTGTGTGTATGTGTGTGTATGTGGAAAGAGGAGATCAAACCTGTGTGTGTGTAGCAGGAAAAGAAATTAACTTCTGGGGGACCAGTGTGATTTTAAGTGGGGTTTGTTTTATCTTCCCCTACTTAGGGTATCATTTCTGTTGGAGAGGTCTGAGTTTTGGCTGTGTTATCTGATTTAGGCTGTAGAGATTTTATCCTAATAATGTGTTTCATCATGCACTCTGCTTAATTTTGCTTTACCAGTGATCATCTTCTGTTTGTTGTTGTATGATGAAATGAATGACACAGTTGCAGTGTTGAAATTACAGCTTCCGATTATAGTTTATATTTTTTTAGGTTCCCAGGATGTTTTCTCAGAAACAGAAAGAGGTGAAACTGGGAAGAAGAGATTGCAAAGTTCTGTATATGGTGAAATAGACTAAAAATATCACAGTATTAGTTTAAGTCATATTGCCTAGCCCTTTAGATGGGGTATGAGTTCTGTTTGATGCCTCAAGAACAGTGGTTCAACAAAACATGCAATGGCTATTTAAGTTCATACCTCACCTAAAACCATTCAGTAATTTCTGCGTAAGGGGGATTAAAGCTTGTGAAACGGCAATTTGGAACCGTCTCATCACAGAAATCTGACAAATCTGACTCACAAATAATGTCTCTATCAGAACCAATCACATGCAAAGTATTAGTTAGATTCACATATTGGTTTAGGCCCTAAATCTCTCTCTTTCTGTTTTTCTTTTCTTCCTCTGTGAAACAATGGTGCAGAAAGGATTATTACTGTGCTAAGAGGGATGAAAAATATCCTAAGATCCTCCGGTCTTCATGTCCAAAACCCTGTGATCTGTGTGTAAACGTGTACTTGGATGGTTGAATGTGACACTTGCAGCGCTCTGCGTGGTTCCTGGATCACTTGACACTGCAAGTACATTAGCTGGAGTTATCGGCGTCCAGTATGAACAATGGGAGTGATCACAGTCAACAGAACCTTTTTTAGTGTGTCGGGAGAAACTTTATAAATTGTGAAACTCTCCTTAAAAAAAAACTCATAACACATTCATTGCTATAATGATAATAATTTAAAAAACAGCATGCTGAGTGTGTTTTTTATGCCTTCCCCTTATGGTTCCTGCTCGTCAGATCATAACTGGAGGTTTGCGGCCTCTGTCCCGTGTTCACCATCTCTCCTCACCCTCCTCGCTCTCACTGTTGCGCGTGTGGTAATGACTAAATAATCCTCTCGGAAAACAAAACAAAATATGTATATTTCATCAGGCGGCGGCGAGGGTCGTTTAGCGTTGTCACAACAAGTTACGCGTTAAAAGGCCTCTGCTCGGGCTCTGGCATCTCCGTCCGCCAAGTTGAATAATTGAAAATATTTTCACTGACTGTCAGGCCAAGGAGACGTGGAGCTGAGGCACCATCACCGCGAGTCTCTCGCAGCTCCTCGCCTCGTGTTCTCTGAAGCTCTGACACGGCTTCGGCCACATTTCCCTCCGTCGGTGTGCATGGGTGTGTGATTTCTCAGTTGGGTTCCACATGGCACGAGTGCGGGAATGCGCTGAGGCTGCCCGGCTTTGGCTCGGCCGGCCGCATGTCTCCACACCGCCTTGGATAAATATGGATGGCCGAATAAAACGTGTACAGATGAACGGCATGAAGCAGGGGAATACGCTCTGGCAGCTGGACAGCTGGATGTAAAGAACACCGCTGGCACAAGTACACACACAAAAGCGAGAGAGATCCTGCCGCACAAAAACCTGCGCGCCCGCGAGTCTGTATTTGGGCTGTGGGGCCGACGGAGAGTCATGCGTGTATGCACTTCTGTGCATTGTTTATGTGTGTGTGCCAGTTTCTGTACGTGTATGCATATGCATGTGTGTGTGTGCCTGTGTGTGTGTGTTGGCTGCCAAGCGTGGAGAGCAGGAAGAGGAAGAAGCTGGATGGTTGGAGGGGGTGTTTATTTATTCATTACCCAGCGGCCTCGGTGGTTTCAGGGGGACATGGCAACACTTGTCCTGGGCCCTTTAGCACTGGTCTGCTTGTGGCCTGCTTTGGCCCTGCCAGCCATCAGCGCTCGCCTCCTCCGCTCTTTGCTCTGCTCTATACCATCTGCTCTTGACTCATTTCTCCTGGTTCTCCTTGTTTTTGTTTTTGTATCTCAGATATGGCTCCATGCTACCTCTCTTTCACGTTCACTCTTTTCTCACCATCTTAATGCTTTCATACTATTCCCTTAAAAACCTTGTCTTAGCATTTTTTATCACAAAATAAGTAAAGAATTCACTACCCGAACTGAGCACGACCCATGGATTTCCATTCACGTTCTGAAAATTTAGTGATGATGCAAACATGAAGCAGATTTTAGTTTAATTTATTCCTTTTCTTGTCATTCATTTCCAAGTTGCAATCCAGCCTCCTGTGGGTAGAGCTCATGCAGTTCAAATTATAGCTCATTAATTGAATGGCGGTCACTTCTAAACTAATATAGGACAATACTGTAGGAAACACAGTAAACTGTAGACAATTAAACAATGAAAATATAAAGGCAATGCTAACTATCGCAATAATACAAACCAATGTGTGCAAACTTTTTCTTGACTCCTTTAGACTCTAATATATTCTCTACCAGAACTGCTTGTCTAATGTGAGAAACTCTTCCTCCTTGCACACCGTCCCCACAGTGGAGTTTCAGGAGGCCTGTCTGACAATTTTATGTTAAAATGGAAATCCAGCCTTCACAACCACCTCTCAAAGCGATTGGCCACCTGTGTGAAGGTGAGAAAGCAGCCAGGATATGAACTTTTCAGATTCTCTGTGTTTCTGAAAGTGTGGTGCTGAAATCGTGTGTAATATTCCCAAATTAGGTATAACATATACCTAAAAAAAAAAAAAAGGCTTGGAAAATAGTTTTTTCTTGGCATTTCTGATTAACCCGATGTTCCATAGCTTCTGCGCTATCACCATAAAACCTAGATTGATACTTTAAGCAAACATCCTAGGTCACTTTTAGTATAAAAGGCAACAAATAACATGTTAGTGGCACATACACAAATATAACTCAAGCTGTGCTCAGTGTGACCTGACTGGGCTAATCTGCCCCATGGTGGGAGATCATCGATCCCCATAACAAAAGAACTGAGCCGGTCACACATCCCGCTCCTGACCCTTCCCTCCGTGCTCGGCCCGAGCTGGTGTTCAAACCCCAACCCGATCAATGGCCATACCGCAGGATCAATGTCTCAGGCTTTGGGGTGTCAAATGTGATATGGCATTACTTTTAGCCGCGTTGCCTAAAAGAGCCCGGCCAGAGTGATTCTTCAAAGCTCCCGGTGCTCCTCATCAGTCGAGCCATTCAAATCGAGATCCAGATTGATGCTGAGAGGGAACGAGATGAGAGGAGATGATCCCGCCTGCCCTCCTCTGTTTTCACAGGCGTGTTTGATTGCTACAGTCACCTTTGATTGATTGTTTTAGAGTTGGCCTTGTGAGGTGATAATTTGTGAAGTATTTTTTACTATAACAAAGTAGGATTGTGTCGATACAGCTACCCATGAACACACACACACGCTACACTGTTGTATTTGGTGAAAACACTTATTGTTTTTCACTGATCAGAGTAAAAGGTATATAGGTTGCTCCCAACTCCTTTTTTTACCCTGGAGCTACACACACACACACACACACACACACAAATCACTATTACTTTGAAGTTCCCTCATTCTGGATTTTTGTGAATAGATCCAGAGATTACATGTGAAACAGATAAGACAATGACAGCTACTCCAGCTAATTTGTCTTGTCACCGTAATTACACAATACTTGACAAAGGTTTCGTGTTGTGATTAGAAGTTGGGAGGAATAGAAATGCAGCCTGACTGTAGAAAGAAGTGAATTATAGTTTGTATATGCATGCAAAAGTACAAAAACAAGTATAAAACAAACATAAAAAGCATGTATGTACTCTTATACTCCTGTGACAGCTGGTTCAAGCCGACTACCAGGGGAACTCAATACTTAATGGGCAGTATTTTTTGTCAGGGGTGGTTTATTTTTGATGATAAAGGACTGTTAATTCTCCAGTAAAACCTCAGACAGCGGCTAACGTTTTAATGCATTTGCCTATGACAATAGAGATAAGAAATTCTCTTATTCTTTTTGTTTTTTAGATGTGAAAAGATTCAGCTTTGGACCTGAGTGGAGTCAGCGAGCAGCATCCGTCCAACTTCAAGAGGGCAGAGAGAAGAAAACAGCACAGGAGGGAAAATGAGGCAAAATAGCAATGTTTTAAAGAAGAAAAGGGGGGAGAACACAAAAGAATGAAAAATTAATTGAAAAATAAAAACGATGTTATCCCATAAAAACATTCTAAATGGGCTTGGTAGGGCTGTGTATGGCGGGAAGCCGCACGATGTACCTAAGGCACTGCAAAGTGTTAACATGAAAAACACATCAGGGAGGAAGGAGCGAGGGGCAGGATGCCTGTGTGTGTGTGTGTGTGTGTAGGGTGGGGTGCACACATGGAAATACAGACATGGGGCCGATTCGTCCCACTTTGCAATTAGTTTGTGTGGTACGTCTGTGCGTACTACCGATGCGGGGCAGTTCTTATTCAAGGTGTGTTCATGGTGTGTTTTCTGCAAGAAGGACCTAGAGCACCTCAGAACAACTCAGCAAACAGAGTTTGCTTTTACTGCAGGTGCTTAGAAGGGCCTTAGTAGGAAGTAAGGTGCCATTGTTCATAATTTCATGCTGTTAGGGTTAGAGATATAGTATAAGGCAATGTCCCCCCGCAAGATCTGGGAACTCTTTTTGTGGGGTGGAGATCTTTCTGGATCCTGGATGCCTCCCCGGGCAGGAGCAGATGATCCCTGGCATGTCCATCTGAGAGGAGACCCAGCGACACACTGGAGAGATTATATCTCTTGACTGGCTTGCCTGGGGATCTGCCTGGAGGAGCTGGGAGCTGGAACTGGCTATTGAGAGCTTCTATTCTAAAACTGCTGCGATTGATGCATTTGCAAAGGAGATGAGACAGTTTCTCAGTGCACTGTTGAATACATGGACGGCCGCACGGACACATTTGTTCTGATGGCATTACGTACAGAGAACACCTTTGCTTGCACATCCAAAAATCAAGTAAGAGCAACACTAGACAAAGTCAGGCAGCCAGGTAAAATTACTGACTAGTCACAAAACAGCAATTGTGAAGCTCTGCCAAGGACTAAAAGCCAAACTGATACATACACTAGCAAATCTCCCTTATTTGGCACATTAGGCATGAACAAATCACTGTATACAAGAAAAAAAGATAATGAATGTTTCTATGCCAAGCAGCAGTTCTGGTGATGTGCCTCCCTCCTCCCCTCTGGTTTAGTTAGAAGACAAGTCTCAAATAAAATTTTTAATTTCCTGTGCGCTGGAGTGAACAAAGTTGAAGCTTGTCAGGTCTAACTTGACAAGTCTAATTGGAGAAATAAAATGCCCAAAGCAAAGTTTTAACAAAAAGATGTGTCTGTGTCTGTGTGTGTGTGTGTATATATATGTGTGTGTGTTGTGAGTCTGAGGTGTGTGTTTACGTCTCGGTGCTTGCACGCCTGCTCGTCTGCAGCGCACAAACTCGCGCTCTCTCTTTCTCTCTTCTTTTGTGATGTCGGCGGAAAAGGGCATGTTTGCCTCTGCATATCCTGGATTCCCAGATTCTTCCGCCACAGTGGAATGACTGAGGCAAAGCAAAGAAAGAGATGAGCAAAGAGAGCGGAAAAACTGGTGGAGGAATTAGTCAGTTAAATATCTCAGGGACTTTCCCCATCTCCGTCTCCTCCGAGTGTTTACATCAAACCCGTCTAAGCATTTAAGTTCGCGCAGGAAGCCACACAGGACCTGCAATCAGACAGCAGCACTGACAGGAATGCCCTTAAACTAAAAGGCCTTCTTCTCCTGCTCTCACATGCACACACTTGCACACAGGCGCGCAATTTCCTATTCTTTCACCCGTCAAGCTCTTCAGCTCACACCTAAGTTTAAAGAGAATAGCATAACAGTGGTAAACACAGGCAGATGAGGGCCCAGATCCACACAAGGAAGAGTTCAGAGAGCTGTGGTCTAGTCCTGAAGAGTAACCACTGGGCTCCTCCACTCTGACTACAGTCAATACGTCCATTTAAAGTAAAATATGTCCAACCAATGTGAACTCCAGAGACCTCTTGTTAAAAGCCCTGACCGCAGCTGTTTAGCCACGGCTGAGGTCACATGACCTCTTAACCCTCACGCTCGAGCTCAGATTACGCCGCCTCTCATTCTGCAACGAGATCAAATAATATCTGAGGATCCGATCCAGAACCTGTAGCTAACAGCCACCTCGTCTGCGCTTCGGCTCTGGGACTCATAATGGAAGGAGAGGAGCTGTGGACTCGCTGCCGTTTTTGGCCCCGAGGCTGTAATCGATCCCCACCCACCCCCCCTGCGTGAGGGGCCGGGCCAGGCCGTGGAGTTCACTGTTCGCAGGGTTTGATAAGAGGAAGCCGAGCAGGGGCCTTTAGTCGGGCCTAATGTCAGGTTCACATCAGATAAACACACTGATTTGATCTAACTGCCGCAGGAGACGATGACTGCCGCTGCTGATGCTGCTGCAGGCTGCTGCGCTCGCTGGAATTCTTACTATGTGAGAGCCTGCATGTGTGTGTGTGTGTGTGTGTGTGTGTGTGTGTGTGTGTGCTGTGAACAGCTGGCTTGTGTCTTTGCAATGTGTGACAGTGTGCAAGTATCTCTGTAAAAGTGAGTCTTTTAGATTATCTGTATAGCAGCTGCATTTTGTACAAAATGTCAGTGTGACAGCGTTGGTTGGCAGTAGGGTTCAGCCTCTCTGGCATTCATCTCTTCTTCTGCTGATGTTTATTGGCAGATTTCAGATTCCACAGTGGTAGATGGTTAGCGCTCTCAGCAAGGGGCTTACACCCCCCCCCCCAAAACATGCATCTTTATTATGTGTGTGCGTGTGTGCCCTGTGATGGAGTGGCAGCCTGTCTGGGCTGTATTCCTTCAATCAATGTGTACTCTGGAAGACCACTGCAACGCGGCTTAGATATAGAACGGGCAAGAAGACGGATGGATGGACAGCTGCGCAGGTCGACGGGTTTTATTTGCTCTCCTTTTCAGTTTGAATGCCAGATGTTGTCTTGCCACCTCCTACCTGCAGAGCTAGCCCTCCTCCTCACGATACCTCTGTGTTTCCAGTAGCCGCGATGATTTGCTTCAAACCGTTTAACAATAGTGCAGCTTTGTTCACCCACGTTCACCGAACAATTAGATGGAAACTTGGTTACTGTAAAATGCATCACTGGGGTTTTTAAGCCTTTTATGAGATTTCCTCAAAATTACAAGATAATGATACCTACCGGTCAATTGATGAGGCCATTATTCATAGTTGTTAACATCCAGCCACTCATAGCACCTTCATCTTTTCTAGTAAATCACTAATTGAAAGTACAATACTCCCTTTTATATTTAATTCTTCAATTTCGTCAGACATTGTGGGAATTATTGAGCGATTGCTCATATTAACACAGCCATGATCTCCAACAAACATTCAGAGCAAAAACATAAATTCAGATTTAACAATTGTCTTTTTTTAAAAAAAAAAACATGCATAAATCATGTCTTGTATAGCATGCTTCATTTCTATAATCCCCTTGAGCAGGGTGCCATGTGAGGTTCATTGAAACTTTCAGCATTTTATCTTATGCTTTCATCCATCTATCTATCCATCGCTTTCCCCTTTTAATTGCCCGAAACACTTCAACTCCTAAAGCCTCAACCTGTTCACATTGAATGAGCTTTGTTTGTGCTCCGGCAACCTCTCTCTGGCGGCTTCTCAACAGGAAGGCTGATGAGAGGGTATATTAAGGCTGTTAAACAGTTGAGGAGGGCTGGGGGCTTCTGGGAGCCCAAAGAGACAAGAACCTTTATTGGAAATGTAATTTTTGTTTGTCTGCAATTACCTCCCCGCTCATTTGTTTTACAGACACTGTTGTTATAGTGAGGAGCGAGCAGGGTGGATTCTCCCTAGGATTGCTCTTCTGAGAGGCTGCAGTTTATTACAAATGGGAAAGCTTTCATTGCAGATTGCCCCAGTGCTGCTTCAGAGGTACGTGACCCGTCTCAGGCTCCACAGACCTGGATTTCCAAACAAAATCCACAGACAATGAAGTTGAGTGTACATGTAAGAGCAATGCGTGTATAAAGGATGGTGCACACTTGAAAGTGAATGTAGAGCGAATGGCATGAAATGACTTGCAAAAAAAAAAAGTTTTTACGTTTGTATGACACACCGTGAAATGTGTACATGGTTTATGGATCCATACGGCTTAAAAGCGTATTATGGTGGGACGACGGACTGGTTTGCATTAACCGTGCTTGAATGTCCACCTGATGTGGCTAAAGCATTTTATCCAAGGTTTATTTATTTATTTATTTATTTACTTTTACAACTGCACGTCAATAATGTGTAGTAAAATGGCCCAGAAGAACTGCAGGGATTGATTCCAAAGTGTTACACAACCAGGGAAATATGGGACCTGATGTCCAATGCAAATGCAAATTCCTAACATGCTGAACTTCACAAGGTGATGATACTGTACGTCAGAGTTTGTTGCACTGCCCTTAAGCACACACACACACACACACACACACACACACACACACACACACACACACACACACACACACGCACACACACACACACACACACACAAAAAGGGATTGGAGTCACGTTCAAATCACTTAACAAAGTCTTTTTGAATATAGGGATCAATGAATAATTGATACACTGAACCATACAATATTTATGTTGGGCCCACTAAACTCCCTGGAGAGAATTTCCCTCCCATCCCATTTGACATTAACTTCAAGATATAAGGTGGGTTTCCATTACCTCTTGAAATGCACAAAACCTAAATATTGCAGTAAAAAACTGGTAATGGAAATGTCTTGAAAAGCTCAAACATTGCAGAAACATTTTTACCCTCTCGTGATGTGGTTTTTCATATGTTTCTATAGAAGTGTGCCACAAAAGTGTAATGAAGGCATTTTTTCAGATTAAGATGTCAGTGGACATGATGTTGAAGGGCAACTTCCAGTTCACTTCAGGCAAGGTGGCACAACGTATGGAGACAGAGCTGAGTCAGATAACAAACATAAGTAAAATATGGATTATCACTGTATGTCTATCTACAACATCCTCCTTCCTCAAGATGGAGATTCACAGGATGAGATTATATGAGAATCATGGGAATGCTGAAGACTGGAATTACAATCCATAGACAACTGAATCACCTGCAAGTAACAATAGTTGAAATTTAAAAAATGTTGCTTTTATTTTGCGAAAAACGGTCACAGAAACACGATAGACACAGGCTGTATAAAAGTCAGCATGTGGTTCTTTTCTCTCGTTTTTTGCCTCTGTGTACATGATGTCCAGCTAGTAGCGGCTAATCACTTTATCATTAGTGAAAATGCCTTTAATAAGGTCACCGCCCCCTGACCCCTGCCCTTATAAAGGAGCCGCGGTAGTTATTAGTCTGCCCCACGCTGGGAGGCACCATTTTCGCTGCTAGGATGACTGCAGGCAGGGGGAGCAGGGGAGGGAGGGGGGTGAAGGGTGGGGGTCTGGGGAGTGGGTAATTTGATTGGTGCAAAATTAGGGACTCCTCTGCTGAGGCATTATGGAAGAGTTCCTGGTGGGTCATTTTAGCTTCAATTCCTCCATATTTCTCAGCTTGATTAAAAATTGATCGGCAACGGCAATGTGAATATATTATTGGGGCCATTATTCACCCCTGACAGATAATTGGATGGTACACACAACTCTATTTTCTTTAGGGGCAACGCCATCAGTTGTGTGGCTCTTGTGTCTGTGTGCATGTGTGTGTGTGTGTGAGTGTTTTTGTGCAAGGGAGAGAAAAGAAGATGGAAGCAGAGTGAGGAAGAGAGGGAGGACTGCGTGGATAGATGGTTTAGCTGAGGCCTCTTTTTTCTTTTTTATTATAAGCTAATAAATCACTTACTCTCCTCTTCTTTCAAGCCATCCCCCCATCCCATTCCTACTCTGCTGTCACTGTCTATGGTCAGATATGATGGATATGTTATTGAAACATCATGCAAAGCATATATAATCACTTTTCTGGTAATCATTCATAACCTGTTCTCATAAGAGTTTGGAATATGGCCATGAAATACATTGTTAGATAAAACCAACATGGATTTGGATTTGCTTTTTGGTTTGTGCTTATGCTCCATCTCAAATTCACTTATTACCAAAGATTGAATATTGCTCTAAAAAGCACTGGAGCTGTGGAAAATGTGTGTGAATAAGCCAGTCTGATAGCAGTTAGCCAGCATCGCTGCAGGCACTGATGGATATTGCAATGCGCAAAATGCAATGTGTGCTCGGTGGCTAATGCTATTTGCTATTCGCCCAAGGCTTAGCTTGCTGCCATTTTCACGCCTTCTTAATGTCTTAAAGTGCATGAAGATAGAGGCGGCTTGCACAACATGGTGTGAACCAATGCACACTAGTCTGCTGGTCTTTAGGTAATGTAGGGTATGTTGACAGCACCATGTTGCCTTTAAGGGCTACATTTTCTATTGTTGTTTTCTTTGAAAACCTCATTTAACTCACTGAAAGTTTTGAAATGTTGTATTTCAACCTTATGATATTTCTTAAACAGTGCCTTATTAGTTTTCATGACCACTCACAAGCCATTCAGACACGATTGGCAGAGGCAACCTTACGTGGTCTGTCCGCTCACCTAGTCGCTTTAACCCTTCACACACATTCACACTGGGTGGTTCGGGGTTCGATATCTTGCTCAAGGATGCTCCAACGAGTAGGCTGCAGGGGGCCAGGACCGTATCACCAGCCTTCCCATAAGTGGCTCATCACTATGCCCCTTGGCCACGGTTACTGTTGGTTCACGGTTTGTGCATCATTTCACAGTTCGTCTCCTTTTTTAGTTAAAGAATCTCCTGGGTCTGTGTAATCCCCAACCCCTAATCTGACCCCTAATCCTAAATAAATAAATTGGACAGTTGTTTTAAGTATCAGAAATTGATCAGAAATGTTTTTCCTCATGATAGATGTCTTGATTTGAGAGTTAAAACATACAATCCTCCGATAAAATAAAAACAACATAAAGAAATTGTACAATAGCCCCCCACTAAACTTTATTAGAGAATATCTGGGTCATGTGCATTAGGGGCGGAGCTTTTAGTCAAGTGATGGGATTTGATAGGTAGAACACTCCTGCATGGTGGCATTTCATATGATCTGCTGCTATATGTTCTTCTTTGCGATACTGTATTTATTTAAAATTGCCTTGCATTATTTTATCTATTTATTCCAAAATTTTTGTTTGATTGTTTATGATGCAGCGCTCCATATATCATTTTATGTTACCTTAAAATGTGATAAAGGCTTTACTTTAATAAGAGCCACAATGAAGTATTCCTGTAGGTCAGTTTGCAGTGTTAATTGTGGCTCATGTCTGACACCTTAGTAGGACCAACTACCCTCCCATGTACAAATCAAGTTACTGGCTGTGATGTCATTGATTTAAAGGCCTCTCAGGAAAAGACATGTATCTGCAACATGTATCTGCAACATTATATGCAACGACGTTAGCTCCCATGGCCCATCCAGCTGACTTCCTATTCTCTCTTTAGTCCTTTTTTTTAATCTAAGCTTTCTTCTCTTTTTCTTTCTTTACCCCTCTTTCTCCTCCCTTCTACACGCTCCATTCATTCCTCCTCTCATAACTTTAATGTAACGACACTTCTCCAGCATCGCTCCCTTATTCCCCCTCCCTCTCTTTCCCACTCTTTCTCTCTGCTCGTGGGGGGAGAAAAACACTGCTTTCCCCTCACAAAGACGCTCCTCCTGAGTGGAAATTACCGGCGGAGATTAATAACGACATTAGGGCAGTAATGATGCTGCACCGAATGAAATATTTATTAAAGATCCCTCTGCTAGCAATTAGCGTGGCATGTAATCGTTCAGCACAAGAAATCAAGATGATTGTGCCGCAGTCCCCCCATCCCCTTAACGCTCTCCTCTAAGCCCCCCCCCCACACTTTTACACTCAGTCGAAAACAACCCCCCCCCAGTACTGACTCGACTTGCAAGGCAACACCCCCCCCCCCCCCCCCCCCCCCCCCCCCCATCCCTTGCTACCATCACTGCAAACATTTGCAACCTCCTCCTCTGATGTCTTCTCTCCATGACAACAGTAGCTTTGGGAGGTTGTTGAGTCCTTGTGTGTGTGTGTGTGTGTGTGTGTGTGTGTGTGTTGAAGGGTGGCGGGGTGGTGGTCCTGGGTATCCAATCTTAATTACAGGCACTCTGCCTTAAACTGGGGAGAAGACTCCACCAGGCAATTACATTGCCGGGGATGCAAACTTCGAGAACTGCTGCCGATCGGCTTGGGAGTATGTCGAAGTCAGACCGCAGGCACGTCAAAGAGCGCCGGTGCTTCTTCTTCGTTCCAAATTCCTGCCAAGTTGTGCAGGGCAGGAGCGAAAAGAGAGAAAGCCTTATTATTGGATGCCTGTCTTGCGAGTCCACTCATTTCCAGCGCCTGAAGGGACAGGTTATCACAAGTTATACGGAAGTTTTCCTTCCCAGAGCTTTTGCTCGCCTAACTTCTTGAGAAAACTTTTTGAAGCGCAGCGAGGAGGTGCCAGTTTTTGTTACCATGCCTTCCTCAGAAGTTCATCATGATGCTGCCATTCAATCAGCGACAGGAAAAATAAAATCCTCCACAGTTTGTGTTTTGCCAAGACCCGACATCCTGCAGCAAATCACGTCAAGGATGGGCCGCCCTTGAGGGTGCGCGTCCTTGTTTGTGTTCACACAAGCATGACCTCATTTTCGAGTCGTCACCTGAGAAGGACAATGGAGAGAGGGGAGGCGTGAAGGAGATGATGAGGGGGAAGAGGAAAGGCTGGAGGAGGAGGGCGCGTGTGTTGTTTTTACAGGAAAGGTCAGGGGTCAGATAATCAAAAGTGTCCGTTTATTGGCTACATCATCAAACCTCAAGGAGCTCATCAATGCAGGCAGCCAGGCGTGTGGCTCCGCTAATCAGCCCTCACACCGGTGTTTAGCCATGCCGATGCCATCCTCAGAATGACAAGAAAGAGACAGAATGAGCAGGGGAAAGAGTCAGATGGGGAAGGTGGGGGGGGGGGGGGGGGGGGGTGGAGGAGAGTAGAGGCGGGGGTCTGGGGCGGACGAGGGGGCTAATGTAATAGTAGTTCACTTCACAAACCCTGACAAAGGGTGGCCTGGAGAGACGGATCAATTTGCAATATCGTGGGCTGCGGCCCTGGCAACAAAGGCAGGACATGAAAGCAAGCACATTAAGTGATGCTCTTGTATGAACCCTGGCAATCAATAAACATCAGGGGATGGAGGAGTGTGTGTGTGTGTGTGTTTGTGTTTGCCATGGGAGGGGAAAGCGAGGAAGAACAAGAGGAAGAAGAGGGCGAACGAGAGGGAAGAGGGAGAACAATGGCGATGGTTGAAGATAACGCTGATATCTAGTGACAGAGTTCTTTGTTTGACAAACTTTGGCGCTGTTCCTCACTGATATTGTTAATTAGATAGTTATCTTTAGCCCTTTGATAGATTAGATAAGCCGTTAATTATTCTTTGAATCTAATTAACTGTCTTGCTATTAATAGGTTTGGCCACATTATTGTACCTTTGACTGTCAAACACTGAAATGAGGAATCGCTCTCCGGGCATGAGGAGTGAAGTGCTTCACTTTCTTTGGCTGTTTTAAAAAGTTTTTCTCACAAGATTGTAGTCTCTCAACCCAGAATCAATATTTATCAATGATGAAATATTCAATTTGAAGAAGTAAATGACCGGCTGAGTCATAATTACTTTATATTGAAATCATAATCCTGTCTTCAGTACATTTTGTGTGTTTTGTGTTACAGCTTCATTGCAAATGTCTGATTTTATGTTAATCATTAAAGTTTTTTACATCGGCTCCCTCTGCTTGCTTTGGTATAACACAAAGCTGTGAACGAGCAGCGAGATAACACAATCGCGTTTTATTTTTAGTCATTTGTTAAACCGCAACAAAAGTTAAAGAAATAACTGTGTCGAGCATATTTCTCTAAACGTCTAAATGTCCGGAACGATCTATGTTTTTCAATCTGGACTGTAGTGTGTACCCCGAAGATACATTTGATGGCATTTCCTATGTTGATGACCTTCCTACAGAGGAAATTTCCCTCCGGGACGATAAAGCCCACCTTGACCTTGATCTTAAGAATGTGGTTTATAGTAAGAAAGACAATGTGGAGTTAAGGGAGACTGAGAGGCAGAAAGGATTTTCTATAATCTTCTATAAAAAAGCTTCTATAAGCTTTTTAAAAGTACAAGTACCGTCCTCAGCGCTCTGATGAATCTCACTGAGATAGGGGACAACTTTAACAAGGCATCATCAAAAGCTTTAGCTATAGAAAAGTCTGAATAAATATCACATTTAACCTTAACTGGTGACTGTACTGTCTTTTATATTTATCTAACGGGATCATTTAGATAAGAAAATACATGGTTTGCTTCATGGGAGGAATTCGATAAAAATGTGTTATTTATATTAATTAAATCTATAGCTGCAGAGAAACACATTTTGTTGACCCACATTTACATTTTGATTTAATTAAAAGCAGGATAACATGCAGTAATTTAAGGATGCATGTGCATAGCAACTAAGCAGAATAAACAAACAATGTTACCTCAGTGATACCCCTTTAATCTGTGAAGTTTAGAGCAGACTCAAGTAAGAAAACAAGATGAGACAAATTAGATGAGGTCTGATTCGAACGTGACAGGGTAAAGTTAACTTGTTATTGTAATTAAATGGTCTCATCTCTCCTTTTCTTGAAGTGAAAGTTTGTTGACACGCATTTGTTCTTAAACTTGAGTGTTTACTCATTAGCTTGATGTTTCTCTGAACACAAACAAGTCCGTTGCAATTCATTCAGTGTCTCCCATTGCAGAGGCATTCGGTGATGATGGAGAAATATAGGGTCACTGTTGTCTCCCCATTTCACCTGCACAGTGTCTCAGTGTGTTAACGTGTGTTAATTTGTGTCTGTTTGTGTATTTGTGTGTGTGTGTGGTGTGGGTTGGGGTGGGGGGGTGGGGGGGGTGGCGGGGGTGATGGAGGGGTTGTAACTGGACCTGGTCCGGAGCCTTTGTGCTAGTGTGACAGAAGCCTTTGCCCACTCTTTGATGCCCCCTCCAGAGCTTTCCAGCATTCCCTGTCAAGGGCCTTGCTGTTCCACAACACACACACAAACACACACACAGACACACACACAGACACACACACACACACACACACACACACACACACACACACACACACACACACACACACACACACACACACACACACACACAGTATCTACCCGCTGGGACAAGGGAGCTTCATTTGCATTATGATGGCAGGCAGATTAAGTACATTCCACTGCACACTAAAGGGACTCAGAATAACACACACACACACACACACACACACACACACACACACACACACACACACACACACACACACACACACACACTTGTCTT
This sequence comes from Karalla daura, assembly GCA_029224185.1. Taxonomy (NCBI): domain Eukaryota; kingdom Metazoa; phylum Chordata; class Actinopteri; order Chaetodontiformes; family Leiognathidae; genus Karalla; species Karalla daura. Next base: position 6,365,665 of record CM055200.1, read on the forward strand.
TGGGCCAGTAAGGCAGGCTTCGAACAAAACTGGTGCCCAGTGCCTGGTACCAATCCCATTACTTGCCCCGTCCTGTGTTGCCCCCTCCCTCTGGAGAGAACAAAGGACGGAGACATCGAAAGGATCTAAACCTCTCCGAATGAGGGTGGGAGGAGGAAGAGGAGAGCCGAGAGATGGGAGGAGAGAGGAGAAAGATGAGAGGAAAGGGAGGGTGTCAGGGTGGGGCGGGAGTTGGAGAAATAACTCTGACAGGCAGCTAGAGGGACTAAGCTCATTTAGATAAATCGACATCCCCAGCTGAGATAAAACCAATGATGATTTGTACTGTATCTTCAGGGGATAAAAGCCATTCTGCTGGATTTCGTAGGGCCCTGGCGTGCTGGGATTTCACAGGCCCCGGCGCGGAGCAATTGTGTGGGTCTCTGCATGGCGGGAGTGGCCGCCGGAGAAGGGAGGGAAGGGGTGACTCCCGCTAGGAAAGGGGAGAAAATTCCCATCATTACTGCGAAATGTCAAACGCGAGGTGGGGAGCTGAGGGGAGGGAGGAAGAGACTGTGAGAGGTGACACCAGGGTCTCTCTGTCTCTGCCTCGAACTCATTCAGGGCAAAAAGACGAACAGTAGACAGTGAGTAATCTGCAGTAGGAGTGCTGTCGAGGGTTCAACACTCAGTTGAGGTAAATACTTGTAATAAACTGTATGATGGCCAGGAAGTTCCCCCACCTCCCCTGTAACCACTGGGGATGTTTTGTACCTGGTATACAGGCTGCTTCAACAGTAGCAGAGGGCGGAATCACCCACCCATATCTCATGTCCAGACCAGTTACTGTATCCTTAATACTTTTTTTTTTTGCAAGCTGTTGTCAGTACATTGAGTTGTAATTAGATATCAAAATCAATGCAGTGCTACCTGCAGGTACACATCTGCACTTTATATCAGGCTGTAATTAATTTTTCATTCCGGATTTGTTTGTGAGGATTAATGTGGTAGTAAAATAAACAATAAATCTACTAGATTAACATTGCTAAGTCTAAAAAAAGTACAATTAGTTGTGACAAGAGAGTTTTTAAAGTAACAGTATCTGCAAGAAGAAAATCAATGGCAGTGTTTCCTTTCTGCCTTCTTTCGGCATCATTACACAGCTTTCACTCGGAAAGGTTCCTCTGGGTCCATTTGATTTTGATGGCTGCCACGCTTTCCTCATTAATAGTAACAGTGTGGCAGCATGATCATTCTCTGCATTAAAAACTTCTGCATTTAGATTTAGGTCCTCTCTCTCCCCCCACCATTTGTAGCCGCAGGTAAAGAGCCCAGGGCCTGAAAAATTGAACAGTCTTTAAAGCCCTCCTTACAAATTAAATAGTAATTAATGTCTGCCTTGAATGTACAGCACCCACCTCACTCCATCCTCACTGAAAATATAGTTGTGCTGTAAAGTGGTCCCCTCACAAAGTAACAGACTCCACCTTGGTAGAGAAAAAAAAATCAACTCCATTGCATTAGAGCAATTAGACCATCTTGGCCTAAATAATAAACTTAAAACCCCACAGTCTATGTTCAATATTTCATCTTTTATTCAGGCACTGGGAGTGCTTCTATAGTGAATACACTTTCTCCACAGCATGGCTCTGTAATGCAGGTATTTTTCTTGGGAGGCTTTTAGGTGGGTAGTTAGGTAAAAGCCATTGGAACGGCCCTCCCCTGCCCATTCCTGGGGCTGAATAATGAATCTTTTACCTGCGTCCTGTGCAAAAGTTTCTTAAGCATATCTGGCTGGCCAAATGGGTAGCGGAGTTAATATTAAAGGTCAGTTTCTCTAAGCAGCAGACTTGAAAAACTGCAAGAGTGCTGCGGATAAACCAAGCACAGTCACTGGCATTTACGACGACAGGAAATAAACCGGGGAACCATTCTCGTTTACGCAGGTGACGCTTCAGACAGGACCGTACAGTCAGCCAGTGGGACAGTCATGGTGGGAGTGTGAATGACGAAAAAAATGTAACTAATAAGAAGAGGAATAACTTCCACACCAAAGGTTGTGGACAAAATGATAGATTTAAAATCATTCGTTTCACTAGTATGAGAATCATTCGTATTAGACCATATCGTCAATTACCATAAGCAGTGGAACATACTTTTGCCCCACCCTCCAAACAAAGCAATGTTTTTCAGTGGTCGGTGTCCGTTGCTTTGTGTTCACAGGACAAATGCTGGACACGTTCTGCTGCCTCGTCACACTTTGCTATGCTCACCGCTTGACCCACTTTTCTTTTTTTTTGTTTTCGAGGCCCGGTCGCTGAACCCTCTCCCATGTCTCGTGAGATGTGAGAGTTCATTTTTATAGGTTACAGAAAACAGGTGTCATTTATTAAACTGTGTCGATATTTAGTAGTTTCAAAGATATCAGTGCTAAGTCGGTAGCGTGGGTATATCAACGTATCCATCCAGCAACCGTTGTCCCTACTCTGCAGAGTTCTTCTGCAGGTAAACAAGCACATGAGGGGGTCTAACAACAGTGGAAGCAGCATGTGATGTTGCTTTGTTCCTGTCGTTGGTTGGTGGACCTGAATACCTGTTTTTGACTCTATGAATGCTGCAGCAGTTTTCTGCATTGCCTTGATTTAGAGACCCTGAAAACTGGGTCCACCTGTCTGTAGTCGTTACATAGTGGTATGAGATACAGATGAGGGTCTGGGGCCTGAGGTGTAGTTCTCAGGGGGAATTTGTGCCAGTTGTTTGAAAATACCAAAAAGTGCAGAGAGATTTGAAGACGTCTCACTGGATGTCTAGAGAGCACAAAAATCCTTTCACAGGGACGGTGACCAAACTAACACGGAGCAGTAAGCGGGGGTTAGCAGTAATTAGCACTGGTGGGTGCCCCGTTAAATTGAATTTAACGACAACACAGCAGTCCCAGTGAGTGCGAACTAATCCTGGACTCTGGAGCATTATGGTTAATGGGCCCGAAAGAAAATGATGGCCTTTCAAAAGCAAAACCAATTAACACAGAGTGGAGATGTCGTAGTGCTGAGCTTTCCAAATCTCATAAGAACTTCTGCCCTCGTATTATATAACTGGATTTCTCTTCATTTTGAATAATGAAGGAGGTAGGGAGGCATGACATAATATAGCTATCATAACTCTGGGTCCAATGAAAGAAAAGTGGAATATGTTTCACACAGTGGTGGTGGGAGCCAGACGGCGATGTTTTACTCATGCTGACGTGCTGCAGCTTCATTTAAATCAGAGTATTTCTCCCCCTGAAAAAAAAAAAAAACTCCTCAGGAGGGATCGCAGATTCATCACTTGAAATTGTGCTTGACAAATTCTCACATGCTCTGCAGCATTGGTGGAGGAGACCAGGCACAACTTTGTCTTTGAAATCACATTAATAATACAAATTCACAGAATTCAAAGCTGATGGCTTACGTGTTATGTTTAAATCGTTGGGCCTATCAGTGTCCAGCCTATCACCAGTGTTAAAGGTATTTTTCTCCATATAAAATACTTGCAAGCATTTAATCCGGAATCATCCATGTAGCTTGCAGTCACAAGCCTCTGCATTTCATTCTAGTCCATTTTACTCTTCTTCTTTGCCGTCTTTGCAGCAGCATTGTTTGGTTCTAACCTGAAGGTTAGAGGATTAGTGTAAAATCCATTTCATGACAGTTTCTTTCTAAATAAAAGTGACATTTCTCGAATTTCAACAAAGCACTTGCAGGTGTTTCCACTGAACAATGTATTGTGTACGAGTTGCGATTCTCATAAAATTGCAGCTCAAGAAGGATGGACATTTAAATCATTTTGCATTTCCATGGTTTGATTCAATTATATTGTTAGATTTAGCAAAGGTTGAGTCTCTTCTGTCCACGCATACTTACCATGCTGTTTGACATGAAGTGGTGTTGTGACCTGTAAATGCAAAGAAAATGTTTCCATGACAGTTTTTTGATAACACCCCCATGAGAGCGCAGAAATATTTTTGGAACATTTGGGTTTTGTATGTTTCTATTACCTGTTTGTTTTATATTGCAAACAGTGTGATTAGTCATTTATGATCATATTAATGTTAATTAATGTTGGTCCTGGAGCATCATTGTTGTGAGTACACAAACAAAGCGATGTATACAGTAGTTGATTCAAATAGAGACTGGCAACCGCACACACAGGACAGATGTTTTACCAATGGAAAAATGCTTAAAAAAGTGTATTTATAGGTGTACCTATATGTGTGTATTTTAGGCACAACCCAAAGTATTCCAAGATTTTTGGCTTCTTTGCTATATTGAGCACACATGGTATTATTTACAGTTGCTATTTGACTCTAAACTCAGATGTTTTGCTTATTCTTAAACCCCTTAAGGGCTTTCTTTTGTAAATCCCTCTCTCCTACCCAGTTGGAGAATACATTCTGAAGTAAACTCATGAATAGTAATGAAACACAACAGTACCTTTTTTCAAGCCGGTTGTCACCCAGTCAAGTTGCTTTTCCGATCTCACCAAGATTTGGCCTCGCTTCTCTGTCCTGACTGAGATTCTCTGTCCCACCTGCTGTGCAGAGAAGCAAGCTGGGATTCAAAACACTATTCACATGTCCAGTGGAGAGTTTAAGTGTCTAATGATAGCCGAAATGTTCTTTCAGAGCCGTTTTTCACCTTAATATGAAGGAAGTCTGGCACGAATTTGAAATGTAGGTTTGAATCTAAAGTAATGGAGATCAAAATTTTACCAACACTGGATAAAAATACTGGCAGTTCAGTGCTGCTTTTCCTCTGTCGGGTGTTTATCTGAGACTTACCTACATTGAGGAAATCTTAATGCACTGACACGGATGTGGCAGACTGAAGTCTGGTAGGACTTAGTGAATTTCTGTGGTATCCAGGCCTGTCCCGGCCATATATCAACGTAATTAAAGGCTGGTGTAATGACGCAGGGCCTCAGCAGCATGATTTCTGTCTGATCGCCACGCTGCTTCATTAAGACCACTCAAGCTAACGAGCTGTGGCTGTAATAAAGTCCTCCCCCCGGTCTGCCGCAGTGATGAAGGAGCTACCCAGAGCAAGCTGAGCCAAGGCCCAAGATAGAATTAGTACTGGAGAGGCTGCGGCTGAACTTACTTTGTGAATGCTGGTGGCCTGGTGATGGGGTCAAGGTGCTTTTTCTGCAAGATTGTAATGTTTTTAGCACAAGTGGACTGAGCCAAACCTAAAGCATCACAGAATTAAAGGCTCTGGAACTATATTATGCTCCAGGGAAGGATAGAAGGCTACTGTTAGAGACCTAAGCATAGTTGGCAGGGAGCTGCTGTGCTATGAAATAGCGAAGGCTAGTTCGTTTTGTGTTTCTGCATGTTGCTGTCTCCCATTACCAGAACAATAGATGCATTAGGCACCACAAACAGCAGTGTCAATGTCAAACTCAATCATTGTGTAGCCTCATTTAAGCTTTGCAACTTGTTTAAACTGCAAAATAGATTATGCGTAATGAAATTTACTGCGTCTTAGTTTCAAAGTTTTTGCGCTTCCAATCCATCCATCCATCCATAGATGCTGTGGCGTGTCTTGTATGGGAGTACAGTAGCCCAGGTATCCTTCTCCAAACCACGTCCAGCTGCTAGAGGGGGATCCCAAGGCATTCTGATTGGGATATATGTGAGCCCCTTCAGCATGTGCTGGGTTTTGCCTTGGGTGCACTCCCTGTTGCCCAACTGCGTCTAATGTAACTTGCTTTTTGCTTTTTTCACTTTTTTACTGCTTGTGTTATCTTATTCCTACTGTTTTTTAAGTTCTTTTCTTCATGGAATACACACACATTAATTCACATTTCAAAATGAATGGAAGAGCATTGCAATGCAATAGAGGTCAGCATGATGTTTCACAGTATTTATCAATGACTTTTACAAAAGCCCGCCAGCCTGTGGGAAAATTTTCCAGATCTGAGCATGCCACAAGGCCAAATATGGCTAGGAATAAACCCCACGGTAGTGTGCAAATGTTACATGATCCAGGTATAGGGTCGTATAGTAATGACGATTTTAACTGGTTGAGTAACTTGATTGCACACGCTGTGTGCGGACCCTATGAAAACACTTTAGTCACATAATCAGCACCTGAACAAACACGCTGGGAGTGGTTTGACTCCACTGAGAAGCAGCAGAGAATAAATACTGTATGGAAAAGTAATCGGATTACTTCTGCTCAACCTGCTCTGCTTTGGCATCAACTTCGGATGTGTCCTGTGCGACGTGGCCGCTGTTCTCCTCCAACCCTGTGTGTTCGCGCCGGAGCGACTGCAACACGGCGCTCCCAATTTGTTGCAGCAGCCTCTGATTTCCCCCCGATTTTCCACTGGTTCATCGCAGCGGCTTGGCTGTGATTAGTCACACAATACGACATTAACCTGTAAATTAAAATTCCTCCATGCAATTTGATGGGTGATTTAATTCCAGCGTCGTGCCACCCCTCCTTCCCTTCCCGCCCTCCCTCTGCCCATTTCTCCCCGTCCTCATCCTCCAGACATCTACCCACACACCCCCTTGTCTTTCTCTCTCTCTCTCTCTTTCTGCGTTTGCCGTGGGCTAATCCCATTATGAATTCTTTATATAGCCTTTTCCCTTAATGATCAGTGGGGCCTACTCCAATCCTGATTACTATTGTACACTTAGCACTACATAAAGCACGGGATTAATATGCCCCGCTAGGATCGTTGCTATGGATCCACTCGTTGCCTTCCAAGGGATGTTGCTGCCGCTTCAATTGGCCATAAATCGCTCTCCCCAGTGGCTTCCCACATAGCAGACAGGGCATGGAAGAATGAGGGGTGAATCTCTCTCTCTCGTGGTCTCTCCCACTCTCCCCGGACTCACACGAAAGTGATCCACTCTATAATTCATGACCCAGCGTTTTCTCTTTCTTCTGCTCGCAGATTTTTCCTCTCTCTTCCAAAGACGCTGTAGTAACTCTCCCACCCAGCGGCCTTTGCCCCTGTCAAACGGCACAGTACGACTGGGTGGGCACCTCATATGGGTAATTGACACAGAGTTGCAACATATTCAAAAAATGTGGGTGATGTCAAACGCGAGGTTAATGGGCTCAGACGTTGTCCTTTGGCTGCTGGGATAAGATGGGTTTCCATGGCCCCTAGAAATGTGCAAAACTTAAATATCGGTTACAAAACCATGAAATGTAAAAAGGTTTTCACCATTCACTTTCTCGGAATGAAATTTTATGTGAAGACAAGATTTTATGAGAAATATGGTTCATATACAAACATAAACAAACACACCTTTCAATGGAAATACCCTGGAAATGTTCCTTTACTTTACATTTTTAGAAACATCACTTTCATTTTGCCAAGTAGCACAAAAAAATAGACGTACAGGTGGAACAAGGGAAATCCTAAGAAGAATCCCTTACCTCTGGGAGCGGTTTCATCTTTGAAAACATGTTCTGTAGATCACAGCTGTGAATGTTGACTCATATACCTCAGAGTTTCACATTCATGTTGGCGGTTTAAGTATTTTGTCAAGCTATTTTTACCTCTCAGATGGTGAATGAGTCATCCAGGAGTGAGAATCTTCATAGGAAATAAGAAACAGGGAAACATAGGGGGAGTCAAGATACAACTGGTGGAGAGACTGCAAAGACTCCTTGAGCCTTTACGGCGTTCCGTTGGCTCTTGTTGTGGTTAAGGAAGACTTCGCTTTTTCATTTGGCGCAAACACATCCCCACTCTTTCTTCTCGGGTTTAAAGTGAGCTCTGAAACAAGTCAAACAGCATAGTTTGAGGCAAGGCTTAGCGAGCTCTAGGGACACCTGCAGAGAAACAGTGAGAAACACCTTTTTGATTCTTGCTCCTTTGTAGTTACAGTCTACCCTGAGTATCTTCATCGCAGGTCGACCGTGTCCTGCTGTTTTCTGCCTCTGCTTTTGCTTTCCCGTGAAGCTCAGCGGTATTTGCAAACACCCAGTTGCACAGTACTGAGCTCTGTTATTGTTCTCTGAGAAATATTGTTATTGCATAATCTTTTTTTTTCTTTCTTCCATCGTGATCATTCTCTCATGATGTGCTTCAGTGGCTACACAATTACCGTGCGGAGGTATTGTAAACACAAGCATGATGCACGGTATTCCTAAGCTACCGTGTGGTAAAATTTTGCCTGGAAGAATCATCAATAATATGAATTCTGTGGTTTGTGGTTTTTAATAGATAATTAAGTTTCCCATTCCAAAAGTGCTTCAAACTTCAAAGTGCCTCTTAACAGACTGTGTAAAGCTACCTCTTTACAGCACTTTGCACAGAGAGAAAATTTGCAGTGGAGATGACTTTGTTAGAGGTGTCTTCCTGGGACCTTTTCAAGAATCCTCACTTGCATCAGCAGCTTGAAGGATGGACAGAGCTGCCAGGTAACAGGTCTCTGGGGTAACTTGATGTCCTTGTAGCATTCACCAAACTAGTGACACCTAGCATTGCCACCCATACAAGTATGGAAATCCAGACTATTCCATTTTGAAGGTTTTTTTGGTTATTTTATAGTCTCTTTTGTGATGTTTTTTTTTTTTACATTTTTTTCCAGTACCGAAGTTGCTAAGACTGCGTGCATAGACTACACTGTACTTCGAACTTGCAGACACACATTGATTTAGCAGCATATGGTGTTGTTTGTAGGGACCTGGGTTTTGTAAGTCCTGAAACGTGACTCCATTATCTTTCTTTGTTTACAGTTGTCAACCGTGTGAAATAATTCTGTCAAATGAAACAATCAACATCTGCGACCTCCAGCTTTATTTTCACTTTCATGTCCATCTGATGTGCTCATCAGCCCCTGCTGATTTTTTCCAGCATTTTCAGACCTCGTTTTTTTTATAATGCGTTACAGAACCTTGACTCCCTTTCTTCTGGCATCCACAGCGCCCTCCTTGCTTCCTCCTCCTCTTGACTCTCCGAGTGTCGTGGAATCGTCCAGGGTACATTAGCTTCTGAGCGACAGCCAAAGCGGCAGCTGTGTGTGACCGTCTGGCTGCCTCGCTCTGACACGCCAGGTCACATGTTTGAGCAAGATGGATGCCCAAGATGGAAGTGAATGAGCATGAATATGAAACACGGGTTTCAAATGCACACCCTGGATTATATTTTGGGCTCCTGTATTACACGGCATATGGTGCATGATTTACTGTAACGGCTGCTGATCTGGCACATTCGGTTACATGTAGGAAAGATCAGTTGTGGGAGGATTTTGTGACGTCTTTTGTGCTCAGCATGGGAGACGCGGCGCGGCTGTAGGATTTTCAGGGAAACTTTAATGAAATATGAAACGCACATATGCTATATCAGTCAGAAATCACATGTGGCCAATGTGATACTTCTCATTTCAAAATGCAGAGCTTAAAAGCTTCTCCTCTCCCTCCACCCCTACACCCCAGAAGCCCTGCAGCACCTCCGTACCTCACAACCGGCCTGTGTCAGGGCTCAATGGCCTCCATGGGTGTGACATAGTGTGGTGACTCTGGTGCAAGGCTGCTAGACCCTAGAGTTGTGGTTATACAGTGTCTGCACCACACACACACACACACACACACACACACACACACACACACACACACACACACACACACACACACACACACACACACAGTAACGTGCTTTCACACACACAGACTGCGGTTCTGGCCAGGTTCACCACCTGCCCTGGCCTGCGCTGCCTCTCCCCCAGCCAAGGAAGCTCATGGCTGGGCACTCTGGGCAGCAGCCCAGCCTTTCACATCCAGGTCCAGGGCCAAGAGACAGGGGCCAACAGCTGGCGGTATGCAGAAGGAGCCTGGAGGCTTCCACAGCAGATGAATCACCACAGATTAATATTTAACTCCAGACTCCTGCTTCCCTCTAGCATCCCTCCTTCCTCCCCCTTTCCTCCTTCCTTCCATCCATCACTCCATCCCCCCAGTCCTGCAGGTAAGCTGGCGTGAGCTCAACAGACTTATCCTGTGAATATGTGATGGACAGGCTTTTTCTAATATATATATATATATATATATATATATATATATATATATATATATATATATATGTTGCAGAATGGTTCCAATTCAAGAGTGAAAAGCATGTTTTGGTTTTGTGTTTTAGGAAACAAGGGGAAGAGTTGCGTAGTGCTGGGGGTGTTTGGTTTTAGAGTGTTATTTAAAGCTGTTGCAACACATGGTACCAATAGTTATTTGAGCAAATGAAAGAAATATGTTATAAAAGTATCTTGTCCAAACAGTGTACAGTTTAGTTTTACAGGTACAGAAATTATTTGTGCACTTTCAATGTCTACCTAAAAAAGTACTGTTTTCTCTAAAACAGAATGAAGTTCTGAGTAAAGACCTGTGTCTGACATGATGTGTAAACTTACAAAAAACGATACGATACGACACGACACGACACGACACGATAAACTAGTCAGACAATGAGAAATTTCTGGTGTCGGATCAGCAAAGTGGACAGTGACAAACAGTGAAAAAGAAAAAAATCTACATATTGTGTGGGTAATTAATACTACATCCAAAGCAAGATGCACGACAGACAACAACATTCGCAACACAAAGCGAAGAGAGTGATTGGAGTCCATGTGTGAATGCATGTGGTCTACTGGGTGTTGTACAGGCAAACGGCAGCAGGAATGAAGGACGTGTGAAGTGGGTCAAATAAGATTGTGACGAGTGAGAAATTAAAACTTGAACTGTTTCTCAAAAACGAAACATCACCAGCAAGTGAGCACATGGCAAAGATTCACACATGCTCGCGGGGCTGCACTTGAATGTGCGTTACCACACTGTAGCAGCCTGGGGATGGACGGGGAGTGCTCTGATATTAAGCAGGCACGGTTTTTAGCAGGTACTAAAGGCGGGTCATGGCAGAGGTAGAAAAGCCTCAGCGCTGGTTGCTGTAAGCCCAGTAGCGTAGCCGCAGCCAGAGCCAGGCCTGTAATAGCATTCTCAGATGGGATCCGTTATGATGACTGCATGCCTGCCCCGCTCCTTCAGCTCTGATTTTGCGATTAAAGCAGCAGACTGCTTTTCTTCCAGTGTTTTCCTCCAGACTGCCTCTCTCCCTCCCTCCGTCTCTGCCTCTTCCTCTCTCCACCATGCTTTTCTCTCAGCCCTCCCTTTGCCTACTTTCCTGTCTCTCTTTATCTGTCTATGTTTTGCAAAGTTTCCCTCTTCTTTCCATCTCCCTCTCCTCCTCTGTCTGTCTCTCTCTCTCTCGCTCTATGTGCATATATGTTTGCAAAGATATATCGGTCCCCCGTGGTTTGCTCTCATTCGCATGCATGTTCTGTGAGCCTCAGCCATTCGAGTGTACATAAAAACCGCTCTTTATGGCCAGACATAAAAGAGAAAGGAGGGAAAGAGAAAAGAGAGAGATTTCTTGTGTTCCTTAAGGAAGGGGACGCTCTGATCTTGCTTGTAACGGATTAACCTTTGAAGCACCCCGTTTTCGTTTGGCCCTTTGTTTCTCTCTCGCTCTTGTAACTTCGGACACAAAGGCAATTTTGTCCAGACTAAAAAGGGCAATCTACTGTTATCTGGGTCATGTTGTGACGGTGAATGAAATATGATTTTTTTCTCTCTCCGTCCCTCTCCGTTTCGCTCTTCGACCCCCCTCTTGTCCCTTTATGACTGCGTTCAAGGGGAGCACGGTGGCGCATCGCTGAATAAGTAACCAACCAACGGGCCAGTGGAATTGTGGGAATTCATGGGAATCGCCGTGGGGACGGGGGTTCTCGCGGGACCACTTCCTGTCTGTCTGATTCAGGGACACTCAGGGGTGCTGGAGTTTCCCTCCGCGCCATCTCTCTCTAGGCCTCAGCGGAAAATTTGTGTCTTTGTATGGGATGGGGCTGAATGCACTCAGAGGGGCCAGTAAACTTCGGAGTCCCCATTGTCTTTCACACCGACCAGGGTCCAAATATGAATATGCATATTCATAAGAGTTCAGCTTTCATGGCCCCCGCAACCCCTCCCCAACCCTCTTTATTCATCTTTTTATAATGTCTCTCCATCTAATTTTCAATTCCAAATGAGGCGTTCGGCATATGAAAGGTTATGGTGTCACACCCCTTAAGGTTTTACAATGGCAGAAAACGGAAAAAAAAATATAATTACATCCTTTGCCTATGTGATTCTGTGATTAGTATTGGGTGATTATTTCTGGAGCTTGAACATGTGTGGGTTGATACCACGAGGTGGGCCTCGTCGGGCTCTGGAGAGACAAAAGTACTTAACTGCTCAGTTTTTCATGAGGTCAATATGATATTATTTCCTCTGAACTCGTCTCTGTAGTTAAATTGTGAGAGACCGAATCCCACGCTGTCTGGCACAGGAAGCCCTCACTTTCTTGTCAGCACTCATGCTCCGTGCAATCACGGGCAGCGTAATAGATCCTGATCTCTCTCACGCTGAATGTGAAATGCGCCCTTAAAAAAAGACCACACAAAAAACGGTCCGTGCTCTAATATCTCTGACATGTTTTGGTTGAGCGTGAAGGATTGGAGCAAACCTTCGCTGTTCAGTGAAAACCAGTGGCGCTTTCACTAATCAAAGGTACCATTTTCTCCACCGAGTGATGAGAAGCTGCCGGGTAGGCCCTCGTCCCGTGAAGGGATACGGTTACACGTGAAGACAAGGCACGTCAAACCAGCGCAGAGGAGACGACCGCAGGGAGTCAACGGGTGTTCTCACCCGTGGAGAGGGATATGAAGGGAGATCCTGTTGAATTTCATTTTACCACTCAAAGTCACTTTAAAAACAAAACTTCCTCGAAGATGATTTTAAGGGTTTCCGGCTTAATAAAATCGGCTAGAGGCAGGAAAATCTCTAGAGAACTTGTAGACAAGACAATTAAAGGTCTGGATGGAAAAGCACTGCATGTATACGGTTATATCTGTGTGGATTAAAGCCTCTGCTAAATGACCAAATGTAACATACATTCCTTAGGTTGATCCATATGAAGTGGCTCTTTCCTTTGATACAGACACAGATTGTGATGCAGTCATGGATCATGACAACTGTAGGCATTGGATCACTGTGGTGTCTTTATTTCTTGTTTCCCCCTGAAGAGGTAATTAAGTTTACCTCACACCTCTTGTCGAAGTGGCTTTGACACCTGTAGGAGTCTGTGGGGATCAAATAAATGGGGCTGCTCTGCTTTGGTTGTTTCTTGATCATACTAATCAGCTCTGTCTTCCGCATGAATGTGACCCAGATGTACAAGTATAAATGAAATGTTAGAAGATTCTTCCAAACTTTATTTTAGCATTACATTTTGCCTGCTTTTGTTGATTCAACATATACAATATTACATTTTAGCCACTCAATGTGCATTCTTCCAGCCTGCCTGTTATCTATAAGCACTGATGTTTTTGTAGTTTTATTGTATATTTTACATTCATTCATCTCTATTTACTGTCTTTGGCATGATAATCTCTGGCACAAGATTTTCCCTCGGGACAAATGAAGTTCCTATGTGCCAAGCATGTGCCGCAGCATTTATGTTTTGTCCTCTCATAACCATTTATGTCCTTGGTAAAATCTTCTGCCACTGCAAAAACCAAGGCCAAAGAGGTCAAGGATGTCATCCAACTTGATTTACAGAAACTCGGATTTCATCAGCATGAAATTGGACATCCCCACCGAAGAGACCGTATGTGCTGTTCAGAGACATTACAACACTGAGTGGTGAAAGGTCAGAGGTCAGTTCTGACTGGTCTTTGAGCCCACAAGAGGAATCCTGTCTCAGTTTAAGAGTGGTGTTATAGATGCTTGGCAGTGTCATTCGCCCTCGTCAATTTTTCCCCATTCTTGTGCCAACGCAGGCATCACATCAGTGACAGAATGGAAAACCAGTTGAAACAGCACTTTGGCTTGTCATGTGAGGCTCGAAATCTGAGCTGTAAGCCCGCTGAAATTCTATTTGTCTGGTAATCAGCTCTGTGACCATCGGCGTCAAGCAGACCATCTCACCCATGGCTCACAGGCCTCACTGGGACTATGAAGGTCCATGAGTGCCAGGTATAAACCTGCTTGGTTGCTGGGGTTGCAGGGAAAGGATGATTTTCCTTCTGCTGATGAACTCACAAGGAAACGGATCTCATATTAAAATGCAATAGTTTACCACAACTTGAAAAGAAAAGCGAAAATGTATCTGTGAAACACCTTATTATATAACATATTGAGCATTACAGTGGTTATGATCCATTGTGATGCACCTGGTGTAACACTCAATATGCTAGTGAAAAAAAATACAAATACACAATCTTGAAACCTTCACTCAAACCTGCATATCAGAGTTCCATCAACCGATCACTGGTCTGAGCTAAATTTAATAACAGCATCATAGTATACAGAGGTCTAAAGGAAGCAAGAGGTTAGTGCACTAGCATATTTTACGCAGCTACCCTTGCTCTGAATTTTGCAGCTGATGAAGGGGGAGGATCAGAGCGTGAGGTCGTGTCTCATCCGATGTCGGTGTGTGACACTGGAAATCTGGACGTGATCATTACCAAGGCCTGGGAGTCAAGGCCATTAGCTCCCCAACCCCCCCTCCACTGAGTTATTGGTCGTCTGTCACGGGGGCCCAGTGTCCGAGAGCTGTCACGGTGAAAGATGGAGGGGTCCTTGCACTCGCCAATGAGCCGTCCGTGGAGATGCCCGCGACAAACGACCCATGAGCAGAGAAACACCTTTCATCAGTGGGAGCGATTGGTGCAATGGGACGACTGTATGTGTGTGTGTGTCAGTGTGTATGGAAGCGGTGTGTATGTTTGACCTGACCCTTTAAATACCCTTCCCCCTTCCCCTCCGATCTATATTTCCCACTTTTTTCTTCAAGGAGGAAAGGCCTTGGGGTTGCTCAGAACATTTTCTTGCTCCCTGCTGACAAAAATGTAATCAGGCACCTCTGTCTAGTTTAAGAGTGCTGTATCTGTGATTCATGCAGCACACGTCCTCATTATATCACTTCTATACTGTGGGAGCAGATAGAGAGAGACGGATGCAGATAATTAACTGTACTTTTGTGGGACTTTCCTACAGAGCTGAATGTACTGTAAATACTCATGGGGTGGACAAGAGCCAAGAATTATTCTTAATCATCTACATATGTACCTCAAGTGGAATTTGTGAAATAATGGACATTAATGAACATATTTGAAGAAAAAATGTCCAACCATACAAAAAAACTTAGTGCTGGTCAAATATTATCACGCAATTGTGTGCAAACCCTTTGTAGCTCATAATGAGAGCTGAATTCTTGCGTGTTTGTCTTGATAATATGAACGCAAGTCAACATTTTGAGCTCTTGAAACTCTTGCACATTTCATCCAGGACTACGTGGGTTTTCCTGGGTAAGAAGCCAAGAAACTGTCAAAGCACCTGCGAGAAAATCAGTGTAATCAGTCAGGAGATGCATGGCAAAAGATATCCAGAGGTTTTCAGTATGCTTGTCTATAGCATTCAAAATCTGTTAGAAATGGAAAATCATTGGTTCTGTTGATTCTGAGACACCGTCAGATAGAGCAACAAACATTAAATACAAGCTGCTCTGCAAAACAGAGCTGTAGTTGTTTCCAACTGTGCAAGGAATCAGCCCAAAAAAAAAAAAAACTGTCACAGCACCAATGCCACCAAACAGTCCATTTACAATATGCCAACCAGCACACAGACAGGCCTCAGAGCGTCTGGACCGAAGTCATTTGGAGACCAAAACTGAACATTACGGTCACAGCCAAAGGAAATGCTCGTTTCACAGACTCCTTTATTTTGGCCATCTCCTATGTTTGGTGACTACTGATTAGTCAGATGATATTTGCAGTGAAAAGATATCATGATTAAATGTCCGTCCATTCATTTTCTCAACCAGCCTTATACCAGCAAATGCAGTCCAGTCCATTGGAGGGCTCACACACACACACACACACACACACACACACACACACACACACACACACACACACACACACACCATCACTCACATTCACACCTAGCGGCAATTTAGAGTCACCAATTGACCTAAACATGCATGTTTTTGTTTGTAACAAGCTGGGAGTCAAACTGAGATCCCTCTCATTTGAGGCAGCAGCACTTACCATGGATCATCATGTTCTACTGATTTCCCCTCTCTACAAACAGCCCAGGATATAAATCTACATACCCAACAAAAATGGTTTGCTTGCGCAGTCTGATTGAGCTTTTTCTGGACTATCAACAATTATTGTTTTTGCTTAATTAATTTTACATCAATTTAACAGATTTCCTACCTCAATAATGGATTTCGGAGTGATTGTATTTCCTTTTTGCCTCATTCTCAGTCTTGATCTATAGGTGCTTGTGGTAGCAGCTTAATCCTGATTACATTTTAAGACAAATCTCTTTCATCTCACGACATAAAACATCTTTTATCATCGCCTGTAATAACACGCCGCTTGCCACGGCGACTAATTTTGAATCAGAAAACGACCGGAGCACAGATGTATGGAAACATGATTCATAGAATTATTTTGCATAGACTCTGGGTACATGCAGTAATTACACTGTGAGTCAAAGAAAACAACGGGGCTGGCATGTGTGCCCCCCGAAGGGAACGAATGAATCACCGCAGCGCCTGAATATATCAATCCTCCGTTTATTTACAAACATACGACATATCCTTGCATGTGTATAAATAAACACGGCCGCTTTATTACGCGCTGACCTGTTACAGGGTCTGGGCTAATATGTAAAAGGCATGTATGCGTTCATGGCAGCCGTGCGTGTGTGTGCGTGTGTGTATGTGTGTGTGTGTGTGTGTGTGTGATGTAATCATTTATTTACATATTCCAGGTATCATTTTTCATCCTGTCAATGGGAGCCGAGCAAAAATATTCCCCGTTGCGGTTTGGGGCTTCTCAGAATATGCAGCAAGAACTCCCGGCAAGAGGAAGTGGCACTAACTAATGCGCTTATTTGGAAAAGAGCAGCCAACTACTCCCCCCCCCCACCTCCATCCTCCATCAGCCAACCCCCCCTCTCCCACCCCCCGTTTGGCAGGAGACTCCGGTGTTGCACTGGTTTCTATTAGGATTTCACTGACTTTCTCCGTCCGGGGTTTCTGTCGCTCTTTCCCTCTTTGTGTCCGACAGGCCCGACTTCCTTCCCTCTCGTTTCTTCTCCTTTCATTATCTCATCCTCTTTAATCGCCAGCCCCCGTCTCAAACCCCAAACTGAGACTCATCCGTTTCCCTTTCCATCGTCCTTTCCAGTTTCTAACCTTCCTTCATCCCTCCACCCTCTTCCTCTCCTTCTTCTTTTACTCCTTGTCCTCCTCTTCCCCTCCGTCTCCTCTCATTCTCCAGCAACCCCTCCTGCACCTCCCTGCACCTCCTCAGTAGTTGCAGTGTGTAGACGGTGCAGCACTGTGCTCCGGGCAGAAAAGTAGGCCAGGATTACTCTTGCTGGCTTGTCCCCAGTGAAGCGTGTGTTGCATGTGTGTGTGTGTATGCATGTGTGTGTGCGTCTGTCTGTGCACTTGTGTGTGTGTGTGTGTGTGTGTTCAGGCCTGGGAGAGAGTGAGCATGCATGCAGGCTGGCCAGCCAGCAGTCAGCCAGCAGTAAGGGTAGAGCTGGGCATATGGAGCCTCAGTATTGGGCCAGCAGGTATTTTTCAGCGTCTGCTCTCTCTTCCTTTGTTTAATATTTCCCTGCTTCTCAGCGTCCTGGCTGCAGAAGCCTGTTTGTGCTGCCAGCGCAGACCTATGCTATGGTATAAGCTCAGATGGAATAACACTTCTGTCAGATGAACACCATGTATGCTCTAACGTCAGAAAACGTTGCTTTTTCAGCATGGGGTTACGATTGTTATTCTTGAACTGTTTTGACAGGACCCTACGGTATGTTCATAAAAGTTCCCTAAAGTAGAGTCCACCACACTCAGCTCGGTGTGAGAGACACGGTATGAAAACCTGAATTTGTTTTGAGTTTCTTCTTCTTTGTGGCAGCAACGGCAGCAAGCTGGAACGCACTGGAAAAGCAGTTTGACTGAAGCAGGATGTGCAAAGCATAGTCTTTTTTTCTAATATTTTACTCATTTTGCTCCATCTAGACAAGGTTGTCTTGAATATCATCACATTTCTTATTTGCTGTATGGTAGTTTTCAGGGTCATCACAGGACTTCACAACATGTAATAATAAGGAAATGAGATAATATAAGAGATAGAAGTGGTAGGTGTGACTGAATGGAACCCCATTTCATTTAATAAAACGCAGATGCAAACAGAAAAGTTTTAAGCTTTGATTAAAAAGACCAGGCCTTGAGCTCAGATGCAAGCGGCCAAATGTCTGAGACTCTGGCAACAGGCCTTGTTCTTTAGTCAGATATATCATCCTGATGATTATACACACACACACACACACACACACACACACACACACACACACACACACACACACACACACACACACACACACACCTCATTTTCGAACCCCATCGCCTCAAACTTAATTGTTCTCTTAATTAGGTTGCAGAGCAGTGCGTATGGCTTGAGGGAACACGTGTACGTACAGTCATTGTGTGATAGTGTGTGTGTGTGTGTGTGTGTGTGTGTGTGTGGGTGTGTGTGTGTGTGCACATCTGCAGTTGTGTGTCCATGTATGGATGCACACATGTGAACGTGTGTGTATAGATCTGTATACATGCATTTGCAGCACCTCTGTGGATTGCACCGGGCGCCTGGAGGAAGTGGAGGCTCTGATGTGTGAGCACCAGTGGCTCCACAGAGAGTGATACATGCCAAAACCCAAATTCCCCCGTACAGTCTGACACTCCCCCCCTCCACCACCCCTCCCGCCTTGGCCCCCACCCCCGCCTGAACATCATCCTCCCCAGATAGTATCCTTCTGAGCTACCTTCCTCTTCCTTCCATTGTCTTTGTCTACCAGCTTCTACCAGATCTTCATCCTCCATCCTTTCCCACCGTATTTACTCATGCATGTTAATGATACAAGCTTCATGTGACTTGTGCTCGGGGCCTTCCCTTGGCCTGACAGCTAGAAATTTAGTGATGGGCCACAGCAGGGCAACATAGGTAGAAATAAAGACAATATTAAAACTGAGAGTACAATGGGAATACTGTGGAAAATGTTCACACAGAAGAATTTCCCACCATCATCACAATCTAAATCTCCGTCTTCTGGCCATGCATGGGTGTGCGTGCCCGTCTTGCTGTTCTGGGGCTATGGGGGGGGGGGGGGGGGGGGGGGGGGACAGTACCATTCACAGAACCGGGGACAGTACCATTCACAGACCATTCACAGACTTACCATATCACCATAGTAATGAATGACTTTCGTAATGATTAACTTAATTAACATATAAAGCAGGTTTATTGTCATGATTGCAACGAAGGCAGTACATGCAGATGCAATTCAGTCCAAATGAGTCAAATCAGTATTTTTATTTTTAGAAACAATCAACTATAAAATGGTTTGATGTTAACATGTACATACTACCCCGCAACAGCAACCGAAACCACTATTGGCACGGAGCAGTTGGAGCAGGATATTGAACAATTTCTCCGTCTATTTCCTTTCGACAATGGGCCCTCAACGTTACTACACTCAAACTGTTCCATAAAACCATTGTAAGTGGAGCACAAAGTCATTTCTGCGCAGTAATTCAGTTCCCTGGTGGAAATATGATTAAAACTTGAAAACGTGGCTCCGTCCAGGTGAAAGTGTTTAACGCTGTGTTGCATAGCTGCGCAGGTGAAAATGTTTAGTGCTGGGTAATGCAACCTCCCTCGGCCCCCCCACTTTTCCAGCTGCGCATAATTATAGTCTCTTTTTCTTTCTCTCTCTCTCTTTTGATTGCTTCCCTATGTATGCGCGGATCGGCCAGGAAAAGGACATGTTATACAGTATGAAATACAGTGCTCGATTAACCCCCCCCCCCTTCCTAATAACCTCACTGCAGCTATTGTTGTATTTGTGTAATGAGTAATCAAAGAATAGCTATTATTATAATCATTTCTAATAACCCTGTATGACAGCATCGCAGCGCTGTGATTCAGGTATGCGGGAATCGGACCACTTCCACTCTGAAATCTTAAAAATTCCACCAAAGCTTAAAAAATCAGCACAATCAACCATACGATCTGCGCCCGCCTGTTCCATCTCGCGCGGCCGGACTCTTGCGTGTACGCGCGTACATAGATATGTTTGCGCAGCAGAGGCTGGGAGGTTGTGGAGGGGGTGCTTCCACTGACCTCCAGCCTGTGGCTTTCTGCTGGCTAATTAACCGTCATTTTGCTCAGAGCCCGAGCTGCACTGATGGGGGATAAGCTGCCCTTTGACGGAGCAAGGCAAGCGTGGCGGCTCCTAATCAGGGGGCCTGCAAGTGGGGTGGAAAACACCTGTTCTGGGTACAGGTGTACACCCTAGCACATGGCTGTGCTCTCGTCTCCCCCTCCCTCCCCTCACTTTCCCCCCTTTGCTCGTTTGCTGACTCACATTCCTGCACTCTGTTTGACTCTCTTTCCTTTCACTTCCCACTCCTTTCACTCTCATCGCTGCACCTCATCTGATGTTTGAATAAGCCGCCACATAAAAAAACATTGTCAGGGAGGACTGTTTTGATTTTTGTGCCCAGTTTGTTCTCCATTTTATTTGGATTAAACTTTCACAACGTGAACATGTGTAGCAATTTGTGTTTCTCCCCCCTAAACATGAAATAGCAGAAACAATGGCCACACACTGTCTAGATGATTAGTGCTGGCACCTTTAGGTCATGATATACAAAACCCTGTAAATTTGGGTACCAAGCAGGTAAGTAGATGGTTTGATGGATCTTAGGCAATGGAATAACATAGCAGTGACCACTCATTTTATATCTGACGAAGCTGCATAAGCAACGCCAACTTCTGCACATTAAAAATTCAAGATAATGTGAAAATTAACTCCAGAATGCCAGAAATTATTTGATTAAATTATTTTCTCTTCAACGTTCTCACCATCCCTGTTTCAGTTTTACTCTTTCCTTGAAAAAGTGTCCCAGGAGTGAGACGGTAATGCAGGTAGTAATGTTTTCAAGGTGCCGATGACAAGGCATTACTATTCTCAGACAAGGTGTATATTTGCACGTCCACACCGCCTCGACCATCTTGAATTTCCTTCCTCTCCTCTTTTGTCTTCATTGGAAACAGCCTGCATCTTCCTTTTCACTGAAGGAAGCAGTGCATGGATAATATGGTTACGCTGTTACTGATGCATAAAGCTGCGTGTCTGGTTCTTGTCAAGACCTTGCCACCAAAGTCAATTTGCCCGTGCCCTGGCAGAATGTAATATTTCTTTAATCAGATCAACACGGAAATTACGTCGGTGGACTGTATTGATACGAGAGGAAATAATTAAACTCGGGGCTCCAGGAATAATTTCACCCTGTGAGCATTACTGTAAACCCCATAAAAAACAAATCCACCCTCTCCTCCCTCCTTCGGAGGATGAGATAAAGAGGAAACCAGCAACGTAGATCGACGGATGAGATTTCATTTACTCAGCCTCTGTTTTCCCTCCAGCCTTTCAGCAGGTTCCTCTCACGGTCTGAAGCTGCGGCATCGTCCAGCACAATGCCCGGCCCGTGGTGTTCCAGCAGAGAGAGGTGCCGGCACAAACACATCTAAACTTCATAAAAACAAATCCACACGTTTTGTCCGTGACAACGGGCAAGTTGTGCCTCAGCATGGAGAAGCTCTGGTTGAGCTTGTGCACCGTCCCGCCCTGTGTAAGGTTGTTAACTGTGACACTCAAATGAAGCAGACCAGGCCTCTCTAATGGCTCTTATTGGATCTTGTTGGGAGGGGAGATGAGCCCCACCTGGGTTACCACCACCGCTGCATCACTCGCCTATCAGGCCTTCCTGCGTGGATAATACCAGCAGGGAGGGCAGCGTCAATGACACAAGCCCTCTTCCTGTCAAGGTCATTAATACAGAAAACTGTATGCATCAAGAGCTCTGGCAACTCATGTATAGAAAATCAGTGGCTTTGTAGCCCCTCTCAAATAAAAGGACAGACAGATTATTTAGACGAGACTTGTTGTGAAGTAATAAACTCTACAGTTTCTGTAGAGCAGATTGCACCCACTAATGGACAGCTCTGTCCATCTGTCAGAGATAGCTCTTCCCACACCTGAGCGAGTGGTTGAACAAATCATGCCACCGCACTGTCGCCCGTTTTGGGAATCTGATTTTCAGTGTAGGAAGATGCAGCAGCTGTTCGGGAAACACGAACACCACAGCACTGTTACTGTGACACTTTGTGTGACTAGTTGCTTTTTGTCATCTAAAACCCCGGTATAGATTTGGCTTAATCCTCGCTCTTTTAACTGTGGGAA
This sequence comes from Karalla daura, assembly GCA_029224185.1. Classification (NCBI taxonomy): domain Eukaryota; kingdom Metazoa; phylum Chordata; class Actinopteri; order Chaetodontiformes; family Leiognathidae; genus Karalla; species Karalla daura. The sequence goes on from CM055200.1 coordinate 6,388,065, forward strand.
AAATGGATATTATGTTGCTTCTGTACATTAGTGTAGGTGTCAAAGCACAGCAACCATGTATCTGATCATGAAGCATCCGGGGGGAAAAACAAGATGGCCCTGGTGATATCACAGCTGTAAGACATTTTACACTTTCAACCAAAAAGGGCAATGAAGTACTTCACAGCCTTGTATACACGCATACAGGTTGGTGCAACCATCCATCAGTTTTCTTAACCTGCTGTATACTCACAGGGCGTCTGGTGGGCCTACTGGAGCATGTCCCAGCACTCATGGGGCCAAAAACACACTATGGACCGGCTCCATAATGTTGTAGTTAATATAAAATTATACTTTTGTTGCCAAGGTGGTGCAACCAGGAAATGCTCTGAAGGCCTTCTTAGACCGTGAAGGATGCGGACCCAGCTAGGGGGACAGCTAGGGAGTCTTTTCACAGAGTGACCTGGGACTGGGACCCGGGTCCTTCCTGTTGTGGGAACATCCCACTCCTACCCTGTTGGACTCCCTGTGTTTTATTGGCACTTGATGCTTATTTGTTCAAATAGAGGAAATCATCCATCGCTCGGTCTCCTTGCGGCACATGATGGGTCACATTACGACCTGTTTGCATTGTGTCGAGGTGACTGTGGCTGCAGGGACGCTCAGCTGCGCTCGCTATGGCTTGTTAGTAAATGAAGATTAAGTGTTAGCGGGGATAAAACACAATACACCTTGATCAGGCTCTCAAATGGAAGATTAATTTACTGTTCTCTTGAATGAGCAATCCTCGCACTCTGTAATTATTTAAGTTCCATTTTGGGTTAATTATGGTTATTAGCATTATATGTTCTAAGAGAGGGCCTAATTTTGAGAAAAGTGGCTTGAGATTTGGCAGGGGGTGGGAATGGCGAGGGGGGGGCAAGAGAAAAACCCACACGAGGCTTCGAAATGAACAGATCATTTGGTTTTGAGGGGCGGAAATTGATAGAAAACAGCAGGGAAACAGCTGAGGAGGGAACAATTATTCTAATGGTGTGACAACCGCAGATGCTGCAAATTAGATTTAGTTAAGCATAGGTGCTCCCCTATCGGTTACCATTGGGAGGATGAGATTGGTATGGGTGTGTGCACGTCTGCGTGTGTACGAGGGAAGATATTACACTTGAAGACGGAAAATCCAAGCGCACCTGCACTGACAAGGCTGCCCCCAGATGTTCGCCACCAGCACGTACGTGCCATTACGCATGAATTGAATATAAATAAGGACGGCTGGTTCTGATTGCAAGCATTGTATCCTTGTAATGCAGTCTTTGTATATCGAATCAAATGTGCTCAGGGTTGATCCATTCGGGGTTCCCTGGCAGGAAAGGTTTGGGAATCCTTGTGTTAACAGGGGATGAAATAGAGCGTGTTGTGTGCGGCGAAAGAGAAGGTTGCAAGGGACAGGATGATGAAGGCTTGTTTGCCTCTCCTCGTTTCTCCTCAGTAGAGCAGCCCAGCGTGAGGAAAAGCTTGTTAAAACCCTAATAGTAGCTATCAAAGGCTATTGATTATCTTTCCCGCCCTGTTTGGGTGACAAAGTGAGCATTAGCCAGAGCCATAGAGAGCTTTTTAAGACACGTTTCCTTGGGGGCCGCCCAGTCCCCTGGGCTGTCCTCTGCTGAGATCACACACACACACACACACACACACACACACACACACACACACACACACATACATGCACACATGCACTCACGCACTTACTTCTGTCCCTTCTTTTTCATAGCTAACACACTGCTATCCTTTCACCCTCCTGCCACCAGATAATCCATTTTACAGAGGGGGATCAAACACTGAGCCCTCTGGCTGTGTGCTGCAGTGACGACTGTAATACACACATCCACACACTAACACACACATACTGTCGCAGCAACTTCTTATAAAACTTTTTTTTTTTTTGCCCCTGTGCAGTTCATTTTCTGCCTTTTTTTTCCTGCTTCGGCCATCATGCATAAACGATGTCGTCCTTGGAGAGCCCAAAATGAACATTTCACTAACACAGAGAACAATGAGCACTCTTACACAAGTCCAGGCCAATGATGTACAGACCAAGCTGCATAGCCAATGAACTCTTCCAGCCTCCCCTCCTCCCTATTTAAGTGCATTTCTCCTCCAGTGGTGCCAGAATGCTCAAAGAAATGCAGTAAAGTATGGCGGAAACAGGAGAAGAGGTTATATGAGGCAAGTTATACATAAGGCATTATAACAACCAAATTAATGGATGTCTGCTGAAACATTCATGGAATTAACCTCCAGATTTAGGGCGGGCTACATGGAAATTCAGAAACTCTGAAATGGTGTGTTTGTGTCTCTTTCGCTCGGCTGATCGGCATCTAGTTTGCAAACCTGGAGATGTCAGGCTGCTCTAAACACACTTCCTTTGGATTTATTTGTTACCACTGTGATACAGGGGAAGTGCTTTATGTTTCCTGGTCTGTAGTTCTTTGCTGTTCTGATTCGGTGTCTGGATCCGATCTAGATTTTGCTCTGGATGGCAGATGGGAACGTTTACTCTGAGAGCCTAATGCAGGTGGTCAGCTGCATTTTGCGTAATATTCAGAGAATAATGCAATTCATCAGAATTTCACCTGAACCCGTGTGTCTGTCATTCCGAGTGGGATGATGTTTAAGTCACGGCAAATTCACGAGTGCAGAGATGATTTTTCCGATATCAATATCAACCACATCCAGGCAGGCAACGTGCATGCCCACCTGCAGCCTATCACCTGCATTCACGATAAAAACAATTGAAATAGCCGTCTTCAGAATGTCACGTGACCTAAATGTTTTTATTATTACTTTATTAGTGTGAAGCAGTGGCGTGTATGGAATGGGCATCACCCACAATGCACTGTAGCGTGACACTGCAGTTGTATTTAGTAGCTTAGTAAGAGGATATTCAATTTATTCATGATGCAAACCACGGGGTTGATGTCTGTGTGTGTGAGTGTGTGTGTGTGAGAGAGAGAGTGTGAGTGTGTGCAAACGCATGGTGAGTGTGGAGTGAACCATGAAATGAAAACACCCTATAACCATTTCACTGCATCTCTCAATTAGGACATCATCTATGCAGAGGGAGCATTCACGAGTGGCTTCTTCTTTATTTACAATTACACACCGCAGTGCAGACAAATGGGGTGCTGAGGGGGCAAAGCCTGTGCGATCCACTCTGGGAAAAGATCTAGGGAATAGAGAAGCAGACATGCACTGTATAACTTGCTCGAATATCCTGGGAGACTTGTGGGCTCGATACTTGCCATGTTTAATAGTTAATATCAGCTGCCTGGACGCACCCGATATACGCCACCAGTTCCTCACAAAGACAACTCAACTGGGCCGATGCAGCGTCACCGTGGGACTCATGGCTCATTGAATGCTACTGTAGTTCTCGTCCATTTTGGGTCGCTGCCCATGGTTAGAAAGGCAACGTTGTCATTGTAAGGACACTCAATTCTTCAAGCTTAATCTTGGGAAATGATTTTTATTGGTGTCATAATCCATTTTACAAAAGTGATTTTTTTTGTCTGTGCTGGAGTTTTCTTTTCCCAGAGGTTAAAGCTTGACTTTTAAGCTGCGTCTCCTAATTGGTGCTGTCCAATGAGCCATTATGAGTCTCGCATGTGAACAGATTTAGGCAACAAAAGCACTTTGGCTAAAGTTCGGGAAACATTGTGGTTGCCATTAATTCTTAATAAATCTTTTTGTGCTTCAACTCACACGACCCTTTAAATCGAAACCACCAGTTCATCTAACGTAAATGAATCTTGAGTGATGTAGAAACCATAACAAGAGTAATGATAATAATGATGATAATTGATGATGAATAATTTATTTTTGTAAGGAATATGAATATTTAATGCAATGTACTGTATAGGTGACATGGCAACGTGGTGGATAGAGCTGTGACCTCACAGCAAGAAGGTCCCCAGTTTGAATCAGGCCTCCTAACATGCACGCTGAGGTCAGTTGGAGAGTTTATATTGCCCCTGGGTCTGAGCGAATCAGAGGTGAATCAAAGGTGTGTGTATGTGTCCTGTAATGGATTGGAGATGTGTCAAGGGTGCATTCCCTGCTTTCTCCCGAGAGATCCTTGGGACACTGTTGGCTACAAAGAGGGTAAGTGAATGAGTGTGATGTATGCATGTAATGTTAAATAGTTCCTATATTAAGGACTGAAATTAACTGTTTAATGGTCAAAAGATCATTTCCTATGATGTGAACAGACTTAAGCTGTTTTTTTCAGATAAGTGAGATTAAAGGAGGGTAACACTGCTTTTTAGCTGTTACAAAATCCTCAATGTTCCTGTGTCTTGTACATCGGATTCTACCATTCCACATCATCTAATTTAGTGTAGCAACAACCACTCCTAACCTCATGTTGGGTGTTGAGGATATTGGTAATGAACTCAGTCTCGGCACAGCCTCATGTACAGAGAGGCAGATAGACTCCCAAAAGACAGTTTTAAACTCAGAACTGTCCAGGGATCGACAAAACAACCGGCCCATACTGGCCCTTCATCATCCATTAGGCGCTGTGGGAGTGGCGCTGTAAACATTGCCAAGTCCAGGTGTTGACGTGCTCCATAAATCCCCGCTAAGAATGTAGCAGTGCATTCAGGCCTCTTTAGAAATGCAGGGCCACTCTATTCCTCTGATATTTTATACATGAAGTGAGCCATTTACAGTCTGATGAGCAAGTCTGGCTTATTAATGATATGGCCGTGCTCTTAGGGGTGTCGGGCGCCAAGCAAATACTCATGTAAAATTAAACACAATTTGTTTACATAGCCGCACAAATCAGACCACTCTGGGGCTTTGTTGCACAACCTGATCAGGGCTGCGAGTGCCGATTTCAGTTAGCTGAGACACTCTCACGCGGCCTTTTGAAACGGCAGCCTGAACCCTGCAGTCGAAAACATTCAAATGTTTCTGGGAGGGTTATTCCTGTTTTGAGTATGTTTTGGCTCACACATCTGCTAAAGGCCATTCAGCCCGAATGATGTCATAAGTCCGGCAAAGTCCTGACAAGACGAGAAGGCTGAATTATTCAATGATGGCTCCACTTTTGTGGAATTATTTTAAGTATTATAATTGCAGCTGGGTTCGCCTTGGCCTGCTGAGGGAGGGAGAGTGGGGCCCTGTGGGGAGCGATCAGCATCAGTCAATGGTATCAGGTTACCGTGAGCGCACCAAAATACTCCCTTAATGATAGCCAAATTGAAGGAAAAGCATTGACTTCAGCACAGACCAAACATGAGACAATATTCCTTTACATGGCGAGGCCTGTGTGGACGGTCCTCCCACGGCCTTGGAAGCCGCAGACGTGGAAAAACACAAAGCCAGACACCTTTTGTCACAGACAAAACAGCTTGGTGGTGGATTTCTCTCACCATTCCAGCATGCAGCCATTAACTCGCAATGCAACGCTACGTTTTGCTTCGCACCGGGATTCCAGTCGTGTTTGCAAGAGCTGAAGAGTGAATAACAGTGTGAAGGAGGTCTCTGTACGTTTGCGCTGAGAGGAGAGTTGCATGACTGTGTAAGAGAGGGTAGTGTTGATTTCACACCTGATGCGGGCCCAGCAAAGTGTCAGGACATGACAACCCGCTGCCTTATGTTTCCGACGCTTTGACGAGAGATTATTTTGTCATCGTGCGCAATAAAGAGCATCGGCCAGTATGGGCTTGAGAATCAAGCAACGCAGCTGGGCCGCTCCTGGCTCTTGCTGCTACATGCGGATAAGGAGGGGAAAAAAAAAAGACAAAAAAAAAACCTACCCAAAGCGTGCCAACAAAACATCTCGCGTGTCACTGCAACCCTGACTCGATTAACCAAAACCTGGCTGTGAAGGGAGATGAAAACATTCAGTGTTGTTGAAAATGAGACTGAAACCACCATGTTTATTCTACGCAGTGATGACTGTGTTTTTTGATCCCCTCGAGACTAAAAGATTTAAGGGGCAGCTGTACAGAAACGCAGCATGTGTGCCATGACTGCAGAGCTCCTTTAGGTGGTGGAAGTGAATCAGGGGGCGCTCTGCACTCACACAACCCTGATTCCAAAAATATTGTGGGTTCAAAAAAAAAAAAGAAGTCAGAGCACAGTAATTACAAGCAAACTGTGTTTGTTTAATTACCTACAAACCTGTTGAGCCTGTGGAAAACTTATGAGTTCATGAAAAACCACCTATAATGTATGAACAGACAGAATGAAATGTTAACCGGCTTCTGCTCAGGTATACAAGTGAATGAAGACATGTTTCCTGGATGTTTATGTGCTCCTTAGCTGTATTGCTCCAGTTACCTCTCAAATGGGATAAAAGTTGCCAAGAGCTGCTGTTTAGCAAGGAAAATAAAGTCATATGACCATCAATGTGGGTTGCAATCAAAAAGATGAATAGGCATCAGAGTTTGGTGTTTCCTCCTTAAAACGGGATTGTGGCAGGGCTTTTGCATCAGCATCTGAGGCATGTTCCATGGCTTCTATGTTGAATGTGACACCCATTATATATACCTGTCCTGTTCTGTAGGTTTTAAAACATCATCAAATGATCACGTTCTGCTTGTGTCCCAGTGTCCCAGCTACCCTCAGCTGGGTGTGGGAACTCATACGCCTGTCTACCCTGTCCCAAAATGGTTATAAATGTATCATTCTAGCTACAGAAACAGAGCCTACTTTGCCAAAGTGAAACTACTTGTTTCTAAAACTTGTGTGATGAGTTTGTCATCCTACTCAAAGATAATTACGCAGTCTGGGGAAATTATGCCTACATTGTACTCTTGAGGAGATAATTGCAGTGCTGGAGCCTATGTATCACATGAGGATCGAGCCTCGTTCCACAAATTAAATGCATGAATGTCACTAACCGGCTATGTATATTTTCAGCACTGCTTGTATTACATAGTGTAAGTTACTGTGTTATGGCATATTTCCCCTGATGATAACAAATGAAAAACAAAATTATTGTGTTAATTGAGCTGTTGTCGGGAGATGAATAATCATGCATGTCAAATTCTCTCCCGGGGAAACAACAGTCAAAATTAACTTTAAGAGAAAATGTAATTTCCATAATTTAAATTTTTCAGGTTTACATTTTTTTTTTCTCTTCGTTTCATTCAATTTTAGACAGAGCCGTCGCCGAAATAGACTTGTTAAACGCACAAATAAGCCGCTCAGCGCTAATGAATTCCTCAACTATAAAATCACACTCCTGTCGCAGGTGTGAAAGCAGGTTGTGATTTAGGTTGATGGACGACTAATCAGGAAATCAATTAGGCCTTGACCCAGAAACTGAGACAAAAGGGGAGAATTATTTTCTTCACTTCTTTCCTCTGGCTCTTTTATCTCTTGACTTGGACCCCCTGGTGTCTCTGATTGGACAAAGAAAATCCTCTGGGCTTCCGGAGGTTCCTCTGAAGAGTGCACAGAGAAATGATCCCAGTCCTTTATCACCATGTAAATTGATCTTTTTATTAAATGTGCGCTGTGCCAAGAATAATACAAACTGGATAAATGAATTTGTCAGTTCAGATTGCTCATTGATATTTTGCACATTTGTACAAATTGCGATAAATGCGACGGTCAAAGGCAGAATCCTGATTTGTCATTGTCTGTGGAGGAATCCAGCCTGTGAAAAATATTATCTCCAGGCTGGAGGCCCACCTTGCTTTTCCTCCATGTTTCTGTGATTAATTGCTGCCAATGTCACACTGCATTCATCCAATCGTTCCTGATACTTTTAATCACACCAACAGGCACTTAATGCCCAAACTGATGAATTTCTTCTGCGCTTTCTGCTGAAGCTGACAACGAGATAAACAGCCACGTCTCCACAAGGGATACACCCCTACACACACACACACACACACACACACACACACACACACACACACACACACACACACACACACACACACACACACTGTGTACCGGTCTGACCTCTCGGGGTCAGACGTAAAGGCTTGCCTTTTCAGCAGCATCCACTTAATGCTGAGGAGCAAGACAGACATAATATCCGTGTACCTTTGTCCATCACATTCACTTCGCATTGAGCAAATCCAACAGAACAAGCGTGTCTTTATGTGGGCAGAGGTGAACGACTCACCGACGTTTCTCTGAAGATTGATAAAAGAGAAGAGTAGACACGGAGGCGGAGTTCAAGTGTGCTCATAGCACTTTGGTCTCAGCCCTGCGATACGACTGGATGTGGCTCAATAACTGCGGCCTTGAACAGGGATAGTTTGGCTTTTATGAAAGCCTCTCCCCTTTTTGATGGACATCCAAACATGTTTTGTATAAAGTGTGACAAAGTAAAAAATGACACTGCTCAGTGTCCTATGTTTATATTAAAGTAAAGATTTATTTTCATAATTTTTGACCAACAAATAGTCATACAAATTTATTTAGCTGACGAATAAATAATATTGCCCTACTAATTTTGTGCAAAGCAGCAACAAATGCCATGCATCGTTACCTGTATCAGTACAACAAGATTTGTGTTGGTGTCTCCCTCAGTTAGTCCGAGGCTTCTGAAACTCCTCGGATCATACTGAGGAAGCCTCATGGTTAAAAGTCTGTGTCGATCACAGCGTTACACTGCTCGTTGCTGAAAGGATGACAACTATGCAGATGTGTCAGTTTTCTTTCGCTCGCTTAAGAGGTGTCAGATTGTGTGCTTCCCAAACACTACCTGAGGGAATTGGCAGTTGGATGTCTGCGTCTGTAGCTGGGGATTGCGTGCAGTGTGCCCACTGAGTGGTTATGTGTCAGACAGGCTTTTGATTTTGTAGACACCTCATGTCAACGGCATTTTTGATACGTACAAGGTGGAGATCCTGGCTGGCACAGCGGACTGAGGTGGGTCCAGAGAAAGTGCAGGCTATGTGATATGTTACCTATTTTATTCCTGCCTTCATCATTCTTAATCTAGGGTCACATGGGCTGAAAGACTTTTGCCAAATTTAACATTTTGTCTTGTTAGAATAAGAATAATTTAGAATAATGTAACCATAAATAACTGTTGAATGACCCAATAGGGTTCAAGCATGTTCTGTTAATGGGTTATATATTTCATATCATGTTATAGAAACGTTTAGAACAGGGAATACCATTGGTTAGATGCAGTCTGCCAGCTCTACAAAGTGAATTCAGAGTTGTGGTTAGAATTGAATTGTGCCTGACACTTTTACACATTTATAGAGGCAAAAAAAAGTGCAAATTGATTACACTTATTAAAAATGTCACACAGGGTGATTTTGGCTTCTACCTGAAAAAAACAACACATTCATCCCACGTTGCTCTTTGTCAAAGGCACTTCAGATATATTATCACTTCCAAACGAGAATTCCCTGGGTCCCTGTAAGTAAACCTTCCAAATCCCCAGCTCTCATCCCTATTTTCCTCCCAAAAACGAGCATTAGAAGGATTGGCCTGCTATTGTTGCTCCCCTTGGGAGCAAATCTATTTCTGCAGAGATGGAAATTGTCGGTCCCCACAAAGCTGCTGACACACTCTCAATGGAGGTGTCAATTCTCGAGGCCTCGCCATTGTGGACTGGATAATTTAATTGGAGAGGCACGACGGTGTGTCCCCGGTCGGTGCATTCAAATGTTGTATCACCGCCTGTCCCAGCGCTGGCTCCTCTCCTGCTGCGGAGATTCAGGATTGAACTCTCCCTCTCTTTTCCTCTTCCGTGCCCCCCCCCCCCCCCCCCCCCCCCACCTCCTCCCCCATGCAGGTGGAGGGGGTGTATGAGAGGGAAGGAGGACAGAGAGAGAGAGAGAGAGCCCTTTGTTGGGGAGGGGTTGTTCGGGTGGGGGGGGGGTTGGGTGGACGCAGCCCAGTGGCCCTAAAGTCTCGGAGCGGCTGTTCTGGTAAGGTGAGGGAGAGGAGGGCGAACCTGTGGTGCCATTACCTGGGAGTCGTCCCGGGGGCAGGCGCAGAATTAGTCAGCAGATAATGAAGCTGTCTTTGATTGCAGGCGAGAGTGAGGAGGGTGGAAGGGGGGGGGGTTTGGCGAGGGGGTGTCTCCTGTACAGGGGGCCTCCACAGGGCATGAGAAGCATGTCTTTGGAGGAGCGCCTGCTGTCAACGGATGCTCTGTTTCTCCGAGATCCTGGCATAGTTTGGGGTTGAAAGATGCACAAGGGTTGGACAGGAGCACATTCCTTCCCTCGTACGGCTGCTGCAGGTGAACGGGGTTCAAAGGCAAGCGTTTGCACGGACATAGGTAGAGAAATGCACACAACGTAACCCCATAAACAGCTCGTCCTTTGTGTTGTATTTCACTCGAGAATTCAGAAAAAAAACAGGACTAACCGCCTTATTATCTCAGTTTACATGGGGTCTATGGGAACTTAAAAAGTATTAAAAGTTTCTCAATCAGATCTGGGAAAATTAAAAAGTATTAAAATGTCTTAATAAAAATTCTAGGCTGTATTAAATTTGTCAGTATTCAAGTTTGTCTGCAAAAAGTGTTTTTACGGTGAATAATTATGGGTGAAAGTATCACTTGCTGTGAGCAAAGGTTTATAATAAACCTGGCCTTTGCCTAAATTATTCTTTGGAGCTATTTTCCTTTCCAACTGATCTGAGGTCTGTTGTATGGTTGCACTCTACAGACTAAATTCTTAACTGCATTTATTTACTATAAGTTATTTTAGCTTGAAATGGCGATGAGGTCTTAAAGTTCTTAAAAGAAGTCTTTGAAAGAATTTAATGAAAGGATTCCTGCATATTCCCTTTTCTTTTACATTCCTTGTTGGAACTCTTCCCGCCTGTGAAATTATGGCACGCGATGCCACGAAAACATGTTTTCGCAAGACATTCTGGTGCTTGAAGCGCGTAGATGTGATGATGATGTCTCCCCCCACCGCCCAGTTTTCATCTTCATCTTTGCGTTTGTCAATGAGTCTGTGTGTCTCGCGGCACAGTTGTCACGACAACCTGCGCGCCCCGCTCATGGCCGCCCTCCAAGCGCAGACAAAGCTGTCGTCGAGTGAACCAGGCGTGTGTCCACCGGACCTGAGGGGTGCCGCCACCGCCAAACAAAACGCACAAAGACCCTCGCCCCTGGCACTGGCCCTCACCCCGTCTACCCGCTATCCTGCCCCTCCCACACGCCGCCGCCTGCTGCTTTGTGCCCGCTCCAAGAAGAGGAAGTTCCTCTCATCTCCTTTTCAAGGTAGCCATGCCACCCATGCCCCCTTCTCACACAGGCAGAGTCCAGTGGGTGCACACAGGCGCCCTGAAAAGACATGCAAATGACGCGCCCTGCGAGGTAACGTGTAGTTCGTGTGTTTTTGTTTTTCCTCGTCATTGCTAAATTAGTTTCAATTTTGAAGGGCAGACGGTGCTTTTGTGTGCATGCTTGACCCTCTAATATTTAAAGATTGTTAATGAAATGGAGTTGAATTTTTCATGGATATGGTTTGCATTTGGGTATAATTCTTTTGTAATTTTCTTTAAAACTATTTTGTAATTTAAAAATAAATAAATGCACTTTTGCTTTTCTGCTCACTGTGAGCACAACGCTCTGAACACACACAAGTCGGATTCATCCATTCACTCCCATCCAAACACTGGTGGTAACACAGATTTATGGTCAGGTTCCATAGTGTGCGAATGAGTCAAAGGGTTTGAAGTTGGTTGTTGTACTGTATGCAGACAATGACTAGTTTGAGTCAAGCCTCAGAAATAGTAGCAATACCCTCAATTTCCTTAATAATATGATTTTATAAGACACTCTCTCCCTGGTAAACATTCACGTCTTTCTACTCCATTCCAGCGCTTTGGAAGTCTTTCTGGCCATAATTACAGTAACTTTGTAGTCTCTGCCAAATAGCCAACCTTGATGATATCTATGGAGGTTTTTTCTGTCTTATGAAAACCTGAGGAAAAAAAAAACAACCTCCGGAGCTTCAAAAAGCAGAGTAGTATTATAGGCTGAGTAATATTCACGACCAAGATATAAAAAGATCCTCGGCAAGTTCTTCTTTCAAGCCAAGAGCAGCTTCCTCACGCACATCTATAGGACTTACAAGTGGCTAAACTGCCCCACATCCAAGAACACATTAGATCAGCCAAGTGCACTGCACCTTAGATGTAAAGAGTGTAGACAGGCTGTGTCAAGTGGTGAGTATATGTTCTTTGGTGTGTCAGTCACTCCATGGTATGAGATGTGACACTGAGCTCAGGCGTTTGTCACAACAGTGCCGTGTCAGCTCATAAGCATACCTGTGTATAACACAGAATGACAGATCATTCAGGGCTCATTCAGGAGGCAACTCGTGTTGTGACCACTCAGGCAGAGCGAAACCGAGAAATGTGTCAAATCTCGAGCGAGCTCTTCCTTTTTTTAGCGCAGTGATCTCCTTGGTTCTCTTTACCAAACTAAGTCCAACTAAGTCATTCCCTTTTGAAAGGAAAATGCAAAAGAAATCACAGTTATTTTACATTCATGAAGAACAAAAAACTTCTCCTCTAGCTGAGCCAGGGACCTTTATGCTGTGAGGTCAGTATTAAGTTTGGAGAAAAAAAAATATTTCAGACCAGTTTTTCTTAGTTTCAGATGTTGTGCAACATGTACTGCAGAAGACGAATAACATAGGAAAAATTCAGAGGTGACCTTCGGTGAAGTTTAAACAGCTTCAGCGGCACGGAAACGGTCTTCATCCTCAGCCAGGGTCTCACGATGAAGGTTATCCAAGAAGTATCTCAGCAGTGATGTCATGAAGGTGGATGCAGAGGCAGTGAAATACAGTTTGGACTCAGAACAGGGCCCTCCAACCTCGTAATGAATATGACCTCTGAGCCCTTCCCACAATTCCCTGTGCTCTCATTCTCCGTCTCCAAAAAAACACTACAGTGTTTAATGATTCCAAGGACTCTGGGGTGAGCTCCAGCTCTAATCAATGAACCCTATCTATGGGGAGCCAGTATCCCTAGCGACGCCGTTGCCAAGACAGTCGTGCTTGGCAACCCAGGTTCACCATGGTGATGAGAAATCCCCCCACCCCCAACTCCACCATTCCTCCCCCTTTCGACTGCCTGGCCTGGCAACTTTTTTCTGGGTCTGCTCATTTTCTGCTGGGCACAGCAAATCGGAAAATCTTAAGTTTGTTTGACAATTTCATGTGGGTTGCTGTTTTGACGGCGACAGAAGCAGCTAACAAAATCCAAATTTGGGAGATAGCCAAATTTGGGCTTCCGTTCACGATGAAGAGATGGATTTTGGAAGTTAAATTGCAGTGTCAGGATGATGAAGGAAAAGTGATGGCTATTTCCCAGGTAACTACTGTAAGAAAGTAGTTTGCTCAGGAGAAAACGTGTGATAATCTGGTCTGCTGCAGCGCTGGAGGAGGTGAGGAAGGAGGATACAGTGGAGATAGAGATGTCTTTCACAGTCTGAGCCACGGTGGCACTTCACAATGGCGTCTGGGAAAATGTGCAACTGGATTCTGCTTCACTTTTTGTCTTCTCCGTCTCACCCTCCAGTGGCCTCCGTCTCCTCGCTCCTTTTTTTGGCATAGGTACTGAAAAATGACTTTGAAAAGCTTGCAACTGTTTGTTTAACAATTTGCTTTTCAGAGACAGTTCTATGTACTAGCCACTTTCAGCACAGTTCCCATTCCTGCTTTGTCATTATTTTAAAAAGTCTGGAGGAGCCCCCCTCAGAAACGGTTTAAAAAAATGTCGGGAAGAGTGTTTTCCACTGCTCTTCTCATTGATGAAATGTTTCCTCTTCCTCTTCAATTATTCAGGCCGTTTTCATTGGAGAACTCCCAGTGGCACCCGGTGAGATTTGCATCCTGATTTATTTGTCATATATCCTTTATATCTCTAAATTCTTTATACCTCTCCAGTGGCTCCATGCATCTTTCATGGGCTCCTCAGCAGTGTTTGCAGGCCAGATCCAAACACATTTTACACGTTACGCTGCAGCTGCAGCTGCAGCTGCAGTTCGCCTATTTCACCTTGGGTGTGTAGACTGAATGCAAAATTTATAGTCTGGTGTCGTTAATCCTCCCCCAACCCCCCCACCCCCTCACACCACCAAGTTTTTGGCGTTGTCAGTGCAAAGAGTCGCCACCTCACAGGCTGCTTTTCCTCTCACTTCCTCTCTCTCTCTCTCTCTCTCTCTTGCTCCTCGTCTGGTTTGCGTTGAACTTTGAAAACTGCAAGGGAAGCATGTCCCTGACCTGGAAACGGCTGTTTTGTTGAGGATGAGTGACTGACACAATTAGGTGAATATGGAAATGATATGTTGATGTTACCCACAGGGCAAGTCGAGTCTAGACAAATTTATTTATGAACGCGCTTAAGAAAACAAGTTCACGGTGGAGGGAGTTTAAAAAAAAAGTAACAAGTCAAACATGTTCACAAAAATCAAGCAGGTAGAATATTTAGACATGTGACCTTTTGTATTATTGTCCATACTTTGAACCCAATGGTGTTGCAGGTGTCTGTTGGTGGCCATCTCTGTAACACATAGGGTGGAGACAGAGAATTCACCCTGGACAGGTCTCCAGACCCACCCACCCAAATATGGGACATCAAAAGCTGTGCAAAATGGTAAGATACCGACATAATAGATACGGTACATGAGGTACACATGATGTGCAAGTAGCATAACATTCAATATGTTAAAGCATATGTTCAGGCCCTCTCAGGGCTTCTCATGCCCTGAGGAGACCCCTGTACATGCTCAAGTGGGGAGCCTAAACATGCATGTTTTTGGACTCATCTGAAGAAATTCTTTGCCAGAATTTTCTCTGTATTTTTTTTTGTCATAGACAAGAGGAAAGAAAGCAACAAAATGGACCAAATTCCCAGAGGGAGATAAGTTTGTGACACGGTTAAACGTGACAGTACTTTGAACTGGCGTCACACAGACTTTACCCCCACGCCAGCGAGCACAGGGATAAAGATAAACATGTTTGTAATGGTGTAAATTTAATTCCCCCTTTGGCCTGCGTCGCAGCCGCCCTCGCCCATGCCGGATGATGGCATCAGGGAAGGAGGAAGAAGACGAAGGAGGAAGGAGAAAAGGATTCCCAGCTGATTAATTCCCCGACAATCATTCCCCCATCGCCCTCTATCTGTCTCTGTTGACGTGCTGCCACTCCGAGCCGTTCCGCTGATTTTTATTTCCCTAACACTGGCACAAGCTAACGCGCCGCATATGTGGCGCGCAATGTGGGAAATGCTCCGGCCCTTTCCCCTGGATTGGAGCGCAGCGTGCGGAGACAGATTGTGATGCTGGAATGCGCCACCGAGCCTTACAATCCCCATCTGCTTGGGCGAGCCGCGGATGAGTTGGGGAAGGGGGGGGTGACGGAGGGATGGAGAGACGGAGAGGGAGGAAAGGAGGCAGAATGATGGAGTGGCTATTAAATATACAGCAGGCAGTGGAGAGCATGCAGGGTGTTGTTGGGAAGCTGCATTATGGTGGCGCATCAGTGCTCCATCTCTTCATTTCTCTTTTTCCTTCTATTTTAATGCCGCCAGCTTTTTCCCCATCACTTCTTTCTCGACATTCCCAAAATTTTTTTCTCTCCCACAGACTCTCCTTTGTCTTTTTCTGCCTTTTCTCCCTCTCTCTGTAATTCCTGTCACTTCTGCTGTCACTTTTCCTTCCTATATCGTACGGTATTTTCTCACACCTCTTCCTCTTTGATTCCTCATCTGCTCTCATATGTTGAGTTACTCTCAGTGATATTCTGTCTTTACTTTTAAATAGCTATAGATGTACGTGAATGACTGAACTCATGAAAGCACTTTTGTACTTTTATTGCAGTTTATAGTTGACGGACATCCAGTGTTAATCAGTATTATTTTTCCCCTACAAAAATAAGCGGCAATGAAAATCTAAAAACCAGCATAGAAATCAAATTAGAGAAGAACATGAATTAATAAATCAATTTTAAAAGTTATCGATAACTAGTATGAATGGGAGACAAAAAATGGAGGGAAAATGGGTTTCCGTGGGTGTGTCCAGTGTTTTTCCATCAGGCAGGCCTATAATCCAAGTTTGAGTGATTCCATACTTTAATTTGTTTCCATGGTATCTCTTGGTTTGTGATTCTGTAAATAATTTGTTCCTATTGAGATTCCCTGAATTGTTGTTTTCCAACTTTGGATGGATGGACATAAATATAAATACTGGTCATTTTCCTTCTGTAACTCCACAGGATCCAATGCTCAAAGGCCAAAAATGCTCATGATTTCCACATTACTTTGGCTGTAGTTTGAAAACTGCTAAGTAGTATTCATTTTTAGACTAAGGTCTCTGTTTCCATGTTGTGAAACTAAACGACCAGATGTAAATTTAATGTAATCACGTCCAGCTTCTTCCCACCTTGCCTGCTTTTCCACTTACCTATTCTCACGTCCTCTTCACAGTTTTCTTTCTTTCTTTCTTTAGATACTGCTCGTTAGGATGTAAGGCCACCTATACGTAACATAAATCAGAGATGAATCCAGCCACGGGGGCTTAAATGGAGACGTTTTATTAGAACAAGTCCTTGAGTCCTGGGTGGGAAGGAAACCAGTTGATGTGAAGTGAGTTGAGGCTAACCTCGATGTTAATTCAACCTTTTATGGAGCGACTCCAGCGGCGGCGGCGGTGGCGGCGGCGGGGGGTATACGGGCGCTCGTCTCAGGCTCCGTGACAGCTCGCTAACGCAGCTCCACTGAGGTGTCTCCACCACATTTTCTCCCCGTTTGCCGTCTAATTCACACGTCCCTGAAGTACACTCCGAAAAAAAAATTGCATGGTAAAACATTGTGAAAACATCCTTAGATGACAGTCATGGCGCGGCGGGGGGATGGGAGGGGCCGGGGAGAGGGTATGTGGGTCATGTATCTGTGTCCAGATCAGTTGGCAGATTTTTTTTCCCCCCTTCCCTCTCTCTCTCTCTCTCTCTCTCTCTCTCGCTCACACACACACACACACACACACACACTCTGTCTTTTTCATTCGGGCAGATTTCTTCATCAGGTTGGAGGGAAGGCGGCCTTCTGTCACGAAACCCTGTGTGTGCTGTGTGTGCACGGGAGGAGGGGGAGCAGATGAGTCGGGGGGGCAGCGAAACAGCCTGACTGGAAAACTGTGTTCAGCTATTTTTAATTCATGGGATACCACCTGGCTAATGGTGTTTTTGGATCCGCCAACTCCCCGCAAGCCCAGAACAGGACTTGTTTCAAATAATCAGGCCTCCACCGAATGCATTGAAATTATTCATGCAGCCTGCATTACGAGCCGTTGATCATAATGTCGGAATATGAAAACAGTTCGGAAATGTCAGGTAGCATTAGGATGCCTTGATGGCAACCCAAACAGCTCATGTGAGGCAGGGAAGAATAAGGCCTGGTTTTTATTCTCTTCTATTGTGATTGTGTAAAATAACCCCACTCTCTTGTATTTTGCAACAGGAAAGAAAAAACATTAAAAAATCGAAAAATAACATAACAAAAGATGATGTACAGTAAACATAAAATACGAAGCCAGCTGAACTTTTCTTCTGTGGAACATTAAGAGGCTCTATAGCCTCTCGGTACCATTAAAGACATATAGCTGTATCTGAGATTCTCCCTCAGTGGACCATAACAACATTGTGATGTCAACATTACAGGAAACGTTAACATAGTCATGCTGAACTTACAGTAACCAGCAGGCCACTGATGTTATCCTGCCCATTGATTTCCTCTGTGGCCCTAAGTACTGACGGCTTCAGCTTTAGATAGCACGGGACCATAAAAGGCAGATTGACCAAACACAACATCATATGATTACATGAAATATTGATAAGAACGGTCTCCTCCATCCACCATCAGGCCTTATGGACAAACAAATGGACAACTGACCATCCCCGGCTGGACTCAATGAACTGAGGAGTGTGAGAGCTGAACCAAGTGCAGAATACAGCCGCGTCTTAAGGCCAAAGGCTTTTGTGAGGCACAGGGATTTTCTTTTATTTGCCACATTTTTGACGACGACAATAGATTTTAAATGATCTGCGCATGCTGGGTTTTAGAGCTGATATGTGCATATGTACTTATCAAATATATTGAAGATTTTTTTTCTCCTCTAATTCCCTGTGTAAAAATACAATTAAATTCACTCATAATACCCAACTGTAACCCTGAATATAGAATCTAATAAGTATTAAATGTCTATTTTTGAGTAGATTAAATATAAACTGATAGACTTTTATCCCCAAATTTCCCTGAGGGAAACTCCCCAAGGGAGCAATGGAGTTTTTCTTATTCTTTCTTTCTTTCTTTCTTTCTTTCTTTCTTTCTTTCTTTCTTTCTTTCTTTCTTTCTTTCTTTCTTTCTTTCTTTCTTTCTTTCTTTCTTTCTTTCTTTCTTTCTTTCTTTCTTTCTTTCTTTCTTTCTTTCTTTCTTTCTTTCTTTCTTTCTTTCTTTCTTTCTTTCTTTCTATCTGAAATGAAATAATAGATGATCTTTTGTAAATTAAAAAATAGCTGCATATACTGGTCAACAGAGCCCATAACCTGTGTCTCAGGCAGCTGGAAATGAGAGTTAGAAATGAGAGAAGCTGCGGACCTACAGGTGAAGACAGGTAACACACAACACATAAAAGTGGTGGACGCACTCTTGAACTGTGCTTTCAGGATTTCCACCAAACTTCTCTTTTAACATTTTTACTCAACAGAGAGAGACACTGATATACACTGCTCAACAAAGATTTCTTATCTGAGATGTTTATCTTGATTTATGCCGCAAAGGGTGTAAAATCTAAGTAATGAAAGATAAAGTTATCTGTCTACGCGATGCTATGTCTGTCAAAGCGATTATCACGGCTGTTATCTACAGTTTATCTGATGCTCGAGCAGTTTTCCTAAAAAAAAAAAAAAACAGTGTGACACAGTTTTGGATGAAGGACATGCATCTGTGAAAAGTCAGTAACAAAGAGCAGTAGTGGTACTTTATTGCCCAGTTTAAAAACATGCATGTTTAGGTGGATTGGAGATTCTCAAGTGTGAGTGAGAGAGTAAATAATGTGTGTGTGTGTGTGTCCTGTGATGGACTAGTGACCTGTCCAGGATGGATTCCCTATCTTCACTGGAATACACAGCAGCAGTCCTGGGTGACATCATCGGGTACCAATATTATGGATGGATGGATGGATGACAGCTCAAGTTGAGATAAAAAACAACTACATTTTCCTCCTTTCTGACATCCCCAGCAAAGACTTCCCAAAGAGCGTGATTCATTAGACGCTCACACGTTTCACAACGGCAGCTAGTGGGGAAAGCAGTTTTTAACAAGCCTTTAGTTGTTGAGGGGAATAAACGTAAGCAGTCTTCCATCAGCTGCACACGTTCCTCTGATGAGACGGCGGCGGCTAAGGCGTTTATGCAAAAGATGCAACCTCACACTTTCAACTTTCCCAGTCACACGGACGACAACTTTGATGCCATATTAGATGGGAGGCAACAAACTTGATACGGGTATTTACCAACAAAGCCTTGTGCTCACTTGTGGCTTGCGCAGAGTAAGAGGATTAGTTCCTTTTCCCCCTTTTTTTCTCTACTGTCAGGGTTTAAGGGAAAACTACAACTTTTGACTTTAATTGTTGTTCCGTTGACTTAAACACGGGAATCTGACTTCATGCTATATAACCTGGATTTCTCCAGTATTAGGAAAGAATGACTTTGATGGCACATCTGAAGAAAATAAAGCACCCTTTCATATTTTTTTAAAAGAAATTTGGGCTTAATTTACAACAATGGGTGTCATAAATATTGAGCACTTATTTCACAGGTTTGCTTGCTGCAATCTTGTTTTTCCTGCTGTTTTTGGGACATATTATCAGGGTTTTCCAGACCAGTCCTTGAAACAAGAGTATAATGGGCTCTGCTGAATAGATAACTACAGAGGCCTGCAAGGGACACTTAGAAATACTTCATGCCATGAAATGTGAATGGGGAAAAAAATAAAGACGACGATTTGCAGGCATTTTGCCCTGCAATACCAAATTTCACAGACATTTTATTAATTTTTAAGTTCCCCATTTCATGTCCAATTCTCATGAAAAGCACTTTTCTGATACAGTTTCTCACATTTTGGGTGATATGAAATTCACTATGCCTGGTATTTATCACAGATTTAATAAACTTAATTACAGCAATTAGAAAAAAAGAAGTACATGCTATCTTTTCCACCTGTGGAAAGTTCTTGATCCTGATTTCTCATTTGGCCCCCGTTACCTCACATTTGAGAACTCTTAGGTGTGAAGCAGAGGTGGAGACGATGAAGAGGAGATGGGAGGGAGAGAAAGAGGGCTGTTGTGGGTAAGGAAGGAAGGGGTGGCTGGGTGGGAGGAGATTTGTGGCAGATTTTTTACCTGAAGGCAAAAGCAGGGAGAGGAACCCAAAGGTTCAGCAGGGAACAGTCGAGCCCGCCCCAGTTCCAGGAAGGCCCTCTCCGCTGTGATCCATTATTCAGCAACAAGCACAATTAGCCTCTGTCAAGCTATTTTTACACGCTCCGATAAGATAGATTCAATGTACAAAAGAATGTGCAATGCTACCCCCCTCCCATTCTCACACACACACACACACAGGGTGCTCCCCCCACCCTGCACATCACCACTTATTTATTTATTTGGCACGTTAATGCGTTGGAATGGTATCGATGTAGCTTTTATCCCTTCACTTATTCATCAGGGCTTTGAGAGAGTTTGTTTAGAGCTGTTTAGCGAGGCTCCGCCGAACCGTCCGTCTCGATGTTGTGATACGTGGGTGTAATTTCTGTGTGAATGCGGATGGTCGGCACTGGAAAATGAATTGACCTCGAGGACCTTAACGAGCACTTTGCATCGAATGCAGGGCGTCGGCATGTGGCCGCACTAAGTGCAGCGTTTACAGGAGAGGCCGACTTAAGCGGGGTTCGAGATGGGCTCAGCGGCATCTTAGGAGAGCTCTCTTCACATCTAACATGTCTCATTGTTGCGGTGCCTCTCTGATGATTTCATTCCGGCCAGTTAAAATTTAATTGCAGTCAACTGTTTGCGCAATGTGTGGTGAACCCAGTTTCCCTCCAGTTTGTCGTCTTCTGTAACTCTCTGCCTGCACAGATTACAGAATATGAACTACATCCCAACAAATGAAGTTTTAAATGGATGGTTACCAAATTACAGTTACATTGTTGAAATGAATGAATTGCATGCAGGAATTTATCATCTATCACATGTCAATACAAAACAACATTTTGACTTTAGGGATGTTTGTCGAATGTTTCCAGTTAATGTTTGTAGTATCCATAGTAGAAAAATGAAATATAACAGATAGTAAAGAGTCTGTTGAAGCTGTTGTTGAACTGTAGGAAACTTTCCTTGTAATCCAAAGTATTCACGTTACATTTAATGTTGAATACTGCATTTCAGGGCATGTATCTTCTGTTTTCTTGTAGGTAACCCTCCAAAGTCCCAATCTTCTTTTTACCCTCTTTGTATCCAACAGGTTCCATTCACTCTCACATCTCAGGGCAATTTAGAGTCTCCAATTGACCTTGACAGTAGATGAAACTGGAGAAAACCCAAACATAGATGCGGGGAGAACATACAAAGTCTTCCCAGATATCTCTGACTGAGATTTGAACCAGGGACCTTTTTACTGAGCCACTGTGCCGCCATACCTATACCGTCCAGTAGTTGCTTAAATTTGCACAAAAATGCACATAAAAAGGCGTCTATCTGTCGCTTTGCAGACGCTTAGCGCTTGTACATCTTACTTCATTCATTTGCATAAATGTGTGAAACACGTTCAAGGGGAAGGAGAACATTTCTGCTGCTTGATTGTTTCCCAGTGTGACGATAATCTCCTCCATCAGTATAACTCGTGTAGTTAGTATAGCGCTGTATCGTTACGCAAGAGATGGCATCGTAATGGGGAATAAATGTAGGATGAGGTTAGGCTGAGCAGCGGCAAGTGCCCCAGTTCTCACCACATTTCAGAGCTTTATGTGCAAATTACAGACTTGTACGTACATAACTCAGTGCAAATGAGCTCACCTACCTCTTTAAAACAGGGGGAAGGGAAATATTTTGGCTGCGCTGCTGTTTTACCAAATAACACTGGGTCCTTGTGTCGCTTTTCCTCTCAGTCTTCCCGAATTTACTTCACCACCTCTGAAAACTTTGTATTTGGTCACGGCTTTGGGCCTCGGGCGGTTTTGATTTTCTTTCTTGAAGTGAGGATTTTCTCTGCTCCCATTTTATCTTAATAAACGTTAATTTGATGAGATAGCAGTTTGGATGCCGCTCTATCTATGATCTGCTTTGATAAACTGGATCTTGGGGAATAGCTTTCCTGCTCACACAGAGTACAGCGCTATCTATTGTATGAATAAGCCTCTTTGTGACACAGTTGAGGGACAGGTAAGGAGAAAAACCAAACAGGCCTGAACTAAATCACTCCTACTTTTTAGGGAAATGAGACTTGAGTCGCCCAAACCATTGAATTATTAGAATTTATTTTTTTCTGTGGGTTTTGCCTTCATGTCCTCACATTTTGCCAATGCAGATGAGCCTCACAGAGTATGTCCTGCATGTCAAATATTGATTATAATTCCTGTGCACAGGTCAGAACCTGATGCATGTGATGTGCATGCAGCGGTGTAAGATTCACACCAGAGACCTGCACACTTGTGAAGCTTTCAAGATGAAAAGATATTGCTCGGTTATGCATTACTAGTGATCTTTAAAGATCACATGCGGCCCCCATTAGTGTGAACCTAAACACGCTGCATGATTAGCTCTCATTAACGTGAGGTTTTCCTTAACAAGGTTGTTAGCACATCCCGACTCCATGTTCTGACCCCCCTTTTGCAGGTGCTGTCATTGCACCAGATCAGGCAGGTAATTAATCTACTTAAACGTGTGTGTGTGTGCGCGTGCGTGGGCAGAGGGGTATTAGTGGGGTTCATTAGCCCACCCTTCATACTTAACCACCCCTTTACCCCAACCCTGGTTGATCTTTACAAGACCTCCCTCCCCTCTCATTCTTAGCCCGCTCTCTCTTATCTGCGGCAGAGTTACCCCCTGACCCCCTTCAGTCCCTCTTATTCCCCCCAGAGTTTGGGTGGGCGGGGTTAGACGGGTGGACGGGTGCATCCTTCAGGGGCGGCTGATCAAAGCCACCGGGATCCCTAGGGAGGACATTTTCAGAGACAGGAGGGAATTTAACCAGCAGTCTAAGCCAGGAAACCAGAGCTGAGGTGAGGAGGCGAATGGAGGGGAGGGGGGTGGTTATTGTGGCTGTTTCCAACCCCCCCCTTCTGTAATCCCCCTAATGAGGAAGGGGATCTCACCAAGGCTGCTTTCACCTGTAAAGGGTCCTAATGTGGTTTGCATGGTGATAACTCTTGAAAGCAATTGGCTTTTTTTTTTTGGCAAAAAAAAGGGCAGAAGAAGTGTGAGATGTGAGAAATCTGTGGATTTGTAAGAGCAGCGTGAAGCGTATTGAGGATGACAGAGGCATCAGAAACAACAAAGTGGTCTCCAGAGGCTGACAATATCCTGTGTGTGTGTGTGTGTGCAGCAGTGTGTGTTGATGCGTGTGTGCCTATCTTCTGAACTGAGCCTCTTTTTGACTGTGCACGATGTAGGCCTCGGCAGCTCTGTGTGTGTGTGTGTGTGTGTATGTGCACGCCTGTACAGTACAACGACTGGTGTGTGTGTGTGTGTGTGTGTGTGTGTGTGTGTTTTGGCCTGTTGTGCATCTGTGTGGGTTCTATCACGTCAGAGACATGACAGGCGCGAACGCTGATTCAGTCTGGCGGTGGTAGTGTCTGAAAGCGCCAGGGAACCTACCGGGAGCAAATGATATTCATTGGTCTTAAACGCTCGGGTTGGCCGGCCGGCCTTGTTGCAACCACTGGTGTCATGTTACATTATGACCTGAAGATGACGGGGGACGACACCGCTCCAAAAAGAGGACAGAGAGAGAGTGAGAGAGAGAGAGAGGAGGAGGAGAGAGGAGGAGAGATGCGAGCCGGGAGGGACGAGGAGTCCCGACTGCTTGTCAGAGGTCATCTGAAGCCTAATCCACACTTAAGAGGGCTTTGTACATTTTAAAATAGCCAAATTCATCTCTCCATTCACAACCTGTAATATATTACATATTCACATCTTATATGCTACACTGGTCTGTACATACATGTATCTGTATGGTGTTGCTTATATACCATGTGCATATTTTTTTCCATTTCACACAAAAAGTCCTTATAGTGGCGTAACCCATTACGCCTGCAATTTCTGATAGAAAACCTATGACTTCTGTTTTGCTTTCAGATGAGAACACTTCAAGATGCACAAAGTCATTTTTAGTCATTTGATGACCTTTAAAAAAAATGGGGTAAAATGTTGTGTCAACAGGGGGTGCTGCACTGCAGTTCAGGGGCCGCATCCGCTGCTGAGGGCGACTCAACATGGCAAGTCCTCCACTGGTTATTTAACATATGGAAGTGTTTCACATTTAATGTATTTTTAGATTGTGTCTTTATCTGTTGTATGTGGCTTTTTTTCCCCCTCGGGTGTGTCTCTTCCTCTCTCCTCTGCAGCCTCTCTTCGTGTGTGTATGTGTGTGTGTACCCACCGAGTCAAAACAGGCGTTTGAAGCCAGTTTGTTGCGTCTTGTATCTTCTGTGCCTCTTTCAAAGCTTAACCTTGGGTTTTATGCCTAAAGACAAAATGGATTACATTTTGAGATATGATTACCCTTTTATTGCCGCTGACAGCAGGGTGTGCGCAGTGTCAACAACGATACTGCTAACATCTGTTTGAAGAGCCTCTCTCTCCCTCTCTCACTCTTGCTGCCATTTGCATGAGAAGACACTGGTGATACCTTGTACGACAGGATGTCTTTTACTTTGGATTCACTCACCTCAAGGAGATTTTTTAAGTAGTAGTGACTTATGAGCAATGACAGGAGGGTTACTCTTAAAGTGTATTCCGCTACAGATTACAAAATACTTGCTAGAACGTGTCATTTGGGACCTATGCTGCCAGATTACTCATTGTAAGTGACATATTATAAACAATTTACAGCAGTATAAATATGGCACTCATGATTTGTCTCGAGTATACACGATGTCCCACCTCATTATCGTGCTTGCAATAGCAAACTTTTACTGGAAACAGTGGATCACACCCAGAATGACCGGCATCATTCTGTGCAGAGTTTATAAACATGTGAAACTGATAAATCCCTTCATGTAATCTATTGATTTCAACATTGTAAGTGTATGCTGATTAACATCTTTGTTGACTGTGACTGTTTTGGAGTACAGTTGCTCATATTTTGTATTGCAAATACGTAACTCAAAGTGTCTCCCAATTTGGGGGTAAGTGATCAGTCAGAGAAAAGACGGCCTGTGTTGCAGTATTGATACAGTGCCATACAGTCACATATTCTCCTATGCTTTCTGTAATGAAGAGCTATGTGTGGATTGGGGGAAAAAAAATTTAAAATCTGATCTGTACAAGCTTTATTGTTCTAAAAAATATTTTTTGGAAAATAAAAAGATAAAGACAACTTTGCAGACTGGTTGGAAACCAACCAAACAAAAAAAAGCATCTGTGCCAAAGAAGAGGAATCTTTATGAAGACGAAACAATGGTGTCAGGCTAAAACAAAGGCAGTGTTTATTGGCTTGTGGCACTGAATGGCAGAGGTTTGATTGTGTGCGGAGGGGCGGGGGACCAGCTGCGTGGCTTTATAAAGACGAGACTCTGACATCCTCCATTGTCGCTTCATACCTTGGGCATGGATCGGTTTTGACAATGCACCATTATTCGCTGTCACCTTGCTCGTGTGGTCAGATAATGAGGATGTTTTCACAAGCTAACAGAGGAACAGGCTGAGAGAGCCATCAAATAAAACAATGTCATTGTGCAGCCAGTGTTTGGAGTTGCTGTTGTAGGGAGGCAGAATGAATGGATTTGTCTCCACATTTTGTGTGGTGATACAGTTTTTCTGTGAGTTGTTTGTGCGTTTGCCAATGTTGACAGGCTCAGTTTCATTCCCGGCCTTGGCTCGACTTTCTGCCAAAGCTTCTGCTGGAGTCTATTAAAGCGCTGCACTGCAGGACCTATTGCCCGAAACCATCAGTTGTGCGGATCCAGACATCTCTGGACTTAATGGGATATAGAGAAACCAAGTGGGATTCCTGGCAGAATGGAGGAAGTGCAGTGTTTGTTATATCCAGAAAATAAATGTTTTAATCTATATAGAACAAAAAGAAAATCCTTCAAAAAGCCTTCAAATCTTTCCTGTAACATGCAGCCCAGACTTCACAGAACTGATGCCAAAGATGAACAATTACAAGGATGAAATGTGGGTAAACTATCCTATCCACGATGTTGAAATGACAAATAGGTATTTAGTGCTTTATGAAGCAAGGGCCTCAGTAGGAAATCAATTCTACCCTAAGTATGATTGATTTTATCTTTTATATGATGAAGGAAAACCACATATAAGTAGTATTTAGACCTATCTTATTACTAAGCCAAGTCTAGACTCAGAGTAAGTGACTCTTCTGCTAGTTTTATGGTGAGATAAACGACCGGATTAAAGGTGTGAAGAGTCGTGAAGAGTTAAGTATTTGATTTGAGTGCGAGTCTCCTCCACCACTGCAGTGATTTACTTTTCCTAAAACTTCCCTTTCCTCTTTTGGTCAGTGGCTTTTCCCAGCTAAACCCTCATTTGTGCTGGTGTAATATAAGAAGATATCACAAGAGTCAAGATTTATTCACCTCAGATGTGTAACTTACAAATGGGATTTTGAGAACCTGCTTAAGCAAGAGTTTTATGCTCAGCATCTTTTATGAGTGGAGTAAGGACATTGTTGGAATTGATCTCAGGGCTAATTTCCAGTTTAAATCTGAGAACATTTTTCTAAGTGAGGCCCCCAGAGTTGGTTAAATCCCCAATTTGGGATTTAGCCTAATGATGGGGCTGCGAGGATGAGGGATTACACATAAAATCACATTTAGTGGAACTCCAAATGCCTCTCATTAAACTTGTTTTGAGAGATATTTTTCATTAGCTCAAGTCTGAGATCCACGTCTTTGATTCCTCGATTTGTACTTTCTTTCCGCTCTTCTTCACTTCCCTCTTGTTCTTTGCTTCACTTTTGCAGGTCTGACCTCTGCTTCGACCTCCAGATCAGTCAGGTGTATGAGTTAGCTCTACAGCTAGCGCCCCAGTATCCCTCTCACACAGTCTGTGCACGTCTAGCGCTGGCCGTTAACCCAAGCATCTCCTCAGCGCTGCAGCTGCGCCAACATCTGTGCTCTGTGTCTTCTTCGTCCGCCCCATTCCCTCCAATAACCTGCCATCCCTCTGATGGGTATGAATAAAGGAGGGAACAATCTGGATACTGTGTTGCACAACATGCCGCTGGGACAGAACACGTATCAATTATAGATTTACCACGACTCACCTTTTGCTTACTTTTATATTTGCATTTTAATTTCTCAATGGGTAAAAAAAGTATATAAAAACAGATTGAGTGTAAATCTAAAGACTTTTTGCTTCTGTTTTCAAGCTTTCATTCGTCTTGTAGCAGTTTAGATCACTGTTTTTTAAGTCTCTAAATTTTGAACTGTTTCTTCAAGTGGATCAGTGGATTTTTTCCGCTGCATTTTGCCTCTTCAGAGATACAACTAACCTGCTATGCATGTGCAGTAGTTTAAAGAGTGATTCTCTACCGAATAAATTGCATTTTTTAACATAATCACATTTCTTCTAGGCACATCTTTCTTCTGAAAGATGATAGTACAGCAGGGGATCTGCCCAGCTGGCATTTTTAAGTGTGACTGAAACCTTTGGCGAAGTTAAAAAGGGAAAACAAACATGGAAAACAAAATGAAATATGGTAGATGAGTCTTTATTACGGTCAGATCACAGCCAGAAGGACCTGGGTATGATACCGGGGTCAAACTGCAGACCTTTCTCTGGGTTTTTTCCTCTGGATACTCATTATTGCCTCTAGTTGTGTGAGAGTGAGTAGTGTTAAGGTGCAAAGCAGGTAAACTGAATATGTTTTGTTATCTCTGAGAACCACCTTGTCTTTGTTTTCTCTGCAAACATGCCGACCTGTTTAAAATCAGGTTTGGGAACCAGAACCTGTGCTTGATGCTCGACAAGGCCTCATTTGTGCAATTTATCTGTTGCATTAGTAAAATAAAGCTGTGAGTTCTAGCAGGCTTCTACAATGTAGTTAACCTTTCAAGGCATTAACTGCTTAGCATTTGTTGTGAAAGGAAAAGAAACCGCAGCTTCTGTTAAATCCTATTTGGAAATCTAGTATTTGTTTGTTGGAGGCCAAGAAAATCATAGCCTTACGCTGAGCATGATAGTGCAGTCTGTGAGGTTACATGCTGAAAAATCCCTCCAGTTCCATCTTGGCACCACACAAATTGGCATGTAGGCGGGACCATGTTAATATGGTGTGAGACTGCTAATGGCTTTATGATTGGATAATTAGAGGAAGGTGGGTAATTAGGAGAGTAGTCTGTGCTTGGCTTCCCTGTTGGAGTGAGTAGGAACAGGAAGGCTCCCTGCTGGCTGTTGAAGGGTGTTTATGTATGTGAGCGGGTAAGTGTGTGTTTTTGGATGTCATTGCTACTGGCTAATAGTATAAATCCTCGCTGTGCCAGTTTAAGATTCCAGACTTTTAAACAGGGTAGCAGTAAGTTGGAGAAAACCAAAACCTGTGGCTCCCTCGGATGTGTTGTTAATCCCATGTGACGCTGAGGCGTTTGGGGAGCGATGGGACAATGGAAAAACCCTGGTTCTTTAATAAGACTTTTTTGCTGTATGGCAAGCACAAGTGTCTACATGTTTCTTACTTCTGTGGTGTTTAATGATTATTTTAAGGCCCTCCCTCTCAGTAATTCTTGTTGTTTATTTTATTCCTTAGTTTTGGTGATACTTGATGAGGCCGAAACATGGGAAGAGTTAGAGAGGGGACAAAACTGAAAATATCATAATAATGGATAAAATAAAACAAAAATCTGACATTGCCCTCGTGGTATCAAAAAGTACTTGATGACGTCACCTAAATCAGAGTAAGAGCCAGGATAAAATATTCATCAGGATTATTTATTAAAACTTATTAGAATAGAATAAGCTCATACTGTACCGGATTAGAGAATGAGTCAGGACATTCTCCAAATTTTGCGTGATTGGACATTTTCGCTCCTTTTTCATCCTCTTCAGTTCCACCGGTCCACCCTGCTGCTTTAAGAGCGTGTTTTTAATCCTTGAGAAAATGACTGTGAAGCTAACGACTTCTCCCTCCGCCCGTCCACCATCTCCAGACATCATTAAAGCCAGGCTATAGCCCCGGGCAGCACATGAACCCGTTCTTCAAACTGTACACTTTATCCATAATTCAGCTATCTTCCCTGAATTATTCAAGCAAATAGTGGGGAAAATAATGGAGTTCACCAGATCTTACTTACACATAAAACTATTTTAATGTTGATTTGAATTTTTGAGGCTCTCTGATGTGCTGTGGGTGGGGCCTTAAGTAGTGTACGTGGCCTCCTTTGCCTCAGTCCTGATCCGCGTTGCAGGGCGGCTCATAAACACATTAGCACAGTCAGGGAGAGGTAAATAAATTACTTTAGAAATATGTACAGATTACATGTTACATGTATAGCTTTCTATATGAGGAAGGAATGAAACCAAGTGATTAGACTGAACAGATACATGTCTGTTCTTGAAAAAGAGATCATTCATTCTCTTTGCCGCACAAACTGACACCTTAACCTCTCTCTCTCTAAACATATGATGGCATGTGACGTGACACGCCACGACTCTTCCCCTGTTCGCCCCCATATACCCTCTCAACATATTAAAAGGGGGCAAGAGGGTGAATGTAAAAACGCCCCCTACTTGATACCAGGATATCAGGAAAAGGCTGAATTAACATTACTTGCTTACTTACCATACTGTAAGCCCCGGTGTTAAATCATTTACTCCCTTTGGAGTGGGTAGGGCCATGCAACTTTTATCTCTGGAAGAGAATCAGAATTCCCTGGATAGGAGAAGGGTGGCTCATGCATTAATAAAGCATACAGTACATGTTAGCACTATAACCTTGCTCAGGGGTTTCGCTTTAAGCACAGAGCGCATTACTGGGAGGTTTTATATGGTATCATATAAAAGCTGTAAGCCCCGTGCTTTAAAACACGGCCTATGGTGGTGTGGGACTGAAGTGGAGGAGAAAGCATCAGAGGGAGACTCGGGACCTGGGAGGACACCCCGGTGAATGTCCTTGGGTCATACACACCAACACACTTCTGGATATTCCCACTTGTGTTTACCCTCACTCACGGTCTTGTGTTTCTTTCTCTCTCTTTCTCTCTCTCTCTGTCTGCCTGTTTTCCCCCCCCATCTTCAATAACACACATGTATACACACACATACACACACACACTCTAGGCTACGCACACCACTGAGAGCATCTGGTATCATTTGATTTCAACATTTTCCCCTTTTAGCTTCGGCACTGCAGGAGAAGTCTCCTGTCTGTTCTCTCATGGCAACTAAAGCAGAGTTAACATGTGTAGGCAACTCAGACCACTTGGTTAAGTTTTTCTTTTTTGAATGCTGGGAAATCATCATAGTATTTTACCAAACTAAGTTAATTAAGTCAATTAATGGCACCGAGCATATGTATTTGGTGTGTATAGGGTTGACATTTTGATATTGGTTTGGCTCTTAAAATGCAGAAAAAGATGAAAGACGTCCCCATTACCCCTAGAAATTCATAAAACCTTCATATTGTAATAAAAAACGATGAAATCGCCTAAATTTGTCAAACTTTTTTTCATGGTTTCATGAGGCCAATACAGAATTAAATCACAAAGGTGTAATGGAAACACTTGTTTCACATTCACATGACACAAGGGATCACATGACCAGTTCACTTCAGGCCAGATGGTGCAGACTTTGAAGACTTTGCCTCTCCTGTTGAAAACAGGCATGGCAACAGCAGAAGCCGCACTTCAACTCACGTCATAATTCAGCTGAAACTCAAATCATATCTCCATCCATCTTCCTTAAAGTGGAGTCTCTTAGAAGTGGATTTTACATGAATTATGGGATGTCCTAAGCGATGTAATGGAAGCACCTGTGCTGAAATTTTAGAGAGATCTCCTTGGTTTCGTGAAAAACTGTATTGGCAATGCCACCATTTCGACTGGTAAACTGACCTTTTGTTCCACATGCAACAGACACACTAATCATATGCTTCAGGTGTGTTTGAACATTATATTATATCAAGGATGAAATAATAACGCCACTACAAGCTAAACTTCTTGTTATTACAAAATGAGATATACGAATATGGAAAACTAAATGTGTTGAGGTTCGACCAAAATTGAGTCTCGTGGCTTTCACTGAGATCTGTGAGTAAAAGGTCTGCCTTATAGTTGCTTAGTTTCACCATTTAACCCCTATGTCTCTTTCTCCTCACACACAGATGTAGAGGAGGAGAGAGCGAGATGAGGGACAGGGTCACAGGAGGAATGGGTTGGCGTACGTGGGAAGAACGCAGGAGAGATTGACTGGGGTGTAAAGAGAAAGGAGCAAAAGATCACAGCAAGGTGGAGAGGAATGAGGCCCAGACGTGAGAACTAATTTGACACATTTGCCCAGAATTCCAGCACCGTCTGCCACTATCAACACGTTTACCCTCTTTGTCTTGTTATTAAGGGAGATGAGGCCTCTGAGGTCTAGCATAGGTCAAGGAAGGCAGATCCAAGAAGGCGCTTTTCTACCAGAGCCACTTCTCTCTCCAGTCATCCAAAGGAGAAAAGGAGATAAGAGTAAGAGAAAGTGAGACTGACAGTCATTTTCCTGTGCAGGGCAGGGGGTAAAATGTGAGTACATCGTATGTAACCATATTGGAAGCATATGGTTTCTGTCTGCTGTCTGTTTCGATAACACCGTATCTTTATGTCAGATTTTTGTCCTTTTCCTTGTCTGAAAAATTTAATTACAGAGACAATTTCACATTCTCTTAAATGCGTAAGATTTTTTTTATCACTTATAGCTTTCAGCTATGGGGCCTGGTATAGCAGATCATCACAGATAAACACTGGACATACATTGATTTCTACCGTGTCCAGGTTGGACTCGAGAAGGCTGCCACGTACAGATTTTTGTTTTAAGTCAAACACAACACGGCTCAAACCACAGAGAGATGAAAACCGCACTTATATCAAATTTTGAGTCATCAGTTGATCCAACAGTGATAAAGTGCCTAACTCAACTCTGAAACTGTTCTCATGTACCTTCCTAAGTGTTCACGTATGAAAGTTAAATGCAAGACAACAGTTTGGTGAAGTTCAGTGACGTTCACTCTTGGTTGTGCCTCAGTATCTGATTCCTGCAGCATCTGAGCCATTTCTGATGAAACAGATGTTCCATAGCGTCTACGCAAACACCAGCGAGGAAAGAGGAAGACGCTGGTGCTGTAATGGAGTAATGGTGATCAAGGTTAATGAGAAACCATCAGCAGTTGCTAATTTGTTTTAATTCTGGTCTAGAATCGCCCGATTGACATCCAGAACTTCAATAGGATAAAATAACTCAATACCTTGAATAACAAAGTCCCTCCAGTTGACTGTGTCTTATCTTGTGAAGACAGCATGGTGTTGCATGATGAAGGAACAGAAGCACTGCATTGTACAAACCCACTCTGGAAATATCTGAGTCGCCGGTGAAGTCTATGCTTCCATGACTGCTGTGGAGACTCCAGAGGGAAACTGGAGGGGGCTTTGTTGCTGCAGCAACATGTTCTCACCAGCCCAGCCTCCTATTATCAACCTTTGTCCCCCGTAATGAGATATTCACTGTGAAATGTTAATTACTAAACACAGGACCGAGTGGCTTCCAGTGCTGACCCCATTCTGATTCAACTTAATAACAATTACTGTAGTTCCCCGCGCAAAAGTGGGTTATGAGAAAATTAGGTTGTACAGTGGCAGGCAAGCAACTCTGCGGCTGAAACAAAGGAAGAAAGAGTCCAAGTTTGAGGCGCAGTTTTTCCACTTTGCACTTAATGTCTGTAACTAAATCATAACAACGTGTCAGTCACCATGAGACGGGCTGTGTTATTTTGTCATGCCGTCAGTGAGGAGCAAACGATGCGATGACATTGTTTACACGGGAGTGATGATTTTGTTGCGGCTGTAATTAGTTGAGAAGGTGCACAAACTTATTAGCATCGCTCTGAGTGCCTGAGAGAGATAAAGATAGAAGATGTGTGTATTTGAGCGGCACGCGTGGGTCTGAGCAAGAGTGCGTGTTTGTCCGTATGTGTGCGTGTTTACAAGCGGGGGAAGACTGACAACTATTTTCTCTTGCTTGTATGGCTCTAAATCCACACTTATCTGCATGAATCCGGCCCTGTGTGCTTCTTAATGGCAAAGACCTTCTCTGTTGGCTCAGCTATGAATAACAGTAATTGTTCATCCCACTCTCCGTTTATTCCCTTTGTGCCCCTGCCAGCTGGCATCTGGTGCCCGCCGACAGTAATATTCACCCTCCATCCCTGCCACCGTGTCCCCTCCCTGCACACACACACACACACACACACACACACGCACACACACACTCAGGCCTGTACGTCGGTGGTCACATGACCCTCCAGCTGTGTCCACATGAATCCTCGGTCATAGCATGAGATTAGATGACGCACACATACACACTCGCACACACACACATTGCACATAATGCACCATAGTGTGTACACCAACGCGTGTGTATCCCACGATGCCATGAAGAGGTCTGCGAAGAGGTCATGCTAGATATACTTAGCTGTAAAATGCTGATTTGTGCAGGCAACAGACAACTTTTTTTACACAATTGATTCATGCACACACACACATACACACACACATACGGTGCTCCCCTCCTATCCTCTCAACCCACAGTCCACCGTTTTCCAAATGATCTCATCAGATTAGCCCCAGATTGCTACCTATTACAGCCTCGCTACTTATTTAGCAATTTAGCTCTGGGGAAAATTGCCCCCGCTTGATGGCTAATTTTCAGAGGTGACATTTTGCCACATTGGGCTGCAGCGCTGAGGGGCCTGTTGTTGGACAGACAGGGGGTCCAGTTGTAGTGGAGCCATTAGGACTAAATGATCCCCTCTGACTTGATTTACTGACAGGAGTCTTCACATTGTAAGCGGCCTGGACAGAGCAGCGCATGT
This sequence comes from Karalla daura, assembly GCA_029224185.1. NCBI lineage: Eukaryota > Metazoa > Chordata > Actinopteri > Chaetodontiformes > Leiognathidae > Karalla > Karalla daura. Next base: position 6,422,354 of record CM055200.1, read on the forward strand.
GAGATGAGGGAGCTGAATGGTGGTGCTGTAGTGGCCAAGACCGAGGCTGCTCAGAGCTCCACGGATTCTGTCGTAATGCACCTCCCCACCCCGCCCCGTTGAGCTGTCTGAATCACTGCTGTGGTATGAGGAGCGGTACGTGCAACATACTATTCTTCAAGATTTATCAGCTCAAGAAATAAGTGTGTTCATCATATTCTTAAAGCACGTCTGTTTTTTTTCATTTATATTTTCCGCCAAAACCGAAAGTTAGTTACTGCTGCCCAATGCCACTATGGAGTGTTTGCACATGGCTATATATATATATATATATATATATATATATATATATATATATACACATCTATGGCTATATAATTGTCATAACAGTCTTTTGTTCATCATTTTCTCATTCTGTTTTCCAAGACACAGGGGAATTGTTATTATTGCTACTACATCTCACTGCAATCAATTTTAAACAATTTTAATTAACATATTTATCGTACAAGTAATATACATAACTGAATCATCAGTCAAAGCAAACACAAATGTCTTGTTATGACTGTCTTACTTTGATGGTTGTATCAAGACAGATAGATTGCAACTGTCAGGTTAAAATCAAGTGGCATTTGTCAATATGAGGAATCACAGACAATTAAAGATGCTCAGTCATTGTGTTTCTATTATAGTTTTTCCAGAATAAAAGCAGTATTTCTTTTTAAAGAAGTACAGTTACTACTTGTAGCTGTTTGCTCATATGTTGGTTTGTCTCTATTATGAATTTCATCTGTGGCTCCAACGCTGCCAGTTTTATCAGTGGGATTCCCTCTGCAACCACCCACAACAATAATATCTTCACCGCTGATTCTGTAAGGTGCACTGGCTAATGGCATGTGCTGCACCAAAAGGGAAATGTTGTGCTGATGTGGAAGTGCATCAATAATCCCTGGTGAGTTATGAACTGACCATGATTATGGCCCTGCAACTGCAGGAAATCCGTTTGTGGCTGTAAAATATAAAACCATGACATTATAAATATGCAGGCCATTAAAAACAGCCAGCTGACATTGCCAAAAATAACCCTGACACACTGTCCAAGACAGAAATATGGATTATCGCCTAATGCAATACAATTCTCTTTATATCTTTCATGATGTGGAAAAACTCCCTCTGCTCTCATTTATAATGAATTGAAAAACCTTATGCACGGTGTGTTTTATGCTGTCCTGATGATGTCCATGGAGAGTGGCTTTATTGCTCTGTGTGTGTGTGTGTGTGTGTGTGTGTGTGTGTGTGTGTTGATATGTTTTCCCTACTTACTTTGAGATCATTTATCAGCGGGGATCATAGTGAATTTTAGAGAGGGACAGATGAGACGGACAAATATGCCTTTAATGCCATACCAGTTTTATTATCACAAAAACTGTGATTGGGAAAATCATTGGGAATTTCAGAATTGAAAAACTGATAATTATTAATTGAAATCTGTCTTAAATGAGCTTTTGAAATCCTGAAAGAATGAAAATCCGTGGAAGCACAAATGTCTTTTTTTACCCGACATTTGGAGGTTTAGAGGGTGCTTCCATCACAGTTTTTCAGAATCCAGCCGATATTTCTGTATAGGAAAAACAAGCAGGGGAAACAGTCTCATCACAAGTTCACAGGAGGTTTTTTGGAGCTTGTTATAGCACCAAGCATCAAGTTTTGCTTCGCTGAATCAGAACATTTAAAACGTGACGCCCACCCTCTCATAAAAAAAGAAGGAAAAAAGAAAAAGAAATCTCAGTCCGACGCTGTTGTGTACGAGGTGTCAGTGATAACCGGCAATTTTAATCAGGCGTTGCAAATGAGTTTTACAGGGTGTAGACGTTGGAGGGTAATTCCTTAATTATCTGAGGTCCTCACATGTTACTTGTCCCTCGTGAATGAGGCTGAGGACGGTGAAATACCGAAAAAACAGACATTGCATCCTTTTTGCACACTGATTATCTGGCCTGAGCCATTAGTCGAAGCAAAACAACGGCATTATGGCCCTAATGATGACCAATTTGTGGACCCCGAGGACCTCAGCTGTGTCCAAGGCCAGACATATTGGCCCATGATGGGCTAAACCAAGCCTATTTACCAGTGCTCTTTTCTCCCCAGCCTGTTACAGCCAGCCACACACAAACACATATGCATAATGGAGAAATAATGGAATCTTCTAATAATTTGTTTTGGCCGGGGAGGAAAGCAGAGGGATGGAGAGTCGGAGGCTCTCTAAATGACATGCCCCTGTGGCCTAACACGATTAGAATTTAAACTATGAGACCGCCGAGCCCTTCTTCGGGGGGTCGAGATGAAATATTGAGATTGCCGCCGTGGCTTTCTTGCTCTCTTCCCGGCTCGCCGCGACATTCCCTCACTCTGACACTTGTCTGCCAATCAAGTTGATGGACAGCTAACACGGAGGGGACAAAGACGAGAGTCCGCCGAGTCAGTTTGTTTTAGTCGGTGTGGTGCTGAAGGAGGTTGAGTGACACCTCGGCTCTCGGAGGCACAGCGCTCTGCTGGAGTGATGTTCTGCCTCTTCTTTAGCGGTTAAAATCAGGTGAAGGAAACGCACCGCTGCTCGGGAAGTTCACGTGAAGGCTCTGCTGTCAAACATTTCTACACAAAGACGCAATCTTGGTCTTTTCTATTGTTTATCGTTTATTGTTTCTCTGCATGCCCTCGTCAGGAGCCAAATCCTTGAGCCAGAAATTGTAACAAAAACGATGTGTTCGCAGTGTTGAGGATGATCCTTGTCATCCAGTTGCATTAGAGTGGAATTTACTCAATACACCTCCTCTCCCAACTTCATCTTTTCTATTGTACCCTGGTTTATCACATCCTGAGATTCCCACTATTACTTTCTTCATAGCTGCCCTCAGAGTACGCATCGTTTAGTGTCATTTTAACCAAACTTTAACTGGTCAAACTGATGTGCAACAGAGAGAGCTGATGACGTGTGTTGGTGGTCAGAGTCACTCTCTCCCTCCCTCCTCTCTTCTCTCTCTCTCATTCGCTTTTTCTCACACCCACACCCACACCCACACACACACACACGCATACACACACACAGAAAGTGTTTGGCACAGAAGCAGAAGCTCATAATTATTTGAATATTTTCTCCCTCATGAATAATACAAAATATTGCTTGCCGGATTGGGTGCTGTGTGTGTGTGTGTGTGTGTGTGTGTGTGTGTGTGTGTGTGTGTGTGTGTGTGTGTGTGTGTGTGTGTGTGTGTGTGTGTGACTGTAAGTATTTGCCTCATCTCTGTGCATACGTGCACCTGTGCCTACGCATGAATAGGACGCAATGAGTGTGTCTCTGCATGCATATCGATCCCATTGTTCTATTTTGCTTAAGTGTACAGATTGTACTCTGTGTGCGTGTGTGCGTGTGTGTGTGTGTGTGTGTGTCTGTGTGTGTGTGTGTGTGTGCTTGTGTGTGTGTGTGGAGGTTAAAAGGTTGCCAGTCACCATCCTCCAGGGTTCAAGGCTGCCAGTGAACATATGTCTGACTGTGTGATGTTTTGGCTCAGCGGCCATGCAGGCTCGCAGAGTGTGTCCCCTCAGACTGTGCCGCTGCCAGGAGAGCAAACACGTAGATGTGGAGTCTGGGTGAGGACCAGAGAGGAGCTGCAGCTCAGACCCAGACTGCTGCTTCTGCTGCTGTACAGCACCCTTCACACCCATAAAGGCCATAAAACTGCACTCTGTGCGCAAGAGTGTGTATGATCCAGAGTTGATTATTACACATGCTACAGCTGGATTCAGATTAGACAGAGCCTGGCTTCCTCTGGAAACGTCTTCATTTACAGTCTATTTCAGCCCTAAGATGTGAGGAAGGCCCTAAAATGTCATTGTGTCTCCATTCATATGTGTATTTCAGACAATGAAATGGCAGTTGAACAGAGATGGGGAGATGACAGACAGATAGATAGAAACTCCTCCTAACACCTTCTACTGCTCTAGATAGATAGATAGATAGATAGATAGATAGATAGATAGATAGATAGATAGATAGATAGATAGATAGATAGATAGATAGATAGATAGATAGACGGGCGGACAGACAGACAGACAGACAGACAGACAGACAGACAGACAGACAGACAGACAGACAGACAGACAGACAGACAGACAGACAGACAGATAGATAGATAGATAGATAGATAGATAGATAGATAGATAGATAGATAGATAGATAGATAGATAAATAGAAACTCCTCCTAACTCCTTCTACTGCTCCTAATAAGCCACATCAAAATGTTGTATAGCACACCATGGGTATAAAACAAACATGACCAACATTTTCACCACTGTGGTTGAGTAAAGTCGTCATCATCTGCCATGTTTCTCGCCACAGTCGGTTGGATTTGGCCGTGTGTGTTATTGGACCTCGAACATTGTCAGGCTTCTCTCACTGTGTTCCTCTTACACTCGAACAGGACTGGATATGAAGAACTCATAATCCAGACCCATCAAAAAGTAGTTGAACTTTTAAAACTTTCGACTGTGTGGAAAATTCATCTGCTGCAGTGTCTTGGTAAAGCTGCCGTGCCAGCGACAGCAGAGACCGGGGGTATTTATATCAACATCTCCTTTGCCTGTCTCATGCCGGGTAGCGTGATGGCATAAACATTTGCTGGAAAGCACGGACGATTTCTTATTGGTGCTCGGAGGGCTAAAGTTCACTCGGAGCTCACGCATCACGTTACTTGACGTCAGGATTTCACACCCCGGTTATGAGGGAAGTTCACATAAATCTCTTTACGAGAACATTGTAACAATTTGCACCCAAGAGGCCAAGTGTCTTCTCTGCTGTGACTTCATCTTGTTCTGCGAGAACATCTCTCCGTCTGAGACTGAAAACATTAGAACGTAACCTAGAAATGAAGGAGAGGATAATCGACATATCTCCTGTTTGAACTGTGCAGGTCGCAGGGATCTGCTGTCCTATCAGATTGAAGATATACAGTATGTGAGTGATCAGTTCACAGCCATGTTTGAAACTCCATCACGAGCTCTTTGGCTTTGCAGATGTCCTGTAACTTTCGGGAGTTGTCCTTGAAGACAACATGCTCCTCTCTGGAAATGATTTCCCAGACCCATTCATGCTGATATAGTGATAACTTTCACATTGAATCACTGAAAGTATTTGAATAATTACAAAGCCGCATTGTGGCTTTGTAATCACCCTTCATTAATCATCTTAAATGATTCTTCCTGACAGACTAACTGCTGATTGTCTGACCATCATGATGCTCCCATTACTGCGTAAAAACAACAGAGGGAGAATAACTGCTGATCAGCAGTTACTTTTGCATTAGATCATAGCTCTGCGGTTGTAGATATCATTACAGTTATTTTAATACGGCCAGTAATACTTAACTTACAGGGTTTATTGGGGGGAAAACCTGATTTTGAACCCCCTTGTGATTATTTTGCCACAAGAGGGGGCTAGGATAGTTGCTATGGCCCATTGTCAAAAAACAATTCTAAACCCTCTTTCTCCGCCGTGACTCAGTTTTGTGGGCAGTTTATTTTTCAGTACTTATTGTACTCGACTTTATTGGACTCTCGGAACTGTGATGTGAGTCCGATAAAAAGCTTTCCACTCCCCAGAACTCCTTCCAAACTGACGCCGCTCGTCCACTTCAGAGAGCTGCTTTGATAGAGACATCCAGGCCAGTTTTCAGTGAAAGTCATGTCGGATTTGTACTAACTTGGACTCAGTGTAGTCAGAGGAGGAGGGGGGGAGAAGAGAGGACAGAGAGAAGAGAGGAAGAGAACAGCAGAGGGGATGGCGAGAAGACAAGAAGGGAGACGTTTTCTTATTCATCTGATTCTAATTTGGATGTAAATTGCAGGCTGATGTCACGGCGGAACGGCATGTTGCTGGGTAATCACAGTGGAATCTGGGAGAATGAAGCCAGGACGGGGAAAAAAAAAACGAAAAAAAAAAAACGTACAAAAATTCTGCCGGACAGGTGCACAACAGAGCCGCTCGATAGAGCTGTCGTGTTATCTGCGCTGTCTATCTCGCACATGACAGAGCATGGGCGGAGCCGTGCAGGCTCCTGCACACAACTCAGCTCAGGCCTCAAGTTCAACCCCAAACTGCAGCATCAGAGGCCCGAGCAGCTGTCACTGCCAGCAGCTTTTCTTTGCTTCTCCTTTCCTTCCTCCCCTCTCTCTCTCTCTTTCTCTTCCTGTCTCTCCCACACATGCTCAAGCCCATTCTTATTCTACTCTCTCGCTTTCCTTTTTTCCTCTTTGCTGCGTCCTCCACCCCCCCCGACGTCACATCAGCTGATGCGGATGAAGAGAAAGATAAAGTGAACTTTTACTCACCAGCTACGTTTCCGTTGCAGTTTTCCTCTAAGTAAAAGTCATGTTTCTGAAATGCTGATGAAGCATTATCACGACTTGTAGGTGTTCCCACTGAAGGATGATTTGTGCATGAGACTCATGTGACTCATAAACTCATTCTCATTCGCGATTCATAAAATCTCGTCCTGCAAGACACACTTTGAGGCAGATGGACGTCAAAAACATTTTGCATTTCCATAGTTTCGTTAGATAGTTTAAATAGATTCTGGAAAAGGTTCAATGTCGCTCCATTACGTGCCATCTTATTCAAAGCAAACTGGTCAGGTGACATTTTAAGTCAAGTTCAGTGACACGTAAATGAAGGAAACGTGTTTTTATTACACTTCAGCGATAAACTTTTGCCCTTCTCATCAGCTTCTCTCAACATGTATTAAATACACCTCATGAGAGCATAAAAATATTTTATTGGCATTAGAAAAGTTTCTCAGCATTTAGGGATTTCCATATACTGTAAATATATACTATATATAGATAGATATATACTATATATACCTAGATATATCGATACCTAAACATGTTTAGGTTGGAGTTATTGAGCATTTCTAGGGTTCATAGCAACATGGCCACTGTAACCCAGGAAAATCAGCAGTAAGTACAACTGAGCCAAAGGAAAAACACACACACACACACACACACACACACACACACACACACACACACACACACACACACACACACACACACTAAAGATTTGTTCTAATTGTTAATCAGTGTGATGCAGCTTACATGTCAACACCTGTGGGGTTTCTGACTTCCTGTCCCCTTTTGATGATGTCAGCGGTAGATTGTGGGATTTTTCTCTTTTGGTTTTGGCCGGCGTACGGCTAAGTGACTGCGAGAGCCCCCGGTAATCCCTCTGTTCAGGATGGGGCCCGCTGGGGCCCAATGAAAGATGTAATAGGATCTCTGTGTTTGCCTGCTTCCCCTGCAGGGTTAGAGATTAACACCAGTGTCATATTCGGCTCTGTCTGCCAGAGCTGGACCTCGCTGTCACACTCCCTAACAAGCCTGAACAATTTGCAGGCTTGAGACCAAATATCTCCATAGATGATGGGTGAATTTATTCAGGATTATCTTTTTTTTTCCCAGGGACTGAAGCCTTTTTGTCTCTTGATTTTAGGTCACAGTTTTATGCATCAGCATGATATCTATCATTACCAAACATCTACATTAATCATTCTATTTTTCATGTGGACGTCAATATTGATGTTGGTATCCTGCCTTGATGCGCTGAAATATGCAAGGTTGGAGCTCAAATCGGATTTCACGTATTGATTTAAGCAAGCGGCCAAAACGGCAACCGTCATAACCAAAAGCTTCCCTCCTGTGTCTTAGTTATTTTTCCAGGTCCGCCGTCTCTGCCAGGGAGCAAAAGGGCCTCCGGCATCATTTCCTTCAGGCTGATGACGTCTGTGGAAAAACAGAACAACATGAGAGGAAAGAAAGGGCGCTGGAAGACGGCAGGCGGCGACCCGCCCGCCCCTCGGAGTCACGTCACAAGGCTCGAGTACACGGGCCGGATTAGCGTGACGTGTGGGGTGCCACTCAGCTGGTGTTTGTGTGAGGGCTCGCAGTTGCCATACTTTAGATGCCACTTGTTGGAGTGAGTAAAACACACACATCCACCCCAACACACGCGCACACACGTAGACACTTGCACACAGCCACGCTTGCCGACTTACAGACATGAGGAGAAATCAAAAAAATAAAAATAGGGAAACGCGCGGCTGCCAGGACGAGCTGCCAACGGCTCTGGAGCCACTAAAACAGCCAGCTTTGACCAGTTTCAGCAGCAGCAGTGACACAGAGAGAGAGAGGCAGCGCTGTGGATTCTGAGTAGAAACCCAGTCTGCTGCAGTTTGGCAAACCTCTGGACATTTACTGTGTGTGTGTGTGTGTGTGTGTGTGCACAGAGTCTGCAGTGCTGGAGAGGCTTCAGAGGAAAGAGAAACTGTGTGTGTGTGTCAGTGCATGGCCACAGTAGTCTGGCAAGGCAAACACAGATACGTGCACACAAGGACTTAGCGGTGGGAAAAGTCCTCTCGCACGTGCACGCACTCACTCACACACACACACACGCAGGCATGCACACACAGTCAGGAGTCAGCTGTCTACCCCTGCTTCTCAGCTCATTAAACCAAATCCCAGGGCCTGGACTGAAGAATTTAAATGAGAACCCCTCCTCCTCCTCCTCTCCACCCTGAACCCCCTCCTTTGAAGTTTTGCCCCCTTCAGATCACCATGGCTGTGGTTGCACCTCTGGCCTCTAACAGGTACAACACGCCCACTTTGTCCATGCTCGTTTGCTCGTTGCACGGCGTGCGTGGAGCACCGTCAGGTGTCACTCATGCCTGCGTAACCCCCCCCCCCCTTTTTTTTTCATCAGGGCTCCGACCTTGAGGGGTGGGGAGGGGAGGGGGGTGAATTTAGTTTTAAACCCTGAAATCGTATATATGTGTAAATCCGACAAAAATCCCCCACCCTGCCCACGTTTGTCTGTGCCTTGTAGCTCCAGGTCCCAGTGGAAACTGGATAACAGCAGTGTTTGGAAGAGCTCAGGATTCATTTGGGATAACAGGGCTCTCCTGACAGGCCGAAGGAGCGTCTCTTGCAACAGTAACCAGAGAAAAAGAGAGAGAGGGGTGAAGAAAGAGAGCAGATTAGGAGCTCTCACTTGGACGACTTGAGTTAACTGTTTTGCGGAGGAGGCTCGGTGGCCTCGCTGCAGCCAACCGCTGAAAAAAACAACCGTTTTTGAATTTCATGAGACTTTTGCGAAACTAAACTTGGAACTATCCGTCGCAACTACCCGTCGGGTTGCTCTGATTTACAATAATGACTTCCAGACAAAATAAAAAGGACAAACACACACAGTTAAGCATTGAGGTTGGTCAATGCGGCCTTATATTGTTCATGAGCTTGTACTGACTTTTTGAGTGTCCAGGAATCCTGGGCTTTACTTTGAAGGTGGAGGATGATGTTTCACATTCTGGCTGCGTTGCAGGTGGACGCTAAGCATACATAATTTGATTGAGTCCAAAGTCGAGCATCATAAAAATGTGTGGAGGCAGCTTTCCATCAAGGGCTTTGGAGTGAAATAAATACTAATGTTTATTACCTCTCTCTGCCAGAGAAAAAAAATATCCACATGATCAATCCACTTCTCTCTTGATTGTCAACAAATAATTTAGGATCATAAGCTGTACAAAAAGCCTTTTTCTGTCTTGTGTTATTCTGCTCTGTGGTTTCTGTCAAAGAGAATGTGAGGAAATAGGTCAGAACTGTTTATCTTTGGGTTTGTTTTTTCTTTTTTTGTCAATGAAAAGACCTCCTCAGAGTTGTCAGTGTGCTTACCAATAGTTTTGACAGCTGTAAAAGTCATTGAAGAAGACACAAGTGAGCGCTTTCCTCCAGCAGAAATGTAAAAATCTCCTCCTTCAATGTGATTTTTGGATTTAGCCATCATACCTTGATGTCTGTCAGGACGGCCCTTTTTTCCCCTCCATCTCACTTAGAGCTCTTTATAAAGACATAGCGTAAAAAACCTGTCTGGATAAAGAGTCGGTCTCACAAGAAGTCACACAAATAATGATCTGTGTCAGCGAGGGAAGAATACGCACCTCTGTTTCATTTTTCTTTTGCTCTCATCCTCTTTCGCTGTCTCTTTCCCCACTTCCCTCCCTCACATGTGACCTCCAATCCAACCTTGATTCATCCTGTTTCACCATTTGCCAAAATATTTCCTGGACGAGGCCATCCCTGGCTGTTTCTCTGTGGAGTAGCCTTACCCCTGAGGAGCCCCCTCCCTCCTCATCCAGGCATCATCCAGCGGCCCTCGCTCTCTGTATCAGCTTTTTGTCAGGGATTTGCCTCCTCAATCCCACAAATCAACAGAGGATAGATGCCTATTGTGCCTAATCAAAGCACTTCCTCCTGGGGTAATCCCTCAATTTGAGCAGGAAGAAAAGCCCAGTGAAGGGGGGAATGTTCTGGATCAATCCTATGAAGGGCCCATATTATACACTCTCATTTAGATTTCACCAAAGAGACACAGCCAGCCGGCGTGCTTATACCCCCCCCACCACTTTCCGACTGCTCTCCCTTTCTGTTTGTGTTTATCTTTATTTTACTCCCCTTTCTCTCGTTATTAATCTGCTTTTTTTCCCTTGTGTGCCGCTGTCAGCAAGTGTCCTGGCGCTCCGGCTGGTTCACACGTGGCGGCTCTTTCATTGCGGCTTGTTTACCCGAGGAAGGTTGAGGATGATTGACTTGTCGCTGCAGGAAGCTTGCTCGTACAGTGGATGTAGGATGACAGGAGCATCAACCTAGATGTTGCAGTCGTCGTGCGCACAAAGGCCTAGTGAGCCGTCGTCTAGGAGGTGGAGATGTAAAGACGTTTGTAAGGGGGGAGCCCCATTGGTGAACTTGCCGTATGTCATTTTGGTCATTCATGCTCAGATAAGTAGGAAACACTGCTGCTCCAATTTCTCATGCTTATTTACTGCATTTTTGAACAATTTAGGATCATGAGACGTATTTTGCCACCCATTTATTACAACCCTATGTATAAGTTAAATGTCGTAACCTGAAATCCTCCATTCGGTAATACAGAACCATAGCTGGTTAATTTCCCAGTGACAAAATCAACAAGATGCAACAATCTTGAGGTGACTCAAACATTGATAGAGGATTTGCATTTAATCACATCTGTCAGTCAAGTCTGGTACCATCACCTCCATTGTGAAGAACGCATTCAGACGACCATAAAAGACCATATGTGTAAAAAGATAAGGCGCTGTGTGGATTTGTCGATATATGTCGTTAACGCTAGTCTGACTTTTAGCTTGAGCGGTCGCGGCTCACCTCTCTTAATTGGCTTTATTGTGCAACTAACAAACATGCAGTTTTAACAGTAAACAACAAACAGATAGTGTCACTTTTCTGAATGTGTCACCTAGCGAAATGAGGCACAACACTTTCCAATGTGGGAAATTGGTACAATTTTTTTTCTTCGTCTTCTTTTTTTTGTACCGCAATGAAGCCCTTCGTGTTTTAATGTTTCAGGTGCTGCCAACACCTCTATAATAAAGCCTATAAAATTACAGCTATTTTTACTCGCCAGAGTACCAGAGCAAGTGGCGCAACAGTTTCTGACTCTCTGGCTTTCTTAATAAGTTGCTATGTCTACCAACACCAACAGATGTTTCTGTTGTGTCTGTTAGATCTTTAAGTAGTTGTTGTGTTAAGTCCTAAAGACAGCTGCCATTGGTTTCTGTGCCATGTCTGTCTTGCAAAAAGATCCCAGTAGTCATTTGGACTCATTTGGATAAATAAAGACTGAAAGTTGCAAAAACGTCATCCTAACACTTTATTCTGTGCCTCAACCCCACCTCTAACACTTACATTCAAAGACAGATTGCTCTTTATTTTCACATCTTTCATATTAATCTCTTGTCTCTGTGAATTGTGTCCCTCTCTTGTTCATCGATGCAATCCAAACACGTGGCATCAGTCGATGTCATTGAACAAAGCCGGCAGAACGTGACCTTTGTGGGACTTCTGAGGTTACTGTTCTCGAGTGGAGGAAGTCAAAATAGATGAGTGGATTAAGTGAGAGCCGGTGTCCCTGGAGACTCATTAGAATAGCAGAGGAGTAAGGACAGAGGAGAAGAAAAAATGGACAGATCCCAGCTGCACCGACTTTCCTTCACTTCTGACCTCATCACCAGAAAAGACTTAACGGATGTCCCGCCAGACAGGTAACCCAACCAGACTGCAGGAGCACCACAGTCACCCCATCAGTGCTCAGTTAGGCAGTAATAAGGTCGGTTTATCTGAGACTGGAAACACAACGCTCCAATCAATGTATTTGGTGCAAATTTCAATTTAAACACTGGTATCAAGTGTGGGTGCAACGGATTCAGATTGCATTACTAAACTGAATAGAATTAAATGAGAGTCAAATCTGACATTATTAAAAGTGTCGGTCCTTCCCACCAGCACAGATGTTACTTTTGCAAGTGTGTAAAACAAACGAAAAGTGTGAATCATCACATTAGCAAACCTGAACCATGCACTTGCTTCATGAACAAACTTACAATTAATTACTGACCAATATTGTTACCCCTTCATTTTCTGTGCATCAAAAAGTCACTTAATCAAATGCAAACTTGCCATATTATAATAATGATGATGCAACCAAGCATAATAAGTTTTTTGACCATAGCTCTCTTCAGGCTAAAATGCAAGTTTAGGATGATTGGAGACTGCCTCTAGGTGTGAGTGTGAAGGGTGTGTATCCTGCAATAGACTGACGACCTGTCCAGGGTGAATTCACAGCCCTTCCCTAAGTGCACTGGAAATAGGTTCCAGGCATAAAACAGGTTAAAAAAAAAGATTAATTACCTTAAAAAGTCACACCAAGGGGTCCTGATCGAATGTCTGTATTTGACCAAACATGCATGAGAATGTCTGCCACAACTGTAGGAAGTAGGACAGAAGTTAAACTCTTTTACATAGACTGTAACCTAAATTACTTTGAGCGTGCCTGTTTATGCATGCGAGCTCCTGTACACCGCACAGTCACAGCAGCAGTTCTATTATTGGGCCCCTTGCCCCCAGGGGTACTTGAGCAGAGCGCACGCAAGTGTCTGAAGTCCTTCTCCATCCATCCTCGCTGAGCAGCGGAGGTCCAGAGCAAGATGGCAGCCATGTGTGGCCCGGAGTGTGATGATGTGATGGATGATGTGAGTAATTCTCATTAACTGGGAAATGGTACATTAACATTTATTACTTTTCAAAGTGGCGTGATTACCTACGTTTGCATTGCCTGAACGCAGCCCTGTGTGCAGCCACTTCAATTCCCGGATTACGCTATCCTCGTATATGTCCTTTGTGAAACAGAACACACGGCTGCTTTATTTCAGCACTCGCTGGCACTTCCAGCAACTGCTGTAAAATTTCTAGTCCAACTCCCCTCCTTACAACAACTTCCTCCATTCAGAAGTGACTTTTTCTGATTTTCCTCCACAGCGACGGAGTGAGTTCTTCTAGTTACCATCTCTTTAGCCTCAGTGCATCCTCCTCTCTCTGCTCCCTGGGGCCCACAAGTGTCCCAATCCTTTCCTCTGGCCTTGGTTTCTAACCTAGATCAAATGTTAGGCTTTAAAAAGCTGAAGTTTGATGTGGATGAGCAACTGCCTATGAAACACTTTAATCCGCAATGCTGTAATGTATTTAATTTCACACCCTCTGATGGTGTTGCCCCTTCTTAGGATTACCCAAGGGAAGAAGGCGGTGGGGGCACGAGGGCATGGCGAGAAAGGGGGGGTGGGTGTAGTGTGTGTGTGTGTGTGTGTGTGTGTGTGTGTGTGTGTGTGTGTGAGTGTGGGTGGGGGGGGGAGTCACTGAAGCCCTTCATCAGAGAGAACAAGACCTAAGAAAGAGGGGAGAGAGAGTCATGAGCTACACAAGGAAAGGTAGGGAGTGAGAGCAAACAACAGGAAAAAGATGCAACAAAAATCACATCGAGGCAGAGAAACGAGTGAGAGTGAAGAAGAAAGGAAGTGATAAGTGAGGGCAGAAAATGTATTTTTAAAACCGGGGAGAAATCCCGCGGCGCAGCCGGCTTCACAGAGGAAAAGAAGAATGCCACTTTACAATTTGGAATGCTTGTATTCAAATAGGAGGTCGGAGCTTTGCAGCCCGAAGAATGCAGCTATATCTGCATTGTCACACCCCCCTACCCCCTCCCCTGCTTGGATAAGGGGAAAAGACACCCTGGCAAATCCCATTGTAGAGCTTGGGAGCTTCATAAAAGTTAAGGAGCGATGGATATAGTCTTGGCCCCCTTATGAGATGAGAATCTATCTGGCCTGGCTTCGGAAGCCCTAGACGCATACGCAGGGATATTGGAGGCAATAATTCCCCGGGACGGGAGCACACACAGGCTCCTTTATATCGCCCCCTAATATCCAATTTACGGGCTCAGGCCCTCCGCCAGAGCAGCCCCCGAGAACTTAGAATGCACAAACGCCAGCGTGAGATGGAATTAGGGCCAAGTTCTCTTTTCTTCTGTTTGCCAAAAGTTTGAGGCTTACAGAAATATGAAACTGTTTTTCTCTCTCCCTCTCCTTCCTTCCCTCCCTTCTCCTCCCCTTCTGCCCCTTCTCCCCCTCTTCTGTCCGTTAACCCAATTCATCCATTAAATAGACAAGGAACTGAAAGCAATAAATAATTTGGGCCCGGGATGGAAAATGACTTGATGTTGTGTGGTTTTGGTTAATGTACGGCGCGCCTTTCCAACACAGTGAGTAGGAAATGTTGTAAACAAGCATCACTGATTGGAAATAAGACGCAGTCGTTAAATGTATTTGGATTTCTTTGAAATTTGTCAGGCAGAGGGTATTATGGCCTTGCCAAAGTCAGTAAATAAGGGAGGTTTAATTATTTAGAGGAAAACTGGAGGGTCGAGGGGAGTCTATCATGCTCAGATGAGTGGGGATTTATTTAGGTTTTGGGTGAAAAAGTAAAAGTTTGAAAGTGTATACATGCTTAAGAGGCGTGATATTCCCCCTCTGCTGATCTCCTTATCCTCTCCTTAGCCTCCCTAAGCGGTATTTGGTGCACACACACAGACACACACAAACACACACAGAGTGACTTTCCCTCTGCCATTGCTGGATGAATCTCCTATGAACCTTGCCAGCCTCCCTTGCCTGTGGTTGTATTTACTCATAACAAGGGCTTAGGCCAATAAGAATATATGGTGATTTATACTGTGACCAGCAGAGGATTGTGTTGCCCTGATGCTTTAAGTATTTTACACTTTGCTAAACTCTCTGACACCTCCATGGATAAGAAAAAAAATCCCGCATTTTGTGCCACCCTTCCCCGCCTGCTCACAACTCCACGCAAAGCGGTAACAAAACAAAACTGATTTGAACCCACAAACAACATGGAGGCAAGCGGCGGCTCACAAACAGCTTACGAAACCAAAACATAAATCGTCAACCTCCCACCCCAAAAAAAAGAAGTATTAAATGACAAAATGGAACAACATGATGAGACGCTGATAAAATACAGATGGAAATGGTCTCAAAACAATATTTATTTGCGGCCGTATGACAGAGACCGTAGAGATGAGGGTTCACGCCATTCTCTTCCCATCTTCTACCCACGCTCAGTGCTGATTTCTTCTCACCGTGACCATTTCTGCTCCCAAACGTTAACCAAGTGGTTATTATTGTAACCATGATGACTAACGGGCCCCTGACAAAGCAGTCATTTCAACCCCAACACGATCTTTTCCTCAAGCTAACCCGGTTGTTTTTGTGCCTAAACATAACCAAATGTTAACCAAAGCAGTGACGTGTCAGAGTGGAGATTTATTTTTGAACTGATGATACAAAATTTGTTCTGGAGGTTTCAGACCGACATTTCCTCTGCCCGATTCACTGAGTAATTGAAACTAGAGGAACAGCACAAATGCAGTGAAAAAATAATTAACTATTCATCATCTTTATTATTTACATGAATCAACTTGTCAACATTTTGTGTGAAAACTGCTTGAATCATTGTGGTAACTAGTCAGCCCGAAATATTGCCAAATATTTGCAGGTTCCTCCCCCGCAACACACTTGCTGCTTTTCTCTTTCTTGTTTTTTTCAAAACTGAATGTTTTTGTTTTGAAATCTTTCAAAACAAAAACTGCTTGAAAACACAATTCGAACTCAGTGAAACTTTGACATTTCAGGCTATTTTATTTATGTTTTGCTTTCCCTGGTTGCAAAGCCATCAATCATTTATCAAAATTATCAAGATACCACCTGAGACTATACTGCCCATTCTTTTCTCCTTTATAAAAAATATGTTTACTGTTGTGTTATCCAAAAACTGGCCATTGATCTGACTGGGATCAAGTTTGGGGAGCCTCTTGCTGTGAGGTGAGTACTATCCACCAAAGGAACTTGTAGTTCTAATTATATAACAATGTCTTCATCATATTCCTCACCTGAAACTGAGGGCTTCTGTTATTCTAAGGCCATCTGTCTCCATCACCGGCCTCTGCTTAATTTGCCAGGTCACTCTGGCCAAACTCTCCAAATGGCATTGCATTTGAGAAGCCGATGCCACTATCATCCATCTACCTCCCTCTCGAAGGTCAAGCAGAGTGTGCTCAAGTCATAAAAATCCCCCATCTCATTATTTGAGCATTTCTCTGGCCGGTGGCAGGGGTGCAGTGCAGTGGAAATGGAATGATATATCGGAGCTGGTCAATAGTCGATCTATAATGACTGTGTTGTTGGGCTTTCACTTTAGAATAATTTATATCCTTCCTGATCAATAACTAATCTTGAGCATAGTCGGTGCTGAAATAAAGAGGAGAATGATGATGGCAGGGGGAGAGGCTCTGCTGGAATGTGTGGGAAACTGATGCCCCCCACCTCCCATCTCACACACACTCACACACAGATACACACACACACACACCAGCAAGTACACAGGTATCCATCCAACCCAGGCATAAATGAGTAGATCATCGCAGAGCCTAAAAAGTTTGGGCTAGAATTGTACTTTTGTAATGAGAAATTGACATTTTTTCCCCCACCGAAATTACATTATAATTCAGATTTGATTCATTACTGAAGGAAAAATTGACTTTGTATTATTGTTATTGTCCTCAAGGGTGTTCACACATCTGTACATGTCCTTGTGCACACACTTGCAAGTTCTCAAACTACCTCAGAGTGATCAAGGTTTTTGAGCTTTTACATTTGGCACCTGTGTGTTTGTGTGTGTATGTGTGTGTGTGTGTGTGTGTGTGTGTGTGTGTGTGTGTGTGTGCATGTGTGTGTCTGTGTGTGTGTGTGTTGGCCTGGGGAGCCGAGGGGGCTGAACCCTCTGCCCTCAGATTAGCCCCTGCTTGATAGGATTAGGCTCTAATGACTGGGACTTGGAAGACAAAGGGAGTTTCTGCAAAGAGGCTTAGATATGGAAGAATTAGCAGCAACCTTCCATTGCTCTTTCTTTCTCTCTCTCTTTTTTGCTTTTCTTCTGTCTTGCGCAGCCCATTCTCTCCCTCTCCTCCCTTCTTTATGACCTTTCCTCTCATTGTCTCTTGCATGCACATTGTCTCTGGACCTCTTGTAACACTGCTGCTCTCTTCCAAACTGTTTCCCTTCTAGTCATTTGATGTGTGTGTGTGTGTACACATATAGGTGTAGATTTCACTGGAGGATAAAGGGGACAAAGGCCCTAAATACAGTTGCGTAGATATAAAAACAATGTATTACACATTTGCTCTATCAAATAAAATCACATTAGCCGAGGGCATTTATTCTGATCAAATAACAGCAGCTGGACGACAACTTATAGATGTATCAAAGAAAAAGAAACTTAAAGTAGCCAGAACAGGGAGGAGAGGTGAGATTTATTCTGATATCCACCTTACCTGCTCTGTATGGCAGTCTGATTGGGCTTCTGACCAATCTTCTTGTTGTGAGGAAAGAGTTCTACCCACCAAGCTACCATGTCCTGATAAGGTCCTGATAAAGAAATATCCGTCATGTAAATAGAGACATTTCCATTTGTCTGACACCTACAATCACGCCCCATCTCCTCCTACTTTCTGAAACAGCTATATTATCATCAGCCATTTTTGTACAGACACAAGTTCTTCAAAAACTGGACTGAACTGACACTGTAATTCTGGTTCTTAAAGTCATATGTGGACTTTGAGATTCACTTGTCGAATTCCAGAGAACATCAGAGCCTGTACCTCATTGCTCCACCGGCAGAGAGTCTGTGTTTTATTGGCGTCTGGCGTGCTCTTTTTTTTTTTTTTTCATGTGTGTCACAAATTTGAGTTTTCTCTCAATAAATTTTACATTAACGTCCAACTTTATTACATGACAGAGCAGACTATGTCCACAGCTGGTTCTGTTGTGCTCTGTTCTAAAAATTCCTCTGAGCCTGGCTACGAGCCAGTCTGGGCTCAGAAACATTGTGCTTGTTTCAAATCTATGAAAGAACAGAACAGGAGCAGATGAGTGTTGCGTGTCCTCTGAGAATTCCTCACATTCATTCCAGAGAAACTACCCCGAAATGAGCTTTCAGACCTATTTGATGCGGTGGAGGTTTCAAAACCACCTTCAGTGCCGCCGCAGTGCCAATAGGTCTGGCTTTTCCCCGATAGCCGGCCTTATTAGCCTCTATGCTAAATGGTCCGATGCCCAAAGGCCCTGCTCAGGTTCTAATTGCCCTGGTCTCAGATGCTCTCCGGGAGCGAGCACCACCCGAGACACAACACAACAACGGCAAAAGAGAGGGATTTAAGAGATTTTCTGCCAGCTTACGTAAGAAGAGAGGAGAGCAGCTCCTTTTGGTCGAAGCCGAGAGGCTGATTGTGTGTTCAGTGTGTCTGCGGAGATAAAACCATCGGTGGATGAAACCATTAGAACAGTATTGCTCAATAAGCCTTGGTATTTTAATTTGGACCAGTGTTGTGTTTGCTGAGTCCCGTGTGTGTGTGTGTTGGGAGGCCAAGGCCGTGTTTGTGACGCCCACGAAGAGGAAAAACAGCGAGAGGAGGAAGACGGAGGGGCCTGGAATAACGGAGGGCGGGGCGGACGTCCAGATTTGTTTGGGAAGTCATGTATGGTGGTGTGAGTCCAAGGGCTGAGTGTTGGTTTACTGAGCCCCAGCTGGGCTTTAATCCCACCGACTTTCATAAACCTGACTGGGCAGAGCAGGCGAAAGCACTGACATTAGCACGAAGGAAGCACTGCGAGGTTGTCCACAAGCCAATCTGCTGTCAGTCTTAATCCACTTACTGAGCTGTTTATTTAGTTTCTTGCCAAACTCATGGCTCTGAGTTTATCATTCAGAAAACATAAAAAGGTCCTTTCCGCATAAATGTTACAGTTGTATAAGTAAGAATGCAAGTGGCCCGCTCTCCCAAAAACTACAGGGTTCTTCATTTTTCATTCATTAGTCACGGTGCAGATATAGGGCGATGGGTGACTCACTCACAATATGAAGGTCCCCGGTTCAAATCCCGGTTGTTTGTGTGTAGAGTTTGTATGTTCTCCCTGTTTGTGTTTTTTTTCAGGTCTCCAAGTCCAAAAACATGCATGTTTAAGGTCAATTGGACACTCTAACTGGCCCCCAGGTGTGAGAGTGAAAGGCGTGTGTGTGTGTGTCCGGCGATGGACTGGTGACCTGTCCAGGGTGTATTCCCTGCTTTCATCCTGTGTCTGCTTGGCTCCAGCAGACCCCCACATAATCCCTGAGGAAAAACCTGTGGACTGATGGTTACTTTGTAAGGGCATTGTTGTTTCATTTGGAGGTAAACTTCCCTCCTGTGTTCTCAGAAAAGCAATAAAAAAAACACAATAAGTGAGTAATTAGGGAATTTATTTGTCCTGAAGTGTTAATACGTCACTTTGATTCGCAGTAAAAGAAAAAAAAAAGGTTCAAAGCCTGGATGTGGAGGTGGGGATCTGTGTAGCAGCCTCGGTGCACATGTCCGAGGCTGCCACATGCACAAATCCTCAAAGCCACATCAACTGCGTTTACAATGTAATAACGGTGACATCATGCCGTTTTCCTAACTATCCCCGGAGTTATGTTGAGTCCAATTTGGCCTAAAATGCTTACATGCAGGCACACAGACTCTCTCTCTCTCACACACACACACTGGAGCCCAGTGTATGAAAATGTGCGCACACACTTCTCCCCTGCGTTGTACTCTCGCAGCCTGTTGGCTTTTATCTCTCGCAGGATACTAGATGAGGACCATATGCAGCTCCGGTGCAATTATAGTGTGGTGAATTGGTAGAACAACAAGAGGGCGTTTTAACGGAGCAGTAAATGCAGGTAAGGGCCTTTATTAAGTCGGATCAGGTTGCAGCGATGTTGTCAGCCGGAGACTGACGTTCTGACGGGCTGTGAGTAGCTTTGTATGTGTGTGTGTGTTTGTATTCAGATGGATTTTGTGTGTATTGTACTCGATAGATAGAGGGAAAAATCTGAGGACGCTCGGTCGTGCCACTTTCAGGGGGTTTTGGGAAAGAGGACTTTTCTTTTTTTTTTGTACCAGTTTGAGTCACGCATGCACACAATTTACCTGTCTGAACGTCTGAGGGACCCCGCATGTGATCCGTAATGAATGTGGACATGTCACCCCACCTAACAGGTGAAAGGTCAATCTCTAAAATGTTTATGATGTCGACTCCCACAGGGGGCTCAGATTAACCCGCACAGCTCCTAAATCACCGGGTTTTATATTTCCACCGCATAGAAACAATACGACTTCAGACACGGCTGGTCAAAAAAAATATTTATGAATTATTCCTGCACTTAGGTTCACTGCATTTGTCACACAGAGGCAGTAGCTACTAAAGAAAGCCAGTCTTGCATGTAAAGATTAAAGCCAAAATGAGTAGGATTTGTCAGTGGTGGTTTGTAAATGCAATATTCAAAGTTTGCTCCTCCTGTCTGGCTCCTGCATTTTTATAGCGGCTTGCACACACGCACACACGCACACACACACACACACACACACACACACACACACACACACACACACACACACACACACACACACACACACACACAAACACACACACACACACAAACACACACACAGGCTGCACAATGATTCTCTCCAATTAATAAAATGCAGTCACAGGGTCCCTGAAGATAAACAGATCACCACACACTTCTTAAGTGTTCTAAGTGACGTTATATATAGAATAGTCTCCATATGCTACTTTTATTTTTTTGTTAAATCTGACAGTCACTTCAATGAATTAATATCAGAAGTGAAAATGTAGCTTTTGCTTTTTTAATCATAAATTCAATCCTATTCTAGGAGTATAGCTGTGGAACCATTAGTCACAGGTTCAATTTTACATTAGGATCAACTGATTTATGACTGTGGGGTGTTTTATACTATATTTTGATAGCATGATGCATAGTTATGCCTAAGATCTCCACTTACAAAGTAACTAAAGCTGTTTAATTACTGTGGTGCAATAAAACGATTTTAAAAGAGAATTCATGGATTACCTAAGTAACGTATAAGTGTCTCAAAGTGGACCACACAGTGACTTTTCCAGCAGGACTGCCTGAAGTCAGAGTGCTTTGGTCTTCAGTCTGCTTTGACTCGGAGTCCAACCAGTTAAAAACAGATTCCAAGAATTTGTCAAGACTGCGTATCGTCGCCGCAGGTTGACACAAATTTCATATCAGTCTCGGGGATCAAAGCTGCGGGCTTGTGACGATTTGCATGTAGAGTAAATCAGATTTTGGTTTCGATTCCAGGATTTGGTGGAAATAAGAGGAACCGGGGACTTAAGCCCTCGCTGCAGTGGAAGCTCTGGTGGTTTGGTGGTGAGGAGCAAATCCAGGCACAAGTAATCACTGCGAAAATGTCAATCCACGCTGATTAACTGTGTCACTGTTTCTGGAAGGAGATTCTGTGTTTTCCTATTCGGGAAGTGCAGTGGTCAGCCACAGCAGCTCTGTTCCTCTGTTTGTTGGACTGCAGCAACATGGAGACTCCGTCCTCCGCCTCAGTCATGTTTATTCAAAAACCAATCTTAACAAAATTGATGTTATATAACGGGGCGATTACCTCATATCTCGGAAGGTTGTCGGGAACAGAGAAAAAACTCTGAAAACTCTGAAAATGACATCGAAACTTGTGACGGTGAATTTTTGACCGTTTTGAGCGACACCCTGCAAAAAGAGCTTTTTCAATTACTGTGTTGATGTTGATATTTATTTCAAATAGTTTAATTTTGTAATTATGACTGATCTCTTTTTAACATTTCTCTGCAACCAACAAATTAATTGTTTTTTTCCTGCGAAATATCAGACTCATCTGGTATATATATATATTTTTTAAATGTATCCAAAGCAGGTGACATAGTGGCTTGGTGAATGGAGCTCTTACAACAGGAAGGTCCCCGGTTCGAATCCCAGTCTGCATGTTCTCCTCCTGCCCGTGTTGCTACAGTCCAAAAACATTCATGTTTAGGTTGGTTCAAGTGTCTTAATGTTGTGTGTCTGCGAGGGAATTTTGTTTGTGTGTGTGTGTGTGTGTGTGTGTGTGTGTGTGTGTGTGTGTGTGTGTGTGTGTGTGCCCTGTGATGGACTGGTCCTGTCCAGGGTGTATTCCCTGCACTCACTACAGTACTGTAATGATACAGAGTGGGTGAGATGATGGATGGACAGGTGCAACAGGCCACAATTTCACACTCTTTGAACACTGAACTTCTCTGTTCCTTTGAAAACATGTACAATGGCCGTCACAGATGAGATGTCTGTCTCTGAATTACAAAAAAAAGAGGACAAAGCGCACCTACGCCTGTTCAGCGGATCTATAGAAAACAGCCACAGGTACAGAACCTCTGTGATCCGTCGTAATGACAGTGTAATGACTTCTTTCTTTTTTATCTCTGCACGGAGTTGATGTTGTGGACAGCTCCTTGGAAGAGAAATCTGCAAATTTACAGGTTCTCCCTGCATTTAGAAAACCAAGGACGAGGCAGAAAAGTGAGAGGGAAGAATAATTATCCGAGGCAGGTGTGGTATAATGTGTGATAAACAGAGCAGGAGAGAAAGAGCGACAGAACAAAGAGTATAAAGATAGAAGTGTCAAACAGTAGCGCGTGCCAAGTCGTCTGTTGTTGTCTTTTGATGGTTATGACACTTGTGATAATTAACAAAAGCTAAGTGGAATAAATTTGCAACAAATCATGCTACCTTGATTCTTTGACAGTTTGCATATGGGTTTAGAAGAACTTTTCACAGAAAACAAGTTCACTGTTCGTCTCATTGTTTGAAAAAGAAAGCCTTGGTGGATATTTCTATGGATGTGTGTGTGTGTGTGTGTGTGTGTGTGTGTGCGTGCGCGCTACACAGGAGTAGAATAATTGCTTCCATTTATTGAAGCAGAGCTGCAGCCGGCGCGCAGCAGCACCAGTCTTCTGTACCTCTGACATTTGTTGTTACGAGAGGAATTTATGCTCGGAAAGCTTCTTTATTAGGATCCCGCCGGGTCGTACAGTGCACCGAGGGGAGCTCGGAGGAGATGATGTGACCGCTGACCTCTTCATGAACTTGGGCAGAGATAACTTTGTTTAGAAGAGACGGCCGTAGGTTCACTAGCAACCGCTGCAGTCAATCAGTGTGTTTGGTAATCTGATTCAGCCCTGCCAGGACGGCCGGGTGCCCCTGCGCTGAACCGATGTTCCAGTATCTGACCCGATCTGTGTATATGTAGAGTTTAGTTTCGAGGGCCACGTTTTTTAACTCTCAAAAAAACCTGCCTTTTATGTTTGGCACGTTGTCAAAGCTTCTGATTCCTCTCATCCAGGCAGATTGGAGGACGAACCTAGAGAGCAAGTCCAGTCAAGCAGTGGACTTCTGACAGTGTTTTGACAATGATGTCTTCAAACCGCTTAACAACGTTTTAGCTAGGAGATCACACAGATCCGTGTGCTCTCGTACCGCGTCAAGTTTGTTTCTAATTTCTTACAGAGCAGCGCTGATGTTCTAACTGTTGATTGACACCTGAAGAACAAGACAAGTCGCACTTCGTTAATGACTGAATACATGCAGCTAAAGATGTGGCACTCATCAGGCACTGGACTTCTGACAGTGATATTGTTTAATATATAATAGCCATTAAACAAGTTTTTACTCTGACAAGTTTGTTTCAAATTTCTTATAGCACTTAACAGCCGGGTCTCTCGTCTATCTATCATCTGTCTCATCTATCTGGCAAAGTTTTATCACTTCTGCTGCAGTTTAATTGATGAACTATAATGTTTTCATCACAGTGTGACTGAAATACTTATGTAAGCACGTTTTTTTTTCCTTTGGTGCGAGACCGTGCTTTCTCTGTGACCTTACGTTGAGTGCATGCTTCGAGGTAAAGTTCGGTCACAAACAAAATACCAGTCATGGTTCAGGCTTTTATTCCCTACCAGCTGGTTGAGCAAGAATCCAGCCGTGATCTGCAGGCTTGACTTTGCTCTCACATCAAAAAACTGCTGCAGCCTTTACAGAAACATCAATGACCAAAAGCAGAGATTTTCTACATGTATCTTTGTTCTTTACAGTAAGTTGTGAGTCAGCTTGAGAAAGTTTTTCTTTATTTTCACAAAATTATTACTACTGTCAACTTGTTTCCCAGGTAATGCACGTACAGAACGCTCCCACTGTGCTAATCCTTGTAATTGTCGTATTCACAGTGTTCTTGTTGGATCAGAGTTATTTGCCAGGAGAACACTATTTTTTTCTGCACCATAGAAGAAGCCACAATGACAATAGTCCTTCTATTCTATTCTATTCTATTCTATTGTATTTTATTCTATCAGAACTTATGTATGTGGTTGTTGAGGAAATGTAAATTCTGGTGGATTCATGTTTTTCAGACGTTCAAAAGAAAAACAATATAGAAAAAAAGCAACAAACAATGAGAGAGAGAGAGATAATCTCTACATCATAAACACATAAATAATAATATAATAATAATTTTATCTCTGCATCACTCATATATCAGATCCACCTTTGCATCCAGTTCCATTATTTATCCATTTAGTCTGTTGCTTCTGTAAAGTCGTGTAATATTTCTAAAATGAAAGATTTGTCTTTATTTGCACAAATTAGGATTTAGGATCTATCTCTCTCTTGATGTGAAATGAACTGACCCAGAACACATCTAAAGACAATCAGAGGTGACTTGGAACACTGTGGTGTAGCATAGCTCCTATACACAGAGCAGACAGGCGCCTGAAGCTTTCTTGTAGCTACTGTTCCTCAGCAGGGCTGGCTGCTTTATTACCACTAGGCTATGCTGTGCTCCCAGGCCACTGTGCACTCCAGCCTAAACTCACACCCATCCAGGAAAAGATGAGTCTTCACACCTCCTCTGCAGCCTTCCCTCACTCCTCCCCTCCTATCACTCTGTTTTTACCCCCCCTCCCACCCCCCTGGTTTTATAGCCGGGCTCCAACACCCAGCTTTTTCCACTTGTTCTCTCCTCACCGTCATCCTTCATCTCTGTCTGCTCTGCCGCCGCTCTCCTTTTTTCTCACTTCTCCCTCCCTCTCTCCCTCTTTCTCTCCCTCCCTCTAAGGTGCTGATCAATTCACAGTCTCCCTGGGAGGTGTGAGAAACCCCCTCTCCTTCCCCCTCTCTCCCTCCCTCTATCCTCACCCATCCGCCCACTACAACCACCACCACCGCCACCCTTACTTACCCCCACCCTGAACAGATACCCCTTCCCTCACCCAAATCCTTCACCCATGGATTTTTTTTTCTTTGGGGGTGGGGGTGGGGGATCTGTGCGATGATGATACATCTCCTTTTCTCCCCCTTCATCCTCCTCGCTCCACTCCATCCTCCCTCAGTAGAAGTGTCTGCAACACCATTAGCACACCTGAAATAATAGCAGCAGTGACAAATGCTGCTGGAGGGAGAGACACTGAGAGAGAGAGAGAGTGCAAGAGAGAGAGAAAGAGGTAGATATCTATCTGTGCGGTTAATTCAGACTCAGCAGCCTTTCAAAGTAAAAACGGAGCTGCTGACCCAGTGGCCAGTGGCACAATGTGAAAATTGACTGGTAGCATTCAGCACAGCCATAATCACAGACCTGTGTGTGTGTGTGTGTGTGTGTGTGTGCGTACATGCTTGTCCAGGGTTATAATCCTTTATATATATACATATGTGTGTGTGTGTGCATGTGCTTCCTTTATCACATACTTCTCACCGTATAGAAAAGCAGCTGGTCGCCACATATTTGCCTATAGGTGTGATGCGCTGGATGTCAGTGGGAACTGTCACATCCAGGCAGCTCTCATCTGCAATCGGGGCCTCCTCGGTTTGCAGCTCTTCATCGTGAGTCCACATGTTCACATTCATGCAACACCCACATACAGACTGTTGGGAGAGGAAACAGCAGCAGCAGCCGCGGCTTTCCTACTTTTAGGGCACGACACACAGATGGGGAGGAAAGATGTCAACATTTCTCTAATTAAATCTTTGTAATGTAGCTTAAAGTGTACACGGATAGAATAAGAGTTTGCGACACAGTATGTCTTTATATCCTTGGCCATCTCCTTTTTATTCTTTGTATTTTTATTTTGGCAAAGCAGGGGAGGTCATACAGACAAAAAAAACATGAGGCAAACAACAAATGAGGCAAACAACGAATTTAGAGGCTGAGTCAGCACTGTGGCGCTGAGCAATAAGTATACGAGAGAGAGTTTGGAGAGTTAGTCATTAGTTATAGATGTACTCTGCTGCTATTCCACTATACTATACATATAGATACACGATACAGTACTACTAAACATATAGATGCAAGTGTTTGTTTTACAGAAGTTTGCATCTAGAAGTGCATGTTGTTTGTTCATTATGTTTGTGACCTACCTCAGTCTCCTCATCCTTCATGTTGTTTAACAGAATGAGAGTCACGTTTACTGCTGAGCAGATACACAACGACAGTGACAAAGAAATAGTTTTGGGAGGAAATAAGAAAGGTTAATAGCATAAATTAGCAGCACAGAACAACAATACAAATAACGTTAAAAATAGAGGTGTATGGAAAATAGTATAACAGTTTCAAACCAGAACAGATATAAATAGCCACTCTGTACATTTCCCCCAAAAAAGCAACAGACCAGGAGACAACTCACTGTGTTATAGATTTTATAAACATGTTAGAAGACGATAGAATAGAAGTAAACAGTTGCTTTCTTGATGGGTTCAGACAGTTTATTCGGCACTGAGAGCAACAAGATGGAGGTGTATCCCAATAGTGAAACTTTACGGTGCATTTACATTTTTTTTATGTACTCTTCATCTTAATCATTTGAGCAACGCTCTTTCTCCCCACCTCCTCCTGCTCTGCTGCCACATCCTGTAATTCCCAAAGGCTCCAGTAGAAGGCGCACATGATTAAGCATTAATGCGTGTGAGAGTAGCTCAGGATGGAGGGAGACCTGGGCCAGACTGCAGGATCCAGCACCAGTGGAAACTCCCAGAGGAAGGAGCTGCACTTGATCAAAACTCTGCCTCATTTCATTGTTTGAAATGCACATCGCGATGCATTGCGCTACTGCAACTCCACTCAAAGTGGCCACGAAGCGGAGCATTTTCCAAGATGTTTTTTTTTGATCCACTTCTCTATAATTCCGTTCTCGAGATATTACAGCCTTCATTACTAGATTAAACACTCACGTAGCCCCATCCTGTTATAATAGGTCTAGACAAAGTGTGTGTTTAAACAGCACAACATTCACTAGATTTTCACAAATTGGTACAATCTGATTGGTGCACGACGGGCGTCTTTCTTACTGGACTCTGGGTGTTTGCAGCTCCTGGTTCTAACTTCTAAAATACATCTGCGAGGCAACGGGAGCCGTTTACCTATGCCCCGTTTTCTCTCCTCTTCCTGAATAATTTCAGACCTCGGCCTGATGGCTCCGAGCAGACTGTGATGTACTGCTCGTTTCATAGAATTAGAAAAGCTGCGAAAACTCTGCAGCAAGTCCGTCCGTCCATGTGTGTGTCTGTGAGTATGAGTGTGTGTGTGTATTTGTGTGTGTGTATGTGTGTGTGTGTGTGTGTGTGTGCGCGCGTCGGTGGCCTTCTTTGCAGATCCCAACACGCTTGAAGCGCAGACCTGCGGGGCTGCAAAAAGTTTGACCTCGGTTTGACTCCTCAGGCGGACACACACGCACACGCACACGCACACACACGCACACACACACACACACACACACACACACACACACACACACACACACACACACACACACACACACTTATTTTCTTCTCATATATTTGTATATATTTTAACTAAACAGTCAGTGCATTATTTATTGCACCATTACCCGAGCTAAAAAAAAAAAACAGGTAAAAGAACCACATGTGACAGCCCGACGCGCACAAAGCTCAGATCTCGAATTTCGGCGTCTTTTTAACGGCGGCTGCGAGAACTCCCTTAATTTTCTAACAGCTCCATTTGTTTCCCTGCGCTCCCCAACCTGCTGTCCGTGTACGTCCAGCCGTTTGAGAGTAATACCTGCTGATTTTATTGCTTTAAAGCGGATTAAACAGAAATGACGGGTCTCTGCCCCCCCTCCCTTGCTTGCTTTCCTTCCTTGACCCTCACCAAAGAGGAGAGAAAGTGCAGCCCCCACTTTGCTTTTATAGACTCTAATTGAAGCAACTTAATTGCTTTATAATGCCGGTGTAGTTATTTTACAGTCTTTCATGTTAATTTAGCTTTGCTTTCTCTTTCTCAATGACCCTCTAAAATTTACTGTGCCGTGTGGCTCAGGGGTAGAGGGGGGCTGCTTTATAATCCTGTTTGCGTTCCACAAAAATCCACAAATTTTGCCGAAAGTGGATCCTCCTTTAATCAAAATATAGCTTGCAGAAAATACCGCCTTTAAATTCTTTAATATGCCGCAGAGAAAGTGAGCAGGAGGGCTTCTACTCACCCATAAGTCACTGAATGAACGCACCAGACGCTGTTTCATCTCGGGTTTTCTGTGCGTAAAAGTCCGTGCGTCGGTGCGTCCTGCGCGGCTCCATCCTCTGCGCAGCCCGGAGCGTCTCTCTGGGGCCGGACAGCAGGGGAGGCTTTAATCCACTCTTTTCACGCGTGCAAAAATTTGTCCCATCGGATTTTTTTTGTGTGTTTTGCAACCCCGGAGAACACCGCGGAGCGTGTGGAAGCCGCGCTGTCTTGTCCTGACACCGTTTTCTCGGCACCGGGGGCGGATGATCGATGGGTTTACACGCAGCAAAGACGGTGGAAAAGGGGGGAAAAGAGCCCCTTCAAACAGGCTGTCACCGACCACTAACCCTCATGAGTTTAATAATAAGGCACACGCTCCCTCTGCTAGTGTGTGCTGTGCTGGGGAATAAATAAAAAGTTGGAAAACAAGCAGGAAAGTGAACAAAAAATGATCTCAAAGTAATGCCATTCATGCAACTTATCATATTTTATATTACCTCACATGCCAGGAAATATATCCTGAATATTTCATACAGATTTGGAGATAGTTAAACTTCTTAATTAAAGAATACCTCAATACACTAAATTAAACAAGATTTACGCACGTTTCCATCCGGACGAGGAATCAAATATAATAAGATAACGCTGTAAATCCAAACTGTTGTCAATTTACAGCCACGCATTACTCCAGTCATTACTTTTCTGAAAATTACATCCAGAATCCCAAGTTCTGCCATAAATTAAAGCTCATCAATATTTGACCAAACTTTTACAGTCTCTCCGCACAGCAACAGCAAGTCATTATAGATAGTATTATCATATTATCAAGAGAAAGAGAGGGAACAAAAGTGGAATCTAAAAACTTCTCTGGGAGGAGGAAGAGGAGAAAGCTGTGTTGGATGGAGATAGAGCTGAGTGCTTGGTTTTTTGGTGAAGTTTGGGCAACGTGTGAAAGGATTAAGTCAGAGGTGCGAGGACTCCAGTGTGTGTGGTTGTCTGTGTGACAGAGAGACAGAGAGAGAGAGAGCGGGAGAGAGACATATAGGTGTACCGGTCAAATATTCTGCCGTCTTTGCTGGATTTACAGCCTGAAGTGTGTGTTTTTTACTCCTTTCACGGACGCTGTTTTTGTTGTGCGCCCCTTCTCCAATGTGGCCTAAAACCCCTCATCAATCAGCCCCCGGATCGATCATGCTCTGAGCCAATAGGGGGCTCTCATGGCGGAGCCTCGCTGCGATTGGCCAGTCCGGGCAGACTGGAGCGACCCATTCCGCTCTGCTGTGGGGGTGGTGGAGAGAGAGAGAGGGAGCGAGAGAGAGAGCACTCACGCTTTATGTGTGTTATTTACACACACTGTAACACACTACTGTAACGTTTTAATGACCTGTGCCAGGATCCAGAGCCACAGTATGTGTTGATGTGCAAACCGATGAAGCTGCTTTTGCGATGCAAAGCTTTAATTTTAATAGAAAACAGAACTCAGAAAAGAACTTGAGGAAAGTTTTTGCTGTTTTTTTTTTTTTTTACAACTTCCCTGTATTCTTTTATTAAAATTTACATACTCCCATGCAAATGTTAGGGGAAATAGGCTGCACATAAACTAGACTAATATCCAAGTAACATCCATTAACATCCAGACCTGCAAAAGAAAAAAAAAACCCTGCAAGACTGGGTGTTTGCTCTGCAGACATTTTGTTGACTCCCAGACGCTGAACATAACTGTGAACATTACATTTCACATTTAGCAGTCACTTTCATCTGAGGTGACTAGCATAGCACTCAAGCTACATTACAAAAGAGACCAAAACACAACCATAAATACTGCTCCACACTCATCATGTCGGTGCAGCAGTGTAAAAAAACAGTTCATTCTTCCTTTTCATGTTGCTAACTAGTGTATAAACAACATGAAAAGGAGGAATGATACTGCTTTTAGAGCTATAGCACAGCACAGAAGCTCCTATTTCATATTTTCTATAATAGCCTGATAGCTTGCACATAAGGAGGCTTGAAAACCTGTAGGACTGGATGCTTGCTCTGCGGACATTTTGTTGACTCCCAGAAGTTGAACCTGACTGCGAAACTACTACAGTGAACAATGCATATTACACCACAACTGACACATTCAGCCAAAACGACCAGAAGGAAACACATTCAAGCTACATCACAAAGAGACCACAGTTTAGCAACACATGTTGCTCTACACTCTTCAGACTGCCATCGTAAATTTTAAATTCTATACAAAAAGAGATAACAATAGGAGACTGAAGCTGGATTAGCTGCTTTTAGACCTAAACTGAGAATATTTCTCATTTCCACTAATAGCCTAATAGCCTGTACACAAGCAGACTGAAAACCTGCAAGACTGCATGTTTGGCTTGACATTAAGCTGACTCCTAGAAGCTGAAGCTGACATACTACTTTGTGAAGCTACATGTAAATCCATGCCATGTGGTAAAAGAAAAAGGAGATTAGTCCATTCTAACACAGCTGCAGACCTACATCATAGATAGATAGAATAGTAAAGAATATCCTTGAGGGTTAGCAAGTACTCATTGCAGGAGTGCAAAATACGACTGGTGCAATAAAGTTCCAGACTATAGTATGTGAAAGAGACAACAACAGTTGTGAGAGTACAAAGATGTTGGTGAGGGCTATGATATTTATTATATATATTATTCCCACTACAGGGAATTCACTGTTATAGCCACTAAGTGGACTAGTCTAATTTTAGACTAGATTTTAGACATATATCATGCTTTCGGTGACAAATAAGAGGGTTTTGGGATAAATTCTAGACTCCTGACAAACTTTAGACCTATGTTATGTTTTGGTGCCACATTGGATATTATAACAGTGTTTCTGGCCCAAACTATTTTAGCTCTGTACGACTAGAGAATCACAGTTTTACTAGATTTTTTAATGTCAAACCTACAACATGTGTTTGGTTCCAAAACAGTAAACAATAAGATTAAATCCAGTCCAAACTCCTACTCCAGTCCATACTATACCTGTCCACTCCCTCCCACCCCCACGCAACACACACACACTCACCCCAAAAGTTGAAAGATGTCTTAAATAACGTGTTAATAAAGTGTTTACAATCGGAGACGTGCGTGACACCGGGGGGATGCAGCGGTCCTCCCTCTCCCTCCCACCCCCCTCCTCTCCGCACCACTTGCTGCAGCCCGGCTCGTTGTGTAAGAAGCGACCTGTTATGGCCACCACTACTTCCGGGTTTCAGCAGTCTGGTCCAGATCCTCCTCCGCTCCTCCTCAGCTCAACACACACATCCATTGTGCGCAAACGGGGCAGGCAGGCGGGCAGGCAGGCAGGCAGGCGCACACACACACACATACACACACACTGACAGACTCGCACACACATGCACACACACACACGCACATGCAGCATCGATCGTGGCTCCTTTAAGAAAAGCCTAAGCCAGAATTATCACCCCACCTCCTCTTGATCTCCTTCTTCTAGACGCTTTTGCATAAGAAAATCAAGCCGGGAGCCGAGAGTGATCAAAGAAAAGCAGAGGAGAAGCTGCTTCATTTTTTAAACCAGTGATTGTGACCATTAAGGCTTCGCCGGTGCGAACCCCGTGGAGACGCGCATCGGACCATCATTCATCCGGCACTTTTTATTCTGACAAGACGCCCTTTTGTGACTGACAGGCGAGAGAAAGCCATGAGACTCTGCAGTTTGCTCTGAGAGGGGGCTATTTTATTTTATCCCCATCCTGGTTTCTTCCTCGTCTTCTTCTTCCGTTTTTTTTATATTTTCTGAGGGGGGAAAACAAGGGAGCCCCCCTTTCCGAGGATAGCCGAGGAGCGAGTCGCCGCGCCCGGGGCTGAAAGTTGCGCAGAAAGCGGCGGAGGAGCTGGCTCCCTCCGTGCAAGGACCACAGATTTCGGGATTTCGGGAGCTGAAACATCTTCTTCTTTCGGATTTTCTTCCCCCACTTTTTCGTCTCCACCCTGGCCTCAGAGGGGATTTATCTAAACTGAAAGGACCAGGACCAGGGAGTCACCAGGAGGTGTTATGGCGCAACGGGTACGTAGGGCAAAATCCCCCCCTTCCTCCCTCCGTCCCTCCGTCCGTCCAAAAAAACAAAGTTTGTCCACTAACTCTGCTGTGCTTCAATGCAACCCCGCGCTGTAACGTGGCTCAGTGACACACACACTCATACACACATACACTCTCTCTCTCACACACACACGCACGCACAGACGCAAACAGGGACTCCAAACTTTCTCCGGACGCACGGGGAAGACGCGGAGTTTTTGCGGGGTTTATTTTGCCCTTTTTTGGCACCGTGTTTTACGCGCAGGAGAAGAAGCGTGATCCCACACACTCGCATCGGCCAGATGAGTTATGACAGGGGGTAGTAGGGGGAGGAAGTAAGGGGAGGACTGGAGGCAAAACAAATCTCTTTTCTTTCTCGGGCTGCAGCAAATAAAGTCTAAAAAATCCCGGCTCTGCACCCCTTCCCTCTCCCCCCAAAAGCCGTGAAATGTTACCGGATAACACACAGCGAGCGCCGGTTTCATTCACGCAGTCCGGGACTCGCTCCGGTGTCGTCCCAGTCCCTCGCACCACGCTGCCCGGGCTTTGCACCTCTCTGCCTCTGCAGACTCCAGTGATAACGCTTTTCACTCCTTTTCCCACTTCCACACGGCACAATCAATAATTCAAGCCTCCCTATTTCCACCTCTAAATCTGCGTTATATCCCCAAAAAGCAAACCTCGGACACAGATTTAGCATTTTTCTATGCGCAGTTAATGAATTTGTGCAGACAAACCCACCGTGCTTCAATATTTAAGTCCAAAAGTGGCACGTGGGGAAAAGTTTGAGCATGCAACTGCACAAAAAGCATCGTCTGGTTTAGCTGTATTTGTTGCAGGACGTTTCACACTAATTGTGACTCGTTCAAAGGAGAGAAAACGTTGCAAGACATTTGCTGTCGTGCAAACGGATGCTGCAGAAAAACTCACTTTTACAGTATTTTTTTGAACACATGGGAATAATACAATTAAATTTATTCATGTCTGAGATAGCTGTGAAACAAGAGCAAGAAGAGCAAAAACTAGTTTTCACTTCTGAATAAAAACTGCATTTTCCCCCTTTGTAAGCAACACCCTGCTTTAACAACTCCATAACACTATTTCTCTTTAAACAGAAGAGAAAAATATGCAAATCATTTTTTTTGCATGTGTTACGTGTGTCAGTATTGTAAAAGAAGCTGACAAAAAAGACATTTATTCAATGGATTAATTGGAAGTTTTTTGCTCTGTTTGCACATTTTAAAACTTCTACTGCACTTTTAGATCCTACAGAGTTAATAAAAAAATTAATAAAAAGTTGCACTCATTTTGTCATGCGTGTGTGTTCACTGTGTGGTATGTGTGTCCCATGCAGTACGAAGACTTGCCCCACTACGGGATGGACGGGGTGGGCATCCCCACCACCATGTACGGAGACCCGCACGGAGCCCGCTCCATGCAGGCGGTGCACCTCAACCACGGGCCCCAGCTGCACTCCCACCAGTACCCGCACACGGCCCACACCAACACCATGCCGCCCAGCATGGGCTCCTCCGTCAACGATGCCCTCAAGAGAGATAAGGACGCGATATACGGGTGAGTGGGTGCCCCGTGGTTGGTACCCCTGGAGTGTCTCGGGGTGCAGGGACTGAGGGTGCAAAATGGTGCAAAGTTGTGCAAAGAAAGGTGGCTGCGCCTCTCTATGTGTGCGTGTGTATATGTGTGTGTGTGTGTGTGTGTGTGCGCGCCACACTTAAAAAGTCAGGCGTAATACTTGCAGCAGTGCAAACATCAGAGCAGAGCAAATATAATAATAATGGTAATTATAAATAAATACGTGTGTATTTATTTATGCGAGGCTGCTCTCGCTAACGCCCTGCTGTTTTGTAGAGCACAGGAAAAAAATAATTATCAGACCAAAGAGACACTTTAATTGCAGCGATCTGTAATTTTAAACGTGTGTGAGTTTCTTTTCTAGTTTATATATATACACGGGTAAAAATAATTACCCTCCCTCCATCCTCCTGTCTTCCCCTCTCTCTCTTCCATGCAGCCATTTTAATTAATTGTGCGTAATGTGTCAAGCACCGGCAAATTAAAAATATATCACCTTTTAAAGGAAATCCCACATACGTTTTTGGAGGTTTATTAATTCAGCCCAGTTGACTGGGAAATAGAATAAAATGTGAGCGTCGTGTTTTCACGCGCCCAGGCGCAGTTTGCCCAGCTTTGCTCGCGTTACTTGCGTTAATTCTGACGACTTTTGGTCATAAATAAAAGTGAGCACGTTTTGCCCAAACACACATACACACGCACCTACGTACACACGCACCTAGGTATTAAGAGGGTTACTTTTAAAATTGTAATACACCATCTATTACAAAATGCATGCCCTAATAAATGTCATTTATCGTACATCTTGTCAGATTAGTCAGTGTTACCTATTACAAACACTTTGTAATACCGTGCTACAACTCTTACGTGTGTGACGCTCAGTTATTCCCTAGATCTCTCTGCACGACTACAAACTTGTACCGGGACGGACAGTTTTGTGCAGTTTCAGTCGATAAAATCCCTTCGTGTAACCCATTAATTCCAGCAATGTAACTGTATTCTGATTACAATCTGTTTAAACTGTATCTGTGCTGGAAAACAACACGCACAGACACGCACGCACACACACACACAGACACACACATACGCATTGGACTGCCGGAGACCTGCGCAAGAAAATGTGTTTGACTGACTCGAAAGCTTTTATGCCATTAGGCGCACCTAGATTTAATCACCGGCGCTGCCCGCTGTTTGCAGCCTCTGCATAATATAACTGCGGCTCCCCACGGGCGGGTTTGTTGTGCAGGATAAAATCCAGCCCCGGAGTATATCCTGACCCTGGCGCTGTTCTCCCTCTCTCTCCCTCTCTCTCCCTCTCTCTCCCTCTCTCCCTCTCGCTCTCTCTCTCACCCCTCTGCTGACATTTGCTATTGTGTGTGTGTGTTTTTGTGTGTGTGTGTCTGTGTGTCCGTCCCAGGCACCCCCTGTTCCCCTTGCTTGCACTGATTTTTGAGAAATGTGAATTAGCGACGTGCACCCCCAGAGAGCCCGGGGTGGCGGGAGGAGACGTCTGTTCGTCGGAATCTTTCAATGAAGACATAGCAGTGTTTGCAAAACAGGTCAGGAAAAGTTTCTCACTCCCCCCGTTGTTTTCATCTTCTATTCTAGTGACATTATTATTACCCCCCCCCCCCCCCCCCCCCACTCCCCTTGAAATCTGCATGCTCTCCCAGCCCTGACTCCTGTGCGTTGAAGTTAATCCTGCAAAAAAGGAGAAGCATAAAAGACTGATATAAATTATATTATGTCACATATATAAGAATGCGTGTCAGGTCTAATTGCAATCTATAAAATAATTATATTCCATACGTGAAAAAAATGCTGTTTTCTGCTTTTAGATTCGGGCAGAAAAGCCTTTATTTTCATCGAATCCAGAATTGGATAATCTGGTAAGATGCACCACGTTTTCTTTTTTCGGAATAAACCAGCTGTTGTTTGTTTGCATGATTGTTGTCTCTCTGCGCATGTGCTGCTGTGACATACAGGCGCAGCGTTTGGAGGTGATGTTCCTCCTGTATTTTGGGGAGTGTGTGTGTGTATGGGGGGCTGTGTGTCTGCAGATGAAGGCACCCCCCCAACACACACACACACACCCTCACTCACACTGTCACACAGCTGTCACACACCCTCTGAACTCTGCCTGCAAAGTTCTCGCTCTCCTCCTTCCACCACTAGTTGGTGCCTAATAGATCTGTGACTCTCAGGCTTTATTATTCCAGCTCCATATTGCAATAACGTCCCGAGTTTAATATCAGATCCACATAAAACCCATTCACATG
Source organism: Karalla daura (assembly GCA_029224185.1). NCBI lineage: Eukaryota > Metazoa > Chordata > Actinopteri > Chaetodontiformes > Leiognathidae > Karalla > Karalla daura. Next base: position 6,459,242 of record CM055200.1, read on the forward strand.
AATATATATTTTTTTCCTTTGCTCGTCTGCACTCACTTGTATGGAGAAAAACGTGCCTGTTTAATATCAAGACAGAGATGTGAACGAGCAGCTCATTTTTTATTGTTATTTTAATTTTTCAGATGATTCAAGCCATTCAAGTTTTACGATTTCATCTTCTGGAGCTGGAGAAGGTAATATTCACCACCGTTTTCTGAGACCTATGGGCTGTATTTTCTTTTGGAGGGGGGTGGGAGTGGGAATGGGGAGGGTGGGGGGGGGGGGGTCTTTTTGCGAGTCGGTTATAATTAGCGTCAAAATCAATCTCTTGCGCGTCTAATCACGACGCAAGCTGTTGCGGCTGGAGCGGAGATTTCTGCGGCCAACATGTTTTAATGAAGTTTAATGCTGGCAGGGGTGAGGAGACAACCAGGGGGAAGTTTTGCGGGGTTTTCTTTTGCGGGAGGGCAAAAGGCCCCAGGCGGCCATCTGTGGATGGATGGAGTGAAAAGGAGTGGTGGGAGTAAAAAAAATATAAAATTAGATCGTATCAGATGGACTGCGGTGACCCTCCTTTCCAGAGAAGCGGTCGGAGCTGTGAAGAACTTGAGAAAAAGTTGCGCAAGGACGCGCGAAGCCAAATGACGCGCGTCAGCTGCGCAGCTCCTGGTCTCATCCGATCTCCTTAAAAAAAGAAAAACAAAATAGAAAAACAAAAAACAACGATCGTTTATTTATTTATTGGGTGAAATGATACAGTTTACCTTAATACCCCCCATCCCCCCACCCCTTCCTCACATACCCGGGGCTCCGAGATGAATTTAACACGCGTGTTGAGTGGATGCTCGCCCCTGAGCCCTGTTGTCACTGTCAATTTCCAACGATATCTCTATTTTGAGTGGAGAGAGAAGAAGAGGAGGAGGAAATATTAAAGTTACTGTCGCAGCACCGGACACCAGCCCGGACTGTGTCATCTCTATTGCCAATTGTAGAATTTGTAAAGCTTTCCCGTCCTCCGATAATAAATACTGTGAAGTAGGTTTTGTGCGTCATGTGTACAGTGGTGTTTGCGCGTCGGAGCGGGTATGTGTGTGTGTGTGTGTCTGTGACATTGGTGGTCAGCAAAAGCTGCTTTCCACAGGTTTTTAAACACTTTGATCTCAAGTGAGACTTGATTTACTTAAATACTCATTACTGTCTGAACTAGGCAGAGTTTCTAAGGAAACTTTCCAAGGATGGCGAGACGTGTGTGTGTGTGTGTGTGTGTGTGTGTGAGCGCGCACTGTTCCCGTTGCACATCTGCGATGATGTCCCTCTTTTTGGGGTGCGTATGTGTATATGACGCCCCTCTCTCTCTCTCTCTCCCCTCTCTCTCTCCTCTCTCTATGTAGGTACACGAGCTGTGTGATAATTTCTGTCACCGGTACATCAGCTGCTTGAAAGGCAAGATGCCCATCGACTTGGTTATAGACGACAGAGAGGGCGGCTCCAAATCAGACAGCGAGGAAATCACAAGATCATCAGTGGCCCTTGATCAGGTACATCTCTCTCTCTCTCTCTGTCTCGCTCTCTCTCTCTGTGTCTCTGACTGTATTTGGTGTGTGCAGGCTGTGTATTGGCTATTGGTATGTTGGGTACGTTATTGGAGACGTGTGTTTTTTTGTGTGTGTATGCGATCTCTCGCTCTCTCGCTCTCTCTCTCTCTCTCTATCAATATGTGTGTATGTGTGTGTGGGGTGTTGTCCCTCCTGGCTATTCAGCTATTCTGGGTCACTTACTGCGCTGCGCCCGCTATTTGCATACGATTAAGGCCGTTTTACATTCCGTCCATCGGAATGAAAAATTTTTCAGAATAATGTTGCTATTATTGGCCCATTAAGACTTGAACCCGGAACCGACCTGGGAAGATTAGCTGGAAAAAAGGCATCGCCATAAACTTGACCTGCTTCATGTCGATTTTAATTTAGTGCCTCTCTCCATTTCTCTCTCTCTCTCTCTCTCTCTCTCTCTCTCTCTCTCTCTCTCTCTCTCTCTCTCTCTCTCTCTCTCTCTCTCTCTCTCTCTCTCTCTCTCTCTCTCTCTCTCTCTCCCTCGTTCTCTCTCTCTTTCTGTCCTGTGCTGTGCTGCTGCTCTGCACACTGTGGCTTAGGTGCCTTGGTTTCTCCACTGTGGAGTTCACGGTTCATTACACGTCTTGTCAGTATTTTTCCTTAGACATGAGTGCACATTGTTTACCGAGACCCCCCCCCCCAATCCTTCCCGCCGCCCCCCTTTTCAATACCCTTTTTTTTTTAAACTTTATTTTATTTTGAAAAGTCAGGCAGCGCGGCGCAGCGCAGCGGGCATTTAAAAGGTAGATTAGGGAGTGTTTCCTTTTTGTGCAGATATCAAGAGATAACCACAGCCCTTCATTATGTGCTCCACTGACTGGAGGCACTCCGGGGACATTGTAGTGTGCGCACAGGCATGACCCTAATGGTCCATACACTGCAGTTAAATAATGATAACAGCAGCCCCTGATTAGAATTATGCAAATCTGGATTTCCGGCCATTAATAGCTGGAGTCATTTGCGTTGCAGGCGATGAGACTGTGTTTCAATAAGTTAAAAACTATTAAAACTATTTTTTGGAAGCCATAAGCTGCCGGTACCGACGAGGGAAAAAGAAATCAAGTGTCCAAATTAAAGGGATTAGTTGGATAGTCCGACATAAAAAGTAATGAAGCGATTAGGGCTAAATAATTTAAATCCGCGGACTTCCATATGGTTGAGTGGCTGGTCTGAGGCAGCCACCAGGCTTTTATGTCCTGCGCTGAATGGGAGCACTGGGAGCTGGGACTGGGGGGCCCGACTGGGCAGGACCTCCATCCCCAGGACCCTTATGACTGATTATGGAAATGAGAAAAGATCACCCGGAAGATAATACTTCATTTAATCCAGGAGCAGAATTAAATAACACAGACGCCACTTGTGCATTTAAGTGTCTCTTTGAAGGGCTTTGTTGTACTCTCGTGGGGATTCACTTGTCAGAAGTTTTTCCTTTTTTTAAACATATAGACAGATAGGTCAGGACGAGGAATGGATCTGTATGGTATGTGGAAATAGACTGTTTTAAAACCCCTGGGTTTCTAGGTATATGGAGGAAATTATGTTGTGCTCGGGGCACTGATGCAGATCTTTAATTGACTGTAAGATGAAGACATGGCCTATTTTAATATAATGATGGTCCCTGCATATAGCCAATTCAGGGCAAAAAAAAACTACATAAGCTTCTGTTTACTCTGATATGACAGAATAATACAAATGGCCCTACAGGCATCACTTGCACTTCGAAGGCAGGGAAAACTTTTTGACAGATGTGTAATATTGAGGGATGGGCTGATGTTCCAGTAGGATAACATGCAGACTGTCCACAGCAGCAGGCTGTGTGTAAATGGGCATATCCAAACAGGCAGAGGATGCATGCCTCTCACTGCTGAATACTCACATTGTCAATCTAATGGCAGCCCGCTTCATAACTTACTCGGGGCGGCTGAATATATATTTCTTGAATTTTTTGCGGGGCTATTTTTGTGTGACATCTTATCTGCAGTTGTTAGGCGGTGACATCCCTAACGAATTTGCGTTGTGTGTGCATTATCTCTTTCCATATGTATTTTTAATATATGCCCTCGGGCATAAAGTTGAAGTGGACTGGAAAAAAAATTGCTGAGAATTTGCACAAAAGAACAATGTTAACAAGACGGAGAAAGAAAGCAGCAGAGGCTCATTTATTCATAAACCAATTTATTCCAGTGAGGCGACTGTAGCAGAGGAGGAGAAAAAAATGTCAGTGGAGGAAAAAAAAATACTTTGAATCTATTAAACTCAACAATTCGACTGACTTTTCTTGCTGCATTATGCGCCCTTGCGTCATGACGGTAATTTTGTGAATATTCTCTCTTTACGTCGTTTTCTGTCAGTGCAGGCTAGTATGGCGTGAGCGCCCCTCTGAAAAGAGAGAAAGAGAGAGAGCAGAGCTGAGAGGTGAAAAAGTCAGAGAGAGGCTCTGTGCCGGCTTGTGAATGCAGCCCAGCCAGTTTAGGCTCACCCTCCTGTGTTTGTGCGTCTCTTTTTGTGTGTAGCTGTGTGTGTGTGTTTGCGCAAGTGTGCATGCATCTGTCTACAAGTGTATGCATAGATGTGTGTTTGCCTGTACTGCTGTGCGTGTGTGTGTGCGTGTGTGTGCACGTGTGTGTGTGTGTGTGTGTTCAGACTGGCCTGATAAATGCAGCACCCCCCTCAGGTGCTATGTGAGTGGAGTGACTGGTTAGCACCAGTTGGACTTTCTTAACCCTCTCCCTGCCGCTCTCCCTGGAGAGCTTCCCCGCCTCGTTTGCCTAAAATTCTTCACTTCAAGTCGCCTCCATGAGACATACACATCCCGCTTATTTCAGAGCTCAGCTGCATCGAGACATGAAAAGCGGCAATAAAATCCCATTACTCCGAGTGAATTTTTGCCAAGGCCTTTAATGTAAAAAAGGCTTGTGTCCTCGCTGGATGTGGCTACGTCTGCCTCAGTATCCTCGCTGTTGTGGCAACAGTGGCTCTGCTGATTGCGTCCCTGTTTGCCTGAAGAAGCGGAGGAGGTATTTCCACGCTGCTGTACGTCATTTGCACAGTTGCCTTTAATTGCGCGGGGAGGGGGCGCAGCAATTTGCTAATGAACTCGGAGGGCCCCGGCTCTCTCCGCTGTAGAGCAGAACACTACTAATAGCTAAAGCTGAGGACTCACTCCAAGTCTCAAGAGCTCCTCTTGCTTGATTGAGCCATGCAGGCTGAAGTGGGACTGGAAATAATTGAAATTTCCTTTAAAAATATTCTCTGCCTGCCTTTTTTGTGGGAGAGTCTTAAATGATTATGAATGCTCGGCACTTGATTTGTTGAGTTAATTTGGTGGAGAGGTATTTTAACACTTCGAGAGGTTTCGCAGCACAGACATTTCCAGCTTTTTTTTTTCCCCCATCGCTGGTGAAGTCACACCGGAAAAATGCGAAAATGGCCTGCAATCTGAAATAACATCTATACGTTTGGGAGCCGTTGCTGTTTTCCTTATGTCCGGCGCAATCTTTCCTAAACAAACCGTGTCTGTGTCGGCGTATGTTGTGGTCACTGTGTAAGAATTCACCCTCGATAGCGCTATCAGGGTATCTTTTCCCAACAATTGGCACTGTTATGCTGTACAAGAGCTGGTTTCCAGGTCAGTGAGACCCAGCAGTGTTGGTTTAGGTAACTCTGGCGGTCAAAGAGTGACCCCCCCTCCCTTGCCTTTTCTAACTCAATGGAAACCCTGACCACTGGGGTCAGCCGCTATTTTCCTAATCAGTACACCGCTATCACTAATCTATCCGTTTCTCGTTGAAGTATGGATCGAGTTACACCCGACTTCACAGGCGTGCACACTCTCTTTCTCCCCCTCACACTCCCTCTCGCTCTCTCTCTCTCTCTCACTCTCTTGCTCTCTCTCTTACAGTGGCACGCTGCTGATCTTAAATACAAACTTTTGAGTCATGGCGGTGATTGTTGGTAATGGCAGCTTTTGTAGTTGAATAGAGGAGAGGTTTGACCCCCATTCGCCCCCCCCTCCCTTACTCGACACCCCCCTTGGCTCCCTCCCCCCTTTTCCCCTCTTTTTTCCATTGGGGAGTGAATGCAGGACGGCTGTTAAGGATTCAACAAGTGATACAAAGAGAGTGACCACGTGACTCGTGTGTTTCTTACCCTCTTCATTATTGTGGTGGAATAGCAAGTAGGGGTGATTCTGATTAAGCAAATCAAGGCCAGTGTGACTTCAAAGAACGGGAACATCAGGAGCTTCTTATATACTTTCATATATAGTTTCAGATTTAGTTTTTCTGAGATTTATTTGATGTTTTCCAACCCTGCGGTGCTGCTGTGAAACTAGCACCGGGAGGAAACCTGCGCCATGTCACCGATACTACTATTGTGATAGCTTCGAAATCTCAATCGCAAATAAAGTTCTTGGCTTGTGTCTCGTGTTACTTATGATGGGCGGCCATGTCTGTCCCCGAGGCCTGCTGTGGTTTCTTTGGCTAAGTAAACAATAACCTGGCTTAACACATGTGTACTTAGCTAATGGAAAGTTCCTCTCCCCCTAAACCCCCTGTGAGCCTCTGACAATGGCCGCCGTCACAAACAGGCCGTCTCCAAGGGATCCGCCGAGAACATCCCGAGCCCAGCCGAGGCTAGGCTAACGAAGAAACCGCAGCGAAAACATGTCATTAAGAAATTACGCCTGCCTTTTCATTCACGGCTGAAAAAAAAGAGAAAGAAATATGCTTTGTTTGGGGTTAGATAGCGTGGAGGGGAGAGCACTCGAGTTAATGTTTTTGTTTGGATCTCAGCTCGCTAAAAGAGTAAACAAGGAGTGGAAGAGGCCGCGGTGAAAGAAAATCAGTTTGTCAGTTTCCGCGAGTGTCATCTAAATGGACTTTGAAAGCTCTGGTAATTATCTCAAACATGTAATTATCTGTGGTTGTCTCTGTGAGGTTAACCCACCGGTTTTTATGCAGCCGATTGAAGAGTACCTGACGGCTATTCAGTGTAGCATACTTTACTTACTCAAGAGACCAAATCCAGTTTTCTCCCTCACCCCCTTCAGCAATTATAAGGTTATTTCTTCTCTCTTTGTCTTTTGTCAAGAGTTAGGGAGGAAGGGGAGTGCACAGCAGAATGGGAGGGAGGGAGGGAGGGAAGGGGGGTGTCTTTTGCTCTCTCACTCCCTTTTTTTTTGCACCACGCATACCATTATCAGCCCCTCTTTTCACTTCAGGAGCACTAATATCGCAGCGAGGGGAGGAGAGGGGTGGAGAGAGCCGAGGTAGTTGGGCCGAGCACTTGCCTGGCCGGTTATCAGAGAGGCAGATCCTGCTTTATCTAGTCACAGTGGAAAGCAAAGTAAACAAGAGTTTACAATAGCTGGCCTTTCAGCCCCTTTCACTAACAGCTTCCCCAGCAGCGTCGGGCTGAGTGGGAGAATGTGTCCGGAGTTATTGCGGTGCCATCTCGCTGCTGCAACACATGGCATTCTGGCAGATTTCAAGTGGAGGAAGCAGCGCTGTTGCAAAGGTCAAAAATGGTGTTAAAGAAAACAACCGCAGAGAACAGATGCACCAAAGCATTCTGGGGGATGGAGTAGCCCAACTGTCATCTTTGATTCAGATGTACCACCGTTGAAGAGTCCGTGTGTGCGTGTGTACGTGTGTGTGTGTGTGTGTGTGTGTGTGTGTGTGTGTGTGTGTGTGTGTGTGTGTGGATTATTTGGATATTTATGTCGGTGCCGTTAAGTATGCACATATGATTATTCCCGCACGCTGGCTGGCACGCAGCAAAAAGTAAATATCCATATCATCACAAAAGATATTTCAGAGTGAGGAAAGAGTCGGCTGTGAGGGAGGGAGGAGGGCAAAGCACAACAACCTTAACCATTTTTCTTTATTATTGCAAATGAATTGGCAAGGCAACATTTCTTGCATGAGCGCTTGTATGATATGGAGGCCCTGGCACAGCGAGAAAGGGAAGCCCCCCTCTCGCATCTCAGACGCACCACAATGAGAATGCATTGGATTGGAATGCCTCACCGATCATAGCGGAATCAGAATTTCCAGCAAGGAAAATCTTTTCACGGCGAATTAGGGGAGGCGGAGGGAAGAAAAATGGTAATGAAAAAAAACGAGAAGAGGGGGAGAAGAGGGAGAGAGAAAAAAAAGAAAAAAAGGTATGCACGGCTCGCAAACAGGGTTCCCTCGGCTTGGCGCGGCAGATTTAAGAACTTTAGCTAAAGCTAGGCAGAATAGAATGTGGAAAATTGAATTTACTAAACAATTAAGCATTGAATTAATCTACATCCTGCACACGGGGAGAGCACAGAGCGTGAGAGGGAGAGTTAAGGAGAGAGAGAGGGAGGGAGAGAGAGAGAGAGAGGAAGAGTGTGGTGGCTCATTAAGGGGACATAGAATAAATCAAGTGTGTAGCTATGTGAGCAGAGGGACAGCTCTCTCTCTCTCTCTCTCTCTCTCTCTGCTCTATGCTTTCTCTGCTCTGTGTTTATGCATCTATTCATCTTGGGCATTTACATATCCCATATTGTGAAAGTGGACCTACATGGTTTGCCTTAGCCTTGTTAGCACAAGGGGTGTGTGCGTGTGTGCTTAGCTTGTCTTGCGGTCAAGGTGTGTGCTTTTGTTCAAGAGGGGACTGCGAGTGCGGTGCTTCTGTGATGTGTTTGCAAAAGGTGAATGAAAAGTATTTCTGTGTGTGTGTGTGTGTGTGTGCATGTGTGTATGTGTGCACAAGCTAAGTGACCATAAAAGTGTTGTATTTGAGCGTGTGGGTGTGTGTATGAATGCTGGGCGGACTGTGTGTACTGGTATGTGTGTATGTGTGTGTGTGTGTGTGTGTAGGGGGCTTGTGTGATCTCAGCCGTGTGTGTATTAATTGCGTGTTAGATCAGTGCTGGGCCTGTTCCGTCCAAGGGCGGCCTGTGATTATAAATAAACTCCCCGTCCCCGCGGAGATGCCACCAGGTCCTGTCTCAGCCCCGCCCCCTTTCCCATGGGGCCTCAGCGGCCAGCTCCCAGCAGGCAAAGCGCTCTTTTGTTCAATTACAGCTAATGCAGTAGTTTGCCATTTCCCCCTCCACTTTCTAATTATATTTTCAAGTGGAATTTGTTACAGAATTAAAACAAAAAGACAATGAAAAAAAATCCTTTTTGTAAGCCGTGGCTCTTGGGTTTTTTTTTTTTATCTAATACTTGCTGTTTGACGTCCCCCGGGGTGCTGTGCTATTCTTTTTCACGGAGCTCTGAATAAACAAGTTCTGCTCGTATTTAAAAGCTGCACTTTCGGAGGAGCTGGCAAAAGCCAGTGTTAACTGTTTGCGTGCCGAGCATGTGGTCTGGATTACCTCACTTCTGATGTTCTCTGGAGTTACTCGGTCATGCACGGGTGTTTCATTTTTCAGCGTTCTACGGTCAGCAAAAAAGAATTCGGGGGGAAAAAATGAACGTCTCGGTATCTTATCACCGTTAAAATCCGCGTTTATCTACCCAATCCGCATCCTAGTCATGCCTTTGTGCAGTGACTTTCCTTTTTAATGCAAAGCCTCAAAGCCTAATTTAGAAAACAACGATTTTATCGTCCATGTAAGCACTGTATTATAATTTCATAGCCCAGGAACATCAAACGGGCTCTAATAGAGCCCAAATGTGTTGAATTTGCTGACTTGTATTTTCTTTTCTGTTATTTTATTACATTTACATTTTGTTTAAAACAAACCCTGCGTCATGAATTAATGTCTCCAGACTTTTGCTTTTTTTTTCTCCAAAATTCTAAACTAAGCTCCAAGTCCTGCTCGTAGAGGCAGCACTGTACCCCAATTGAAACCAGTTGTTCCCTGGTGTGTTTCTCCCCTTTCTCCCTCCTCTGCTCCTCCTCCTCCTCCGCGTGGGTTTCTATCACTCATTTCGTCACGTAGGCCTAAAAGCGTGATGCAAACACCACATTGCCCCTTGATATCTGCTTCATTTGATTTGACAGAGCAAAGATAGGCTCAGGCAGAAGGCAGAGAAGGCTCCACTGTTACTCTGTGTGTGTGTGTGTGTGTTTGGTTTGTTGCATTTGTTTGTGATAGCTCGCTGTGTGTGATGAGACATTAGATTCCATTTCCCTCTATTTTGAAGTCTCTTTTCCCCCCTGTCCTCGCTGCTAATGTTGCTTTTCAGAGGCACTGAGAGATAAGAGGTTACATCTGGTTGGGTTTCAGTAATATGTAGCAGCTTCGAATGGGGCAGGGTGTGATCTCAGTGTGTGTGTGTGTATGCACATACAGTATGAGTGTGTGTGTGTGTATATGTCACAGACTGTGTGTCTGCGCATTATTTGTTGTGTGTGTGTGTGTCTTCCTTTTATCCTCCTGTCTGGACCATTTGCTCCTCACTGTCCATGTGCAGCTGACACTTACACACTCACACACACACACACACACACACACACATACACACACACACACACACACACACACACACACACACACACACACAGCTTACTATATATAAACCCAGGTCTCCTGAATCTTTTTTTTCTCCCCCCTCAGCTGCTTGTGTTCCTGTGTTATTTTTCTCAAAGAGAGAGGAAGAGAGAGAAAGAGAAAGAAAAAAAGCTACTTCTCTGTGCTGTAATACCTTAACTTTTTCATTTTTTTTAAAAACATTTTTTTCTTCCATTTTGTGTTTGAGGAAAGTCTGTGGGAAAAGTTCTGCTTATTTGGTTATGTCTGTGTTCTGGCTCTGCTTCCCAGAATGAAATTTAAATCTGCATTAGTGGGATTGGTCATCCATTTTTTTCCCCTTTTTGCTTCATATTTGGACAAAACGCAGTATTTATACTTATGTAGCAATACTGTGAGTTATTTACCTCTCTCTGCTCCACTCTCTCTCTCTCTGGTCTGCTCTGCCTGGATGACATCACTCCCTGGCGCTGGCTGCGGCCTATCTTAAGTTGTAGCTGTTTTGTATTTTCATCTGCTAGTGGTTTGAGCCAAATGGAGGCAGCCGTGGATTGCATGCCTCAGAAAGCTGGGAACTAATACAACATGTTCGCTTGCTATTCGTCTCGGCCTTTCTCTTCATCGAGCCCCAATAATCCTGATTGCATAAGATTGTTGCAGGGGTGCACAGACACACACAGACACACACACAAACACACTGCGTGACTGTGCTGAGACTTGGCAAATGATGAATTTTGTTTGGAGTTTGTGTTTTGGTGTGCGCTTTGTGTATTTTAAAAGATGAAAATGGGATGTGCATGCCTAAGAAAGTAAATCAAGAAAATAATCGCAATTGCTTATAAAATCAACACAGCTTGTGTTTGAGGGGAAACAGAAGTTGACTCTCTCTCTCTCTCTTTCTCTCTCTCAGACGTCCTGGAACAGAGATCACGACGACACGGCGTCCACACGCTCCGGGGGAACGCCGGGGCCGTCCAGCGGCGGACATACATCGCACAGCGGCGACAACAGCAGTGAACAGGGTAAAGAGATCCCCCGCCTGCGTGTTTCTTCTCATCAGTCAGGATTTCGGTGCTGAGCGTATTACATCTGCTACATTATGTCACGCACACCGGACCAGGTCCGACGAGCTCAGTCGGGCTTGTTTGAGGAGGTGTTAAGTTTTCGCAGCAGCTCGGAGAGGTCAGAGGTCATAGTCGGCTGCAGAGGAGCAGGTCTGGACGACCCGAGCTATTTGGCTCCGGGGCAGGTTGGCAGGGCTGAGATGGTCTGGTAGATCACTCCAGGGAGAAGTTTCCATCTTCCTGGCAACTGAGGAGTGTTTTTTGAGTTTGCGCGCCTCTGTTCCTGCTATATAGCGTATGCTGTTCTGTATAACTCGCTTCCAATTGGGTGACACTTCTTTGTTTTCTGTCATCTTGGATTATTTTCCTGAGGATAACAGCATTTTCTCCCCATTGTCACCCGAGCCCATTTAGTATTGTTGGACCCACTGCGTTCACGTGTGTGAGGAAATATAGGCCCGTAAAACAATTTCAGATTCCTCAGAGGGTGGCTTTTTTTGATTTTATAGAATATAAAAATCTCACATATTTGAGCCTCCATCAACTCTTATTAAGAAACAGTCACTTTGAAGAACGCAGCTGTTACCATAAGACACTAGCTCTATGCGCTAAGATTCTCATTTATCTTTCCATACATATTACGTTTTGTCTCAAATTTCATTTCATTTAAAAAAGTGTCTGACACCTTAGTTTACACTCTTTCCTCGATCAGCCGACTATGCTGGGGCTGGATGTGTGTGATTTCTAAGAATATGTGTGTGTATGTGTGCGAGGGAGAGAAAGAAAGAAAACGGCATGGTTAGAGGTGGGATGGGGGTGGGGGTGGGGGGGGGCAAACAAACTGTAGGCAAAAAAGCAACTTCATATATTATTGAAGGCGATGTCAAGGCGAGCAGTTTGCAGGGTTGCCAGTGCCAGGAGGCAGAGCCTGGGTGGGAGCAGAGAGCGCCGCCATGCCTTCCACTCCAATGAGCAGCCATTTATATAGTCAACACACACACTCTGTCTCTCTTTGTCTCTCTGTCTGTCTCTCACTCTGTCTTATCCTCTCTCTTTCTGTGTCTTTCACACACATTCTCCTCTCTCTCTCTCTCTCTCTCTCATACACACACACACACACACACACACACACACACACACACACACACACACACACACACACTGTCTTTCTTTCGCACTCGTCATTAATGCTCTGCAGAGGAGCCGAGGGAGCGAGAGGTGAGACACGAGTGGAGTTAAAAATAAAAAGAAAGACAGATGATGTGGAAGAAGAGGGCAGACTGATAGAAAAGGGAAATGATGGAAAGACAAAGCAATATTGTGTGTGTGTGTGTGCGTGCATGTGTGTGTGCGCACGCCTCTACCTCAGATGACTAATGGTCTGGGGCAGCCAGGCAACATCTGATTGGTCGCTCTAATGAGCGTGCTCTGTGTCGAGTTTGGGCTCCTGCTTCTGCGACCTTTGCCCTTTATTGACCAAACTGACACTTCATTTTTCACATCTTTCCAATTATAGGCCCAGTCCTTTACGTCGGCCCGCCTCCACTCCCTCTCTGTCCCTCTCTCATCATCATCATCATCATCACCGCCATCCCTCCGTTTCTCTCTCCCTCTCCTCGCTCCCTCTCTCCTCAACCCTCCCCGGCTATTGTGGGTTCTTGTTTGTTGTTGAAGTTCATTAGAGGGTAAAATGTGGGGTAGTGTGTGTGTGTGTGCGTATACATGTGCCTGTTTCATGTATGTATGTGTGGTTGTTGTGTGTGTGCCAACTCAATGAATGAGCTGCTTTGAAGTGATAGACGAGAGCTGGAAGTGAAACATGATGCACGGCTGCAGGTAGCGGGGTAACCTCTGCAACATGTTTGCCATTAGATAAATGGTAAATAGTAACATTAGTTTAATTAGTTATTCTTTTGCAGCCACCTTTGATTTCAGTTTCATTGGAAGAACCAAACCAATACAGTTTAGATTTTTTTGTGCCGTAAACACACTTGATTTTCAGCTTGAACAACTTTCATTAAATCTTTTTAACAATCAGTAATAAACACCTCTGCATACACTGTAATAGTTTGTGTAGTTAATAAATGCTGACGGATTGATTCATATGGCTGAATGGGACAAATCCCTGCAGTCACATTGCAAAAAGTACTTTTTCACATGCTGTCCACATACTTTTGGCCATGTCGTGCATTTTTCTCTATTAAGGAAAAATTTGCTCTTTAAAAATAAACAACTGGAATTTGGACCGTGGGCCTTTCTGTGTGGAGTTTGCATATACGTGTTTTATCTAGTCACTCGGTTTCCGCAGAAAGTCCAAAAAGATGCATCTTAAGGTCAATGGGACACTCTAAATTGCCCCAAGGTGTGAGTGTGAATGTGAATGTGTGTGTGTGTGATGGACTTACAACCTGTCCAGGGTTTATTTCCTGTGCTGGAGAAGGGCACCAGCAGTCGTGTGTTACAGCTGGTAAGATAATGGATGGATGAAAAAACAGATATTATCAAAGAGCTCTTTATTTTTTGCCTGATTGCTGCCTGTTTGTCATTGCTTTGTCAGTGCCTTTTTATTCGAACATGTGTTAACGTGCGTGCACACACACACATGCAGACTCACAACGAGTGTGACGCATAAGCATGCGGTGACAACAGTAAATACCGGAGGACATCTTGGACCGGTTTCAGGTTTATATGGGTTAAGAGCTATCACTGCCACGTCATATTGGCTCCGGCAAATTGTGTGTCAGTCACTTCGTAATCCCAGTAAGCTGGTTATTTATCTGTTTGGCACTTTGCTCGCTCGCTCCCCGACAGTTTTGCCCTGCTGTCTCTCCTCCCTCTTTCCCTCTCTTTCATCTTCGCATCCTCCCTCTTTTCTCCAGATTTCCCCTGTCTCCCACCTACTCTCGCGTCTCCCTCTTTCATTTCGCTCTCAGTCGGCTTCTCTCCTCCTGTGAACCCCCATGCTTGTCTGTCTCTCCTCCCCCTTTTTTCTTCTTCCATGCCTCCCACTCACTCTAAAACACCTTTGTTTATCCTTCTTCTTCTCTCCTTTTCTCACCTCTTTGTTGCTCTTTCTCTCCCTCTGCTCCTTATCTCTCTCTCTTTTGCAATTTTTGCATCTCTGTTTCTCCTTTGTTTTTAATATATCCACTTGCCTCGTGCGTTTTCCTTTTTTGCTTTCCTCTCCCTTCATCCATTTTTCACTCTCTCGTGTATATCTTCACCCTTTTCTCTTCTTTTTCATCATTGTCTCTCAATTTCACTTCCTTGTTCCTTTTCTCTTTACCTTTACACTTCCTTCTGCACTTTGCTTCTCCCTCCTTTCCCATTTCTTCATTGTTCCTTCTTGCATTTCCCTCCACCTCTCTTTCTTTCTCCCTCTTCTACCTTTTACAGATTGCTTTCTCACTGACCTTTACCTTTCTATCTCTCCCTTCCACTTTCTTCATTTTCCTTCTCTCTGCCCACAGAGCTGCAACGCTAATGGTTATCCTTCTCTCCTTTGTTCATTCTCTCCTTCTTGATCTCATCTCTCCTTGAATCCATCCCCTTCGCTCCTTCTCCCATTTAGCTGCCCCTTTTTCCCCTCCTCTTTTACTTCATTTTGTACTCTCTCTTTGTCTCTCCATCTTTTCCCCGCTCCTTCCCTCCATCATCCCCCTGCAGCAGAGTGAAACAGCTTGGAGGAAGGATGCGGGATGGTTGAGGGCCTTTCACTAGTGAACTCCAATCTCCTCTTTCAACCTTTTTTTTTCTGAGGCTATTCCTGATACAAACACATGCTCCGTTCTGCCCTCTCCTCCTAACGGTTCACTGCCCACTGGTTTAAAAATCCCTCATCTCTACCCGGAAACGTAGCATTCACTCTCTTGAATCCAAGAATTGTGAGGAGGGCTCTGTGTGATGTAAGATCAGAGGTCTCCACCGCATGTACTGCTGAACTAGATTTCAGGATCCATCCATCTTGTCCATCCATCCATCCATCCATCCATCCATCCATCCATCCATCCATCCATCCATCCATCCATCCATCCATCCATCCATCCATCCATCCATCCATCCATATACCCATTTACTCTAACACTGACACTGAGGAGCAATTTAGGCTCTACTTGACGTAAACATACATGTTTTTCAACTGTGGGAAGAAACTGGAGTACCAAAGAAAAACCCAAAGAAAACCCACACAGATTTGGTCTGACTGAGATCTTCTCCCTGCGTGGCGACAGCTTGTTTCACAACTGAGTGGAATTCAGGAAGAAGATGTGCATTCTTGAGGCAGAAATTCAAAGAGCTTTTACTCATTAGCAGGTATTTGCATTGACTTGACAAGGAGAATGAGAGCAGCTTAAAAAAATGGTTTTATTTTTGCATGTGGTGACAATGCTCACATGCTGAGTTCTTAGTGATGGGTGTTTATGCTTTGACCACAATGCCGGTGGTATTTTTTAGCACTGAATTCCATTGGCAGTCATAAAAAAATGGAGGGAGGGAGGGAGGATCACATTTGCTTCACACATGTCATTATAATCAGTCCTGGGTGTCTCCTCTCTTGCTAAAAGAGCAGACGAAGAAGAAAGCCTCTTATATTTTCTCCTCCCTTACTCTGGGACTTCTTTGTAAACATCCACAAGCTCCGACAGGGAGAGTCGGAGAACGGCCCTGTAGTTAATTAGTCCCACTCTATTAGCCCAGCTGTTTGCTCGCTGGTTCCTACCAACAGGCCCCTTTGTTTAATACCCAAAAGCCCTCTGGAGAAGGCTCATTGTAGCTGTTGTTGCCTCGGATCATGCGTCTGTGTGAAGAGTGATGCTCGAAGGGCAGAGGAAAAGCCAACAGATCATATACGGTGGGGTTGGGGGGCAGGCGGCTGTCCCTCATGGACACGAGCGAGGGCTTCTCTTTTTCTCCCAGTATAAAGTACCCCTCTTTGCCTGTGTGAATTTGTAAGGACACCCCTTGGCTTCTCTGAGGGCCTGGCGTGTGAGGGAAACAGAATAACATTCAGGCGCAGAGTCGGGCAGCTGCGGCGATGTGGATCCGAGTGGAGCAGAGTGTTTGCTCTGTTTTTGAAAGCTACAGGGTTTCCCTCTCCGCTTGTCAGAGGCATCCAGGGAGCAAGGCGATGACTGTCGATATTAGATATGTATCACCAATTACTCAGGCCGTTTGTAAAGAGCGCAGTGTGCCGCGCCAAGGCAAATAGCTCCCTGTAAGGCCATGTGCGAGTGTCTGCACACATTTCTACTGTTTGAGTAGTGGCCTGAGATTTCTGGTTGTTGGTCTGATAGCTCGCTCTGAGCCTTTTTCCCCCCTTTTGTCTGGTGCAGTTGGAGGAATTATCAACATGAAATTTATGCTGATCTATGCTGTTTGACTGACCTTTACTCTGAGCAGTAAATCCAACATTTGAAGATCACAGTCTAATATAGTTTCATCTCTGCTGCACATGAGGTTCTGTTGTACTTGGACTAATTGCTCCAGCCTGTACAATGAAATTCCTCCATATTCATCGCACTTGATGATTAGAGTAAATTCATCTTTGATGTATGAATGAGTGATGGAGGGAGTGGGAGCCTGTAACATCTGGAAGGAATCAAACACGCTCGAGAATGTACTGTAAAGTCTCACTAAATAGACGCCTTGATGCCCAGCGATCATATGCGAGTTTGAGTCCCAGCTTAGGCTCGTCTTGGTGCAGGACGTCTGCTCCTTCTCCAGGGTGAAACTCTAAAAACATTTGACGGGTCGCTGTGAAACAAGCCTGTGCCTGGCTGTGAATTCCCGATCGATCAGGCCGGAGTATTCCTGATGACGTCCGCCCATCCATCCACCCTCCGACCTTTGTGCCCTCCAACAAGGTCAGGCCACACAGGAGCTGTCGCTCTCTGTCTCCTCATTGGCTGCTCTCCAGGGCCGGGGCGAGCAAATGGGGACATGGACAGGGGTGCCAGGCAATCAGCGGCCAGATCCGGCTCAGCCAATCGGCCGGCTTCACGTGGCCCCCTCAAAGTCACCGATTAATTGGTCCGATTGTCCAGTAGACTGGAAGAGAGAACTGTGAGTGTCTGTGTGTTGTGTGTTTATGTGTGTGCGTGTGTTCGCCTCAGTCAATAGCTTTTCCCTCCCAGTAGCCTTTAGCTGCTCTCTGAAAATGTAATAATGAGAGAAAGCGTCACTATTGAAGAATACGATGCACTTTGGTAAGGAATTTAACAACTTATAGGTTTAAAGGTCCTATAGTCATAACTACATCAGCAGTGTCATGTTGAGTTTGTTCATTTGTGCCCTTTTCAAAATTTAATGTTCTCATTATTTGAATCCACATTTTGAAATAGAACAGAGAGGGAAACTAAACTTTCGCGTGTATGTTGTCTAGACATTGTCTAGACGTTACTAAGGAAGATTCCCAGTCCAGTAATTGTCTTACTGGTGTCCAGCTTTCCTGGTAATCTGTTTAAATGTGAGGCTCTGTGGGTAGATAAAAGGTGTGTGGTTCCCTCAAACAGTCTGCAGTCTGTTTTACTGGAGGTGTGTGCAAGTACAGGAGCTGGCAGACACAAACAGGAATCTTTCTTTGATTTCCTCAGTGCAAGAACACAGGGAAACAGAGAGTGGAAGAAGACAAAAGGGAGAGGGAAAAGAATCTGGGTGAACACTGCAAGAGCGTTTTGATGCTGACTGAAGCAGCATGTCTACGCGTGTGAAAATCCTATAGTGGAAAAGGGAGAGAAATGGAGCATTTATCCCTGACGAGTGTGTTAAGTGCAGCTGAGTGTTGTGGGGGTATCTAGTGAGGCACACACAGCTCTTTGGAGGTGAACGAGTTGTGGCCTGGGTGATCTGAAACGCTCGTCCTCACAGGTTAAAGTTACGTGTGTGTGCTCATGTGTGTAAAACAGTTTTATATCTGCAGGGGTCACAAAACCCTCCACTTCACATGTTGTTTATGAAAATCAATATTTGTCAGGCATAAAAGGGTAATTGTGTTTCAAAACACCCTGAGAAAACATCCCGCAACAACTCAGCCTTGCCGGTAGGAATGTTTAATCAGCCTCAACAGGATTTACTGCATCGCAAACATTATTATCTGCAGTTACCTGGGAAAAGAGATGTTTGGCCTCTCAGTGTCCAATCACGACCTCCCTCTCTCTCAGATTCACTGAGATCTTTTACGACCTCGCTCCACTGCGGTGGCGGCAGCAGACACGTCCGCCAACGTGTAGCGACTCGCCTCGCACCAAATGATAGCCCTCAGTGGCTTTTTATTGCCTCCTAGGCAATAAGCAAACTCCGAGTGGCCCGGGTTTGCCCCTCTTGAAAAAGAGGAAATTGGATCGGGTTCCCACAGAGAGGGGCAAGTTTGCTTTCAGGATTAAGGACCGGTGTCAACTGGGTGTTAGGGTCAGGCTGCAAGAAAGAGTCAGAAACACAAGTAAACAAAGTGACTTCCTCTAAGCCTCCCCTGGTCTGTCCTCCCCTGTCCTCTCGTGCATGAGAACGTAATAGTCATAAACTGTTTGATAACATATCAGAGCGCTCCTGACTGTTTGACTTGGGGATTTATGCGTTATTTGCTGCTGAGCATGTGCGTCAAGTGAGCCCTCGACATACTTTCTCACATATCCTATATCTTCTATGTGCCTCCTTATTTTATTATTTTCAGTAATGACTGCCAGAGTAATGCAGCGCATAGTAAAAAATGTGAGTAAGAGCTCTGGACTGGACAGTATGTGCACAAGGCACACTTGCCATTCACTTCCAGACCAAGGGGAAATTGAGTCTTCAGTTGACCTAAACAAGCGTGTTTGGACTGTGGGAGGAAACCTGAGCACCTGTTGAAAATGGGAAGAACATGCAAACTCCACACAGAAAAGCTTTCAGTTTGGGATTCAGACCTTCTTTGTGCGTGATTTTCACAGATGCACCATGCCGCCCTTCGCTCCTTCTGTGTTACTTTAAATCCCCCTGCATTCATTCTCTCAGTCACTCTCCGTCTGTTGGGTACACGTGGGTATTTTTGCATGACCGAAGAAATGCAAAGTCTAGCCCAGACCATTACAATCTTCCCTGTGCACAATTTACATGAAATACATATTCAGTCATGACATGTACGCTCACCAAATAGCCTCTCTTGTCTTCAATCCCCCTCCTCCCGATTTGCCACCACACAGTGCTTGCTTAGGAAGCCCTTAAAATGAAACACCGGTGTCACTAATGTCTCTTATTTCCTACACAATTGCTCAGTTTTACCTTTTTTTTCTTTCCTTATTTTATCCATAAATGCGCTTGGATCAACCACACAAATGGTTGATCCAAGAAAGAGTGCTGCAGCCATTCATTTGAGAGTAATAAAAAAAAGAGGTTCTACTTCATTTGCTCCAGTGAGGGAGAGCAAGCGGGAGGGAAATGTATCTTTAGCTCCCATGTTATAATTGTGGCGCACTAATGATGTAGACACATTCTCACTGTCTGTTTACAGGAAGCGCTCTTCTTTAATTTGCGACTGGCGTGAATGCCAGATGCCTATATCTAATTACTGGTGTTTGCTAAAAGATACTATTTACACACACTTTTTTGCCTTGTAGAGGTCTCTTGTGTGTCGGGGCGAGGGAGATTATGACAAGAAAAGTTAAATGTGTAAATGTGGTGAAGACTAGTTCTGCTTTTTGATTTTATTTTATCTGCACCAATCTTTTTCCCATCTTAAATAAAAGACAAGCTCCTCTCTTCACATGATTTGTACATTTTAGACACAAAGACGCTTTCCCTCCAGTGCCTCTAAATTCAAGATCTGGTTGAAAAGTGTCAAGTGAGGACTCCGCTCAGGTTTATTTCTGTATGAAGCACCATAATTTGCCCCATTGTCATGTAATCATCTCCTGAAAGAAGATGCCACTTTTGTCAAATTACTGGATATCTCTCTTTGGAGGAAAAGTTCTCTAGCTTTGATTTGCAAATGTAAACAAGGGGACGCATGGTGTGCACTTGTCATGCAAATGAAAAGGATACAAAAATTCTACCTAGAAAATAATTTGTCTTGAGTGTTTGTGTCGGAGGGTCTCCAACCCTCCCCTCACCCTGGGAAGCTTGTCATCGTGTCGAATGGCGACAAATTTGGAATATGTCATCACTTTGCGCTCCTTCTTTTGTTTGTTTTCAATTCGGCTCCAAATTGCCTGGAATCACACACACACATACACACACACACACACACACACACACACACACACACACACTCTCTCTCTCTCACAGACAGAAAATGCCCTGCTCCTCAATCATGGCCAGACCAGGTTCATAGGGAATCACAGCGACTCATCACTGACGTGTCACAACACATTACATCTGGCCGATAAAACAACCTTAAACTCTCTCTCCCTGCTCTGTCCTTCCATTTCTGTCACTGCTGACTGTGCCTGCCTCTCCCTCCCTCCTCCCCCTCTGTTGAAGAGGAGCTGAGCTCAGGGCCCAGGAGGCCTCTGATCAGATAGATGTTAACTTTTCAGGGAAAACCCTGATAGCAGACGGAAGCAGTCAGATGAACATCGCTGACAGCAGTGACCAGACAAGCCCTGTCATGAGCCTTTTTTCTTGCCATTACAGCTCAGCTAATACTTTCATTGGAGTTTTTGTTTTAGGATGTAATGAAAGACTGCGCATCTGCAGTGCTGTTACACTGGGGGAGGAAGAGAGGAAAGAGGAGGAATCAAGGAGGGAGAGGGGAGAGCAAAGAGACAGGGTATTAGCACTTTGTTCACTGGAGAAGCATTGTTTGGCCCCTTGGCACACACAAGAAGACACACAAATAAGCATCTCTCACTCACACACACACACACACACACACACACACACACACACACACTGCACCAACGTTTATTTAAGCTTTTGATAAAGAGATTAGCCCCATCATCCTACGCTCTTAAGCTGGCCGAGGGGGTCCATGTTCAGGAAATCCTGGCTTTCCTGACACACAGGCTTAAAGGAGAACCTGGCTCAAGCAACACTTATATGATATGAATACAGTTTCTAATGGTCAGATCAGCATGATTTGGTCTGAAACCTGTGGTGCATGCGGTCTGATTGGTATGCATTTGGCGAGGGGTTTGAAAAAGGTAAAGGAAAGAAAGAGAGAGAGAGGACAGAAAGTTGGGAGACTGAAACACAAGACGGAGGAGGAGAAGAAGTGGTGCCAGCTGGGCTGTTTTTTCTTTATTATTAGCCCTATCACAGTGGTTAGAGTCCAGCTTAAAGCTACAAACAGCGAAGTGCTAATTTTAGCCTCCAAAGAGGATAAGGATAAATAGCTTGCTGCCAGTTTGCCATATGGTCCCCTGCCGATTATATTGTGTCAGGAATATTTTCACTTCCCCACCCCCTTCTCCTGACACCAACATACACACATTTACGCATAAACACACTCACATATCTGTTGTTGTTGTAGAAAGACGACGACTCTGTCTCAACATGTGGATAGAAGGGAAATTGTCAGGACTGTGAGGGTGTTTAAATATGCCCTGAAAAGTCGCAGTGCAGTCAATCTCTGTAAAAATAGAAAGATATGTCTTAGTGAAACAGTAATTTTCAGACAGGAAGTTGGTGTTGTGGCAATGGCGGCCCATTTCTTTCCCCCTTATCCACTATAGCTTCCAGCTGCAAGGTAACACTTGGCCCCCTCTGTAATCTCCTGCAACTTGGTTTATATTCCCACTTGTAAATGCGAGCCCTGTAGAGGAATAAAAATGAGTCTCTCTTTCTTTCTCCATCAACACACATGCATATGTTTCACATGTAAATGCAACACACACACACATACACGCACATACACACAGCCACTCTCCATTATTCTCTCACTCTCTCTCCCTCAAATTGAAATAATTCAATTTATGGACACAGTTCCAGACCTCCCTGGCTAAGACCATTATGCATGGAGCCCCCCTTCCTCCCCTTTACGAACAAAAGAACGGGAGAATTTACCAGCCGGCTCTCCAAACGACACCCACACAAAGCCAATTTCATGCCAGGAAAACACCAGCAGAAGCGCCATTTTTGGTCAAAACCAGCATCCCCATGGATCAGTTTTTTTTTAATCATTGAATAGGGGGTCGATGCTACTTTAATTTTTCTTGGGGCTTATTTCATAACCCTGATATGACACATGCAGCCCCTGCTGTTTCCATGATTCAAACCTCGACTTCCGCGCAGGTATTTTCTCATTTAAGAGTGACAGCAACACCATACGATCTCCTGCACTAGCAAGTATTTCCCATATGGATTCAAAGGTTCCATCTCGGTATAGGTGATAATGAGTTAAAAGAGCAAAGATGTGAAATATCACGTTTGAGGTCGTGTTTTGAGCCCGGGTAACCCGTGATGCAGTAGGGCGAAGGCTGAGAGTGGATTTCACGTGCGTCAACTGGGCTAAAGCTTGACCCAGGGCTGACCCAGACCAAACATGCTGGCTCCCCTCCCTGAGGCCCCCCCCCCCCCCACACACACACACACACACCCCCGGTCCTTTTTGACATGGATACTTGCTATAGGGATTTTACTGGGAGATAAAGACCTCAGCTAAGAGTTTAGAGAGAGGGAGGGAGGAAAGAGGAGGCCAGATAACAAATACCTGTAGGTAAACACAAGAGCGGTGGGGTGGGCTGGAGGGCAGCATGGGCGTTTACTCTGTGTGTTTGCAGAGCAACACAAGGCATACCACTTGCCGTACACACACACACACACACACACACACACACACACACACGCACAGTCAGGAGCACACACATTTGAATGTAACCTGATCAGCCCTTTTCGCTCCGAGCCAGTGAAACTCAAAGAGATGAGCAGGGACCGGGGGCTGAGATTCTCACTGGTGATAACCTTTGGAGTAAAAGGCCTGAGTGCCAGTGTTACACACACACACTTGCACACACATGCACGCACACGCACCCTGCTTATAGATTGCGTCCACACCAGCACCTAGAGACTGTCCCAGGTCAGTCTTTGTTCAACTGAGACGCTCTCCTCAGTGGCTGAGAGGTCATACTTTTACAGGAAGTCACCCCCAGAGAGGTCTGCCCCCTTCAGGAAGTGACTTGGTGGGGACTGTGAGGTGAGAGCGCCGTGGTCCACGGGGGGCATATCACCCCCGTCCACATGGACTCCTGCTCCATAGGAAGTGGGCCTGCTATAAACCCACTCACTTCCTCTTCCTCTGCCCGTGTCCTGAGTGCCTTATCGGGGCTGCGTATGGGGAGGCTGATAGCACTACAAATCCCCCTACATCCCCGCAACACCACATCCTGCGCCTATCAAGGATACACTGACAGGGAGGCGGAAGTGGAGATGCAGCATTAGCTCGGAGAGAGGATCTTTAAGGTTCGTTTAACACTCAAGCCTGTGAAACAGAGGAGTTTTGGTGGTGTCAGAGGTGTGGATAGTCTGCTCAAGGCTTCCTGTTGTGACAATGCCAGACACTTGATCTCCACAACAGTCGGGGTTCTGTTTACTCGTTAAAAACAGCTTAAACCTTAAAATGCAAATGCAACCACCAAAAGTATTTAAATACAGAGGGTTGTTGCGACGATAATGACTTATCCTCTTTTCCCTAACCGCCCCGTCAGTAACCTGAGCTCGTGGGTGCAGACCGTATTTCTGCGCCACCGTAGTCCTCAAACCTTCTGTTATCCCAAAAAAAGGGAAAAAAATACTCTGCGCTATTATTAGCCTGCGCCACCGCAGGGTGAGCGTGCCTGCATTATCTAACTACATACTGCAGTTTGGCTGGCGCTGATAGGTTAGCATGAGTGGGAAAATCCTCGTGCATTAAAAGTGTTTATCAGAGGCTGTGTCATTCAGTTAGTAGCCACCGCCGTGTGGAAAAATGCACATACTTACGGGCGACAGTGCGGTACACTCTCGTGCTGAAAAATAAACTGTGAAACTTTAGTTTGGTTAATGGAACTGTGCTCTCCAAACATTGAGGCATGATTACAGAGGGAGGAGACTGATTGCTGGTACTGAAATCATACATTTTCACTTAATTTTAGTTCATCAAACTGGTGGCTTTGATAGCTTGGCTGGAGTAAGACGAAGTAGTGCTGCAAGATGTAATTTTACAAAGTTTCGCCCATTGGAAAAGATGAGATCATTTGAAAGGATGTGTTTTCGTGTTGGCTAAAAATGATACCTTGATATTATAGCTGTGCAAAGAGTGCTCCAGGAAGTTAAGAAAAATACACTTTTCATGGTTAATTGAAGGGTCCTCATGAATAAAGTTAGTTTTTCTTGTCCTAAAAGGTATAGATCTGGCTGAATGTTGGTTGTTGTAACATGTTGTGAGTTCACAACAAAGTAAATAGGATGTTTTTCCTTTGGATCAGCTGAAGGTTCCCTCTCTTTGTCCCATGTCCATACTGAAGGACTTTTGAACGCCCTTCAGCACATCAGCTGACTTTTGGAAAGGACCGCCGAGCCATTGTGCTGTTAAGTGCTCTTAGCTTTTGTTATAGTCCTTGTCCTCTCTACCATCCCTTCCCCCTTCCCCTCATCTACCATAGTCCATTTGTGTCTCTCTCCCTCTCTCTCTCTCACTGTGTGTGTGTGTGTGTTTGCTGTGTGCTGAGTTTGACCGTGCTTGGTGTGTCAAAGGTGTCAAAAGCCATCTGAGAGGCAGCGAAACAATTGGGAGTGAGAGTCAAGAGTGAGAAAGCAGCAAAAGAGGCACGATTTCAGAAATCTTGCCATTTTGTGTGTGTGTGTGTGTGTGTGTGTGTGTGTGTGTGTGTGTGTTTGTGTGTGTGTGTGTGTGTGTGTGTGTGTGTGTGTGTGTTTGTGTGTATGTGTGTCTGAGGACTTCCCTTCAGTGAGGCGAAGAATCTGTGGGCCCCCCTCACAAGTGCTCCCATTTGAACCCAGTCTGGCCTTCTATCTTCAGGTTAGGAAGGGGAAAAAAAGAAAACGGCAACACAAAGGCAAGAGGGGAAAAATCAATAGTTACACAGCAAAAGTGCTCAACATGAAAGGGTGAATTCATCGCCCTACACTTTCATTTTAGCTTGTACCGTCTGTCTCTTTCTCTTTCTCATTCTTTCTCTCCTGACTGATCTGGAAGTGGGAATAAAAGGCCGTCGCTCCCTGTGTGTGTGTGTGTGTATGTGTTGCTGTGCATGGAGACACACTGCAGTTTAATGTCGTGTCGGTACCCCACGCTTGAGGCAGTTTCCAGCGTGTCAGGCAGCCTGTGGTGATGACCCTTTACGGGAAAATGGCACAGAGAGAGCAGTCACATTTACACTGACATTTTTGCCATCACCTATGGCTATGTCAACAGGCCTGATCCCCCTCCTCTCAACCTTCCCCCAACACACACACACACAAACACACACACACACACACACACACACACACACACACACACACACACACACACACACACACATACACATACTGCCGCCTTCTCTTACTACCACCAGAAGATGGGCCTCAGCTAGAATACACAAAAACACAGGAGCAGAGACAATGACCATCAATGAGACAATGAGTGCAATTAATCATTAGATCTGTAAAATATGTAACGCTGCAACAAAACTGCAATTTTGCATTTTTTTTGTAAAACAAGTTATTAGTTTGTCTGACACAATGATACAAGAACGTCCTTGGTGTGAATGCCGGATGTTGGTCTTGTCTGTGTGGAATTTGCATGCTCTGATAATGTATGCCTAGGTTTTCTCCAGGTCCTCCGGTTTCCTCACACAGTCCAAAAATATGCATAGTAAGGTGGATTGGGGAAGTGTGAGAGTGAATGGTGCATGTGTGTGCCCTGCGATGAAGTGGCAGGGTGTATCCCCTGCCTTCGCCCCATGTGAGCCGGAGATCATGGATAGATGACTATCCCATCTGCACACAAGAACAATGTCACCTGCACACATGTAAATACGAAACACATGGGAGAGCATGCACAAACGCCTGCTTGCATTTAGTCTGAATGCTCACAACAATACACTCAAACCACTCCAGCAAAAGCCGTACAAGTCGCGCAAACCCGAGGCCTTGACAAATGCTTCCAATTAACTCCTAACTGCGTAAACTCGCCTGTGCTTTGCTTTTTTCCTCTTTTGTTGTCAGTTAAACACGTTCTCTGTCTCTGGCTTCCTGATCTCCTCCTCATCAGATCACCACAAATGAAATAATTACTCCAAACTTTGCTTGGATTCTCACAACAAGAAGTCTCCAGTGTGCTTTAATTACAAATAACCCCTGTAAATGAGTCACCAGTTACTGTCATTATTGAATCTGTCAGTGCCGATCCACAGAACTGTCATCATTCAAAGTACCGGCTTTGTTATTGCTAAGCACTCGTTATTTACTGTAATTACTTGAATGGAATTGTCTTTGATTACAGGAAGCAATTACTTAGCTCTCCCCTGATTGTTTACCTGGCAAGACCCTTTTTTCCTTTTGTAATAATGACAATTCTCTCTGTCTGCTTAATGTATTTGTTGATTCTTTTGTTTCCCGTGTCTGTTCGACAGAGATTGATCTATGCTTCACTGTGATATGATCCAAATGCGCTGGCTGAAGTTTTGAACAAAGATCTGAAAATAGAGGAGAGTCTCTCTGGCAATGGCAGGAAGGGAAGTCTAGACTAGCCATATTGTTTTGCCGACAGCGCATGTCATTATCCGCAGAATAGTCGAGGGGATTTCTCCCTGTCTCTCCTCCTACTCGGGAATAAAAGGGAGGCGAAACAGCATTGGTCACAGAGAGTGTTTTGTATTGAAGTTAGTGAGTGTGTGTGTGTTGGTTTAGAATACTTTGGTAGTCATTATTGGAAAGTTGCCTTATGGAAGATCCCAAGAATGGGATGCATGTGAGCGTATTTGGAGTGTGTGTCTGAGTCGGGGGCAGCAAGAGGGGAGACACTTTTGAAAATGTGCCCCTAGTTGGGAATTGTATTGCAAGGAATTCCTGCATGTTCAGAATATTTGCAGGTGGGAGGGGCTTCTAGGGCCATGGAAAGGGAACCCCCCACTGCCTGAGCCCCCCTCTACCCCCACCACATCCCTGAACCCCCGCCTCCCTCCGAGTCTAGAGCTTATGAATGGCCTGAATACAATAAACGCCACTTTTTTCTCCTCTCCCTCCCTCTTGCGAGCCCTTCTTTACCTCTCTGAGGATTTCTGGGAATGCGATGTATGTCTGTGTGTGTTTGTGTGTGAGTGTTAGATAGAAAAGGAGTGAGAAGGGGAACACTTCAGTCAGCGTAGATTAGAATGTCTGCGTGTGTGTGTGCATGTCCTTTAGATATTACCATTTGTGTGTGTGTGTGTGTGTGTGTGTGTATATGTGTGTATGTATGGATTTCTCGCCTGCCAATATGAGATATGTGTATCCCATGTGGAACAGGATAGCAGGTCCCCGAGGCCTGGGCCTTGCCTGGGCAGCCAACCCAGGGTCATGTGAGCTTTCTGGGGTGTGAAACTCTAGGAGTGGCCCATGAGAGATCAGCTCCAGGTCACTTGCACTCACAGTGAAAGACACACTCTCTCTCTCTCTGTCTCTTTCTCTCTCTCCCACAACAAAAAGCTCATAGAATAAATGCACTGTCATAAACTCAAAGGACCTCAATCCATTCCCTCTCTCTCTCTCAGTCCATCCGCTGCCTGTAAAACCTTGCAAAAACATCTCGCTGTATCCTCCAAAAACGTTTAGCCATCTGTGAATGATTCCCGCCACAGGATCCCACTTGTGACATCTGGCGTAAAGCTAATATTCATAACCTCTTATTCCTCAACTCGGCAGTGCTGCAATGAAGGAATTATTAGAAAGCTAAATGTCATTATTCTCCCGTGTTGCGCTGGAAGCGACGTGTCTGACAAGATCGCTCTTCGCACATGAGTGACTGGTGAATCCGCCGCTGTTAATTTGCCAGGCAGCAGAAAAATGGCTGACACCTCGGAATGGCACGTGTGCCCGTGTGGAGGGGGCAGGTAGTACCAATCTCTGTCTTACGCCAAGAGATGGTTCATAATCAGATCATA
This sequence comes from Karalla daura, assembly GCA_029224185.1. Lineage (NCBI taxonomy): Eukaryota > Metazoa > Chordata > Actinopteri > Chaetodontiformes > Leiognathidae > Karalla > Karalla daura. The sequence continues at coordinate 6,487,383 of CM055200.1, forward strand.
ACAGATTAGCCTAGATACTGCTTGATAATGTCAGGGTACGCCTTGAGACAGAGAGCTGTAGAGAAGTGATGAAGACACAGGAGACGGAGACGAGCAGACGGAAGAGAGGAAACATCATTAGTACACACGAGTTGAAGACGCAGGCAAAAAACATAATTGTCGTCAGTGAGTGCGCTGAACAACGCTAACCCACTTTACCTCAATTTTTAACCATATTTAATCAGCAAAATATAATTTACCGCTGTCCTGTTTGATTTACAATGAAAGAAAACTTCAAACCTAGCGTGGTGAGTGATCACCACGCCTCATCTTGTGTCCCCAGAAATGTGCAAATATGCGCCGGTCCAAACACACACACTCACACTCACACACCCCAGCAGACAGAGAGAGCAAGGAGGAGGAGGAGAGAGAGAAAAGTAATGAAGTAGGAAGGAGGGCAAGGCAGGAATGAAACACGAAGTGGCGGAGAGGCTTAAATAAAAGCCACCGAAGCTGAATGAGCATTGCAGTAACTGTCTGTTTAGCTAATGCTAACGACGCTAGTGAAAATGCATGAAGAAAGCTAACCTAGTTTTTACGTCATTATCTGTTTCTGTGTGTGTGTGTGTGTGTGGGAGTGTGTGTCTGTGTCTGTCTGTGTGTGTATTTGCGTATACAGCGTGTGAGGGGACTGATAAAATATTCCTTCCCTTGGTTGGCCCCGGGGCATTTCAACTGCCCCTGGCTCCTTCCAGTCACTGGCCTGCTCCCTAATTGCCACACACACACACACACACACACACACACACACACACACACACACACACACACACACACACACACACACACACACACACACACACACACGGAACATTCTGAGCTTCTGTGGATGGAAACACACATGCATAAAGAAAGGCAGAGATAGACACAGACGTACAGACGAATGCACATCCATGCATGCATGCATTCTTTGCACACGAACATGCACCCCCACCATCCTGCATTGATTCCCACCCCCCCTTCCTCAACCACCACCACCACCACCACTACCCCATGCCTCCACCCCCATTTCTCCCTCTCCCAGCGCCTTCTCTAACTAGTTGCAAAGATGTTGTCATGGCCGATCAGTGGGCCAGGCCCAGAGTTGTGCCTGTGGCCAAGCCCAGAGTTGTGACTGGAGCTTTCGAGCCTAGCTGGCCCACGCCGCTCGTAGATGGTTACAGCCTGCTGATGCTTTTAATGAGCCCCTGTATGGATAGCGACTGCCTGGTTCATTGGCTGGGCTAACTAGCTGCTCTCTGACTGACTGACTAAGTGTGTGGCTGACTGACTGACTGGCTAACTCACTGACTGCAAACCTGACAGCCCTGGCAGTTTATTTAGCTAGCACACAGCGTCTACACTCCAGAAACTTTCAGGATATTTACATCTCAGCAACTTGAATGCCATGAATACCTCCGTGCGTATAATGCAGCGTGAGCTTCGGACATTAGTTTATAAGTGTTAAGTAGCCAATTGTTTGGAGAGCACAACAAAGCCCCACGTGCTTGTTTGTTTTCAGAAGTCTCCATTTTAGGAGACCTTTGCGGTGTTAGAAAATGTCAGCCTCAAAGGCCAAAATGGAGGACAAAAATTATCTGCATTACAGTGGACATGGCCTGACTGACTGTCCTGCTTCTGATTTTTTCTCAGCTGATTACCTCCGTCTCTTTCCAATCCTATCCATTATTTTCTCCTACTTCATCGCCCGTGCACCGACTGACTGAGTTTTTTTTTTTCTCGCTCGCTGAATATTCCACATCCGTTCTTTCCCTCCTTCTCATCTTACTCTCTTGCACCATCTCTCATTTGATGTTTTACTTCTCTCCTCTCTCTCAATCTGAGGTGACATTTCCCCAACATGGCTGCCAGACACAGCTTCAACACCTTTTCTGCGTCACCCTCTTTCACTCCCACAGTCTCTTTCTTTTCTCTCCTTCCTTGTCTCCCTAAGCAGAAATTAGCCCCAGACCTTGCAGAGGTGATTGGTATCAAATTGCAGTGAAAATGGAAATGCCAATAAAATTGACGGCCGTGCTCCAGCCCTCCTCCTTCCTTTTCCCCCTCTAGGTAAAATAAGTGTCTATAGGTCAGACTTACTTAGAAGTACTGGGAGAGGAGAGGAAAAAAGCGATACTGGGAGGGGTTAAGGTTTCCCTCGCTGGTTTAGGGTTTGAGTTACTGGTGACAAACGTGGTCGAGCTTTCCCTGAAATCTGTAAAATTGGGGTCAATGCAATTTCTCTTTCCATGTCCTTTCTGGATAAACGCTTTGAGAAGAGATCTTATGCATGTTAGACATGAGCAGGAGCAGTGTTCCCGTGTTCTTTTGAAGTGGCTCAGTGATGTGGTGTGTCGAGAGTACGTCTCTCACATTATGCATCATTTTGGTGTGTGATTAATTATTGATTAGCCAGGGGTCTTAAGGGTTATTTTATATTCTGTAGGGTCATGATTAAGAGTGTTAAAGGTTATAGTTGCTGCTTGTGCTTATTTTATTCACTGCAAATTAGGATGTCTTACATTGCTGATATTGTGCAGCATATTACACTCTAGGACAACATGTGACTGTATTCAATAATCCCAGGTAAAGTCAATAAAAAAAACATAACTAACATAACATAAAAAAAACAAGTTCTACATGATACACCATTAAAAAGAAGCCTTAGTGTCACGTAACACCCCTGTTCTTCATGAAATATCAGTGTTTATTACTCATTTTGTGTTTTCTCCTCTCTTCTCACCTTCTTCAAAACATTCCTACTATTCACTTGCTCACTCCTTCACCCCCTCACTGATTCAGTCACTCGCTCATGATGTGAGCCAACACTCTGGCCGGTTGCTTCTGTTTTCCCGACTCACATGGGACGAGCCCCTAGGTTTGTTATTGTAGGCTTTGCTGAACATGAGCCGGTCTTTACAACGGATTGAAAGCATTTGCTTCCAATGAAAATCTGGTCTTAGATTACAGGGCCTCGGCTCAGCTCACCCCGCTTTTTCCAGCAGGCAGAGGGACGTACGGAGGAAAGGAGAGGGGAGTGAGACACAGACAGAGGGGTGGGTGTATTTTAGCCCTGAAACAGTAGGCAGGAAAAAAAACTCACTTGTTAAGCTTGCGCTGCATTTGTCCCTGGCTAATGATGTAACTGAAGCTCGCAACATGAGTGTGTTTTTAAACAGATGGAGGTTCAGAGGCTGGGTGGGGAGAGGGGTCCAGGAACGTCATGCTGAAGTGGTTAGTCGATTAATCAATCGGCGGATCAGTACTTCGACAGCTGTAATTAGTTGACTACTTACCGAGAAAACATATAAAGAGAGACTAGTTCCCACTCTGTTTCCTGGTTCTCGCTGCTTTACACCCTGTAATTGAATATCTTTGGACTTCATAATGTGTATTTTTCCAAATATTCCACCATTTTAAATGGACAATCAATATCTCGGCTAGTCAGAAAAAATATTAACCGGATTGACGATCCTTGGTTTCTGCCTTATTTTGAGTGCATCACTGAATATAGAGGAAATGTGTCTGCATCCGCATCGTGACTGCCTTGCTCCAAAGCACTTCATTGTGCCTCACAGCCATTGCCTGATTCCTGCTCCTGACCTTTTGTGGGCGCTACAGTAGCCCAGCCACACCAGTAGCTTTATGGCCACATGTGTATTATTAATGTGGATGGCGTTTGCAGCATCTATGAACAGCGAGCTCTTGTTTTATCCCTCCCCCCGCCCATCTGATAGCGTCACCTTCACTTGAGCATGAGGTTCATTAGAAAGTCTTCAATATGTGTGCATATGCATCTCCTTCTGCCAGAGCAGTCGGAGAGAGGGAGCCAGAACCAGCCAAGAGTGTTGTTTCGTATGGATCATTGAGAGCCTCTCTCTCCTAATGGTGTATATAATTCAGGTGCCCTCCAGGCATGCTTTCAGGAATTCTTTTGCCTGAGGTAATGGGGAGCAAAGGCCTGGATTTTATGCCCTTGATTATTCCATTGATGTGGCAGGCTGGAAAAAAGTCATCTCCAACCGGATTAGCGCCAACATCCCCATTAATTATCGATGAATCGAGGGCTTAGGGTTTAGGTAGGTGCTGGGTGTCGCCCTCTGCAAGTTAGTGGAGTGCGAGCCCGCTTGAATGCAGTTATCTACTCTCGCCACAGTGAACAGACCTAGAAGCTTTAGAAGTGCTTTGTGTGTAATCAATAAATAACTGAATCCAATTCTGTGCACAGCTCCAGTGTTTTCTTTTTTTCCCCTTCCTCTTCTTTCCTTCCTCTCACTTCCAGTTGAGAGAGAGAGAGAGAGGCGGTACGGGACAAAAGTCAGTTATCAGGCGGTGAAATTTCAAGCAGTGAGGGTGCCACTTGTTTACCTCGCCTCATGTTTCTTTTATGATTATCGTCTTCATTGAGGGTGGCTCGCATTTTTGAATAATGATAATAACAATTAGGCTTTTCAAAGCCACAGATGGGAAGAGCCTCTTTCTCTCCACTGGAGCTGTATAGAAAGCGTACAGTAATTGGATAGTTTTGAATATGTGCACTGTGTGTGTGTGTGTGTTTGCAGTGTGTGTGTGTGTGTGTTCATGTTGTTGTAGATGGAAAGCAGTGAAAAGGCCCACAGAGCACCTTCTTTTCACTTTTCTTCTCGGTGCTCCAATACTCTAAGCTGTCTCGCTGTTCCCCTTAGGTGAGGTTAACTGGCCTTAATAGAGCCTTATCGAAGCCCTACAGGTTGCTGTAAGCAGCCATGACGCCATTGTTATGAAAAGCAGCTAGCTTTGTTAGTGCTGTTTGTGCCTCTGACTTCATTTTTTCCACCTATTTTCCTTTTATTTTCTGCCTCCCCCCACCTCCGCGCAACCTCCCCTTTTGTAGTGCGGTGTTACTCTTTCCACCTCAGGTAAAATGGCAGAATGCGCCGGGGCGACGCTTCAATAACTATTTTCCCCTCAGGATAATAAAGACTAAATCTCTCTGTCATTTTCAATTCTGCGCAAGCTTGGATGGGAGAGTGGGGAAATGCGACCTTACAAGTCCTTTGTGCTCCCCGTTCTCCCTCTCTTTCTCGCGGAAAGATGCGAACGCTCGCTGTGTTTTCAAGTGACGGAGGGGGGAGAGAAATGAAAGGCAGGGTTATTTATAAATGTATTAAAAATGAATGCATTTATGAGGTGCTGTTTTCCAGCCATTCTCTGCTTGCCATTGTTGTGTCTCTATACCCCACCGTCTGTGCATACAAAGCCCTCCAGAATTCCTTCGAAATCGTATTTATTCCCTTTGAACGCAGAGGCGCAGCAAATGCAGGAAGTAAACAAACCGTGCGTCTGATCCCCGCTGTCTCTTCCTGTTTCTCGTCATGTGACAGGTGATGGCCTGGACAACAGCGTGGCTTCACCGAGCACAGGGGACGACGATGACCCGGATAAAGAAAAGAAACGCAACAAAAAGAGAGGGATCTTCCCCAAGGTGGCCACCAACATCATGAGAGCGTGGCTCTTCCAGCACCTAACAGTGAGTTGAATGAAACGGCATTTGTTCCCAGTCGTTCTCAGTTTCACATCACGTGTGCGAAAACTTTGCACAGCCACAGGCTTTCCTACTTCTTTACACACACTCGCGCAGGCACGCACATTTTCTGTCTTTCGAGCTCTTGTTCCTGTCTCATTTGACACAAATACGCAGCGCACGCAAAGACACACTGGTGCACAGACACTGACACACACACACTGACCCCCTCCTCCCGCCCTCTCTTCCTCCCTCTCTCCCTCTCTCTCCCTCTCTCTCCCTCTCTCCTTCTCCACAATGTATCCCTGTTCCTACGGTGAACACTTCAAAGACGCAGGCCCGTGTAATCTGCTGGCGATCTGGCCAGCCCCGCGCTCTCTCTCCTCATCTGCTGAAACTGAATAAGGTTGAAGCCGAGGAGAGACGCCCCTGGCCATAACTGCAGATACATAGATGAACCTTATTAAGAACAAATCTGTCATTATTTAACAGATGCCTGGGATGCTGCAAAGGCCTGTGGTTTGGCTTTATTTTTACTCAATTATAGCAGGGAATACCAATGCCGTTAGCACTCACTGACAGCGTCACAGTTTGTTTGAGGGGAGAGGAGGGGGGTGTGTGGGAAAAAATGTACTTTGACACTGGAGAACACAAATGAGCCAACAGTAAATTGAATGCTGTTTTATTTAACACAAGTTTCTATCATTAAAACGCGATAAGTTCCCCAGCCACAGTTAGCATTGCCAACATCTTCTTAATAGATACCAAAGGAGAAGAGGGAAGATTGTTCAGCTAAATCACAAGTAGGCTGTAATTTATAGCGCCGCCCGTAATCAGTGGATGCTGAATTTGCAACAGTGGCTGCGTCAAGTAATCTCTCAGGCCCGGTTTAATGTTAATGTCGGCTAAGTTCAACTGGTGTGCCTTGTCATAGTCTATCAATTAAATATCAAGTGAGTAAATGCACCACACAAATGCAATACATTCAGGTAACAGTAGTCATTTGCCATATTCTATTGATCCCTTTGAGAACATTATTTGCTTTATTATCACTATGAAATTAAATTAATATCAAATTAAAATTGGAAATGTGGAGGAAAATCTCTCCTTTAAAGCCTTCATTATCACTGAATGATATGTCCAGTTATTGTGTATTGAAACAAACCCCCCCCCCACATTTTTCAGAGAGCATTCAAACATTGCTCAGTTTTAGGTAATGCATCAAGCAGTAATTCACGTAGGTTAGATGTTAAAACACTGAATTATTAAAGACTAAATAAAACAGTGTTCGGGTGAGACACAAACAAAAACTGTGATGTGAAGGAAAAATGGCTCAGACCTAGCTCCAGTCTGCCTTGCATCACACACTCTTTCTGCCTGTGTCAGGAGTTTGTGGAGAACCAGATACAGTTTGGCTGAGTGGGTGTTGGTTTAAATTGCACAAGCCAACAGGGAGGGTTGCCGGGGAAAATAATTTAGTCGTTGGATTAGGGATATTGCAAAGCCGCGTCTCATTCTGTTTCCAGCTCTGTTAATGGCGAACCGGAGGAACGTGTTGCAGTGTGTACACACACTGTGTCGATGCAGGATATATAGATGCACACACACACACACGTCTCACACTTCATCCTTCTCGTCTCTCCCTGGTCTCCGACTATTCACACACACCCACACACACATCATTATGATCACGTATAGACACTACCCTCTCTTCCTTTGTTTGACCTCAAACCTCAGACCCCTGAAAGCTACAGGACTGAAGAGGAAAGATGTTTGAAAGGTACACACTTCCTCTCTGTGGAAACAAAGTTTAGCACACACTCTCTCTCCCACACACACACACACACACACACACACAAACAGAAACACACCTACTGTGTTATATTACACTATGGGTTGAGCTTATGGGAGGCTTCTGCTCTGTTAGATCTCAAACAGTGGGAAGGATGTAAGTGTCAGGGGATCGAGGGAGAAGAGAGGGAGAAAGTGTGGAGGTGAAAAGGGGGATAAGGAGGATGCATCACCCTGGAAGTGAGACATGCGCGCATTTTGTACGTCACATTACGGTGCGAAACAGAAAGAAGCTGCAGTTCTCACAGTGCAAGCCAGACCATTTCGGAAAGGCGAAACAAGCAAAGGTTGAAGGAAAAAAAAATCAGGTCCAATGCGTTCGCCCTCATCACCGAAGCCAAGCAGAAATGAGACCCAGGTGGAGAGAAGCAGCATCTTCTTTGTTTATGGGAAATGTGGTCCTAATTTCGAGAAACACTGGCATTAAAAATACCGCCGGTGTCAGATAAAACGCTCGCAGTGGTCTCATTGTGTTTACGCTAATCATTCTTCGGTGTCACAATTAATTCAATCGGCATATGTCAGCGTTTTTCGCATGTAACACGCAGCACCTCTAATGGAAAAACATTTACAGTATCTCTTACACCGGCAGGATGGCTCGCTCAAACACGGACAGCTGATCTGGGCTCGTCCGCTGCATCATCAGCTGGCCTGCCTTTGTTTCACTGGGGGGATGGAGGATGCAAGTCTGGCTTCTTAGAGATAGACACAATGCCAATTAGACACACGCAAATGCTCGCATGCACACATGTGCACACATACACACACACACATACCTAGATTCATGGCTAGGGCTAACACACAGCTGAGTAAGGGAGTCTTATTTCTCAGCGATAGTAAACATGCAGTGGGGGAGACAATGGGACACAACAGAGCGGAAAACAGTGGAAGAGGATAGGGTAGAAGTTTGGATACCCACCTTGGTGCATGTTCTGTTATTCGCCCTCACACTCGGACCCTCAGGGGAGCTCCATTGTACCGAAGCGGAAGGGGAAGGTGGGTGGCAAACTGAGGCTGTGAGTGCACCAGGAGGGTAGGTGGTAGGTGGCATTCACATGGCTGCTTTTTTTGTTTTCAGGCTTGTTTTGAAGACATTTTTGTTTGTTTTTGTTTATTTTTTTGCGCCTCGTTTTGCATATCCATCAAGGATGCTAATTTCCTCTGTGTGGTTCAGGCAGGAAAAAGGGACAGATTTTACACGTTGTAGGTCAGAGCTCTCGTGTGATGGCCAGAGCGACCGATCGAGCAGCGGTATTGAATTTGTGACGATGACGACAGTCGCAGCTTGCTGAGTTCCCCCCGCAACACGCCCAATGAGCTCATATGTTGTCCGCGGTGCTCGTGAGGGACAAGTTCACTGGAAGAAATTTGGCTGCAGTGACTTGGAGTGACTACAGAACATTAGCGTTTGCCGCCTGTCACCGACGGTGGAATCGCGCTGCTCGCTGCCAGGATGACGCGCAGCTGTAAACTGGGATTGGTACCAAAATAAAAGCGAGGGGAGGTCGTTTTTACTTCTGTGCCCGTCTCTCTCTGATGTTAGTTTTCCATTAGATAACGTCGTCCATCCATTTAGATAACAAAAAGCCCTAAAACTGTGTATACGCAATCCTGAATTCTTAAATTATTGCATAACTGAGCAACCTTGCAACTTCAAAAAGCCTCAAGGTTGAGAAGAGTGGGAAATGGAGCTCAGTCCCCGTTTCCTCCATCCCTCCTCTTGTGCTGCTGGAATCCAAGCACTCCACCACCTCCTCCACCACCATCATCACCCAGTGCCCCTCCCTCCTCACAAATGGTATTTTCTTGTTTAATTTAACAAGAAATGAGTAGTAAATGAAAGCTCAGGCCTCAAATCCCCAACGCGCCCTCTACTCTGCTCTCCACTCCCCTATGAAAAGGCAATTTGTGAAATTATGTGATAGAGTAATTAGATGGAATTCACCCCCACCTCCCTGCTACACACAGCAGCCGTATCCCCGGTTAGATTGTTGCCTTGCTAAACTGAACTAGGTGTGTGTGTAGACAGAGAGAGAGAGAGGGAGAAAGGAGGGGGGTTGGCATCCAGAGTGTTAGCACCGGTGTATTAGCTGGGCAGACTGGGACACACACTCTCATGCACATTAGCACTAACACTCTCATTCTGGCTCTCCTCCCCTCCTATTTGTACACAGACCCAGTGTAACGAGGGGCAGCCGTGATCGCAGCTCATAAAAGAAGCCAACCCGCAAACCTTCAATGAGCTGCTTTTCCCCCTCCTCCCCCGCACGCTCCTTAAAATGTGTAAAATGCACAGAGAGGGAGTATAAAAAATCCAACTGGAAGGCATAATCCACCGTTAATACAATTAGAGTCTAATTTAACCGCTCGTGTACGCAGATGTAGCCGAGCTGGGGGAGCGCTGTTACCCCCCTTGGTAATGTTTTTTTTTTTTCCTTTTTCTCTGACATAGCAGCGTGCAGCAGGGTTTTGAGCAGAAACAGGTGTGAAAACCAATATAATTCATTTCTGCGCTGGCAAGAGGAGGCCAGGAGCCTGGCTGACATGGGCCCTGGGTGGTGGAGGAATCCAGGCCGGGTGAGCGAGGTGAGACGAGGGTGAGAGGAGGTGATTGATGGATAGAAAGATAGATGGCGCACTAATTATTAGCGCCAAGATGTTTTCCCCTTTTGAGTCTTTGATGCGGTTTTGACTGAACAGACTTTGAATGGCGCGTGGACATATATTTTGTGGTTTTATATTCACGTCCATCAGTGTCATGGGGGTCTGCTGAAGCTAATACACACCAAAATACCAGTATAACCTGCACAGGTCACCAGCCCATCACAGGTCACACTCTCACACTCACACCTAGGGGCATTTTAGAGTCTCCATTTGGCCTAAACATGCATGTTTTTTAACTATGGGTGGAAACTTGAGTAACCCAGATAAAACCCATGTGGGGAGACAGAGGGGAGAACATGCAGACTTCATACCTTGAGTCGAAATTTAGGTTCATCTCACTATGAGGTGACAGTGTTTACATTTAGTCATTTAGAAGTTGCTTTTTTTTTATTTCAATGCATTCATTTTTTATTTCAAGGAAATACACACCAGAAATGAAAGGGTTAAGCATCCTGTTGGTCCATATACAACGCTGGTATTCAGCATTGTATCGTGGTGTAAACTGGAAATTTGTCACTTCTCAGCAGAGAAAACACAACCCCAGATATGTAAAGCCTCATCTAAACAACACAAAGGAGGGAGGAAAGAAAAAAAATACTTTTGAGGTCAGAGTTCGCCATTGCCTCAGATGCCATTAGTCTTGGACTGTTTATTGCTGGAGCCTCCACATGTCAGCACCCTGGTCACCCGCGGCAACCCCGGCCCGCCACGGCAACCCAGGCCCAGGAGCTAGTTTGTTGGACTGGCCCAAGCACATGCTGCACACTGCAGAGCTGTGTCGAGGCCTGATCCCCGCAGCGGTTGTTTATCCGAGGCAAACATGTGGCCGGAGCGACTGCGATTTTGAGGGAGAGGAGCGAGGCGAAGACGGATGACATACGACGTGGCAGAGATACAATGCTTGAATTGAATCCAGAACACAGAATACATTACATGTATTCTTCCCGGTTGTCCTGTGATTGTCGTTAGACTTGTTTGTCTTAGTTATCCACTGCACAAATTAAGGCTTCTCATGAAAAATAATTTCAGTTGACCGTCTAAGCCGCCAGGACGTCTCGGTAATAACTTTGAAGAGACGTCAGGAAGCGAGCTTGATAGGAAAACATCTGCAGATGTTTTATGTTTTTCATTCATTTATTCATAAACGACAACAAAGGCACCATGTCCATGATACTGTAAAGTAATATAGTGGCCTATTGGCCTGGTGTCTCCGATTAGGTCTTAATTCAATCTAAGTGGCAGTCAGAATCTTAGGCGCCACTGCATTAGGATTTCAAAGAGGTCCTAAGAGACAGACAGACGGACGGATCTGCCAAAGGCCTGGCATGACACTGTGATGAGACAGAGCGGAAAACAAGAGAACAAGTTAGTCTTATTCTTAGCATTTTTATTCAGTTTCAGATAGTTTATCTCTGGGAATGGATTTGGCTTTGGGCTGTGTTTGTGCGTGCGTGCATGCGTTTTTGTGTGTGTGTGTGTGTTTGCATCTGTCTTTGAGGGTTAGTGTTTGTGTCAATGTTTATGTGAGATTCCCTCCCTGTGCATATGTGTGTACGCATGTTTGTGCATTTGGAAGCAGACTAGTTCGTACCAATCGCAGGAGTGGTTGGTGTCAAAGAGGAGGCAGCTGAGTCAACCTGCCCACCCCCACCACACACACACACACACACACACACACACACACACACACACACACACACACACTCACACACTCATACTGTGCCCCAGCCCCCACATTACCCCACACCTTGTAATGAAAACATCATCAATTATCCCTCTTGACAGGCCCCAGGGACCAGAGGCAGACAGCCCTCTTTGGGGGCTTCTCTTTGTGGACTGACCCTCGCCGATACACAGACTTTTGCCACTCACACACACACTTACTCTGTGTGACCGCTTTGTTTTTTAAACCATCTGTATTTAAAGCTGATAGGCAGATGACTCTGCCTATCAGTGGATAGTAGATAGAAAGAATGGTCCATCTGGTGAAAGTGTCCCACATATGTATGAATGCGTATGTGTGGGAGTGTGTTATGTGGAGTTTGGGGAGGGTGATGGGTGGGTATAGGTGGGGGTGGGGGTGGATGGGTAATGGTATAGCCGGGCCAGAGGGAAGCCATCAGTCCTGACAGGGGCTCCTGAAAGGACATCTGTTTCATGATTGATGGACTGAATGATGGATGTATCTTGATGAATAGATGGATGGAGGGATACAGTAGGCGAGAGGCTGTGACACACGGCAGATGTTTGCAGCTTTGATGCTTTCTATTGTTTTGCAGATATTGGACATCTTATTGTCATTTCTGACACTGATTGATCACTCACACAGATTTGCTCTTCCTCGACTGCTGTCACTTGGAAAATCACCAATTCTCTTTCTTTGCTTTGTGATGGATTCGCTCTGTTTGAACAAGTATCCCAGGCTTTCCGCCTCTAACCTTAGACCTGAGAGTACATCTTAATGCATTTCACAAGTTGAGATTTCCAAGGGGAGTGAAGTTCAGCGTTCCATCCTGCCAAGAACCAGATTTTGGGAAAACACGGCATGCTTAAGAGTTTTTTAAAAGTACATTTTCTACAAATATCTAATTATGCAATATAACATTCATATATAAAGCTCTGTACACTCTGGGAGATTGTGCTGTTGAATTTTGGTCACATACTCTGTATCAGTCAACCCATTTTTTCAGTTTTTATTTTTGGGGTTTTCTTTTTTTTCCCCTTTTCTGCTTCTTGTATCGTTTTACTCCTCTTTTTAAAAAGCCCTCCAGGGCAGTTAACTTTTAATTCCTGTCACCTTTGAACTTTTGGAAAATGTCTGCCATAGATCCAGACCAAAAGCAAGCGTGGGTCTGTGTGTGTATGTGTGTGTGTGTGTGTGTGTGTGTGTGTGTTGATCTGGCCTTAGTCAAGGGGCGGTCGGTGTGTTTCCTCGAGAACGTGAGAACTTTACAGACCCTCAAGGTCGGTCAGTAGCACTGGAAGGGATCACCAGTCACTGGGGATCTAACATGACGCTCAAGAATACACACAGACACAGATTCGGACATGCACACGCGTACATAAACATACACACACGCGCACAGAAGAAGCCATCTTTTGAATCCTCGGTGTTACAGTTTTATCTCAGTTGAGATTGTTTATCAAGGTTTTAAAAAATAACACATTAAATAACATCTCAAATCTCACTCACACTTCCTTTCTCAATTAACTTGTTCCCATTATTTTCCTCCTCATCCCCCTGCCCCCTCCCCCCATCACTCACACAATTTCATAGCTGGGAAACTATGAAACAGTTCAGTGTGTGGTTTCATTGTTGTACGTCAGAGTGATTGATGGCTTCATGCTGAAGTCGTGTTTCACACTCGTTCCATTTTTCATTATCAGCTGTGTGCAATAAGTATATGTGCGCATGAATGTGTGTGTGTGTTTGTGTGAATATATGTGTGTATGTGTGTGTGTGTCTTTGGCGTGGACAAAAGCCCAATAACTCGGGGGTGTGAAATCACTCTTGGTTTGGTACCCACTAATCAGTTTACGATGATGTGCAAATCCGAAGAAGAGGTTCTCTCTGCGCTCTCGTACGCACCCTCAGATGTAAACAGACACACACACACACACACACACACACACACACACACACACACATAGAGACTTTTGCGCACAGCAGTGATGTCAGTGCCTGGGTGGGGTGTGGAGTTCCCCACCATCACTGTGGTATTTATTGGAGAGTGAGTGGCAAGTTGTCATGTGGAAAAGTCAGGGAAAAATATTGTCATAAGTCTGTGGTTAACTTGATGGAATGATTCTATCCATCGGTTGGAGATTAGTTCCCGCACATTCTCGCTGTAAGCAAATATGTTACCTTTAAAAAACTTCCTGTCGTTGTCGTTGAAAACTACTGGCGGCATAGATTCTTTGTGTAGCATGATTTTTGGTCTGCCAGTGATATATTAAATGTGCTAAGTGTGAAATCACATTATGTTTGGTGATCCAGAGCACTGTGGAATCTTTTCTGGCTGGAGTCAGCAGCTCAATACCTTTTACTTACAGCAGCCTGCCCTAGATACATTTGCTCTATGTGTGTGTGTGTGTGTTCACGGGTGTGAGAGTGAGTGCATATACAGTCGTGCTATTATTTCTGTGTGTCAGCCTCATGTCTCTTTTGTGAGCGCTGCGTATCCTTGCGCCCCTGGATGGATCCTGTGGCTCCGCCGTCGTGGTAATCAGTTTGCGCGTTGGCTGAACTAATTTATCAATTCAGTTCCTCCCACTTGTATTCCCTCCCATGCGTGAACCCGCTCACTTTCCCCCTTTACACTCTGCCTCCTTCTCCCTCTCAGACAAAACACTCCCTCTGAAAAACCATAAGGGTTTCCTATCTTTTATGCATGCCGTCTGCCTCTCTGACTTCACTCTCCCTTTCCTCCTTTCTTCCACGACTCCCTTCTCACTTGTTTTTTTTCCCCTCTATAATGTACAGCTGTGTTGCCTTACATGTTAATGGCTTTGAACCATGATATCATAGCTGTATCGGTGCACTTGCGCTGTTTGAAAGGCACCAGGGTAGAGAGCGCTATGATTTATAGATGAGACATCTTGTGATATCTACCCATAACTCATCATTTTACACCTGCCTGTCTGTCTGTAATTTTTACGATTGAAGTTTTGTGCTTAAACGCAGTGCACAAAAGGCAGGTGGCACAGAGGCAATGGCCATAGGCTCCTAATGTGCTTAAACCTGTCCAGCTGACCCAGGCTGCCCCCTGTGGAGCAGGGCAGTCAGGTGTGTGTTAGGATGCATGGCAATGCAAGTGCATCTGTGACATACACACACATGCACATGTATGCATGTGTGTTCCTCTGGCTTGTGTATATCTGTGTACGTGAGGATGTGTTTGTGAGTGTGTGCGCATGAGTGTGTGCGTGTGTGTGTGTGTGTGTGTGTGTGTGTGTGTTCAGCGGAGTGGGAGAAATCATAGCTAGTGAACCAGGTGGTGAAGGCAGACAGGCAATAACTCATGGTAGAGGAGTCGGACAGAGCTGAGGGCTTGAAGCGGAGATGTGGTGGGAAAACCCACACCAAACACACACATACACACGCTTTTCATTTTTCTCACTTTCTCTAACTTGAGCTCCTTTTTACATCCTTTCGCCCACCATGCAAACACGTTCGTGCTTCTCTTATCATCCCTTTTTTCTTGTCTTCAACCGCTCCCATCTACTGTAAATTTCACCTTCGTCGAGCTTTCCTGCCTCTCCTCCTCTCGCACTCTCTGAGGCGCGGCGTTGCACTGTTAGCATTGGCAGGGGGGAAGTGAACAGGGCTGAGGGTGCTGCTCACTTGTTTGTTACGACAGATTAAGTCATTGATTTGTAAAAGCGGTGCACTGATGGAGAAGGCCCCTTCCACTGCTGAAGACAAGGGTGAGAGAGGGAGAGAGCAGAGAGAGGGAGATGCATCTGGCAGAGGAGAGGAGGGAGAGGCTGGGATATTAAAATCGAAGATGAGAGGTAAAGGTAGAGAGAAGAGTTAAGTGGAGGTGGAGGGAAAAGGGGGCAGAAACGGAGGCGGCATGAGATAGTTAAGCAAAATGCTAAATATAGAACAGAGGGATGGAGGGGGCGGAGGTGGGTGAGAAATATATGGAGATGGAGGAGTGAGGGAGGGAGGGAGGGAGGGATGAGTGTAGCTGTACTTTGAATGACAGAGATGTCAGAGAAAGTCAGCGGAGGCAGAGTGAGAGAGCTTTATCTTTCAATAACATTGACTGCGTCCTCTTTCCTGCTTGCACTCGCAGCTCAGAAAAAGCATAAGGGAGCAATTGTGAAACACTCTTACCTAGTTTCAGCGTCCCAACCTCCCCCCACCACCACGGTTCTGTTCACCCCCCCCCTTGGGGCCAACGGTGAGTTTCTAATTAAAACGTTGGGGGCAAAAGGGTAATTATGATAATAACATAATAATATCGCCAGGGTTATTAGAATGTTCTGTGGTCCCCAAATTGCTTCCTCAGAGAGATCAGATTTCAGTGGCATTACGTAAAGTCAAATTTCCTTGAAAGTCAGGTGAAATGAAATGGATTCCCCCATGGACGAGGTGCAATCTGAGAATCTGATTCCCTCTTGTATGTCACAGACACTCCGTCTAAAAAAAGCCCTTTAAGTCTCAAGCCACAATGACATATATCAAACGTACCCCCCTTCTTTTTATACCTTAGGGCTCAATCTAGTCTGAGGAGTCTGCGCTTGTGGACACGCACGCTCGTTTAGTTAAGTTTTACTTTCCCTCTTTGAACTTCTCCGCTGCCCTGTGTAGCATGTATCCAAACTGCGCACAACAAGAGAACATTTGTATTTAAGCGCAGAGATCAGTACCAGAATGCCAGCTCCGAGCAGTGTAGCTGGGAGCAAGCAGTTCTAGTTGCAGCTCTGAGGGGCATCCCGCTGTTTTCTCTCAGCTTTCTGCAATACCTGACTGGGTTGGGGCTTTGTGGATCCCTCCCACTCCCCCATTTACACACCCCTCCATCCCAGGCAGCCCCGAGGCAGCCCACCTCCAGCTGTGGCTGCCGTTCAGCGCGCCGCTTGGTGCAAGCGCCGATCGCTTTGGAGCGCCTCCCTTCGCTCAAATAGGCAGTAATTACGGGCTTAAAGAGGTTTAGTGGTCCAGCAAACTACATAATCACCCCCTGAATTAGCCCCAGCTCATCAGCCTCAGTCCAACGAGCAGTGCTCACCACTAGCGCTAGCTCGCATGCTGCACCCCCTTCCCTTTATTGCACAGAGGGAAGCACAGCAGCAGGTGTTGTGCAACATCCGGCCCCCTTAATAAATTTAGCCTCCCCTGAGCTGGAATAGGGAGGACTAATGAAGCACGCCCTCGCTCTTAGTGAAAGCAACCGCAGAGACGCATACAGCGATCGGTATCGGATGCTTCCTTCAAAATCAACAGACCTCACCCTTTACATTAGGTGCAACAATGCAGCTCCTTGTCAAGACCCGCGACCGGGCTGTGTGTGTACACGCTATAAGCTTCAGCATACACATAGTGTGGAGAGACCCACCCAACTGTAAAGCACACGGATCATTGTTCACACCCTGGAGCTGCTGCGGCGGCGGCTCCAGCGTAATGTCGTGTGCCCCTAAGAGTTTTAGAAACACCACGAATGATGCTAATCATCAATTATCATAGTGGAAAGGCTGGCAAAGCTGTACATTGTCTAATCCACTTTGTACTTGGGCTTTAATGATACACTTTTCACCCTTTGCTGCACCAGACAACTCGATTTATCTCACTCCCATAGGCAACAGCGCTTTGAGATTTCCCTAAATCAACAAAAGCTGTTTTTTTAGAGAGTGAATTAATAAATGAAAAGCCCTTAGAACGTGTTTTTTTTCTTTATCGAGATTTGATGACAAAAACAGTTTGAAAGGGGAGGGTTCCTCGCCATTTCTGGTGCATATATCGGCATCCCCCCCGCCCCCCCCCCAAAAAAAAGGAAAGAAAAGAAAAAAATGGTGAATAATTCATACCACAAGCTTTGAGTTGGTTTAGCATAGTCCAACGCCATAAACGAGGCTGTTTCTGCTTTTTTGCGTATTAGGCTACAGCGCCAAGATGGGGGAGCGGTGACATTAGGGCACGCCGAAACTCTCATCTTGTAGTTGGTTCATTTTGAGTCTCTCAGAAGATCTGTTTTTGCTCTGTTTTGTTATTCTGCGTTGGAGCAGCCCGAATCAGAGGAAATTAGGTTAGGGGTGCTTTGTTTTTTTTCTGTTGTTGTTTTGTTCGCTCTCACTCTTTTCTCTTTTTTTTTCTTTAATCCCCCCTTTCTCCCAGAGCCAGCTTTGTTGCTGGGTCCCTGCTCCCTAATGAAGTCAAAGGGATGTCAGTCGATGCCACCTACACAGAAAGGAATTTGAAATGGCGTAGCTTTCATAGTGCAGCATGAGCACACACACACACACACACACACACACACACACACACACACACACAAGTGAAGAGAGGAAGAAACTTCCACAGAATGAGCAGGAAATTTTTTGAAACTGGAAGCTCGTATGAAATACAGCAGACTTTTGGTTTGGAACAGCTGTTTCAAAGTCTGCTTGTGCTCATGGTTCTGGGCGTTGTTGTCAGCATAACAATATGCTTTCCTCTCCAAATATTTAAGGTAATATCTTACGTCTGGCAACAGCAAGGCCACACTTCCAGTAATAAAACTGTGTGCTTGTGTGTGTGTGTGTGTGTGTGTGTGTGTTTGGTATGATACTCTGATGCCCTTCCAGCCAAAAAGGCCCCCGGATTAGCCGTCAGGCATTCCTGATGGGCAGCTCGGTTTCCACGGAGATCTGACCTGGGAACAGCGGGGGAAAGAGACCTGGCCTGGTCAAACCTTTTCGCTTGCGCCTTTAACCGCTCCACGCAAGTCAACAGCTCTGCACAGCCTTGCTGAAACCATGTTTGGCATTTCAGGGTGCTGACTGTATCTGGACACTGAAACGTCTTTCATGAGGAACAGAAAAGTAAATTATAAACTGTTGCTTACGGACACTTTGTGCTCTATGATTCATTGCGTTTCCTGGCATCCTCGTGGCCTACCCCAACCATCTGCTGGTAAATTAAGCTATTTCAAAACACCACTGACCCATGTCCGTCGTCCGCAGATTGTGCAGTGTCATGGCCTCCTTTTGAGGGACGTCACATGACTGTGACAACATATGATTTTCCTCTCCCTCATTCCTCCCGCGCATCCGGTTTTTATCGTAACAGTTTTTAAAAAGCTAATGTGGCGTGTCGAGCCTTTTTAATGGGATGCACAGAGGCTTCGGGAGAGCGGCTTTAAATAGCAATGCATGCAGCGATAACGGCGTTGTGCCAATGGCTGAGTGCGGCCTGATAGGACCGTGGCTGCAGTGAAGTGGTTAAAAAAGACAAAAGGTGGAGAGCAATCCAAAAACTGTTAGCCAGTGTTTAATATGTAGTATATATTGATTAACATGCTAATTTGAATAGCTGAGCAAATTTACTGGAAATTTTATTTACTCTAATAACCATTCCAGCACAATTTTTTTTGACATTTCTAAAGATTGGATACTTTGATTTGAACCAAAGCTAAATTAAAAGTAGGAGAGCAAAGCAAGAGAGGGTGAGAGAGGGAGTAAGAAAGACAACTGTTTTTTTGCTGAGGAGGCGAGATGAAGGAGCACAACAGCGAGATAAAAGACATTTCTGAAATAGCCCTCCCCTCGCGGTGGAATGGAGCATCCCTGACAAAGAGTGACTCAGTGAGTGAGTCTTTCTTCTCTCACTCCTCTCTTTCCCCCCACCCCTCTCTCATTGCTGCCGGTAGACTGAGGTGAGGCTCGACACAGTTTATACCTCACCAAAATAACAATTAGTCCGAAAGGTGCAATCTTTAGGATTATGTTACTTTCACTCATCTGTAAAATGACAAAGTTTTCATCTCCTGTGTTGGAGGTTTTTGAGATTTCGCTCAGACAGTTTTGGCCCAATAAAGGTCAATGGCTCAGTCCAGCACAATGGCCGAGTGTCTGGTCAAAGTGACCTTGAGCGTGGCACCGGTCTGCTCCCATATTGTGAGCCATTCTAGCGTCAGGTTTCTAGTAGTCCATGTTCAGCCAGGTAACTTATTTGTTTGTAATCTGATTACAGAGTAACTCCTTTTGTAGTGCTCGATACCGTTATGTTCCATTCTTTCTCTATCACTCACCCTAGAATAGTTTTCTCCAGGGTTAGGCGTGGGACAAGGGGAGTAAAGAGGGGTCTTGTGGAATATTTATGCTCTTATCTCTCTGTTAAGCCCCTGGGGCTCTAGATATCAATTTCCATGTCTCCTCCTATGCCTCCTTTTTCCCTCTTCCTTTCTTCCCCTCTCCTCTCCATCTATCCATCCTACTCTTCGTCTTGTCTGAGGGGGTCAGAGAGGAAGACGGTCAGACAGGGAGGGGTTGTTACTGATGCTCTGTTACTCACCCACGCAGACATCCGCATGTCTGTGCGAACACACAAACACATATGACCATGCACAGCTGAACTCCCTCATAGGCCCAACTCAGCTCAGTGGCTCAAATGAGCGCACACACATGCACACACACACACACACACACAGTACCACACACTGGAGCAAAAAGCATTGACTTTAATGGACACACACAACAGAGCAGACGTGCATGCATACGCCCACGCATGTACACGCACTCAGATTGATAAGACACACAAAAACACACACACACACACACACACACACACACACACACACATACACACACACACACACGCTCCTGGCATCCACATGCTCAGAGCCTAGTGGAGAGCGGCAAGCAGGGTGGAAATTCTCATGAAAGGAGTTGTATATTTGGAGAAGACATATCATTAAGATAGGCGGAGGGAAGGGAGGGAAGGATGCGCAGAAACTTTCCATCTGCTCTTTAAAAGAACATGTTATTGCTTTTCTCACTAAAGGCCTTTCTCTCTCTGTGACTCTCTCTCTCTCTCTCTCTCTTTCTCAACCCGCTGAACCACAGCCAAAGGCCGTTAAGACACCAGAATCACTCACAGACAATATTAAAACTGGGCGACTTGTTGCTTAGCGAGAAACTAAATCACAGTGTTTTGACAGATAGGAGCTAATTTGGCGGTTAAGGAAAAAGGAGGGCGAAAAACAATTTTGATGTTCTGGCTTTGGGGCCATCTTTGCCTGGTTACTCCTCCATTACGGGTGTGTTATTTTGTGCTTGAGAAGCCAGGCAGATGTAGCCCTGGTATTAGAGCAGGAAGCAGAAGATGGGCTCTAAAAGTAGCCACTGTGCGAGGGAGCCAGTAGAACTGTGTTATCAGCAAACGCTATG
This sequence comes from Karalla daura, assembly GCA_029224185.1. Lineage (NCBI taxonomy): Eukaryota > Metazoa > Chordata > Actinopteri > Chaetodontiformes > Leiognathidae > Karalla > Karalla daura. Next base: position 6,508,294 of record CM055200.1, read on the forward strand.
CAGAATATAAAGAGTCAGACAGCTAATGATTGCATGAAATGGTCCCTGCTGGTGTTATGTAATTATTATTATAACTGGTGCATCACTCTTATTCTGGTGTTTATTTTCCTCCCGGTGCCGTCTGTCTGCCATTGAGACTGTATGCGTGTCTGGTTGTGTACTGCTGCCTGGGTGTGTGTGTGTGTGCGTGTGTGTGTGTATGCTGGGAAGTTTTAAGGGTGGGAAGCGGATGAGACAGGGTGTATTTGTGCAGTATTGTGGCCCCTGGCATGGTCGCAGCCCCCCGATATCACGAGGCAACACTCCTGCCGCCACAGATCCACGGCACGTAGAATGGACACACTGCTCCTTTTATGTTCCGTCAGCTTTGTTTGTGAAGAAGAAAGCCCTTAAAAGACACGTCGTTCACATGATCAGCTTTCATATGTCTACACTGTGTGTGACTGTGTGTGTGTATGTGTGTGTGTCGTGTCTATATGTGAAGCGTCCAAACATCAGATGACACAAGCCCTAAAGAATACTTCCTACACATGTGGACAGACTATTTAGCTATTTGAGTTTTGATATCGTCTTAGCTGACATTAGGAGGTAGACTGACGTCGCAAAGCTTGCAAAACACGCACACGCACACGCACACACACACGCACACACACACACACACACACACACACACACACACACACACACACACACACACACACACACACACACACACACACACACACACACACAGATACACATTAAGGCTGCAGAAAAGAAGTGGACACAAATTTGGCCAGAGGCGACAATGCAATTATAACTTGGCGCTTGAAATTAGCCTCCTTGTGTTCCCACTCCCCCACAACCAATCACATGGACAAGGGAGGGCTGGGAAAAAAAAAAAAATCAGTCTCCTCTCTCTCTCTCTGCTGGGTCGTCCCGGCATTAAACACAATCCTGTTCATTATGCGCTGAAAAAACTGTAATGAAAAAATGAAAACGCTGGCGCCGCACTGATTTTGCACGTCTGATTGGTTATTAAGTGTGTGTGTGTTCTTGTTAGACATACTCTATATATTATACAGTAGCCATATTTGTGGCGCCTATCCTCAGTCACCATAACGTGGGAGAATTACTGACTAAGTGTCAGGGTTTCCTTTTCCTCTCAGGCGCTGGAATAAATAAGCAAAGATTTTGCTCGGTGCACGACAACCAAAACACACATGATGCCGCTTCCTCTTTTCTGTCCAGGGTTCATGTAAGGAAAATAAGATGATGTTCAGTATCGATCGCATTGATGAATCTATTTTTTATGAGGCAGGAGCTGCTTGAGGCGGAGCTTTTTGCTTTTTGGATACAGAGACCACTGGGGAATCGGTTGATAAGGCACGACTTTACTGCACTGTGACAGAAGTCTACTTCCTCACAGCGCTGGTTAGGAAAATGTTTTTACAGAATGAGTCATTTGATGAGAGTAAATGATTTATTCTCTTCCGAAATGTGTACATTGCATTCCGGAATATATGCGGTTTCCAGCTGGTGCCATCCCTTCCACAATCTATTCTCTCCCCCGGCTCCCCCTGCTCCTCCCCTCTCTCCTCCTCTTTTACAGCCGGCTGATGGTGTTCAGCACAGTCCATGTCTTGTCTCGGGCATGAACGGCACATTGTCCTCCTCCAACAGGGCTCTGTGCAACTGTGATGCCCCCCCACCCTCGCTCTAATATAAATCAACACACTCCCCGAGTTCACATTTATCCAATTTATTCATTCTATATATTTAAACAGGTGGCTGGACTTTAACTGTTCTCAGCTGGCTTCTCGAGGTGCGCTGCAGCCACCAGTTTGTATTTAATCACCGTGCTCGAAGTCGGACGGAGTTGTCTTTCCCACAGTTGAGCTGTTGTTTAGCGTGCATTCATCCCCCTGTCCACGGACTGCAAGTAAAAAAAAAAAGAAGTTAATGAGTAAGGTCAAAGCAAATTGTCTCATTTGATCAACTTCCTCAAAAAGGCAATGTCATTGTGGTGGTCCGAGTTAAGTAATGCATTTAAGATATATGAGAAAAGAGCTCTCACATGGTGGATCAGTGGTTGGCACTGTTGCCCTTTAGCAAGGAAGTTCCCGGTCTGAATCCTGGTTGGACTGAGGGCTTCTCTGTGTGGAGTTTGCATGTTCTCAAATATTTGATTATAGTCTTATTTTTTGCTTCCTCACAATCCAAAAACACACACGTTTAGGTGGGTTGGAGACCTAAAAGAAGTAAAAGGTGAAGGACAGATGGTTGCAACAGGCTCAAAACTAGACTATATAACTCTGAGACTGTCCAGACTGTGGAGGAGACTCCCGCTCCTTGTACTTAAAAGGAAATTAAAGCATCTCGTCTTTCTATACCTCCTGTTTCTTTCAATCAGAGTAATTACAGCAAAGAGGCAAACTTCACACAGCCGTGTTTTCATACTGTCTGTAGCAGATGAGAACAAAAGCGAGCAGCGTCGATAAAGACATGCGATCTTACATGGCCTTGCCTGTATTCCACCGGGTTAACGTTACATATTCTCCACTTGCTGATTACATATGCGGCGGGGTGAAAGGGGGCCCCGTTGACGCGAATATATTTGTGTAAGAGGCTGCCTAATTACCAGAGCTGGTTCTCCACTTCACTTAACTTTCTAATTGGCTTGCCTCTTTGGCTGCCATTAATTACAATATTTCATATTCCATTAATGATCGGGTGTTGGGAGGGGGTGATGGTGTAGGCATGATAATGTGCACAGGCTTGCGCATACTTACAGTACATATACACCCAGATAGAGAGATGCACAGGCACATACTTACACCTACGCACCAGTGAGCAGGAGCACACATCTCATTACCTACCTCGCATTACGCTGTATGCTTCTGCATGCGTCTGTGCTCCTCCACCAGCTCGTTCTCCACCAAAAAAGGCGCATCAAACACTATTTTCCGCCAACAACAAGAAGCTTCATTTAACAATTTGTGACCGGCCTTTTCTATCTTGTGTCTCCTGCAGCATCCCTACCCATCGGAAGAACAGAAGAAACAGCTGGCGCAAGACACAGGCCTCACCATCCTACAAGTGAACAACTGGTGAGTCGTTGGAGAGTTTACATGCAGTCGATTTCAGGGGGTTGTAACCCCAGGCTATCTAAGTCCTTAATGATCGGAATTAATGCCTCCACTCCGCCCCTAGTTTCGCCCTACACACACACACAGACACACACACGCACACGCACCACTTACCGAACCATCCTCACCTAGATCAATCCTTCTAAAGAGATATGGCCTGGAGTGATTTTCCAAACCAACAGCCAAACATGAGCATCCATGTTAATTAAGAGTCAAACTACCATCTGAAAACATCCAATAAAATCATCCAACATGCAAGTTAGATGATTTTATTGGATGTTTTCCTAGTTATACAAGAATGATTACTCAAAAAGTGGTAGCTCTGAGACTAATTATAGGGTTTTACTTTGACTGACTTATTTTGAGGCTTGTGGCTTTTTGTAGTACCTTTTACCATGATTAACGTTTGTTTTAATCAGGCAGTGAACATCTCATTTAACATTTATTCTCTGCTGGTAAATATTTTAGCTTTTATTCCCCCTTTATGCACTGCATTACCCTTGAGCTCGGGTTAAAGTTTCACCTTTCGCAGCGAGTTGGTCGCTGTGACAATGACAGCACTGTAGTCTAAATCTTAGATCTTAAATTCTCCATATCGCCGGCTCCATTTATCCTTGTCCCATTACTATTTAATACTTCTCACAACGCATGTAGCATTTTAAGTTGTCCTTGCAAGTGTTGAGCCTCGCATAGAAGCGCGCAGTCCGATTGCTGTACGGCCATTGCAGATTATAGCTCTCTAAAGTGCCAACTTGCCTGTTAATTGGGCACAAGCATAACTGGCCCATGCCATAAAACCAGGTTCCTCGCCCGCCATTTTAACCTTAGGTACCGCCGTCAAAGGTAGACAGGGGGCCCAGTGTCCTTGTGCGGCAAGTCTTATCAGAAAGATGGCTATCAGCACATGCTTAGTGTTATTAGCCATGTCTAATTAAAGGGGCTGGAGTCTGGGTAATTGAGGCAGGGTCCAGGCAGAGGGTGTTTGATCTCTGCGGCCCTTAAAATAATCCCTGAAAGTATCAGTCGGTTGTGAGGTGTGATCATGAAAGAGGAGACTGCAGAAAGGCAAAGAGGTGCAGAAGGAGGGATAGAGAGGGAGAGGGAGTTAAAGAGCTAGACGGAGTGAAAAATAGATGAAGGGAAGGAGGGAGAGATAAGGAGAGGAGGGAGAGAAAGAGATGAGACATGATAAATCCCCATTACCAGCTCTCTAATGATGTTAACATTATTCCCAGCCATTGTTCAATCTCAGACCTCAGAGACAGACAGACGTTAGATTAGGGTATGGTGTATCAGTCTATGGAGAATTCATTTTATACTGGGCCAGAAATGATACACACACACTAACACACATGCACACACACTCTCTTTCTCTCTCTCACTCACACACACACACACACACACACACACACACACTCTCTAGCAGAAAAAGGCCTCCTGACCAGAGGGAATCCTGTAGAGGTTATCAAATCACGTGACCCCTCTGAAATCCATGGGGGATCAATTCTTACAGCTGAGATAAAGCCAAGCTCTGTGTGTGTGGGTGTATGTGCATGCATGTGTGTGTGTGAGAGAGAGACAGAGAGAGTCAGACAGACAGTCACATGAACAGTAGCTTGGTCACTTAAGGCTGACTGTGTGCTCTCATTCTGTTTGTTGTTTTTATTGGTAGGGGGATAGCAACACACCCTTAAGGTGTGTTTGTGTGTGTGTGTGTGTGTGTGTGTGTGTGCCTGTATGTGTGTGCCCGCGTGTGTACTCGTGCATGACCAACACATACTGTGTAAATCGTGGGAGGTTAATCTAGGTTTGTGGAAGATGTTGTGTGTGTGTGTGTGTAAGAGAGGGGAACCGGGGGTGGTTAATCTAAGGGGTATTAGCTGTTAAACCCTGCATGCTGGGATCTCGCTGCCCCCTCACATTTCATTGTATACAAGTGTGTGTGTGTGTGTGTGTGTGTGTTAGTCTCTATGTGTGTGTGTGTGTGTGTGCCTGTGCCTGTCCAGAGGCATATTTCCATGCACGCTTGTTTGAGAGAGAGAGAGAGATTGAAAGAAAGTGAGAGAGAAGAAGAGCAAATGGCACATTGTAGCGTGATTGAGAAGAGAGACAATAAAGTAAAAAGACAAGATAAAGACAGACATTTTGAGAAGGAGGGAAGAACGAGGACAGGTGGGAGAGGAGAGGAGAGGAGAGGAGAGGAGGAGGCAGAGGACAGACCAGAGAGTTGACGGTAGGGAGAGATGGATAGATGGATGGGGAGACAGCCGTAAAGGAAGGGGGGGGGTGAGAGAGGTTACGTTAGGGGAACTGCCATTTCGCAGGCGTGTTGTTGTGCTGGTTGGGAAGCCCCGTCATTGGGTGTCTCCATAGCAACCCCCGGTGATGTTACCTCCTGACCCACTGATTTAGCAAAGTCAATTTCCCTAGCTGTGAGTCTGCTTGTCAGGACTGTTCATGAACACACACGGATGCATACTTCATTCGTCTCATTTCCGTCTCACACACACACACACACACACATTGACACAGATTTTCTTAAATGTTCACTTGCTCAAAATCAGGTCTACAATAGTGACATAATGGCAAAGAGGACCACAGGTAGCACAAAACACCATTGACACCATTGGCCCTGGAGTCACGTCATCACGGCCACAGATGAACCGTAGGTCAGCCATGCTTGTTGTCCCAATAGGGAGAGACCATGCGATGACAAACATGTGCAAGTGACAAATAAAGTGCACGGAGCAATCCTGTCACATGTTTCAGTAGGAACACGGCACACACACACACACCCTCACCTCTGTTCTCTCTTTCTCTCTCACACACATGCACACGCACACATACAATCTCTTTATTCATGTGTGTTAGGTGCTCTGCATTACATACTATATATACTCGCACACTATCTCCCAAACACCCACTCTCTCTCTCTCTCTCTCTCTCTCTCTCTCTCTCCCCTCACGCACTTACACACACCATAGATGTGTTAACACACATGTCGGCGTGTATTATTGATGAGCGAGCACGCGGTCGGCTCAGCAGATTAAATAAAAATGCTAAAGGCCGGCAAGGGGCGCAGATCACTCATGAATTATTGGCAGAAATACGCAGCACCAGGGAATCTCAATTTGAATGGAGAACGTCTGTGTGCAGATGTGGGTCTGGGGATGTGCATGTGTGTGTGTCAATGTGGGTGAGGGTTTGTGTGCGGGTGTGTGTATGTGGAAGGCGGGTGAGTGTGTATGTGTAATGTGCACATTTACACAGCAGTCACACACTGAGAATGTACACACGCATCCTGTACACACCTATGTGCTCACACACGTGCAGCATATGTGCACACATGGTGCATTCAGGTGCTTTTAGGGACATTTTTAATTTTCACTGAAGTAAAAAGTTTCAAATTAATTTTAGTTGTTTTGATTTTATTTGCCTTGGAAAAGAGTGTTAAATCAGAGATGAAAACACCTTTTCTGAGGCAGCCCTGATGTAGCCAGCGATCGACTCACATGACCGATCAGCTGTTTCCACTCTGAAAGGAGGAGAAGGAAAAAAAAGTCCTGACAACCTCTCTGGCTTTTTCTTCTTCATCTTTGAGGTTTTTTGGCTCCCCAGTTTTGTTTCTGGGTTTCAACCTTTACATCCGCTGATCTGTTTATTATAGTCTTGTGTAACATACTGTTATAGCTGAAACCAGCTGATGGACAGATTTCGATTAGTCTTCTCCTAGTTTTGTGTTTCATGTGAAAACGTTTGCTTTAAATTTGCTTGACAAATGGGTGCAAACACGGGTGTACACATCCTAGGCAGGTGTGGTTCCAGCATCTACATTTAGTGAATGAATGCATTGTTTCCACAGTTCTACACCACAGCAGGTATCACACTGTAGATGAAGACTAACACACTTAAACTCAAACTGTTCTTACTGTAAGAAGCTCAGCTGTGTCAACACAACTTATTTCAAACATGCTAAAGACTCCGGTTTAGAGAGAGCATAATTATTAGTTAGTTACATTTAAACTTAAAAAATGAAAAACACACAAGAAGAATTAAATCATGCATCAGATTTCATTGCTAATGTTTCGTCATTCTTCACAGGTTGAGGAGTGAAAGAAGAGAGATGATGAGAGGCAACTTTGTCTATTAAAATACAAAACACATGCTATTCCAGCAGATGTTTCAGTGAAACACTTTTGTTTTATTTAACTTCACTGAGCTGTGAAACCTTCTCACATGCTGTCACACACGTGCTCCTTCCTGCAGGAGTGGAGTCTGATGACGAAATTACACAGCCCGGAGCAAAAGATAGCATCTCTGCTTAAAATCAAACAAATCTTAGAGGCATTTATTTGAGGTACAATTATAGTAATTAAAACCTGAAGGAATGTCTCTCAAAAGAGGACATTTTAAAAAGTCTGTTTCCATAAATAAATAGAATAAAATTCGGCACCAGGACTGCATATTACTTGATTATACTGGAGCTGTCCTTCTGCTTTTTATCTATCCATTATCTTGCCTGCTCAGTACCCAACAGTGTTGCAGGGTCTGCTGGTGTCTTTCTACAGAGTTGAGCAAAGGCAGACAATACACCCTGGATGGACTGCTAGTCATACACACACTTGTGTTATGCAATGTAGAGTCTCCAATACTGTTGGCTTGCCTTGCTCATTGTTTATGATCAATTCAAATCGACACCTGACATCCTGACACGACCAGAAATTAAAAAAGCAATGGAAATGCATCCGGATCTACCAGTAAAGGCAGTAATTGGATCCGAAATGTAACCAGTTTTAACCAATGTTAACTTTAACTTTTTAGACCCACGGTATCAAAATTCCTTGAACAATACAGCCCTTAACCTGCTCACACATTGTAAATCACTCTAAATTATGCATCGACTAAAAGCACCAAACGTAACATATAAAATGTCTCTCTCTCTCTCTCTACTTTCTCTTTCTCGGGCTGCAGTCAGTATCCCTCTGCTAAGTTCTCCTAACGCTCCGGTGATGTAAAAATCAATGGCGAGGTCATCAGGTTTCCCTTGTTGGCTGCCCCTCCCCTTCCTGCCTGCAATTTAATAATGCCCCTTTAAAGGCAGTGTTTAAGCCTCGCCGAGCGATTGTTTTGTCAATAAGACCTCCTTTTACGAACGTCTTAAAAGCATAGACCGGGAGGGAGCGAGAGGAGAGAGAGAGGGAGAGAGACAGAGAGAGAGAGAGAGTGGTAGTATTTAAAAGGGCAGAGTGGAGGGGCGCTGAGGCTTCTTAGGAAGGAGCGGCGTGGCGCGGACATACACGCCGCTTATCGGGTTTCCAAAAGGATGAGGGAAGGGAGAGCATGGTGAGGGAAGGCACAGAGGGGGGAGGAAGGAGGCGCAAGGTGTGGTGGGAGAGAAAAAAAGAACATGGAAGCAAACGGATGAAAAAGAGGTGCTAACTGTTTTTGTTTTTATTTCACAAAAAGAGCCTATCTTGTTCAGGCAGTGGTAAATTCATGCAAAATGAAAGCTGAGTTTTATTTGGATCTTTTGCCTTTGTTTGTTTGGCAGTTGTTATTTGGCAGTTATGATCACACCGGGTTGCTCTGGGAATACCATGACTAAGCGAAAGGAAGTCAGGTATGATGAGAAAGGCAGTCGATCAGACAGGTTTCAGAGGACGTTAACCATACAGCAATCAACCGCTGTAAACACTCCCCACCGTTTACAGAACAAAATCCTGCTTCAGTTTGGGCCTCTTGCATTAGCAAGTCGTAATCTCTTAAGTGTTTGCGTCTGATCCTGAGCTGACAAAGCTAAAGGAAAATATTAAATATTCCCAGGTCTCAGATTTTACTGCGATGAGTGCACAGTGTTGCATAAAACACTTGGAATCAGAGAACAGATCAGAACAGTGTTAAAGAAGATATGAAAGATATGAGAGAGAGAGAGGGAGAGAGAGGGAGAGAGAGAGAAACAGGTAGAGAGAGAGAGAGACAAACAGGTAGAGTGAGATGAGTTGCATGTTCACTATGCTGACAGGTCAGAGAGAGAGAGAGATGCTGGAACTTGTTTGCAGAAATCCTACTGCGGTGTGTGTGTGTGTGTGTGTGTGTGTGTGTGTATGTGTGTGTGTGTGTGTGTGTGTTTTGGAATTAGCAGGCCCAGTTTCAGTCCATGCCCTAGAGCCTGTTTCATACACTGCAGTTCTGTCAAGTTGCTTCAGCCTGAAACTCTCTGACATTACAGCAAATACCACCCATGTACACACGCACATACACACACACACAACAACACACAAATGCATGTTTCATTAGATGTGACCTCACTCTGGGATTTCAACACTTTAAGTTAAAACGTGAAAATCATTTCAAAAACAACGTTTTCTTCACTGGGTTTGAAGTGTGTTGCTACCAATCGCCTCTTACAGGAATCCTCAGCCTGTGCAGACACGACCCCTGCCTTCGCCGTATTATGTCAACAGAAATGTGTGTAGGCATGCGTGTGTGCTTGTACACATATAGGTGTCCGTGTGCGAAGACACGCTGTGAACCGAACACCATCTCTCCCCCTCTCCACTCCCTCCCCTCTCCGTCCTCCCTCTCTCCTCCTCTCTCTGTTTCTCTTACATCAGAGCGCGCCGCCCGGGGCCAAACCTGCATTTCTCCTCATTCGCCTCTCGCGAGCTCGCTCTTTTTTATTCCCTCCTCTTTTCTCCTCACTCCGCTCCTTTGCTTTTCAACCTTCTTTTGTAGTGGTAGAGGAGGGAGTCCCAAACATGAAAAGCGGCAGGAGCGTGAATGCCGGGGTCTGTGTGGAAGCACACATGGTCGCCGTCCCGCCTGCCCCGTTGTTGTTCTCACGCTGGTGTTGATCAAAAGCTGTTGGGCAAATCAGCAGGGACACGGCTAAACAAGTGTTTTGTGCCAAAATTAAATATCTAGGAAAATAATAGGACACCTACACTGGCAATTAACAGAGAGGACGGTGACACTGATTTCATGGGACTAAGATGAGCAATAATTTGCAAACATCATATTATAAGTGAGCGGACCGGGACTGGGAATGGACCAAGCAAATCAGGGAGATTTGGAAACAAACACGGATGAAAAAAGAGGTGCTGGAACAGGGGGACTGCTCTGACATCAGCTGAAAAAGAAAGCAGACATCATCCTCCCTCTCTCTCTTTTTCCTCACTTGCTCGCTGGCTGTGAATGCATGCAGACACCCTGAAACCAACCTTGGCTGGTTTCTGGCCAGTCAGAGCGATCCCTGTAGCGATGGCCGCTGGGAGCCGGTGGGGAGATATGACACGCGCAGAGACAGGATATGACACGGGCAGTATGTGTGTGTGTTGGGGGGGGTGGATTTAGGTCAACCACTGTGTGTTTGCTGCAGTCGCCAGTGCAAGCCCTGTCAGCAATACTAGCTCTGTGTGACACTGGACAATCTGTGTGTGTGTGTGTGTGTAAGGATTTTGTTCATGGTGGCTACATTTGTATATTTATTTGCGTGTACTGCAAATACACACACACACACACATACACACTGTGAGCATTTACATTTAGTCATTTAGCAGAGGCTTTTATCCAAAGCGACTAAGGTACATTCACACTACACCGTAAAAGAGACCCATTGTAACATCAGAATTAGGTTGCCGGCTGGTTATACTGTGCAATTACACTACTACTGTACAAACTAACTCCTGAATCCAGGAGAGTGCTGCTAATAGATCTTTATCATAGTCACTGTATACATTCACATAATGATCCGAGTCCAAAGTCTAAAGGGACATAATCTCTACCCAGTTTTGTGTTTGTGTGTGGTGTGAGCAACACTGGACAGCCATGTTGTTTCTGGACGAACCCAGGCTTGCAGCCGTAGCCTCTCAGTGGCAGTGATGGATGAGCGGCTCTCTAAGCCCGGGAACTGTGTGAATGTGAGTCAGGGAAGCAGGAACAGAGATAAGGAGAGTGACGGAGGTCACAAGTGACACCTCCTTTCTCATGCCTTTTTACGTCAGCTCTGCCTCTATGTCTTTGTTTTTTTCTGCCTCATTGTCTCCGGTAGAGCTTCTTTTTTCCTCTTTCCCACTCTTTCTCTTTCTCACCCCTCTCTCCTCCAACCCTCTGTTTATATTTTGCCTTTCGGCAAGTCCTATTTAAAAGTCAGCGAGTCTAGCAGAGGAGAGCCAGCGAGTTCATGTATGTTTTTCAAGCGGCCAACATTTCTGAAACTCTGAGAGGCACCTGGTTGTCATGGACACACATATACACAGTAAACACACACACACACACACACACACATACACACATACACACACACACACACACACACACACACACACACACACACACAGTTAGCTCCTCTCCAATCTGAAAACCAGCTTTAGTGGTGGATTCATGGCTCTCTTAATGGACATGGGGCTCTCGGGTAGTGCAGCAACTCTATGTGTGTGTGCGTCTGTCTTCAAGTGTGTGTGTAAGAGTGTGTGTGTGTGTATGCATACTTGTATTTTATGTGTGTGCAGTAATGGGGATTAAGCAACCCCATGGCTGCCCGCGCTCTAAAGCTCCTTTTAAATTTCACACTGTTTTTCTTCTGTTTTCCCGCTATATGTGGCTCTGGATCCAGCTAATCCACCTCACGTTATTGGCCCGCATCAGCAGGGCCAGCATGTACTGAATGCGTTTGTGTGTCAGTAGGTGCGCCTGTGTGTAGCTATACGTGCATTTGGAGATAGTTCAGGCCTGCCAATAAAGACCTATAGGCATTGCTGACCTCCAACATATGGCCTCCTGTCTAATTACAGCCTCGCTGCAGCACCCAGACTTGCATGACCTCACTCCAACCTCACTTTACCATCTAATGTGTCTGTGGTTGCTTACAAATTTTGCACATTGTTTTCATGGGTCTGTACATGTTTGAATATATATGTGGGCCACCTAGAACCCAGTTTACTGTATAAATAACACCCTTATATCCATAGTCTTACCCTGCTGTGCACAATCCCAGAGCACAAGGCAGGGAATACACTGTGGACCCAGGACCTTCTAGCTTTAATGTAACAGTACTATCTAAGCACTCTGTTGTCTCTTTAATTCATACAGACTCTCTTTATGAAAGGAAGCTGAGAAACAGCAGATCTCATGGGTCTGAGCAGGGTTTAGATGAATGTTATGTGGCTATTTGCTGCATAGGTTTGGGGTAGCTTTAAGAGAAAATGGAGAGAACGAAACTACATTTTGACAAGTGAGCGCACGTAGCTTGATGATGACGAAGAGAATTTGTAACCCTGTGTACGCTTGAAGGTACGTGTTGAAAACTGCAAAGATGAATTAAGGATAATACAATGTCTTTGCACAACGCTCGGTACGGCTTACTTATGGTTAGTTGCAGCCTCCTACTTTGCGCAATCCCTCGTGTTTCTTCTGCTGGGCTGTTTGTGTCTGTCTGTTGCAAGTTCTGCAAGCAGCTGCGTTTAGTTTATTTAAACTAATCTGAAGCATCTAATCCAAGCATCTGACCTGGGAACGACTCAGAGGAGGAGAAGGAGGGAGGGAGGGAGATTTGCGTGGAAAAGAGAAGGAGGTGATTTATGAGTTAACTCGTCAACTGAAGAGGAGAAGGGGAGAAACTCATAACTGTAATTCCCTCACACACCCACGTGCATTACGCTCACACACACATATACACTAGTGCAGTATATGGCCACATGCTCACTGAGGAGCTGCCACCCCCCTGCCGCTTCTGAGATCATGTGTGAGCTCTGTAATAAAATAACTACTTACTTAAGAAGATAGAGATGTGCTGGGACACAGGATGAGATAATAAAGCTGTGCAGTGATACAAACCGAGACCTGGAATGTGGGGTATAGTTTGTGCAGCTCTGCTGTGCTGTATGAATGTTTATCTTGTCATTTATGATCGATTTGTGCTGGTGCATAAATGCAAGCTGAAAGCTTCTGTACAGCACTTGTTAATTCAAGAATACCTCTGTTATTCTGGACTAAGACTTCATCTGAAGACGCAGCTCAGATGAAAGCCGGAATAGCAGTGTGTGTGTTCGCTTGAGAATGGGAAGGATATATGGGCTGGGCCTTAATTGTGGTTGAGCATCAGACAATCGATGCAAGCCACGCAGTGACAACCTGATGATAAGCTCTATGATTCTTGCCGTCGGAGCTCTCTTTCTTTTTAATGCTTTTAAATCACATTGATTGGCAGCCAAGAGGGCTGTGTGGTTATACAGTTATTTTAAGAGGCTCTCAGATTTGAATATGCATGTAAACCCCTGTCAGCGTGCACGGAAATCCACATATGCACATGAATGTGTGTGTGTGTGTGTGTGTGTGTGTGTGTGTGTGTGTGTGTGTGTGGTAAGCTGAAATATCCATCCATGTTTGAGTGCAAGGTGTGTGCATGCATGTGCGTGTACATTCTCTCGGATTACTAATGTAATGCTGTTAGTGAGAGCAGAGGACGTGTGCATACGTGCACGCATGTGTGGTTCAGTGTGTCTCATATTACTAATATAATATTGGTGGAGGGCTCGGGAGATGTGCGTGCGTGTGTGTGTGGGTGTGTGTGTGTGTGTGTGTGCGCGCAGCAGAAATTGAGAACTCCGCATGAATTTAAATCAACGAGCTTGCAGAGTAACCTTTTGTATATCCAATCTGCATCTTTCCACTCCTCGTTATTAAATTATCCCCTAATTGGTCACGCAACAAAGGCAGCTGATGAAAAAGACAATTTCTTGCTTTTAATTGGGCATTTCACGTGTGCTTCGCATACACCTGTGTGCGGCTGCCTCGGCTTCGCGTGTATATGTGTGTGTGTGTGTGTGTCTCGAGTGTAATGAGAATAGGACATTAGCAAGGGCTTGGCAGACGCCGTCGCAATCAGTTCCACTCTTTCCAGAGAAAGTGGGAGAGGGGCAGTCGGATTAATCCAGACATTAGCAATCTCAGAAGGAGAAATAGATTGGAGGCAGAACAACAAAGATTAAAATTCACCCAGTTCCCTCGTCTGACTTTCTGAAGCCTTTAGTCGAGACGGAACATGTTTGATCCGCTACACCACGGCTGCTTGCCCAAGGTGGGAATCAAACCCATACCTCTGGCAGCATTCAGATTCCCTGAACTGCATGAGGCCAATTTCATTTTTTTTTTCAAGTCTGTTTTCCCCCCTTCTTTCCTCCTGCTCTGAGTTTTATCCCAACTTAAGGCGTACCACCAGTGGTGTGTCACTCCAAAATAGCCCTGCTATTGTTGCAGCGAGCGGGGCTGAATAGTGCGGCTCATTGTGTTGTGATGGCAGGCAGGGGAATGAACAGGCCGTAAACACTGGTCCTATAGCACCCAGGGGTCGTGCAAAGGTGAAGCCTCGCTCCCCCCGAACAGTGCAGAGTCGCTTTTCTCCTCTCTCTCCCTTTTCCTCTCTCTCTCTTCCATCTCTCCCTGTACATCACTCTTTATCTCTTTCTAACTTCTCTTATTTCCTCTTTTGAATCCCTCCATTTTCTCTCCTTCTCTTGCAGCTTTTCTCTCTCTTTCTCTCTCTCTCTCTCTCTCTCTCTCTCTCTCTCTCTCTCTCTCTCTCTCTCTCTCTCTCTTTCTCTCTCTCTCTGTGAGCTTCTTAACGGTCACAGCAAGAGTGTCTGGTTTGCAGACCAGAGCCCCTTGCCTTCCTTTTTTTTCTCAAACCCCCCCACTCCCCCCTTTGCTCTCTCACTCCTCCTTCCCTCTCAGTCTCCCACTCTCCATCGCTCCTTTCCCCTGGCTGCTATTATGAGAGGCATTTTATCCTTTGTTCCAGCCCCCATGGTGCATCTGGCCTCAGATATGGGGACGACAGGGACAGGAAACCGGCGAGAGTTTTCGTGAGGAGGAGGGGGCCTGGTGGGTCAGAGTGTGGGTTTGCTGCTGGGAGGTGGACCGCCAGTTTCCACCATACAGGGAAGGAATGATAAGGAGGGAGCGAGCTGGAGAAGGAAACAGATACGGAGAGGGACAGAGAAGGAGGAACAGTTGCCGCAGCAGCAATAGCTGCAGCGCTTGTTGTAGCAGTAGCAGCGATCGTAGGATTATTACCTCACTGATCCATAGTCTGTTTAATCCTTACAGTAAATAAGCACTGGTGCCATGTATGCCTGGGCGGCCACATCAAGTTGCAAGTCGATTACATTCCTCCCTTCCATCCGCATTATACAAGGAACAAATGCCTTGCTTTCTAAGTGGTGCACACCTATTGCCAAAACAAGCCCCTCTGTTGCATCAGTGTTTTTCTGAGGAAGGTAGAGGGGGCTACGCTTCGGAATAAAAACCGGAGGAGACAATGGCAATGGAGGCAATGGAGGCAATGGAGGCAAAGGAGTTGCGAGGGGGAACGAAGATGAAGAGGAGGAGAGGTCAACAGTTAGTCAGCGCTGGCCTCGAGTTGACCTCGTCCTTCTATAAAGGGCCTGGAGAGCAGAGGGGAGGAGAAGATAGGAGAGGAGAGCAGAGCTAAAGGAATGCTCAGCCCTCCGCAACCCTCCTTGCCCTCTCTCCCTCAGTCCTCCTCTCATATCTCCCTCAGCAAAACAGGGTAGCGAGGGAGGGAGGGAGGCCGGGAGGGAGGAAGGGGGTGTTGGTGATAAAACTCCAGACGTTCCCTCATTTGATGGTGCTCTGCCATGTCAGTGCATTCTTGCATTCCTCCCCGAGCTCTCCCTGTTTCTCTATCCCCAAATGCTTTATGTTGCTTTATATCTAAAACGGACGTTGAATTAAGCCACCAGAGCTTGACAAGATCCCCGCTGCTCTTTTGTTTTTGTTTTTTGTTTTTCCCATGTAATTTCACCTGGTACCCTCAATTATTTTCAGCTTGTAAGATGTCACTGAATAATTACATTAAAACAAGTGCAGAGAAATAATCAGGCTGCTTATCATTCTGCCGCTATCTGGTCCTGCCACTCGCTGGTCCCCTGCAGCTCTGCCGTTAGGAGGTGATACAGGAAACATAGCAGGCCAAAAAAAAGGACAAGCCCTATCAAGCAGTTTGAGAGGGAATATTAAAGAGATATAAGGAGTGAAGTGGGTTCCATTCACTAATCAGGGGGGTCAAACAGATGCACCAGCCACAGTCCCTTTGTTTCTGTGCCTCCTCCTCTCTTTTCTTAGATCTCTTAAACGCTCCTTTTCTTGGGCCTCAGAAGCGTTGCGAGACTATTGTTTCCTTAAAGTTGGCCTAATGCGGGCCTCCTTTGAGAGATGAAATAGAAGTGTCCGGTGGGGCAACAGCAGGAACACATAAATCAAGTCAGAAGCCCCAAGAGCCCTCTCTCCTTGAGGTCATTACAGGTCAAAGGGTCATTTCACAAGAGGTTAGGCTGAGCAAGGCCAGAGCGCTGCTTCTGTGGGTGTGTGCGAGGGCGTGAATGCGTGTGAATGGACACTGGAGAGGGAGATTAAGACTGTGTGTGTGCGTGCCTGTGTGTGTGAAAATGACTTGGATTTAAATATGAGTAACGGTGTGTGTGCGCACAATAAATGGTCTGACCGTGTGCTTTTATTGGAGGTCACAGGGTAAAGGGGTTTGTCCAAGGCTATATGTACCAAATCCTGCTCCTGTGAAAACACACACACACACACACACACATACACACACACACACACTATAAAAAGCCCCTGCTGTCACACAGAGCAACACGCGGTCACCTGTCTTAACAGAGTATCACCAAAAACAATGCCTCTCACCGGTGGCAACATGACATGTTTCTGTCAGCAACACTTCCCACACCGCCGCGCTCCGAGCCAAGTGTGTTAAACAGTCAGCACTCTCAGCTCGTCGCGAGGTGGAATGTCTCCAACAAAGCGAGATGGGTCGACATGTTTCAAACAGGCAGAGAGAAAATCCCGGTTAAGCCTCGCCCCACAAAGACCCCAGTGTTCAGGCCGCTGTGACTGCGTATAAGCCCTGCAAGTTTGTACAAGTCGTCGACTTGTGCGCTTTGAGAGACAACCGCCTCGGCTGTTTCGGGCTTTTTAAGATGTGACTTTACCGGGGCTCAGGGTTGCTTAGGGGAGAATAATTTCTCCCCTATCGCTGTTATGGTAGCTAAAAAAAAAAAGAGAGGCGGGTTTGGCAGTGCGTTTGTTTTTGTGCTGCGTGCCAAGATTTTCATGGTCTTAGTCAGCAATTTTTGCCTGATCTTGTTTTGAGGAATACACTGACGTTTGTTTCTGTCTGCCTCTTCCTTTCCATCCATCCTTCCATCCTCTCCTCCCTCTCCCTCTTCTCTCTTATCTTCTGCAGGTTCATTAATGCCAGGAGGAGAATAGTCCAGCCCATGATCGACCAGTCAAACCGTGCAGGCAAGTCTCCTATAGTTACTGTATTCAAGTCGCGCAGGCGAAAGCCGTCCTCACTCCATGCACCCGGAGGCCCCTCAGCTGGTAAATACAGGAATGTCCAAAACCCCCCAGGGGCTTCCCCCGCCACTGACTGACCACTAAAATTAAAAACCAAAACGTTACAACATTAACAGCAACCATTAATCAGCTTTGACGTGCCATTTGGGGTGAGAAACTATTTATTAATTATACGGTATAATGATTTGGCTGAAAATGAGTTAACGGTGAGTGGATTTATTTTTCTTAGCCCCGTAAACAAAACTAGCTGTGTTCTCTGAGTAAAGTTTGCTCTTAACCCCTTCCTACCCCCCCCCCCCCCACCCACACACCCAAAGAGAAAAAGAAAACACACACACAACCCTTCCTCCCCGGCTTGAACCAAAACATAAAGAGAACTGCACCCGTGTCTTTTTTTGGGTGACCGTTGTTTGGCTTTTTGGCTCCAGACCTGTTTTTTACCCCCCTTCTCCATCTCACGCCTTTAAACCAACCCCCCCACCCCAGCCTTATTTGCGGCTCTTTCAGGGGGCGAGGGAAGCAAGTGAGCGGGTCCCCCCGGTGCATGGCTTGGTTTGGACTGCTGTAAACTTTATTACCTGTAATAGGGGTCAGAGGTCAGGGTGGCATTAGGGGCGCAGTAAAGTTCAAAGGCATTCAGCGGGGCTGAGTTCTTGCTTTTGCTTGACTGACCCCCAAACAGCCTGAATCGAAGGTAAGTGGATTTCTATGAGAGCAGAACAATGGAGGCGAGCAAAAAATAGGAACCGTATCAGGTTTCACTTATCGTCGCTGCTCAGTTATAGGCAGTATTTATTAGATCATGCATTTAGGCAGGAGCAGATTCTGGGGCCACATGGGCCCTGAATGACTTATTGTTGACACAAAGGGAAAATGATCAGAGAGTCAGAGTGGAGATCATTGCATTCTCTCGATTACGTATGATCACACAATAAAGGAGCAGTAATTATGTTAAAAGTCAGAAACGCAGTGGTGTTGTGATGTTTTAGTCAAGTAGTTATATTTTCCTCTCTTTTTAAATCTTACCTCACACAACAACAGCGTTTCTGCAGAGGATGTTTTTAACAACCTTAAAGCTACTTAAAAAGACGGATGAAAGTGTGTTGAAAAAAAGAAGAATTTTACCCACACAAAGACTCCAGTGGTGCTAACATGTTTTATTCATTTTCAATCAGGACCTCAGTAAAAACAGTTGTCACCTCTTCCAGATGGCTCAAATCGTGTTTTAAAACAAAAAGTCTTTGTGCGTCTTAAGCGTACAGTGTGTGTGTGTGTGTGTGTGTAACTCTCAGTCCGATCCCTATTAGAGCATTTAGACGCATTAAAGTCTACCAGGGGCTTACAGGCCGGGCAGACACGGAGCAGAATGACGTTGAAAGACAACGGCGGCTCCCTGTGCGTGCGCCGGCCAGCAGATGATCCCGCTTCGGCCACTGAGTCTTAATTAAAAGCACTAATTGACCACTCCATCCCCTCCCTCCAATCCCTCTATCCCTCCCTCCCTCCGTCTCCTCCTCCATCCACAGTAAGTCAAGGAGCTCCCTACAATCCAGATGGCCAGCCGATGGGGGGCTTCGTCATGGACGGCCAGCAGCACATGGGAATCAGACCACCTGGTAAGGCTTTCTCTGTGTGTCTGTTCCTTTCTTTCCTCCCCTGCTCTTCCCGTCTTTCTGCTCACTCTCCTCGCTGTCATTTTCGCGGCGTTGCCCTCCAGTTTTTCCCCTTCTTTCACACATTTCTACTCCTGTCCCCTTTGATTGTAAATCTCCTCTTATCTTCGAACCGTATCTCTAGGTGTCTCCTCCGCACTGTGTTGGTGGTTTATTCCACCAGCATGTCTTCTCTCACACACAAGCACTTAAGTCTATGGACGCCCTATGGTGGTTTTAAGTGTAAAGCAAGGCTGTGTGTGTGCACACCCACAAACGCTATGATCAAGATATATTGTACACACTGCTATACACACACACACAGCCGGCCTCCCTCGCCACACAAACCAGAACAGGTGTGGTCAATCACATTACACAACCCTCCTCGCTCCCACTCCCTCTCTCTCTCAGTCCCTCTCTCTCACGCCATCAGGTCTAATCCTAGAGTTTGTCCTTAAGCTCTTCTCCTCCTCCTCTATCCCCTGTTTTCTGGGATTCTCTCAAGTCTCTAACCCTATCTCACCCTCCACTCAAAGTCAGCAGGTTTGGATAAACTGGCAGGCTTCTTAACCCACCAACACCGCTATCCTTCCCCATCCTCCCCCCTGTTCACCACACCTCACCCTCCAGATTTAAGCCAGCGCTCTCTTCTGCTGTGTTGTCTGTGAAGTTAGTTTCGCGCACAAACATCTGGTGTTTAGCTCAGTGTATACCCAGTTATATCAGTTTTGTGAACATTTTCTCGGCCGCACAAAAAAAAAAATCTGTGGCTTTTTTTCTAATTCAGCTCAACTTCTTCTGTGTTTCCCAGGACCGATGGGTGGAATGGGGATGAACATGGGCATGGAAGGTCAGTGGCACTACATGTAGCCCAGCCTCAGTCCGACCAATCGCAACACAAAGGGGGATGTAAGTACAGACAGACACGCACTGACGCACACTCACAGATATCTTGAACTTTACAGATCAGCAGAGACGCGTCTACGACATTTGGATGTACATTTTTCCACGTGTTCGTATGCTGTCGACCAAGAGGTGCAGGCTGCAGTTTAAAAACGCCTTAAAAATGAGATGTCTGACATTGCACACCATTTTTCAACAAAATAATTATTGTATTTTGATTTATGTGACAGGTGTTTTATGCGAGTGAAAATCCTTCTTTTGTTCCCCTTACTTTTCCCTTACGAAATTCCCTTCTCAGGCTGATCTTTCTCTGTTACTCTTAGCCAACTGTCCCAGCCTCAGTCTCGTGATAAGAGCCTTTGATCACAGCCTTGTAACTCTATGTGTGCATGTGCGTGCGTGTGTGTAGCTTTTTGTTCTCTTGCATATGTACTAGCTACACGACTAAACATCCGTCCCAAGTGGGAGTGTAAAGTTGAGAGGATTCAGAAAGACAGAAACATTCGCTTTGTAGTGGTTTAGTGCATATAAACATATATATGTGTGAGTATATATATATATATATATATATTTTTTTTTTTCCATCTTATTTGACAATCAATATGTGTGTGTGTGTGTGTGTGTGTGTGTGCGTGTGTGTGTGCGTGTGTGTGTGTGTGTGTGTACAGCCTTTAAGGAGGAGGAGGTAGGGCAAATGGGGGTGGTGATAGGGAGAAAGAAGGCGGGGATGAGTTGGGACGGGGTGGGTGGTGAGATGGGACGGGGGGACTGAGGGATGGGTGCAGATCGAGGGGGGGGGCAGGTAGGACGTTGCCATGGCAACAGACTGATTGGCAAAAATGTAAGCAGTAGTCGCTGGTGCAAGCAGAGGGAGAGGAGAGAGAAGTGAGCGCCCCTTAAGTGTCATAAATCTGCCGGGTTGCTGTTGATGCATGAGCCACATTAATACACACACTAACCAGCCAGAGGAGACCCCCCCACCTCCCACTCTCACCCCCCTGCACCCCTCCCTCTACCCCTACACACACCCCCTTTCTGTCTTTCTAATGCTCGCTCTGTCTCACCCCCTTTGTGGTTTTTCTCACTGTCAGTTCTCCTACTCTATCTCTTTCACACAAACACCTTTTTTTCTTTAATTCTCTGCCTCTCTCTCTCTCTCTCTCTCTCTCTCTCTCTCTCTCTCTCTCTTCTCTCACCTCCTCTCCCCCCTCCCTCCCTGCCTCTCTCTCGCCCCAGGGCCAAATAGACTCCCACATAATTCTGGATGTATACAGGCTCGGTGTTGTCACAGTGTATAGTGTGTGTAACATGGCTATGGGTCCAACTATTGTTTTTGTGTGTGTGAATTAATGTTTGCTTGTTTTTGTACACCACATGTGTGTATGCTGCGTATACCTGTGTGGGTGTGCATACACTAAATACAAACATTTATATGTGAGATACATGCAGTTACTCATGTGTGGGTGCATACAAACGTTGTGTATGTGTGTGTCTATGTGTGTGTGTGTATGTATGTGCATGTGTGTGTATGGTAATAGGATTACTCCTGGCACAGGGAGGGGACACAAACTAGTGCAAAATGGAGGAGGTAGCCAGCAGGGTATGGAGCTTAGCTGGGCCTAATTGACTAGATCCAAATTAAATATGCCATCACCAGAGGTGTGACCAATGGATTTGACTTATTCAGTTTACAAAAATAGAGACCATTAACCCTCCACAGAATGTGTGTGTGCGCGTGTGCGTGCCACGATGGAAACACGGCGTCCTTATTTCAGTCACCGATGTCCAACGACCAAAGCAGAGACAGAAAATCTGACACCGAGTGACATCTTTCAGGTCTGAAATGCAGGGAGACATGCTAATAGAAAGGCTGTGCTTTTCCGAATGAGACGTGTATGTGTGTCTGAGTGTGTGTGTGTGTGTGTCTGTGTTTATGTGCTCGAGTGTGTAAACATGAGGGCTGGTTCGCGGTGTCCAAGCTGCCTCTCTCCAGCAGCTGCTCGCCTTCCCAGCAGACCTCGCTTTAAACAGCCTCAATTTGCCTGCTGAATCTCGTAATTGGGCCACCAGAGGAATCCTCTGCGAGACGGGGCGAAGCACAGAGAAGACGAGTAGACGGCGGAAGAAAAAAAGAGGGAGAGGGAAAGAGAGAGAGGGAGAGAGAGAGAGAGAGAAAGAGAGAGAGGAGTAGACAGAGCGAGGGAGGGGCGGATGAAGAGATGGTGAGCGAAAGAAGCGTAAACGGCAGGAGGGAGGGGTAGAGGGAGAGCAGGGAGGGAGGAAGGAAGGAAGGAAAGGAGAGAGGGAGGGAAGAGGCTGGTAGAGAGATGGTGACGTGCCTCCTCTTCCTCGCCACGCAGTTTATGGCTTCATCAGACAGCTATCGCTGGCTGCTTGCTTGTCTCCGTCAAATATTGCTACTTTCCTTTCTAGGTCAATTAAATGTAAGTGATGTGTTATATTCTTTCATGAGCAATTAAATTAATAGGTTATTACGGCGAGGGGAGGGAAACGGTTATCTTATTTGATTAAGAGAGCACAAGTTCATTAGATTTTATAAGCAATTTTCATTAGCAGAGTTGAGGTTTTGTTACCGCAGGGCTAAATTGAGCGGTTATTGTGCTGAGACTGGATACAGAAGGTGTGCCTAGCAGTCACACTGCAACATTAGTTAAAACTAAAGCCAATTAGTCCTTCTTAGTGAAAAGCGTTATGCTTTCCACCCAATGATGATTGCAGAGCTTATATCCCCTTGTGAAACAATACACCTGTCAGCAGAGATAAAGCCCAGCAAGTGAAGCAGAAGTGAGCTGAGCCTTTGATAGCGATGAGAATGACTCTCAGATGACCCTTACCCCTTTCCCTGCTTCCTCTCCCCTGCTTTCCTCCTTCCACCAAATTAGCCAGCGGTGGCCCCTTGAAAACTGTAATTTTCAGTTTCAGGACAATAGTTATCGCAGGGTGGAGGAATTAATTATGGCACAGAGCGTATGGAATTTTTCTCTCTTTTTTTTTGGCCCTCTCAGCTCTCAGCTTTTCCCCAAAATGTCGGGTGAAACGCTTGAGTGAACGCTGCCTGTAACCCCTCTGCTGCTAGTCTCGGCTGGAGACCCTTTGTCCCGGGATCCACTGCTCCAATCATTAAGCACAAATTTGTTAACCTTCTGCTGAGGGGTCAAGATCCCTCCACCTCCAACCCTCCCCTCAACCACCCTGCCCCCTTCCTCTGTCGCCCCCCAACTTCTCTTTCTGGTGGATGAACTTTTACTATTAACGAACATCGGTAAAAAACAGGTCCCGTTGGGGATTTTGTGCCCCCTTGTATTGTCCATGTGAATGTGTGTCCCTGTTGATTTGGCCCCTCAGGAATCCCCCTCGGAGTGGAAGAAAGGAGGCCCACGGCTCAATGTATTGATTGGCTTATTAAGTGAAAAACCTTATTAGCAACGTGTGTTCTTTCAAGCATGTGTAGTGTTTATTAGTTCCTCGACATGGATTTTCTTCAGTCGTCAGGAACCTTTTCGTTAACTGCTCTTTTACGCAAGAGCCACAAGCAAAACATGGAGAAATCCAGCCTTCCCTTGATTGTTTACATCTCACTGTTACGTTTTTAGTTGTAAATGATCATCGTTGTGGCTAGTCGATCAAATATTGACTTCTATCTCTGTAACTCTAGCTCTAGAAAACTGTGAAATTTGAATAAAGATATTAAAGGATATTATTAGGATAGCTGTCCTGTCTCTAAGATACTAAGGAGGAAGTTTCAAGAACGTAGAAGTCAATTTGCCTTTGTTTATTTCACGAAGACTAAGATAAGACCTAAAATGTCACACATCAAGGTCATCATTGAGTTGAAATTACTTGTTTTAGATCTACAAGTCCATTTGCTTATCTCTACGACTCCATGGATAAAATACCAGTGCCAATGACCTATAGCTTGTAATAGTGCCACAGGTTATATCTCACAATAGAAAGGTCATATGTTTGATGCCATTAGGGTTCACTAAGATGTCCAAACCCCTTGCAGCTAATTGAAGCCTGCACAGCTCACATATTAGTTCACCCATCTCTCATGCACGTCGCACCCATTCTCGTCAGGAACTCAGGTGAAAACTAATAAACGAGCGATTGACAATTGAGGTTCCTTGCGTTGGCTGCCCCGTTGCCCGACCCCACGCTGCCCCTCTTTGTCTTTCTCCTCTTGACGGCCTTTGTGTCGCGTGGAGTGGTGTGTGTGTGGCGAGCGCGTGGACGGGCCCCGGGCGCTCTCAGGTGACGGGCTGACGCGAGCCTCACCTTCTCCTCTTTGGTTCCAGACAACAATGGCCGCAGCTCCTCAGTGGTGACTCGTCCACCTGCAGAGATGGATGGCGGCTATTGTTGGCTCTAAAGAGAGGAATGTAGGGAGAGAAGAGGGTGACGATGGATTGCTTTACCTCATTTTTCATCGTGTGAAGAAGTTTTGATGTGCCGCGTGGCTTCAGTTAAAGGGGTTTTCATTAGCAGCAATTGCACTGCATGACTTTTAGATTTTGTTTTTTAATACGAGATTGAATCGCCGGCCACTTCGGCACTAAGCTGAAAGAGTTAAATGCTGACTGTAAATGATCAAAAGATAAATCAAAGGCTAAATTGAAGTTTCCATGTAGTCCAGTTAAACAGATTATCCTGGAAATGTTAAGTACTGGACCTTGGTATCATTTCAAGTCGATCATGTGTGTTTGGTCTCTAAGTCCTCTCCTACTGTTAAAGAAGCATTACTGAGGGTGTAGGATTAACTCACTAAACCCTCCAGTGCTTGCTCTTTCTGTCTCTCTCATACGTCCACACAGTCTTAGTGAAGGGCAATGGGTCTGTATTTTGACCCAGATTAGCACTGTGTTGGCTTTGCAGCAGTTGGCATTTACTATCCCGCTCCTCTAAGGTCTCATCAGCAGGTCCTGCCTTGTTCATGCGCTGCCGGCCTGGAAATGTAACACGAGCGTCTGCTCTCTGAAGTCTAGTGTGATCTATTGTCCTATTTAATGAATGATTAATGACGTCTAACTCGTTCAACAGTTTTCTTTTGCAGTTAAATGCTCGCTGCCCTTCCGACGGAGACAATATTGCCAATTTGCCTAGAGCGTGATAATATTTGCATGACTCTGCTCACTCGCCAAACTTTTCATTTTGCTCAGCTTTACACAATGACAGGATTTACGCGTCACCGCTGCCAGGTGAAGCCTTGCACCAATCAGTTGACTCTGAACAGATTTCAGCCGATAGGGACGTGCGTGTTGTTCTTGGATTGAAGTTTTAGGCATTCCGGTAACAGCGACGCTAACGTCTGGCAAGAAATCTCAAAATGAATCATCTCTCTAGTCTAAACAATGTAGAATTGATCCGCAGTTAACCATTTTGATCTCTCTCCCCAGAACTGCAGGGCAAACCAGGGGATCAACTATCTCACAGAGGGCTACGGAGGATCAGAATCGGGACTTCTCCTCCACCACCTCCGGACGACCCAATGACCTACAGCAAACCGCTCCATCCAAAACACCAAGACCAACCACCTTTGATTCGGCTGACATCTGTAACGTGGAAACCTTCCATGACTGCCTGCGATCAGCATCTGTGGATCCATCCCAGATGACCACCCACACCCCCCACCCCCATCCCCCTCCTGGCCCCCGTCATCCTGAGAGAGCCCTGCTTCTTCTTCTCTGGTGGACACAACACGACTTTGCCCCTTTGCCACTGCCCACTAGGTTCCTCAAACGGATTCCTCCGATTAAAGTGATTGCGATTGCGAGCGTCAATGACACGCTGGAGACGCGCTGTGTCCTTTGCCTGTACCTTTTTTTTGGCAAGTGCAGCACCTGGTGATATATTCTGGACTCTTTGGAAAACAAAAGAGACTACCTGTGAAGAGCGCTCCACTCTTTGGGATGGTGGATTTGGACCACGGGGAAGCCAATGTCTGTATGCGACAGGACACTAACAAAGCAAAAGAGGTGCCCTTTAAAAAAATATAGTGGATTGAAACACGGAAGGAGGGAAAGCACGAGAAAAGAAATTAAAAGTATAACTATATCAACCCCTAGTTTGGGAAGCAAGTGGAGAAAGCAAATATACTGTATACTGTTGTAAAATTATGCTGGACTCTCACAAGAACTGGGAATTTAAGTATTGTAAATGCTATTGTATTGTTCTGCATATTATGTTGTTTCTAATAGATTTTTTTAAAAAAAGGATGTGAACTTTTTCTCTTTTTTTCTGATTTCTTTCCACACTATGTGTGTGCGACGTCTCTCCATCAAATTTGACCTCCTGTGCCCTCCCTCCATCGAATCAAGATGAATTTTTAAAAGAAAAAAAAAGGGAATAAACGGATAATTCGATCAGTCTGTCATTTCTCACAGGCCTTTCTTTGGACGGAAAGAGTGTGATGGTGATTTAGATGTCCTGTTTTTTTTTCTTTCTTTTGACATACAGAATACACAGCTCATCCACGCACACGCAGGGTGCAACTGATTTGTTTTACTGTTGCTGTGTCAACACCTTGTAAGTCCAATTTTTGCTGATTTTTATTTACATTTTTCATATCAGTTGATTATATTTTCCTCTTCTGGTGCAAAGTTGTTGTTGGTATAAAAATTTCTCGGGCAAAATGGGGTTATGAAACTCTCTTTGAACTCACTGGATCAACACCAGACACAATGACATCAGACAGAACAGTTTCTGAGAAGCTAACAGTTTGGATGTACAACTTTTTAATCCAATTGCCGTTACGCAATTTTTCATTGTCAATTTAATACTCTGATCGCATGAGGACAGACACATAGCGTTGGAGTCGACATGGCTAACATCTTGACAGGATAACACAACTCTGTTGTGGAGCTTTGGTTAATGCTCGCGGAGAGTCTAAAAAAAGTCACTGTGGATGCGAAGCCACAAGTGTGTGTCCCACAAACATGTTGTTTTCAGTTTTTTTTTCTCTCTCCGTGTGTTTGCGATTGAGGGCCCCTGAAAGTCTATTCCAGTGTCCTATTGATGTGTTTTATGTCACAAGGCCGAGCGCTCGCATGGTCAATGGGTTCTCTTCCCCTCAGTGCTTGATGCGGCCTGATAACAGGGAGCGGCAGAGGCTATGGGAAAACACCATTTATACCACAGTCCATTCATTTTGATTTAACCAGATGATGTAATGCTGATCAACAGACAGGAGAGAATGTAAAAACCTCACTGTGTGTGTGGCAGTGTGCATGTAAGGGGGAGTGTGTGTGTGTGTGTGTGTGCGTGTGTGTGCGTGCGCGTGTGTGTGCATACGTGTTTGTGTGGGTTATCAATGCATCCATTATCCATTGCTTCAAACATGTATTACGCACATCGTTAAGATTCCTTTGAAGACGAGTCATGTTTCTTATGCTTTTACTTTGAAGGGTATATATGTACATCTGTGTTGTAAATAAATACTTTTTGTTCAAATAACAGACCGCACAACTAGTCTCAAGTTATCTTCCTACCTGCTGATGTGACATGTTGACACACATTGATAACAAAAGGCGGATCGCCGCACAAATTACGTGTTTTCATGTCAACAAAATGCCCATTGAGGAACGCCGAGGTCCATTTATTCTTAAAGAAACATGCACTTAAGTCAACCTTGCTCCCATTGCTGTGGATAATGTGCAGCTAATGCATGCGTTATGCTGTAATTTTCTCACACACACACACGCGAGAAGGGGAAGCTCGGCGAGAAAAGCGAATTATCCTTCATTTGGCATTAAAATGCATTTAGGTAAAATTGCTGCGAACATGTAAATGGGGGGTGGGGGTGGTGGGGGTGGAGGGGTGGATTTGCCCCGGATCCCAAAGTCTTTTCAAAGCAAAAGGGAAAAGAGAACAAGAGGAGCTCTGTTTTATCCATAACAATATACGCGTGTAAATCAATACTCTCCCCCCTGCTTTTCTCCCTCTCTCCATCGCTCCTGCGCACAACTATTGTGTTTTTACTGCCTCTGCAGAAGTGAATGTTATTTACACTAAAAGAGCAGAAGGAGGAGGACGAGGGAGAGAGAAAAGACACGCTCTTAAAAACCCAGGGTAGCGACGTTTTAATTGCTTCGCTTCTCCACTATGGCTGGAAAATCCGAGGCTGTGAAATGTGAATTCCTGAGCCTGTGGCCGCTGGGATCTGTGGAGACAGGAGGAGAAAGCCCATGCTTGACTGCCCTCTTTAGGGAGGCCTGGAAACTGTCCGGGCACACAGACGCACAGCTTTGGAGAGGGCGCACAGCCACCGACGCCGACACCTAGGTTTTTACGCATGAGTGTAAAGCGCACAGGAAAATAGGTTCGGGTGTTTTAAAACAGCGGGGGAGCTTACGTGAGACGCAAAATAGATCCTCTACAAAAATAAAATAAAATGCATTTTTAGAAATACCTTCAAAAGAAAAGATTTTTGTACCGTAATATGACAACAGGATGTTTATCATTTCTGGATGTTTAATTTCTGAAATATGCATCGCGGTTTTTCAGAGAAGACTTTCATGATAGATAGATAGATAGATAGATAGATAGATAGATAGATAGATAGATAGATAGATAGATAGATAGATAGATAGACAGACACTTCACTGATCCCTTGAGGTCCAGGTTACAGCACCATAAGTTGGGGAAAAAATATAAATATGCAAATACATGCAATAAGTGAATATAGGATACGGTGTACAAAACTGTGGACGGTGTGTATAAATCATCTGAGTTTTTTTTTCCTTTTTACATTTTTTGAAAAACCTGAATTGATTTTTTTGTTTTCTGATGACATTGTGCAGTTTTAGAATTAGAAATTAGTCTCAATGCCTGGTTATATAACATATATAATTTATTATCTGCATTTTGAATATGTCAAAACAACAAAATTCAATTTTTCATTGAATTAACCAGATTTAAGAAATCTTAAACACGGTTGTGATTTTGTGATTTCTTGGTCACAGGTGACCCATATTTATGCTGAGACGTGAGTGTAAATTGTTTTTGACTCTTGTGACTGTCTGTCTCCTGCACGTGGCCCTTTGTCTTCATTTATTTAATTATTTATTGTTTGGAGGTGAAGTTTAACTTGTGATGATTTCCGTGATGAAGCTGAAAGTCCAAAATTGTGAAGTTGATGGTGATGGCAGGCCTCCCCAACCCTCTCACTCAAACACAAACACACACTCACACACACACACACACACACACACACACTCACACACACATAAACACATGGACACACGCACAGTGACCGCGGAGTGAACTGTCAGAGTAATGAATGGAGCAGAAATATGTTCCAGAGCAGTGGAGGTGCCCGGACAGGCCTGTCTTCCTCCCACAACAACGCAGATATTTATGCACCTCGGCCTTTGACAAATTCCACCGGCAATAACATGTGTGTGTGTGTGTGTGTGTGTGTGAGAGAGAGAGAGAGACTGTGTGTGCGCCTCTGCATTAAAATCACAGCTTTGCCTCTGTATGTAAAGCACCGGGGCCCGGTGGCTGTACACTCCACACCTGTGTGAGGTTGGGATTTGAATTTTACCTTGCATCGCGGTTTTTAGACAAGTTGAACTCACAACTCGGATAATTTTGCCTCTGATATATATTATTTTTCATTATGACATTGAAATTCTTTAGATGTTGAATTTACGAGTTTAATTCCAAGTTAAAAAAGGGAATCAAAATAAGTCTTTGATTTTTTTTGTAGTGAAACTGCCTAAACGCATTTTTTTATTCGTAAAAAAGCATTTAGTTGCAGAATAATGTGTAAACGTGTAAAAGAGTAGTTAATTTATGATGTACACACGCACGCACAACCATCATGTGCATGTAACATATATATATATATATATATATATATATATATATATGGAATCTTTCGTCAAGAAATTCTCATTTTTTCACATGACGGACGTGTGAAAAGACATCATATGTGATTATGTTATATTAGTCACAATTACAACATGAAATTGAGGTTGTTAGGTGTAAAAAAAATCTGATAAACAAATGGCAATTCTCAACCAAATCTGCATTTCCAAAGCAAAAAAGAAAAAAAGAACATTAGTCAGGAAAAATACAAGTTTGTAAAGTCTATACAGATGAGATTGCGCATTCAAACAGAGGGAAGGACAAAGTTTCACACAGAAAAGAAAGAGAAAAACTCCACCTTCAAAGGTCGAGCAGCAGCAGCAGCTGGTTTGGAAACAAAAGGAGGGAGAGAAAAACAAAAATCTGTCAGTGCATGTGGAGAGAGACAGAGAGAGAGAGAGAGAGAGAGAGAGAGAGAGAGAGGATGGAGGAGAGGAGCTGAGCTGGGGCCACTCTGGATGTCATCTGTCTCCTTGGCGACGGGGCCCCGGCCCTTCAAAAGCCCCTTGGGCGCGCGGATTGTTTGAGAGGCGCGCGCTATTTTCTGCAGCATCATTTATCACTGTCACCACATAATGATTCCCCTCGCAGCTCCTTATTGATGTTTGTAATTGCATTATCTCATAAGGGGGGGATGATCAATGGAGCCGAGAGGAGCATGGAGGGGTCAGAAGATGTCGGATTGCTGTTTGTCCATTTAATGCAAGCAGGCCCTCATTATCTGTAGCCTCTAAAAGTAACGTTTGGGTCTGCTCTCTCCTCTGAGAGGAGGAAGAGCAGGAGGAGGAGGAGAGCAGCTCGTTTCATTTGTTTAACCCCAAGCCACTGCAGATAAAAAAAATGAAATGCAAAGGAGAGAGAGAGAGGAGAGGACGAGAGAGATGGGGGAGAGCGAAAGTAACGTGATTAAGTGTTATGTTATTAGTTCCATTAGGTCTGAAAAACGAGATTCTGAATTAAAGTGCACAGCTTTAGGCTGTGGGGCATCCATCTTGTGGTGGTCATATAACTTGTGATGATTAAACTTATCTATAACAATGTGCCCTCGTGGTTAAAGCGTCGGGATTGACCCTGATGCTCATTAGGACAGTGTGTGTGTGTGTGTGTGTGTGTGTGTGTGTGTGTGTGTGTGTTTTCTTCTTCTTCTTCTTTTTTGTTTGCTTTGCTTTGCTTGGTGCAAAGATGTGAGAAGAAGTGAGTTTGGACGGAGGGGGATATAAAGAGAGATCTGCAGCATCTGAGTCAGACGACGCTGTGTGCAGGGACCTGTATACATATGTGTGTGTGTGTGTGTGTGCCTTGAGATCCAGTTTCAGAGGCCCCCTGCGTCAAGCAGAATGCGATACTCTCCCTTTCCAAGCAACCATAAGGAATACCGACGTAATTACAGTGACGTGAGCTACTTCAAGTGCCCTCCTCCATCGCGCGCGCACGCACACGCAACCACAGACACGGAGGGGGAGGGCATCTATCAAGATGGATGAACGAATACATTTTAATATAAAAAACAGTTTGGGATAAAGTTTTTCATTGAGATGCGACAGCCTACATTTGATCACAAAATGTATTAAGCATGTAATGCATTTCTGAGAGAAATTAATGGCACTTTAGGTTTCCTTAAAGTGAAGGCAGGCTCTTCCCGATTTCAAATGTTTCAAGCTGTTTTGGCAAAAACGCAATCCAATTGTGAGATACCTAGAGAAAATAAACTCGTCTCGAAGGTTGGTTTAAATGCTTTTTTTGCTTTAGAATATTCCTAAAACATCTAGTAATTTATTAAGAGAAGCAGTTCCCGATGCGGTGTAAACCTCGTCTTGGAGAGTCGCCACGCCGTGCGCCATGACGCACAGGTGGGGGCCCTGGGAGTGTGTGTGTGTGTGTGTGTATGTGTGTGTGTGTGTGTGTGTGTGTGTGTGTGTGTGTGTGTGTGTGTGCTAGGTTGCAGCAGTGACAGAGGTGATGCAGGTAACGTAACTCTGCGCTCTCGCTTTTGAGGGCACATTACGCACGGCTGCGTCGGTGCGGGGATGTTCTGCGTGTTACTTCACTCACGGACAGAGACACGGAGACTTCCGGCTGTGCTTAGGGGCTAATGTGATTTTTTGTTTTGATTTTTTGCCTCGGTGTTGTCCCTGCTCCTGCTGCTGCGGGCAGGGAGACGCCGCTGGCACACAACTCCAAAGTAGAGAGAGAGAAACCACGGCTCATAACCAGAGATGTTTCTGTCAGCACCTTCCTCCAACCTCCTCCTCCTCTTCCTCTCTCTCTCTCTCTCACACACACACACACTTTTTTCTCTCTCTCTCTCTCTCTGGAAGGTCACCTTGGCAGTGACAGGAGAGCCAGAGGAGTGGGTATAAGGGGTGGGGGGTGAGGGTGGGAGGTAGATGTCGGCCCCTCAGCTCACCTGGTGAGTCTGGATCCAATAATAGCACACACACACACACACACACACACACACACACACACACACACACACACACACACACAGTCTTCCTCACACTTCTCCCCTCCCACCTGCTAGTGGAGGATAACAACCAGGACAGTTTTGGCACAGAGCGGAATAATCTTGCAGCTCTTCTTTGCTTGAGAAGTGTTAAATTTCTACCTCAGTCGCCTCCTTCCTTTCCAGCGACTCTCAATCGTGTGATTCACAATTTTTCTCTGAGCTTCAAGGCTCAAAACAGTGACTCGGCTTGTTCAGAGTCTGCAATACGAGTCCCAGAAGAAGAGGAAGAAGAGGAAGCACAGATACAGTAATAACTTTGTGCCTCGTATGTATACATATACAATTATACACATACAAATATGCTGTTGTTTGTACAGAAAAAGCCAGAAAATTGCACCTAATTTAATTATAAGAAAAAAAAAAACCCACATCAAAACATTTTGAATATTAGTAAAGAAGTAATGTTATCACTCACTGCTGGGAATAATATAAGTCTAGGCCTTGTTATCACATATATTTGGAACAATAATGCGAAATGAGAGCTCAGGGCAGTTTGTGCACGTCTGTCTATGTCTGTGTGTGTGTCCCTGTAATTGTGTCGTCTCCCTTCCTCGACTCAAAGCGCTGCCTTCAGCCTCTCACACACAGTCGCGCCTTTGAGGCCCGAGTGGCTCGGCCTCCGAGGATAAACAGCGAGGAAGCATGTCGAGACAGGACACAGAGGGGCTGAATTCCAGCCACAACACAATACTGATAAAGCACTGGCCCCAGGCCACCTCCTTCATTAGTTTATTTATGCGTTCAGGCTACTCCACCATTTATCATATACAACTCAATCCCTGCTCAAATCTCTGATATGTGTGTCTGGGAAGCATAAAATAGTTTTGCTGTATTGTTATCTATGAAAAAAAAGGATGGACAGTTTTTGTTGAAGCCATCAGATAATATGAAATAACTGGCTGAAAGGGGTGAACGGCCTCTGCCTCAGTCAGAGCTGGCAAAGACCTAGCATAACATGCATACTTGTCCCGGCTCCAAAAGAGGTACAAGAGGTGCTTTTCATCAGAAAAGAAGAAATCTCTTATCTTTGTATTGGATTCATATTTTCGTAGACAAGGTTTCAGTCTGCACGAAGCTGGGAGGAGAAGTAGTTTATGCAAAAAAAAAACTCTCTCTCTCTCTCTCTCTCCCACTCTCGGGCTGTAGTAATTGATAGGACGGAGGCTGAGAATGTGCTACACCCCTCGCGCATATTCATCAGCCTCACATCAGTGATGGGGAAAGAAAAATGTCAGCTCAGTGCTGCTCTCACCCTGTCAGACGGTTTCCACCCTCCGTCTGTGACAATGTGCGTCTTCATCTGGGCTGTTGTTTTGTCCACCCCCCCCCCCCACCTTGAACGCCTGCTAGAGATGCAGCCTCAAGTGTGTGTGAGGGAGAGAGAGAGAGTGTGTGTGTGTGTGTGTGTGAGCAGGGGCAACTGTAACAATGAAAGCAGCTCTGACCTTTAGTTCTTTAAACACAACC
The DNA here is from genome assembly GCA_029224185.1 of Karalla daura. NCBI lineage: Eukaryota > Metazoa > Chordata > Actinopteri > Chaetodontiformes > Leiognathidae > Karalla > Karalla daura. The sequence continues at coordinate 6,542,235 of CM055200.1, forward strand.
TCAGGTCGGATTTAATTTGCGCAGTTGGACAAAGTAATACTGTGGGACCGAGCGACATGTTCAGAGGAAAGACACACACACACATGCACAGATGTGGAGTGATAACATTGGGCTATTTTCTGCCCAGCCCCCTGCGATTCAACTTTCTTTACACTTTTCTCTAATTAAGCAAAAGTTTGATTACTGCGAGCTCCTCACGAAGCTCACATTCTTGCTCCAGTTTACGTTGCACCAGTTGCACTCAGAGTTTCTTCACACTTGGTCCAGTCAGTGTTTTATTCGCTCAGTGTTGCTCAAACTACAGACGCAGCTCCTCTTTTTTGTGGTCGACGTGCTCTTGGTGCCCTTCTCGACCACACATTTTTAAAGCAGGTCTGTCTGTGTGATCATCTTTGTTTCGATTGGAAGAATTTGCAGCTGAAGCGCTGCCATTTACTTAAACTGTTCAGCACAACACAGATGTTATTTTCAGCCTCAGATTTGTTGTTTGTCGCTCTTCTGCTTTTCTCTTTTAAAAAGTCAGCTCACTTATGAAGCTTCTGGGTGGTCATCAGCAGCCAGAGAGACAAAATACCAAAAAGCCAAAAAGAATCCAGGACAACATATAGGACCAATATGTCTTTACTTCCTGCACACATACAAACTACATACATGTCAGCATCTCTTATTTCTTAAACCCACGATTCAGAATCTTAGCATATTGATGATGAAAAAAAGAATAAATGCAACAGTGGAGACAAATTGGCACAACTGTTGCTTTGAATGTGTCACTCTCAGTGTCTGAGGGTAGGCTCCATGCAGGACGTGTCTTTTTAGAATAACATATTTAAATCATATACAGTTTGTAGGAGATTTAACTAGACATTTTCCATATTTTGTTCCATAGTATGACAGAATGTGAATGAGTCAATGGCCAGATTGGGGGGCAGGCTGCCATGCATTGTAGTTAAAGTCAGAAGCCACTTGTTTTATTAATGAAACGCCCTGAAATAAATTTAATCTAATATTCACTTTTTAAAGTCAGCAATGTGTCTACCTGATCCAAACATTTGGAAGTAAAAATGAGGAGGTGCTCCTACGATACATACATCTTGGGAGTTACGTTATTTTAAACAAAGTATGATAAATACAGCACAAGCCTCCAGTGATAAACGTGTGGTGAGGCTGTCATGGCCTTATCTTCATCCCAATCTGTGAATCTCACATAGGAAGGGAATAAATGTCACATGTGCAGAGTTGACTGATAAGTGCACATGCTCACTGGGAGAGAAACTGCATGTTTCAAAACTTTCCTCCACACCAATTTATCACCCATCTTTTCTCTAAACCCCGGCATCTTGTTGCACAATTTACTAAGCAAATCTGAGCTGGGGCAGGGGGAGAGGAGGAGGCGGGGGCTGCGAACACGCGAGTCCCTGCAGGCCGGCACTGTGCAGTGTTATGCTCAGCGCTGCACAATTTATGGACCATGGACAGTTTATAAGAAGCAATGTAGTCTATCAGGGAGGCAGGCGGACGGAGGACTGGAGCGGGATCGTTTCCATGCAGGAAGCTGTGTTTTGGAATAATATACGCCATAATAAAGATGTTTCCCCTGTGACGTAAAACAGCGGGGAGCACCAACAGCCACTTACTATTCCAACCAAATATGAAGGAGTGTCTTTGAGTTGCCGTACTTTTTTTTTCTCGTGAGCTCCTCTGTGAAAAGCTGGGATGTGAGATTGTGGCTGCTCTATCTGGTGGCGTTTTGAATACTGCATGATGTAAGGGATAGTTATCGAAAAGGGTGGCACAGACAGTATAGTTATCACACAGTCTTTGTGTCAAGTTTAAGCTTTGCGGAAAACTACTGCTGCCCGCCTCTATTAAATTTCACCGCTACTAAATGTGCGGCAGGGAAACTTTCTCTTGTATTGTTACAACTGCAACATTTACTGTAATATATTCCAGGTGCATTTACTACTATAATGCTGCCAAAGAACCTCCTTCTAATTGAGTCCTTTTACTCTCTAATTAAGTCCATAAAACAGGGGAAAATATTTGACAGTGCAGAGCCTCAATTCCAACCCACTTATATTTTCTACAATTAAGTTTGACTCATCCACGTTTAAAGAAACAGAAACTAATTTCTCTCAAATACTTTACACTGGTTGATTTGTCGTGAAGAAACTCTAAAAATTTGCACCGAGCCAGAGAACATGCTCACAATGCGCAATGTCATATATAATGTGTGAGTCTACGCCCACTCGAGTGTTAGCTGAAACCAAAAATTGAAGTGCTTTTACCCCAATAAAATCTAGTAAGAAACTTTGCACATTCCCCCTGAAAAACGTTTCACTTTTATGATGTCGTCGCATGATGTTTATGACTGTCGAGTGACTCCTCAAATGCCGCGATGACTCCAGCAACAGCCGCGATGAGCTGTGACTCACCTCAAATTAATGCTCGCTGCCAAAGCCGAGAGAAAGAAAGAGAACAAAAAAAAAGTGACAGAAGATTAGAAATGATAGAGGGATACGACCAGCCTCCCTCGCAAGGCAGACATCTGTCGAGGCAGCGGTCTCACGAGGATGGCTTGTTATGCAAATGGCCGACGCCGCCCCATGAGACGCGGACAGGCTGGAGCGCATGAATGAAGACGTCACTCCTCGATCTGTGTCTCTGCAAAGATGCTTCTACGTTCCTAACCGTCATGTGGCGTTTTAAACAAGCCAGCGCTGTAGAAGCCGAGATGGAGGGGGGGGGGGGATGGTGTTCTGTGGGGCCATTTTTCTTTGTGTTGTTTAACGTAGCTTAGGGCAAAGATTGAACAGGAAAGTGAGCGAGGTAAGAGTGCTGAAACAGAACTCCTAAACATATAAGGGCCTCAACGACGTGCCTCTGTCAGTGCAACCTGCCAGTGGTCCAGAGGTTGTTTATGTATGTGTGGGAAATCCTCGGCAGCGGAGATATCAAACACATCTGATAAGAGGCTTTAGAAAGGGAAAGAGAGCTGCACACACACACACACATGCACAAACATACATAAGCCAAAGCCTCAGCAGACATGGAAATGAACACACACACACATGCACACATGCACAAGTAGTGAGATACCCTCAGCGGGTCTGCGGGTCTCACATGAAAAGTTTTCAGCAGTGCAGATGCAGCTGAGGACGGGGCCATTGTTGAGCTCCGTGATGGATGAAGTTGAGGTATGTTAGTGTTAGTAGACTAAAACACAGCTGAATTTATTAGGCTCCAGATAAGCAGGGTCAGCACCCCCGAATGGAGCCGCGGTGAACCACGGACAATTTCAAGGTAAATAGGAAGATGTTTGTGTGTGAGACGGTAACCTGAGCCATGCCAGATTTACATGTGTGAACACGCATGTGAAGCTGGAGACTGAAGCTCATTTTAAAGTTTTTGAACTTAGATATATGCCATTAAAATCCACTGTCATGCATTGATTAAAGGTATGAGGATGAGATATATTATTACATACTATTACAGGAAAGTCTGTGGTCATTTTACCTCATATGAAATAATAAATAATAATGAATGATAACATTAGAAGCATCTAAAAAGCAAAGAACTTAAATCAGTTACAGCACATCTGCTGAACATAACTAAAACATCAGATGCCAATTGAATATGTACAATATGTGTTGCTTTGGAATGAAAGGACCTTGGTGTGGAAGCACTGGCACAACAAGTGGCAACTTCAGGAACAAAAGTGCATTGATGATGGGAAACGATGCATCCATTGGAGAAACAGGAAACATGAAATGAGGAGGTACAGACATTTTGTTGTAGCTACTTCTGAGGATAAAACTTACCTTCTCTGAAACACATGCACGTGTCAGTGTAAACATTTTTATTGTCAAGCTGAAGGAACCATAACATGCAAGACTATGCAAACAAGGCTGACATATCATCCATCATCAAATCAAAGCCAGTTAACATCAATATGGTTAATTATAAGATGCTATATAATGCCATGATCCAGTAATTATTTTGTAGGTGTATCATAGATCATTTAACAAGTCAGCTGGTGCCATTGCGGAGGTGGTGGGAGCTAAATATAGTCTACAACAGCATGAGTCAACCTCAAACCCAATAAAAAGAAAAAAAATACATCTATCTATCCATCTATCTATCTATCTATCTATCTATCTATCTATCTATCTATCTATCTATCTATCTATCTATCTATCTATCTATCTATCTATCTATCTATCTATCTATCTATCTATCTATCTATCTATCTATCTATCTATCTATCTATCTATCTATCTATCTATCTATCTATCTATCTATCTATCTATCTATCTATCTATCTATCTATCTATCTATCTATCTATAGGCAGGGCAGCGTTGGCCTTGGCTCTCCTCCATTATGGCAGTGAGCCCGTTAACAGCGGCCGTGAGTTGTGGCCTGGCGTTAAACTGTGCTCCAGCCACAGTCAATGTTTATGTCTACCAATCAAACGCAATGTGTTTATGTTATATGGCATTATGGACAAGGAGGCTCTCTAAAACACACAGACGGGAGGACTGTGGTCCAAGGCGAGCGGTTTATGGTCTGTTGAGCATCTGAGAAAAATGAAGCGTCAGTTGGAGATGAAAGAATGAACTGAAAGACTGGTTTGATGTCTTAGTTTGACAGTGGGTGCCCACGTAAGGGTCAGAAATCTGGACAAAGAAAGGACATTTTCAGGGTACGAAATCTTTCCATGTCATCAGGCTCACAATGCGAGGAAGTTCTTAGGCTTTGAATAGCCCTTTGTGAGTACACTGCTAAATAGCTCATACTTTAATTTCATCTCTCTATTAAATGTATGATCTTCATCCGAAAGACAGGAAAATTATTCAACTTTAAATTCACCTGAGAAATCACATCTAGCAAATCTAATTAGAGTTATATTTATCTCACAGGAGCCACTGCTTTTTAAAGTTTGTCTGCATAATGTGTTGCACATACTAGTGACTCTGCTGTGGTCAGCGTACTAACATTTACCAAATGCAAATCAAATATTGCGCTGAACACAGGGTGGATGAAATGATAAAATGACCGGCAAATGTTCTGCTTTCACCATGCAGGTTCTCCAACTGCCACTTTGTGTAACCGTGGTGGTTTTGGTGTTAGTTCAGTGAGATGTGTACACACAGATTAGGTGCATTTAGTCATCTCCTCCTTGTCCGGGCTTTAACATTAGTGTCTTTGTTAGTGGGTGAGGACATATGGGCATGACTTGAAAACACCCACTTAAACCTCCCCAGGGTTGAGTCAGTGCCCGCAGTTTATCCTTTGCTTTTTAGGTGTTCCTTTTTCTCTACACATCAGCTCCAAATCTCAATACATCATCTTAATTCCAATAAAAAAGACCAGGACACCAATAGAACAGCATTTTCATAGATGACCAAAGAGGAAAAACAACAGGTGTACCAGTAAAGGCTCTTTGTTGACACATGGTTAATGTTTGGTTGTTAAAAGTTGGCTTGCAACAGTATACAGAATTTCGGCAGGGTCACCTTAACTCGTGTTTGCTGTGTGTTGAGCGATTGCCGCTGTTAAAGGCCGAGAGCAGCAGAACAATGGATCCTCTTTTGACTGGTCTGAAGAGCCTGCACGGGAACTAGAATGAAAGGCTTAATTATGAAACAGTTGCAGTTTTGCTGGATTTAGCTGAAGAATCGTAATTTGTATATACATAAAAAGTCTATTGTGCATAAACTATAGTTTCACTTTTAACAAGTAAGAAGATAGTCTGAATCTCCAAGAGGGACAATATTCCAAGCGGGCCCACAACAACAACTGGAGAGAACTGGTGCATGGTGCCAATGTGAAAGTGGATACAACAATTTGGTTGGATTTAGCATAAAATCACAGATTGGGTGGAAAACAGAGTGCTTTGACGTATGCAACATAAAATGTGTCCTCCTCTCTTGTCCTCAAAAGACCTGAGAAGACATTCTTCAGTCAGAGGTGTCGCTGAGCAAGGTTCATAATGCTGCGCAGCTTTTCACTAACCAAAAACGACTCAAAACAACCGTCACACTCTAGTGGAAGATGACACCGTATTTCCTCTTTAACTGCCTGCCGATCTGCTCCGAGATAATCGGAGAGATTGTTTTCTTTTTATTTTGTCGAGATCCATGGTGATAAGGGGTCATGTCTAGTTTTTGCTCGACTCGCAGTTAAATGGAAGTTTGTTAATGACGAAACATCAGACGGAGAATAAAACAAATTCAAGCTGTATGTAATCTGCGTGTCAAGACGTGAGCTTGTGCTTACTTTGAGCTCTCTCTCTCACACACACACACACACACACACACACACACACACACACACACACACACACACACACACACACATACACACACACACACAGTAAGACACACACAGGGACGAGATTTGCCATAAAATGTTTTGTTCCAAATCAGCTCTCATCCTTTCCTCCAGCTGCTGTCAGCTTCTCACCACTTGAGATAATGGGAGGCCACTTGCAAACAAATTTTGGAAAACATCTGGATGCTGGGGTTGTATCTGTTTTCACAGTCGAAGTCTGTGGAGAAAAGAAACAAGCTGAAAAACTGCACGACAGTAGCCTGATGTTTCCTCGAGGAGTGAACTTATAGAAGCAAATGGACACAAGCTGCTAAAACCATCACTGTATTGTGTCCAAGCACTCATCTCTGGACCTCAAGAACAAGGAGGCCTGGGGAATTAAAGTAAGTTTTCAGTTTGTGTGAATTGTGAATTGAGTTGTATTAGACAGATAACAAGCCAAATAGAGTCATCATCTTGTACTTTGCAGATGGAAAACGATCAGCAGATGTAGAACAGGACACTGAACTTTAGAAACTCAACAATCATTTTTTGTATTTCATGGTTAATTTTTGTCTAGTATGTAATCAATTAGAACAAGCAAATAAATTATCTTGATTCTTTATTTTTACAGTAGCAAGGATGTCGGCCATTTTACTTAAACATAATTTCGCTCTTATACTGATGTGACTGTCAAAGACCACTTGGTTGCTGAGTGAAATAATACTGCGCAGCCTCAGGGCTGTATGTGCACATCACACTCCCAACCCAAAAGTTCATGGGAAATTGGAATAAATCACGCCTGGAGCGGGGACTTTTCTGAGTGAGGAGCTACAGCCCTAGAACCAAACTTGAGACTAGAGCTGTTACTTGTCAAAATGCTTGAAAAGTCCCTCAGTTTCTAAAGAAGTCCTAGGATTCCAGGAAACTTCTTGTGGTGCCAAAAGGTCTGTGCAGGTAGCCCTTAGTTTTGTTATTGCAACTTAATACAAAACACGTACCCATTTGATGTCAATCACAAGTAAGTTGTTTTGATCTTGGAAGATAAAATTCATTGTCTCCTGTTTGCTAGAATTTGTTTTTCCCAGAAAATTCCGACCAAGCATCTGGTGGTTGGAAAAGCAGATGTAGGAACTTGCATGAATCACTTGGCCGAATCACTATTGTTTTGCATCAGCTGCTCCCAGAGAGTAGCAAAAAGGGACAAATAATCTCAAAAGAGGAGGGGGACTTCTTCCTACCCTATTCTTCCTAGTCTCTTTCGTCCCTGTCTCCTTTGGTAAAGTGGAAGTGATAAAACAAACCTTTTCCACTGGTTCCCCCTAAACGTCTCACATTTATCACAAACATCTGAAAACATCTGCTTAAAAAACTGAAATATGGGAATAAACGCATCATTTTTTTGGGGTAAATTTATCCTACCAATAAGAGGATTAATACTGTTAAAGTCTCAATATTTTGTCAGACGGTAACATCCAGTTATTTATTATCCCTTTTGGAACACGACCATATTACGTTTCTTTGTGACAGTCGTGCTGCTGTCCTTCATCAAATGCTTCTGTCTCAACCCCGAGCAAAATGGATCAATTTTCCTGCCCCCCCTCGTTCCCCTTCTCCTCTCTTCACTCCTCTCCTCCCCCGGTCCAAATATTCCTCCATTCAGAGTTGTATGCCACAGTGATAAATCCTCACAAGGTGGTTTCAAACAGAGCGCCGTAACTCATGTCACCGCTGTAGATAAATCTGAGCACACCGGACAGTGTGATGCAAGCACGTTGGAGATAGACGCAGGGGGATTTATTGTGGCGTATTTCATCGGAGACAATGCCGAGCCTGTTCTGATGTCTGTTTTGCACTTGTGAACTGCGATGTCTTGCAGCGAGGCACATGGACAATGCTGTTTACTGTCAGTGCAATGATAAACAGTATGAACGAGGTGTAAGAAAATCCCTCCATTTTTTGCCTTCTCTCGGACCATTTTCTGCAGCGCTATCTCTCTGTTGATAGATAGATTTCACAAGAATCTCAGAAATTGAAATTGTGCGAGACGCCACCTGTGTCTACGTGCCAGGTATACTCAGTTGTATGGTAAATGAAAAGTTCTGTAAAAGTTAAAACAGGCGGTTTCACATCTTCAGTAACTCGCATTGGCTTCAGCGCAGAGCTTTATCTCACCCAGAGTCAAAGTTGTAGCATTTTGTCTGTTGTTTATAATTTACTATTTTTCTGCTTCACTTGAAAGAGAGTTATCTTTGGGATGTTATCAGTTATTCATCTAAAGCGGTGTAATTTTGAACCGATCAATCTGTGACGCATTACTACAAAGCGGAAAACCATCTTCCCTATATTGCAGAGGTCCTCAGAGGTTTGAATTATATATGGACAATAAATAAGCTTTTCATTAAATGTTAAGTGTATTTTGAACCAATTATTTTCTCAGATGGGGCCCTTTTCATGTTTCAATGAGCTTGAGTTCATGCTATTTGGTCACATATGTTGATGAAATTTAGAAATCTGTTGCATGGGAGATGAATCAGAGCTTTATGCTGTAAATAGTTGCCGAAACACATGTGTGTGATGAGGGGATGGAGAGGGGGAAGAAGGTCACGGGGAGGCTAAGAGCTCAGATACACATGGAAAAGCTAAATAGAGAAAAATCTAGTTTAGAATTAAAAGGATGCTCCTCAGACTCCTTGTTTCAGGAAAATAAATTGGATGTTAGATAAACATAGAGTCCCCAGTTCTCCTAAGCAAGTGCCAGGTTCTCATATCCTGAGGGCTGCCCATTGTGGAGTTGCATGTTCTCCCCATGTCTGCATGGGATTTTTCCAGCTCCTCCAATTCCCAAAAAAACACGTTTTGGTGATGCCTTCACTCTAATCACACCGGAGACACAGACCCCTGCAACAGTGGTGCATGTAAAGATAATACATGGATAAATGGGTGGATAAATTTGAACCAATCCCTTCTAACTTCCAACCCACTGGTTCAGGACACCTCAGTGTCACTTTTTTGCCCCTTTAGCACCATTCAGCTGTGAGCGTGTTCTCACTCCCCACGCGTCAGAGTGTAGCGCGCAGAGCCAGAAAAGTCGTCGCTTGGAGGAAGGAAGGTGGTTGGACGGACGGGTGAATCACAGCAACTTCCATCCAGGCAGCTGGGGTTTGTGTCATCTCTCTTCAGTGAGTGAAGTAATGTATGAAACGTAACGCGCTCAGCTCAAACCAAACCATGATCTCTTCCCAAAAAAACCTCACAAATGTTTTTGCATAAACAGAACCGAGGACGTCTGCTGCCTAAACCAACACGACGAAAGTGCAACCATTTCACAACGTTAACCATGCGTTTAATCATAGCTCACATTATTGCTAACTTGGCTGCAGAGCCCTGCATGTTGAAAAATGACTCACCCGGAGTATGTTATTGGCGATTTGGGAGCAAGAATGTATTGATATAAAGTTTTATAGTTTCATCCCCTTGTCATGATGATAAGCACGCCTGTCTCTCTGCTGTCTGCATGGTGTAATATCATCACTATTGCTACACTTGTAACAGCCCATCTCGATGTCCTGCGGAGACCTGCATATCTAAGTTTGGATGAAATGGCATTTTAATTTAGTTTGACTTCAGTAATCATGGCCTACTTGTATTTATGCAGCCACAACAGCGCAAAAATAAAGCCAAGGCAGCTCATCCGAAAAGGCCAAAATGAGCTGCTGCCGAGGCAACTTCAACATGGCCTTGTGCATGTCCTTGCAGGTGGAGTGAGTGCGTCCATGGAAAGATACGCATAAAAATCCCTCTCTGGCTTACCTTTCCCAACCGTTTATGCTCTTTACTTTTCTTCCCTTCTTCTTCTTCTTGGACATAAAAAAATACTCCAATGGTGAACTTGAGGGGTGAGGCAGAGGACACGGTGTCTTGTAAAACACATGCACTTAATATTAGGGCCATAAAACTTGCAAAATTAAAAGCTATTTTGGAAAATAGAAAGAGAAATATTTATGCGTCTGGCTCTGGGATAGAGGTCGTTTTATCTTGGGGCAGCGAGGGCCTGCTGGGGCACAGGTAACGACTGTCAACAGGAGGGGGTGGGGGGTTGAAATGCTGTGGGGCTGCATGCTCTCCGTGTACAACCAGATGTCCACATGTGTGACTGGGTTTCCCCCGCTCGGCTGGCCAGAGTGGCCAGTGTCAGGGTTTCGAAAGAGCGAGGGAGAAAGGAGCAACGTCTGCTCCTAATTACGAAAAAAAGGAGAAGAGAGCGAGCGGGGAAAGAATTCCGTATCGTTGGACCCTTTGCTTACGTTAAGACTCGTTTTGGTCGTGGCTACCGACGCGCAGAGCAGCCTCGCCGATGACAGCGAAGAAAAAAATGAGAGGTGAAAAAAAATACAAAAACAAATGTTCACCGAGTGAGGTTGATTGAAAAGCTGCAAAAAGCAATTATGATTGTGAGAATGTGCAGACCCCTCATCTTAGCAGCCAGCAAACATCGTAAATCGTGTGGCGGTCTCTGTTTATGTTGTGTTGACCTCTGGATGCCCTCCTGGTCCTGGCTGCGCTCCCCATGCCCTCAGCGCTGCTGACACACAGACACATGGAGGCCAGGTCATGCATTCGTGACCCGTTTATGGACCGTTTTTGTAGATTTCCGTGACTTTCGGCCAATCTTTGAAGTTTTCATGTTTTCATTAAATGAAGTGACTTTTCATTTTTATGCCAACTCCTTCTCATATCTGTAGCAGACCATAGATGTGAGTGTTCCCTACTCCCTCCCAGCTATTGGACTTCATATCAGCTGTGTCTGTTCACAGGACGCTGCCTTAGACCTGCTCTTTACTCTTTACTCCACTGTGATGATCATGATCGATGACCTCTACACCTCAGGTCTGGTCGGTCCTAAATCCCTGCCACAGTACCTATCACCATTGAGCACTCACCTCATTTCCCAGGAAGAGCTCTGATTTGGTTTGGGACTGGGTCGGTCCAGGTGAGGGTGTGGATAGAAAGCAGCAGGAAGAGCCTGTAGGTGTAGACACTGCTGGGTGAACCACAATGCCTCACATTACATTATATTACTTTGGTGTCCACATCCTGGAGCTCAACAGCTGCAAAACGTGGGGTGTGGCAACCACAGTTCGACCAGTGGATGGTCTGTTCAATTTTGGTCTGGTATTTGCAAGAGACCTGAGAGGGAACATTTACACTGTCACTGTCACCCAAACTGAGTGTTTGCAGGAATTTCAGGGTTCCCCCTCATTTCTTGGAATGATTTTCCATGACTCATTCCAGTTACTTCAGTATGGCAGACACTCATACCCTCGATTTCCATGACAGGGAAATTGTTCACTAATTTTCCAGGTTTTCCAGGACGTAAAAGAACCCTTGCTTCTAGTCTGTTTTGTCCTTTATCTGTTGTTGTTCATGCCAAATGAGCAGAAACTTCCTCCATCTCCACTTGAGCCAGCGTTATGTCAGTATTATAATCAAATTTGCCAAAAGAAAGCAACAATATTGCCTTTGGACTTCATCAACACTGATCTTTAGAAGCCACTTTGTTTCAGCATGGCGTTGTAAAAGGAGAAACTGTAAAATTAATTATCTTTCTCCAGAATGGCCCATTCCACCTAGAGCCCTTACTCTTTAGTTTTTTTTAATGCTATTTAATAAATTAAATTTTTTTTATGTCACATCCACACATTGAATACTGCTGACAATCATTTGCTGCAGCTGAGGATAGGACTTCATCTTGAGTGTTTTACAGTTGGTTATAGTTATTTACAGCGCGACATACATCTTGAGAAATCACTTCAAACAGCTTTATGAACACGAGCTGATTGGGTATAAAAACTTTTGCCAGCCACAGAACATTTGAAAGAGTCGCAGTCATAAAGACCCATCCGTGTAAAAGTAATTCATTACTGCCATTTGCTCGAGACACAAAAAGGACAATGTTTGGAACTATAAAAGAGGAAGCAGCTCTTTCAAGAAACTGTGTGATCAGACTGTCGTACAAGTCCAAGGACTGTGGCAGTAACAGCTCTGTTTTACTACTCGCTCCTGAAGAGGGGCATAAACATTTTAGATGTATCATCAGAACAGATGGGAGCTCATAGTTTTAGTTTACAAGAACACAATATTTCTAACAAATCGCGGTGCTTTGTTAAAAACGGCCACATGTAGTAGGCCGAAAAAAACAAAAACAAAACAGTGGTTGCATATGCTCTCCTGTCCTCTGGGATTTGTCGGCATCTCTTGTGGTTTGAGGTCTTAAAAGTAAAAAGTTAAACAGAATATGCGTATGTTTTACCTTAGTCGGGATATTTTAACAATGTCAGGTATGCGCTAACTTTCCACGGCTTCAGCGGAGCGTCCTGACTTTTCCTGTTCGGAATATCTTCAATTTTGCCCCTTTGATGTGAACCGCTGAGGATGTAGAGCAGAAGCACAATTTATGGTCAATCTGGTCACTGAGCGGGAATGCGCGGAATAATTTGTAGGTTTGAGCGTCGATGCGCATGGACGCATGTCTCTGCGCATGCACAAACACACGCTCACTCTGGAAGGAGCCTGTGTCTCGCCACCTCGACACGACTCTGGAACCCGTTATGTTTTGAAATAATAAATGCACACACGGCCTTTTCTCTGTGAATCTCAGAAACACACACAAACACACACACACCAAAGGACGTGCTCTTAACGTACACCTCTGCACACCTCAGCACGGCCAAAATGCACTAAAAATTTACGACCTTAACATTCCTGTGGGGTCAAGCAATTTATCAAATCCTGCACATTCTGGTTTCAATTACACAGCCGATTGTGGAGAGCGGTTATTTTAGCAGGTTCATTTGGCCCAGTAGGGGAGGTCGAGTCTTTTTGCTTAACACCCTCGTCCCTCTGAACACAAGCGGGCATCGGTCTGCGGACACATGCCGGCCTTCCAGCGTGCTACAGATGGCAGGAGAGAAATTGTCAGGCCGCTAGAATGTGAGCAGATGAGCCGTGGGTGTCATCGCACAACTGTCTCTCTCAATTTCTCTCCCCCTCTTGACTTTTTGGCCCCCGTCCTCCTCCCAGGCCTTTTTCGGCAGCGAACCCAGTCCATCATCCTGCATGTTCCTTCCTTCAACCTCATCTGTCTGAAGCTTTACGATGATGAAAAGTCTTCCATCAGCTTTTTTCTCCCCCTCTGTCTCTCTTTATCCCTCTGCGGGTTTGTCTTTCTGACCCTCTCTATTCTTCTCTCTCCCACGTCACCCCACTCGATCTGACTTTCTTGATCTCTTCGTCCGCCTCTCAGCCTCACACTCTCTCTCTCCATCTCTCTCTCGCTCTCTCTCTTCTCTCTCTGTGGTAGAGTGGTGATAAATCCCTATTTTATTGCTGGAGAATTCCTCTCTCCCTGCAGGGCTGACAGCTCCCCACGTTCTAAGACACTGCTAGGACCAAACCCAATCCTCCCTCCCTCCATCACTCCATCTCTGCCTCCATCTGGCCCTGATTACTGAGAGAGTGGAGGGAGTGTGTGTGTGTTGGTGGTGGTGGTGGGGGGTGTACATTGGAGGGAGGCATCACACCATTACACCCTAGGAGAGGGAAGGGAGCAGAGGAAGGAGGAATGGTCGGGATGGATGGTGCACAACATGTTGGTATGGAGAAGAGGAGGGAGGATGGAGGAGAGAGGAAGAACACTGGGGGTGCAAAAGGGGGAATAACAAGAGGAAGAAGAAGAAGAAGAAGAAGAAGAAAGAGACTCGAGATCTGTGAGGTCTTGCTGCTCTGGATGAGAATGAGCAGGAGCACAAACTCAAGGATAATTTGACTAACAAATTTTGTTTTAGGTGTGTAAAATGATTTATATATTACAGACAGCCATGCTGTTCATTGACCTGCATATAATGCATACATTTGTGTAATTGTATATTTTGTCCAATAGCACAATTTATACTTTTGTTCTGTGCTCTGAGCTAATGTCATCATGCTTGATCACATTTGCACCAACCACCAAAGCAAATTCCCCATAGCTGCATAACAAAGTTGCATAACTATAATAACGCTACAGTAAACATCACTAAATATGATTCTACAATAAATATGATTCTGATTTTAATCAGATTCTGTTAGATTGTTAAGGGTCACCTGCTTTGAACAGATGACAGACATTATCAAGCAGTGAACAGATACAAATAAGTACACAGGAACTCTGCCTTTTTTGTATCTTGGAAATGAGAAAAAATAGTAATATAATAAAAAAATGTAGACATTAAGAACAATGAGAAACAGCTACAGGGGAAAAAAAACAAGATTGAAGTTGAAGTAAATATCCAAACAAACTAGAAAACATCCTACTTGATCGTTCGGTAAAAACTGATAAAATTGCATTGCTCGAAAAAAAATACACATCAATTAAATATTCCCAGGTGTAAAATATGAAACTAATGTTAAGGTTAAATGAAACGATGTCAGGTTAAAGAAGTCAGCTTAAGATTTTCATTTACAATAAAGCACAGCACAGTGCAATATGTCACTGAAGCAGCAGTTGAGCTCTGCAGATGCAATTGAAAAGTGATAATGGCCATCATTTGGGTGGAAAGTGGCTAAATGAAGGAGAGATTTTGGAAGACCATCCGTTTGTGTGTGTGTGTGTGTTAGTTAGAGAGAGAGAGGGAGAGAGAAAGAGAGAGAGTGTGTGTGTGTGTGTCCTGGCAGGCTGACTCGCTGCAGCAGGTGCCAGAGGAGTGTGTAATAAACAGAACTGCTTTGGACAAGCTGGCCTCTCACGCCAAATGTGTTTTGGCGATGTCCACCTCAGCTGTTGACATGATCAACACTCATCGGCAACTGACGGCTCTTAAGAAAACACAACGAATTAATAAAACAGCAACTCACAGAGGCCGGGCCTCATATGGACACTGTCCTCTTAGATAGAAATAATGTCCGATCAAGCAGGTGAAGATCTTTTATTGTGAAAGAATTGACATTATTTCAGCATTTTGTATATGCCCTTTGCCATATTTCAAAGTCTGATACATCTGATACATCTCTCAATACTACAGTCAGACTTATGGACAACATAAATTTATCTTCTTGACTAAAACTGTGTAAATACACTCAGTCCAAATTCTGATAACTTAAGAAACTCTGAGTACCTGGTAAAGCCATTTTAAAATCTTTCTAAAATAATATTGAGGGTGGTGCTATTATTGTACTTTTAACTAATACTAAGAATATGAATATTGATCAAAATACATACAGCCTGTATATAAGTCTATATCTCATCTCTCATATCTCTTTTTTTCTGTATAGATAAAGTCATACAAATATTAATGGAAATCCACAAGACAGTGTTGACTAAGCTCCCCCACCCGTCTCTCTCTCTCTCTCTCTCTCTCTCTCTCTCTCTCTCTCTCTCTCTCTCTCTCTCTCTCTCTGTCTCCCCCACCACCTCCACCAAAATAATCAGGATAATTTCTATTCATTATTACACCTCCATTTATCTGCGAGACGAGACGTAGGGAGGACGGGGTATAACTCTGAGGAATAACAATACCATTAAAAAGCCTGTGCGGCAAATATCAATCATTGTTGCCGTTAATGTCCCTCCAGCCTATTCAGATGGCCTCGCTCTTTTCCTAATGTCCACCCATCTGTGTACGTGTGGATGTGTGTGTGTGTGTGTGTGTGTGCGCGAGAGTGCAAGTGTGTGTGGCTGTTACATTCAAAGCCCTTTAATCAACAATCGCTGCATCTGGGCCAGATAATGAATGGCATTGTTTATAACCTCACTTCTGTATCGGGTGATAAATGCATACGCGCTTAATGCTATCATTTGAATAAGAAATGAGATCGTGCTTTATTTTAATATGGAGGGGAGATGGTCTTAATATAAATTTCTTGATAAAGTTGTGATGATGATGCTGGGGATGATGATGATGTTCCATTCTGTCAGCCATCCAAGGGATTAAGCCACGACAATAAAAGTGTGACGATCCGAACTGAAATAACAAAGCAATTGTGTTTGATTCATGGCCTGTGACAACATGATACAAATAGGAGTGGCTGAATTTCATTGAAGTGGAGAGTAGATTTACTGAGTCACAAACGTGCAAAAAACAAGCAAACAAAACGCTTTGTGAGCATTACTCAAACTGTGAAACAGGTTTCTGTAAATCCTCTGAGAAGAAATTCCCCCACCAGCACTGATGTATGTGCAAAAAAGTGTTTATTTTCCATTCTGACATGTTTAGCAAAACCTAACACAGGATCCTCTGTTGCTTTAAAGTTGTAAAGCGGTGGAAGGCCAGACCAAGCATCATCAAAAATTAGGCAGGAGGTGTTATGAAAATAATATCATGTTGGCTCTAGATGAAATATTGTGTGTGCTGATTGCTAAATGGACCACAAGAGTTCAGTATCCTTCACTTTAAACTCATTAAAATACCACAAATCTGTTTTCTTTCTGTTTCTTTTTTTTTCCCAAAGTGGTAACCTTCATACGAATTACCTGCCAGTCTACATCATACAGTAACTTGAAATACAATTTCTATAATTCTGAACCAATTGGCAGAGATGAGTGTTAACGTTCACACTGCATGAAGTGCACGCTCCAATGCATGATTTATTCAATTTTACTTTCACGACACACTTAATATAAAGCATTGAGGACAGTAGTATTGGGGTAGGAACTTCACAGGGTGCTTTTCACAATGCAGACAATAAAAACCTTGTGGCAGTTCAGGCTTTTCATTATATTCATTATAAAACATTAGTTTCTTTTCACAGTTCAATTGAGGACAAACATATTTCGGACTTTATATATATATATATATGTGTGTATATATATACATATATATATATATATATAGAGAGAGAGAGAGAGAGAGAGAGATGTCTGTATACTTTATATACAAGCACACATACACATAGAAACATATATAAGCAAAAAAAAAACAACTTCCCAGCATTTGTGAGATCCTGTATCATCAAGAAAAAAAATGCAGTGCAGACCGATTTCCTGGCACTATTTCCTCGGTGACATTATCCCACAGGAATAGCAGCGGGCCGATGTTACAACCCTGCGTGTCGCCACCGTGGAATACAGATAGAGAACAGCTCCCCCCGTTCGCCACCCGGGGACTCTGGCTGTCCAAATCTCTGACAGTTTCTTAGCAGCTCCTGCTCCTGGCCCTTAAAACTGTGAAAGATTCCAGCTACAGATAGGGGACCCCCCCCACTTCACACACACACACACACCCTCAGCCCCCGCCCCCCCGGCCTCCATATCAGGCAGAATCATTGATAAAGACAGCCATTCAGGGATGACACTGATAGCTGCTCCAAAACCATTCGAAAAGTGATTTGCCTGCCATTTTAGCTGCCGCTGCCCTCTTTATGATGCACACGTGTCCGGGGAGACAACGACACTGCTCGCACACAGAGAATTAGGTGGGAACCTATTATGGTCACAAAAATTTTCTTCAATTTACATACATGAAATATTAATCTTTTCCCAGCTTAACTTTTTTTTTAAATGAGTTTAACCGAAAGTAACTCTACACTTAAAAAAAACAAACATGCAGGCACATTTAAGATGCAAGCGGCTAATCTCAGGAGTTATCCTTCAACTTGCTCCTGTTTGCACACGCGGTGCATTTTTAACAGAGGAGCAGCTGCATGTTGTTAGCCAGCGCAGGGCTCAGAACGGCATTGTGGGGACTCTACATGTTCATTCAATAAATACCATAACAATACAATTCAATAAATACTGAATCTATTCTTAGAACACAATGAAAACCATAACTCTCCAGCTGTGGAAAAATTGAGAACCTTAAAACGTTGGACAAGATGGAGATCTATTGTCTGTTGCCCTGAGAGACTTTTGTCTCACTCCAGCAAATATTATATATCACAGGAAGGGCTGAACTGCTCTACTGTTATAATCTATGAAAATAGTACTCATGTAGGCAGCAGGTGTTCAGAAATTTTAGCTTTACAAAGGAAGGTTTAAAATGTTAATGTCCTAGTGCAGTCTATAAAATCTAACAGCAGTTTGTAGAGAAACTGAGTAGACTTACAGTATTTGAGTTCACCGCAAAACATTTCATGACAGCTTTGATTAGAAGGCCAGCCCAGACACAAGATGGAGACTTCTTCTCTTCTCACTATTTCAACCTATGAAAGTGTTATCAATGAAGGCAGGAAATGTTTATAAATTTTGTCTTTTTAACAGAAGTTCTAAGATGATCATTTTATTTCAGTACTGAAAATCTAAAGGCAGTGGATTGTGTAGAAACTGGGTTTGGACACGTGTTGCAAACTGACTTATTTGACGTATCACAACGGCTCTAATCCACTGCGGCTCAGACGTAAGATGGAGACACTGCCTCTCCTCCTCCTCCTCCTCCTCCTCCTCCTCTGTCTCCTGCTCCTTTCACCCCTCCTCTCGCCTCCATCCCCATCTCCCCCGTCCAGATGAATGACGCCAGCTGGGGTCGCCGGGCTGAAGCTGGGCCCTGCTAGGTGGCATTGACAGCTGAATTATCCCACAGGCCGCGGCGGCTGATTATCAGCTGAGAAGTCATCAGGGGCGTCCTGCCTCTCGCCTCGCTCTCTCTCTTTCTCTCTCTCTCTCTCTCTCTCTCTCTCTCTCTCCCCTCCTCCTCCCCCTCGTCTCCTACAGCCCCACAATCTCTCTCTCTCTACCCACTCCGTCCCCACCTACGTCCCCCTGTCACCCCTTGTCAGGAGAGGGACGCCTTCTCCGGGACCGCCGCGCTGCTCCTCTTGACAGGTAATCTCAACAGCAACAATTACAACCATTACTGGTGTCATAAACAAGTGGCCGACCCCAAGCCGGGGCAATAACAAAGGCTTTATAATTCACCATGAAAGGCCATGGAAATACATGCCAACAGGTAACAAGTAATCTAGCAGAGCGGACCAGGCCTGCGCGTGTGGAGCCCGGTGCAAAATGAAATGGAGGCTCCAGACGCACAATTTAAATATAATCACACGGGGAAAAGGACTAATAGGTGCGACTGGGTGCGAGTCACCTCCGCTTGACGTTAAAATGCGGCTGCATGCAGCCAAGCACTTTTGTCAGGCCATTGATGAGACCATTTCATCCGAGGGGGCTTATTGATTCAGAGCACATTATCGATTTAGCAGTGGAGACGATACTTCACTGTAAATCTCTGATTATTGGAGAGAAAAGAGAGATGACGAGCAGATGCATCAAATAAATATCTCCAACCAGTCTCCGGTGTTGACAGATTAGCAAAAATAATTGAGAGTGAAGTAAGAGGGTGAAGGTTTATTATTAATCAAATAAATTAAATATAATAGATCACTGCTTCTCAAAAGACATGAGACACAACAGATTGCAAATTGGTGGATATTATCATATGACAGAAAACGAGGTAAGTGAAAGAAAGTGATGAGAGGGGATGATGTGAAAATAGGTAAATTCATGTGGCCCGATGCAGCAACATCAGCAGCATCATTTCCAATTTTCGACATCTTTAAAATTAATTTCAACGTATTTTTAAAAAATCCTGCTCCACGTGGTCAGCTACTCCATCGCATTCATCCGTCCCAGTAATTATATTGGTGTATTTTCTGTGTGAATAATTGTGGAATTTGGGGGCCAGATTGCTTCCTCCCTGTCTGCAGAGCAAACAAGGCACCGTGGCCTGCAGCGTTAAAATAATCTGAGACTCCCTAATGAGCGGAGCTGAGCAGCAATTAACACGTGTCAAAGTCGACATCATCAGGTGCCACTCTCATTCTCTTCCCCAGGACTCGATGCGGAGGTGTGTGTGTGTGTGTGTGTGTGTGAGTGTGTGTGTGTGTGTGTGTGTGTGTGTGTGTGTTCTCCTCCTGTTTATTTCTCTCCCGAAAGCGACGGTGGAGGAAAAAAAAAGGACATTTCCGTGTCTGCGGCGAGTTTAAATATCTCTTGGCGAAATATTCGTCTTGTAACCCTTGTTTTCCGGTGCTTTTATTTGAGAGGAGACGGAGCTGCTGCAGCTGCTGCTGCTGCTGCTGCAGGAGGAGGTGATGTCTGCAGCAAATCCCGACAGATGAAATAATAAACGCGGACGTGCACAAAGTAAATTAAACAAATAAAAGGGTAAAAAAATCAGGCAGTGTTGTTTTAAACGCGCGCAGCATTTATTTATCATCGGCACGTTTGCGTACGTGATTTGCGTAACGATACGTGTAGTGTGTGCAATGACAATAAAGTTGAATTTAAATTTCATTGAATAAGGTGAAACTGTTTGATGTGAATTACTGTTAAGTTAATGCAGGTAAATTAGGTAGAAAATATAGACTTTTAAGAATTTAAATTGGTTATATGCTCATTAAATTATTTAGTCAATGCATTTGTATTAATTCATTTAATTAAGGAATAACGTAACAGCATAGAAAATAATATTTTAGGTTCCACTATTTAAAAATATTCATGCATGTCACTGTAATACAAATGCTTCAAAATACATCCAAAATAAATAAAAAAGAAATTGCACATTTTGCTTCACACATGTAAATAGTGTCTGTCCGCATCTGTCTTTCAGAACAGTTGAAAAAATGTATTTTATTGCAGGATTGAATCAGGTCGTTCCACTTGGCCACTTGCACAGGCGACACTCTGAGGGTTAAACAGCAATGTTGTGTGTTTAAATTTCCAAACGTGTCAAATGTCATAGGATGTTACCGTCAAATTACTCTGTTAACAAAAATGACTTCTGTGAGTACAATTACAGGGCACAGTGTGACTTCTCTGCTGAGCTCCATTTTTATTTTCTTTTTTTACAGTAATAATTTATGACAATTAAACATCTGGAAAGGCTAGATGTAAAACACAGATGTGTTTGATCTCCAGATAATTTACCCTACAAATGTCAGCGTGCTTACAAAGATTAATAACAGAAAAAAAAGAGAAACCATAGCAACAGCAGTCCAGAAACTACAACACATCAACAGTTTCATATAGCAACACAAAAAGTCAACTTGAATCTCATGTTTTCACTGCTTTTGATCTCTCTCTCTCTTTCTTTCTCTCTGCAGAGCAAAGAAAAAGACAGAATAAGAAAAGGAGGAGGAGGAGGAGGTGTTTTTGTTGTCATTCTTCTGACCTGAGCCGCTCATCTTCCTCAGAGCTCAGCGGGAGCTTGGCCGGCGCTCGCCTCGCCTTCCCAGGGTCCTTTTTGGTGTGTGCATATCATTTGCATACATTTCTTGCCGGCCGACGAGGCTTCGGCCTCGGCCTCATTAAAGCCTCGTCTCACAAACTCCCCTCCCGGAGTCCTGCTGCTCCTCGCTGCCATGGATCCGTACCTGTGGCGGAGGCAGAGAGAGCAGCAGCAGCAGCAGCAGCAGCGATGGTGGCGGCCGGCGATGGCGTGCTGTTGTCCAAGAGCAAGCGGGCGAAGGGTGAGAAGATGGAAGGGAGGGTGGGTGAGGGCGAGGGTGGGGGTGGGGGAGAGACAGCCAGAAGATGTATAGGAAGAAAGGGCAACAGTTTCTGTGCAGTGCAAACAAAAGAGAAAGCAAAGCAGAGGAAGAAAAAAAGCTGCAGTCTACAGAGAGAGAGAGAGAGAGAGAGAGAGAGAGAGAGAGAGAGAGAGAGAGGATAAATGAGTCCTCTGTGTGCGGCAGAGCTCTCTCTCCCTCTCTCTCGGCCCCACTCGCTCGCTCTCTCACTCTGCTGCCGTCTCCTCGACCAGGCTCCATTTTGTGTTAAGCGGCTGCTCCCTCTCATGACAGATCTCCGACAGGGTCAGGGGTCAGAGTTGAGGACAGGGTCAGCTGTAACACAACATGCATGGCGGGGAAACTCCTGCAAACTCCATTGCTGAGTCGCTCCCCTGCTTCACAAACGCCGCCGAGGTGATGAGCTACGGTGCCTCGCACATTCTTTGATAAGAGCGTTGTCAACAAATCCAACAAGTCCTGTGAATCCCGGTGGCCACAACTAATGGCACCTCAGCTGGGCACATGTAGGAAAGCAGGAGGTCCACTTTGATTCATGGCTTAATATAAGAAAGTTTAGCACCGTGAGAGTGAGGGAACTATTGAGTGATCGCACAGTAAACAGTAGAAACACAGTGGAATCTGTTGTGGTCTTCACACAGTTCTGAAATGACACATTCTCACTCCCTCAACCACTCACATTATAAGTGACTGGGTGCCCCTTCAATTGCATTTTTCAGTGTGTTAAACCTGGGAACACTTAATATGCAACGTCCAAATGGGGAGTGTTCAGAATACACTTTCAGAATAAAACTCACTTTGAGCGATGACAGGCAGGCAGATGACACGACTGTCACACTTTGGTTAAAGTTAAGACACCAAAAACTATGTGGTCAAGCGTACTACTTTACTCGTAAATCAAGCTACACTTTTGGTTTCACATAAGATGCCAGTGTCATGGGTAAAATCCTCAAACCACTCCAGCCGACAAACATTTTTTGGTCTTTTAACTGTCATTTGAGACCATGACGGTGTGATCTATTCTATAGTAGCCTGATGGTCCAGTGGGTTGCCTTTAAGAGAGACTGAGAGCATTTGCAGATTTTACTCAAGTGGGTCATAGAAGTACATGTTAGGAACTATTCTCAACTGTACGCATTTGCTGAATGATGTTGATGGAAGTGACTCAAAGTAAACTCCAGAGCTGCATCTTCATGGGAATTAAGGATCACGTCCTTCCAGTGCAACAGTGTGGCGCTCTGATGTGCTTTTAATAGCCTGTGGTTTGGATGAATAAGACATATCAAGCTGTAAAGACAGATACTTGTTGGTAGATCCGCTCACTGTAGGCTTTGGTCTTTTCGCGGCATTCGCAAAACAGAAAACGAGAGTACAGCCAGCCAATAGAAGGGGCAGAGGAAAGAGTTTGAAAACAACACAAAACAAGGGCACAGTGCATCTACAGTACAGTATATGTAGTGCTAGCACACACATGGACACACACACACACACTCGTGTACAGAATGAATCGACGCATAGTACAAACATGTGGACGAACCACATCACTCAAACCTCCACACCGCTGAACACAAGTGGAGGGCGAAAAGCAGAGAGAGGGAGAGAGGGGAAAAAATGATGAAGTCGGACTTGAACATCAAACAATAAACAGTCCATTAAGTCTGTGGCTGGGAGGGTTTGGGTTGGGGGGAGTAGAAGGGTGAGAAGGCAGATATTGGGGGAGAGGAGGGGAGGGGGGGGGTGTGGGGGGGGCTGATGAGAGTTTATTTAAAGCATGGTGACCCCGTGGCCGAAGGCTGCCTCGGTGCAGGGATGAATAAAACTTTAATGGCTCATAAAACACAGCGAACCCCTTCTCTGAGCCTGGCTTCGCAGCGTTCATTCCTGCCATGCCGGCCAATCAGGTTGCAGGAAAGTCTAAACACAGGGAAGAAGACAGAGAGAGGTAAAGGAGAGAGAGCGAGAGTGTGAGAGAGAGAGAGAGAGAGAGAGAGAGACAGACAGAGAGGAGAAACAAGAGTGATAGGAATAGGTCAACATTTAGAGTAAAAATGTGAATCAGTTTTTTTCTTTTCTCTTTTTCTTTTGCGTTAACACATTTCAACACATATTACTGTTTATTCTGTTGTGTTTTGGTTGTACTGGCGAGGTATGGGATCCAGACGCTTCTAAGTAGCGATGACCGGACTCCAACTTGGTTATTAATACAAAAACCAGAATATATGATCCAGTATCATTGACTATTTTTTAGTTTTTAGTTTTTCATCATTTTTCTGATTTTATGATAAACTTTTAATATCAACATGTCAACAAAAATCTAAACCAATATCAAAATCTTCAAGATGATTATTTACTGTATCATGTGCAAGAAAGGAATTAAAAAGAGCTGAGGAAGGTGGGTGAAGGCAAGAAACAAAGGTAAAGCAAAGTTTAGGTCTGAAAAACGGTGAGTAATGATAGACAGAGGTGAGCGCTGATGAGACTGTAATTTATCCTGGTAGAATTTCACACAGATGCCTAAATCACACACACACTCCCACTGCCCCTTAACCTTTTTTAGCACAGCGCTGCAAAGGTACAAACTACTGCCAGCGGTTTAATCAAACCCATGTGAACTGCACTTTCTGCCAGGCACCATTTGCCTCTCTCGAAACAGGCCAGTGACAATCTGAAGCCGGGGTGTCAATCCACACCGCCGTCACCCCCGGGTGCTGGGATCTGTAAACAAGCAGCTGTCCCCTTGTTTAACACTCAGCTATTTTCTTACTCACCACTTCAATCAAATTCCAGGAGTCGCCGCGTCAATGCGCCGGCCGAGGTGTTGTAATTTGCATTTTTAGTAGCCACGTTTCCCCGGGTCGCTTCATCTAATTCTGCTCCGGCGAAGCCATCGCTGGCGTGTTCAAGAATGGTTTTAGTCAAGCTGCGAAAAAGGAGGTTTGACTTAATCAGTGTAAATAATAATCAAATCCACTTACATATCATAACAGTAGATGTTAAATGGCTGAAGCAGGGTCATTACCTCTGCCAAGGAGAGTTTTGTCTCTGTCAGCTCGCAGAATCACACTAAAAGCACCTCCACGAAATTCTGCAGAAGGGTCTGCAGCATGGATATGGAGGAAACCATAACACTTCAGCTCTGAATCAAAAAGGTGGCAGAGATATGTGCAATTTCCCAAATAAAGTGACCTGGAAACATTTGTGCACGTGCATTTCGTGTGTGTGGGTGAGTTTTCCTGGGGTCTACACAGGAGTAAAGCAGATGTCAAATAACTCTGAAGCAGATAAGTGATGCAAAAACAGACACAAGTTGCATGACAAACAAAGTAAACGTCAACATCTTCATAGATGGAGTGGACGTGAATTCCCCTTTGTGACTCTGTTGCACAAAAGTTTGAGTGTGGATGTGTGTGAGTGTGTGTGTGTGTGTGTGTGTGTGTGTGTGTGTGTGTGTGTGTGTGTGTGTGTGTGAGATCCTCCCCGCCTCCCCGTTGCTCAGCCCAGTGGGTGTCATTCTCAGGTCATGAGACTGTAAATATACACTGTTAGACCCTGGAGTCATAAATCACAGTGAGCAGCCTGAACTCCTACATGTACATAACATGAAAAGACATGACAACTCTTGCTGGAATGAACAATAATAGTTCATATTCACGGCTTACATTGAAATGGTTGTCAAGATCATAAAGAAGGAACCACTTTCCGGGAAAAGACCTGATAAATAATCACGTATTACAAACATTACAATATCTGTCATGTACATTTTAAATGTGTAATACCATTTAATAAAACGCTATTACCCTTGTTTATTCGAATCATTGGATATCCAATACAATCAAACAGATTATCCAAGAGACACAGAGTAAAGACTGACTTACTACATAAAGACTGAAGAGTGAAGTGTGACCAGGGTTAAAGGATGAGACACATAAGCAGTCTTCCTACCATTATTACTCTTGGAAGCACAAATCATGTTACGCAGACGACAACAGATGGTATGACCTCAACCCGGTGGTATTTTGAACTTTTATCTATTGTAAATATTGACTTCTGCCGTGGCCGTGTGTGAAAGTCTAAGTGATCAATACTATAAAGTTGCCTTTATTGTTAAGATGAGCTTTAATTTATCACCTCTGTTCAGCATCTGTGCCCCTATTGTTATATCGGCCGTTATATTCATTCAGAGATTGCTCAGAGAGTGTGATTGAAAATATAGATCATATAAATTGACAAGGCATTTCCGCAAAACATAATAAACACAGCCAGGGGGCTGAGTATCGATGACGAAGTGCTGGATATTGATGATCGTGTTTACGGAAAGTCCTACAGTAAAAGTTACCTGCCGGGGCTAGTCGGCGCTGCCAGGTGTTGGAGAATATAAAGAAAACTGTTAAAACTTTAAGAATTTAAATATAGCTTTAAAATCACGCATCTCTCATTTTCACACTTTTCATGGATGTTTTTACGACGCTGAAGGTATTCCTGCTTGGCTTCAAGGCAACCTGTCTCTGTAAAAACACTTTCTTATCCCTCTTGTAAAAGGCAGAGCTGTCTCTTTTTCTTTCTTTCTTTTTTTTTTACTCTCAAGGGCAGACACATGAGGTGGGTCAGAGTGCTTGTCACAATCATTGACAAAATAAAGGTTACCTGATATATTGCATAGACTGTTCAATATGTTTCATAATAAATAAGGGGGAGTGGTGTACAAAAAAAAGAAAAAAACATTAAGAAAACGTTAATCATCAGGTCCTTTGTTGTTCTCCGAGGGAGAAAGGCTTTTGATAATTTCATAAAATAAAGGTTTAATTAGAATAGATATAGAGATTTAGAGATTTTGAGTTTCCCAAATTCCCAATAGAATGGATCTTATTCTTTGGTCCAGAGCTAACAGAGTCAAGCATCTCAGCAAGAACAAATAACAGAAAAAAATGTGATCTGAAATCAGTATTTACTCTTGCAGAATTACACTTGTTAAAGATGAGGAAAGACATGGTTTATAGTATTTTGGAAGCCACGCAGTCTCAAATGTTGCTTTGTGAGGTTTCAAGAGAGCAGAACTGTGTGAGACACGACTCTCACAGCCAGCTGCCTAGTGTGAACATGTGCAAACGCTGAAAAAGTGCACATGGGCTCCAAAACATTTCACCAACATATAAAAGTTAAATAAATCTCCATGGCTAAAGCATGGTCAATATAATCTGCTATTACTGTTACATTAATGTCAACTCCTGTCCATAAACGCAGCCAAAGACTCCAGCCATCAGGCCATTAATGATCATAACTGGGTTCTTCTTGACCTCATCGGAGTCAGTCACACACTCTGGAGTTCCCATTACTGAACCATACAAAATAATATCATTCATTATGTCACTGATAATGGCGACTCGCTGGATCAAAGGTGTGAAAATGGAATACAACGTGAATCCATTTCGTATTCAACACCCCGGTAACAGTTAGACAAAATATCCAGATCTAAGCTTTACATCATCTCCTGATATCAGGGGGCAGTTAACTCGAACTGCATTACATTTACATCATTCCATCTGTGATCTCCGAGGCGGTAAATGTTTTTGCAGGCATTAGCGCGTCATCAAAGTGTCCGAAATCCTAGAGGGTTTGATCCTCCGGATCTCTGGAGGGTCCGCGGACACACAGTCCACAATTATCTCTCTGTTATGTCAAGTGCGCCTGAGCCAAAAATTGCTCGCCTTGGATTGTTCAGAGCTATCGAGTTCCCATGTGAAAACACAAGGACTATGACATCACTGCGTCACTTAGCTAGCGAGCTACCTCATGCACACACACACGCATGCACACACACTAATCCCAGGTCTTAGGCGTGTGAGGCCTGCACAGACCGTTTGTCTGCCATGTCTCTCCGTTGACTTCCATTACTGAACTAACCAGGGGAGGAGAGGGGGTTTGGGGAAAATGCAGTGTCCTTGAAATGTGTCACTGTGATGGCGCCAGAACAATCAACATGTATCATGAGAAAACACTTGAGTTTTTCATGAGAAAAGATTTTGATATTCTCTAATGTCACAAGAGATGTGTTGCTTTAGACAAAACCGAAATGGGGTCTGTACAGCTCTGAGACCTGTTTGTACAGTATGATTTACACACTTAGACCACAAAGCATGGGGAAATAAAATGAAACGAATGAAAGTTTTAACAAGACTTTTTACAAACCAGTCCCAGTTTCGTGTTTTCGGGTCTGTTCTCCTGTGCAAATGCGTGTGGAATGAAACATGACATTATGTTTCCAGCAGGAGAAAAATCAATATTATGAGGATGCTTCATGATCATTTTAATGATACTTTGTCTTGAGTCAGACATGAGACAGGTCTTATGTCCATCCACCCTCACTGATCCTTTGCAATATGTTATACAATAGAGAAAAATGTCAGTAAACTGCCAATCATCAGGGTGTTTTGTAATGGATAAAATTCCTGTTTTCATTTTAAAATCTGACTTTTTGGGTCCCTGTGTTATTAAATGTTAACACATTTTTTTGCACCACGAGAAAAACAAATTGCACGGCTGAAAACAAAGTGTTGATTAACTCCATCGCCCAATACCTGTTAAGTGAATAAAATCTCAATCTCGCATGTCCGTCTCACCCAAAACCACACAGAATGAATTAACCTTTTTTTTTTTTTTACGGCATGGCATCTGAGTGACGACAAGTCATTATTCGCTAGGCTGAAATCTGGGCTGTTTATTTTATCGCAAAACAGCTCTTCTGTTTCGGCGCGGGTCTCACCTATCACTCTGCTGTTATGAGTGTCAGCTACATTCATGAGTTTCCATACTCCTGGTGCAATTAGCAAGGTTGCCGCTGATGAATACAGGGTGAGGGAGGAGCGATTTAAGAGAGGTGAGAATGAATGAATGAATGAGAGAGGAAGAGGGAGAGCGAGAGGGAAGGAAAAGGAATTAACAATTGCGGACATGCTTGTCTTGCTGCAGTGTACCTTATATCGTATACACACTTTATCTATAAATATGTTTTAAAGAAAACATGGATTCAGCACTCAGATGATCCTAATATATTCAAACTTTAATTTCTCCCCACATCTTAACCGCAGTGGACCATTTCTCACAGTGTCATATATTTAAAATAACACTGACGTGACCTTGTGTAAAACTAAAGAGGAAGCTTAAACCACTGTTGTATCAAACCATAACTCCTAATTTACAGAGGTCATTCTTCACTCCCTCGCCATCTTAACACTGACAGTTTCCCTATTCTTTAACTGCCACCATCAACCGCAGTGTACACACACACTTTCATAAAGAGTCCCACGCACACATGGTGATAAATTCCAAAGCCACTGCAAATATAACATCATATGGCAAGGACGTGACAACTATCGGTGGACAGTTGTGCTGCTGTAGACACACACACACACACACACACACACACACACACATACTTCAGGGAATACACCACTTATCTTCAGCTGCATATTGTTAAACAGCATGTTAGGTCAAATATAGTTGCGTACATCCTGCTGTATGAGATGCTTAAATGTCTGATTTCATGATTTCATACTAGAGAAGAGGAGACTATTTGGTAGTTCCATTGATCCAGTATCTTTCATGCTATACACCCAGGATAGGTCTGCAGTCCATCACAGGACACACACACACTATTCACTCTCACACTTGGGGCAATTTAATCACGTTATCAGGTTTTGCACCTTCAGTCCAACTAGGACCCGAAGCCGGGACTTTCAAATATGTTCCTCTTGCTGTCCCATAGTTACATTCACTTTTTTGTAGAGCATTGAGCCACTGTGTCATCTTTGTGTAAAGTCCTTCTTGTATGGCTGAATGACTTCAGGCTCATGGCCCATCCATACCTTAATACAATATCATATCACCATAGTACCATACTCTGGTACTATGTTTTCTCTCTGTATAGCCAATGTTTAATACAATGTCTTTAGGAATCTTATCTCTCGATGCAAGAGAACAGTTTGTTACCAGCAGTTAATGTCATGAAATGTAAAGATTTCTTTAACCCCTTAGCTGATTAGAACAAAATTAGATTTTCATTCGGAAGTAAATGCCTTAAAATGTGACATTTTAGAGTGACGAGCACATTAATTAGCCCGTTCAAGATAAGTTGAGAGGAAATTTAACCAAGCAGAGCAGAACGGTCTCCTTGGTCTGCTTTCACAGGTTGAGGCGTGGGCGGCTCTGGGTCAGCTCTTTTTAGCAGCTTGGAACTCTGAATGCAATCTTTGATGGGCTCACACACACACACACACACACACACTCACGCGCCTAGTCTTTGTATTGGCTTTGATAAAAGGGCTGGGAGGTGGGCGAAGGGAGTAGCAGAGTGTGTCAGCTCCCGGAGTAGGCTTACTGTGCAGGGAGATGCACTGGGCCATTACACATGACCTCTGACCCCAGCAGGCACCCTGAGGTGAAATGGCGCGGGCCTGGTTTTACTCAGCTGGAACGTGGGGGAGAGAGAGGGGGAGGCACTGGGTGACTGCTCGTGTGTTGTTAGCGGTAGCGTATCTGCATACGTGTTTATGCCTGTTCATACATGCGCTGATATGTGAGTAGTGCTCAGGCAGCCCACCCTTCATAAAACAGACACACCACCAGCCCAGTCCCAGACACACTGGGAGCTGCAGGCCTGTCCTGTGGCTATGCAAATGTGACGAGTGGGAGGGAGGGGAGGGGGGTATGAAATATGAATTTTAATCACAGTCACCTCTCTCCAATTACCAGCCAGTGACCCTGACAGGGATCTGTCTGCAATTGGGACGGGGGGACTGACATCACACAGTACTAAAAAAAAAAAAGTGTGCCAAGCTGCTGTTCATGCGTGAAATAAATGCATTCAATGAAGCCAAATATAAAAATCACACTGGATGGGATAATTGGCTGTTTTGTGGAGATTTACAACATCATGGCTTCTGTCTACATTTTCAGGAAGAAATAATCTCTGGACCTCGTAGTCCAATTTTTTTCCCCCCATGCTTCTGGGCATTGAAAGATTTCCTGCAGCTACATCACAGAGGAGCTTTGCTGCAGCTGTTTAAAGCAGCACAGTAAGCACTGGCTTCTGTTGACAGTCTCCAACAATGAAAGAGGATCCTCATATTCATCATGCTAATTACAAAAGAGATGAGAACTAAATGCACCGCCGCAATGTGAACCTAACTGAGGGAAGTTTATTTTTCACTGAATGAGAGAATTCTTGTTTATTGTTCTTTCTCCTGGCATTAAATCTTAGGGTAAGAAGTTTGCCCTTTTTTTATTCTGTGTTATTTAAAATCAAAAGATCTTGTGCCCTAAATTAGCTGTTGCACATAGGCACATTCGCTCCAAGTTTCACCAATTTGTAAACGTTTGGGGCCACAGTGGTTAGGATCGTAAGGGTTTGGGTTGGAATGTTGAAAGATAACATCAAAGACCGTGATGTCACCTACACAACAATGTGGGTTTCCTGTATGTCACCAGACATGCTTGAAATGCTAGCATGCAGTTATGGTTGTGGAACACTGAAACCACAGAAGGAAGTGGACCTGGCATGTACCATATGAGAGGGAGCTGGAATAAATGTCTTTTGCTTCATAAAAAGTTACACATTGTAGTTCAGAAGTGGGAAAACTAGAGACAAAGAAATCACATCCCTCATCCAAACACTGAACATAATGAAGACCAGGACGATCCCTCACAGCTCAGCGCTTCGTCCGTCGCACATACAGTCGATTCACAGGCGTATTAACATAAACGCAGAGACTTAATTTTAGGGATTCTTAATTAGCGAGGAGTGTCTCCGTCCTCTTGACTCCCACATGCCAGTCATCCGCAGTTGTGACGAGTCTGTCTGAATTAGCATGACTCTCCCCCCTCCTCCTCCTCACTGTCCACTCCACTGCTCAACACACAACCGCTCAAGCATGCACACCCTGCTAATTATGGCTCGGTGTATGTGTGTGTGTGTGTGTGTGTGAGAGTGGGTGCGCTCGCGTGCACACTAATCAAAGGTACATGACTTGATGGATGACACTAACAGCCTGCTAAGAAAAAGGGAAAAAAAAATCATGCCATGTGCAAATGTTCTCAATTCATTACCATTTCTTGGTGTGTTCTTGGCAGCGGCTAAGGACAAAGGATTATGAAGTAACGGCTGAGCTTATTTGGCTATTTCTCTCCCTTTGTTTACGAGGAGACGAGGTCAAACTTTCTGTTGGTCTTTTCTTGTCAAACAACTCATTTGTCTAAGTGGAAAGTGGAATTGTTTGAGCCAGCGTTGCTTAATTTTACTGTACAGACCATGGATCATTGATTTGACCCGATGTTTTAATTTTTTATCATGTTGTGTTTTACGTTGTATCGCTGTTGCAATATTTATTTATTTGATTTTGTTTCCTGTAACTGGAGACATGTGACCGAGGTTATAGAGAAAAAAACAAAATGAAGAAAAAGAAAAATTACAAATAAATGTAACCACCATTGTTTGAAACATGGAATTGCAATATACAACTCCTCAAAGTACTTGTTACTTTCTGTTTCAAAAAAGTACTTAAAACTCAACTGTCTGAATGATGGGATCGGAACATGTAAGCACTTAAATTTCTTGGATCTTCATCTTCCAAATCACACACCAAAACAAAAATGTAATATCACACTCTGACAGTCACTGTCACAACCAATATCATAAAGAATCAGCACTTAGTGAGAGAGAAACATCCCTCTGATTACCAGTAAGTAAAGACAATGATGAAACATCCTCAACATTTTTAGGATGATTAAAAAAAATCAATGTCAGACTCTGATTACCTGCTCAGTAGCACGGCCACATGCACACACACAATAATACATCCGCACACTCATCATATCACTGTTAAGAGACTCGTATAGGGGACAAGCCACAAAATAGCTGTTGACATTCATATGTAAATACGGAGCAGGGCCAGCCTGTGTCCGCAGGCGCCAACACGCTCCTTTGTTTGTCTCCAGTCAGATACACTCACCCAGAAACAATGAGGAGGGGAGGGGGGTGAGGCGGAGAGACAGGGAGGGGGGTCAGGACTATGTGACCAATGCCAGCCAACCCTCCTGCCCAATGGGGGGGTCACACCAGGAGGGTCAGAAGACAGTGAAGAGGGTGAGAGGTTAGCCGCAAAAGACTTGTATGTGTATGTGTGTATGCGGCCCCGACTATTGTTTCCCACCAATGTGTGTGTGTGTGTGTGTGTGTGTGTGTGTGTGCGTGTGTGTGTGTGTGTGTGTGTGTGACTTATTCCCCAGTGTTTACATCACTCACTTAGAGATCCCATTAGTGCTCTGTTACCCAAAATGCAGATAAAAAAGGAAAAAGCTGCACACTTTTGTCTCACTTTCAGCCTTAAATTTGTGCATAGTGGGAATTGCACACTCATGAGCATCTTAATGCGACGTACGGCAGCTTTTAGGTTTCGTTCAGTGGATGTGACGTTGAGTTCGAGAAGGGAGGCGACTTTCCTCTCGTGGTTGCAAATGGCCACGTTACTGCACGATTATGAAAGTCATTAGGGGCGGCTCTAAACATCACCGAGCAATTTAGAAAATACTCAAGGACACATGAGGTAATCGCTTCAGGGTGCCAACTGGCTTCGACGTGACAGTTGCGATTAAAAGATTTCCACATACCACACGTCCGTGCGCACACACGGAAAATATACACGTCCCAGCACATGTACACATTCAGATTTGTGCAAATAAATACACATGTGCATATGACACATATATACACACATGACGCCAAGCTCCTCTCACATCATAGGTCTGATCTGACCTCCCCTCCTCACACACACACACACACACACACACATACACGCACACACACTGGAGTTGACTCCTCGCTCACACCCACGCAGCCATTATAACCAGCATAAACAAGAGTGACAAGTTGAGATTAATGAAGGGCCCAGCAGTGACAGACCAATTTAATTGTCAGCCATGATGGCTGTTGAACTCCACCAGTGTATTTGTACAAGGTTACCGTTGTGCCTTAAAATGTTGCTAATTGATCATGACCAATAAGTAATTAGAAAAACTGATATTGTGTCCTTCCTCCGCACGTGTCAAAGACGCACACGTGGGCGCTGGGGAGAGAGGGGCGAGCGGGTCTGAGTGGGGCGAAGGAGAGAAGATATGGATTCAAACTAATGTGACATTTTATTAAGAGAGTCACATCAGTGGAAAGGCTCTACAGTGTAACAGCACAGGTAGAAAATAGCACCGGGGTGATGGACTAGTCTGTTTGCATTCACCTTTATTCCAGTTGCAGGTAATGAGAATTTATACATAGTTCAAAGGCCTGAAATGAAACTTTTTAATGGTTTAGTGCGGTAATGGAATATTATCATGTTTTGCTTGTTGTCGTGGGTTTTCTCCATTTACCTTAATTTCCTCCCACAGTTGAAAATCGTGCTTTTTTTTTTAATCAATTGGAGACTGTAAATTGCCTCCCTTGGTGTGAATGTGTGTCCTATGATGAACGGGCTATCTTTCCAAGGTGTATTTCCCACCTTTTATACAAATATTGTATATGTGCAACCTCCCAAAACTTGTGGTTTGACATTGCATTCGTGCAACAAAATTTAAAATGTGCGTTCAAAAATAACCATTGAAATATCACTTCATTTCCGTGAAAAAATGGCCGCCAGTGTGCGTAGGCACTGATCCTTGAATGCTAATCTTCTGTAACTGAAAAAAAATCTGCTTTATATGATCAATTTCACGCATTGGCAATTGTAAATAAAGCATGCATTTCTCAGCTTGGAACGATCCCTTTTCTCTGAATAGGTTCTGCTCCTGCTTCAACCTCATATAGAAGACAAAACGCTATTCCATCCACCAGCTTACCTCTCACTTCTCCTCCCTGCCAGTGCTGGTCTGGTCCCAGCTTGGCTCCCAGGAGGTTTTTACTGGGTTATTCTAACCACTGAGAGTTGACAGTGGCTTTGGCTCCCTGACTTGACTTCACGTCCTCCACTGGCAGCCCAAGGCCTGGCTCACTGGGAAGGAATGTGTGAGAGAAAGACAGTGTAAATAAATACTGTAGGCTCGAACAGTGACACCACAGCCAGAGGAGACCCCAGCGCTAGAGAGGGAGAAAAAAAGAAAAGACCTTGGCGGATGCAGAGCATGCAGAAAATCATTACTTGTTTTACTATTAAATGGAATATTCTGCGTCATTTGCACCCGATATAAATATTTGAAGCAAGTTTCTTTATGTTGCCATCTCATATTTAAGTATTTCAGCCATTTTATGGGAATTGAGAAGTCCACAGAGCTGAAATAAGGAAATAATCTACAACTGCACTTGTATGGTGAGTGCATATTCCTCTGTCAGGGTTGCCCACATCCACAACATTTCACGTCAATTGCTCGAGCAGTTTTTGTGTGATACCTGCTGAGTGGCAAACAGACTAACACACGGGAGAAAACACCTATTAGGTGGAGGTAACAGGGGAGGTTTTCCTTTTGTTGTTTCCAACACATCTTAAGAACTGCACGGTAGACAAATTAAGATGGATCACAGGTTAAAAAGTGATGCCTTGGTTTGAGACAACAAGCTGTTGTGTGAATGTGATGTTTGGAAGTTGGAATGGAGGTGAAAAGCAAGGCAGACAGTATGGGTGCGCATGTTTTTTCCCTGGTGTTTATTACTTGACTTCATTGTAAATATATTGAAATAACTGCAACAACTTGTTTTTATTTACTGTTCAGTTTGACTCATTGCAATGTTTTCTACCTCATTTCAGATAGTATGTAAATACATGAAAATTGCCAACCTTACACATAACACCAATGACTTGTATCTGAATTAATGTTGTTCAGGCTCAAGCCACATCAGTCTTGAAGCTTTTGTTTGACCACTCACTCGTGTTTGCACGGTACAGAATAAGCACAGAAGAAACAGATGCAAAATGTCTGCAAAGTGGTTCAAGTCCATTGAAAACAAAAGCAAACTCTACAGTGCCAGAAAGGTGTCCAGTGTAATTGCCGCCCCATTTAGTAATCCAGCTTGAGCCGAGACAAGTAAACATGATGTCTGAATCAGAATAATCCATCTAAAGAGGACTTTTATAAGAAAATTGTCACAAAACATCCAGCATTTCCACATCGCACACCAAGCCAATAGAGCCGATCAAATCCAATGGAAAAGCGAATTAAGTGAGTACTAACGCCAAGTGGAAATCAAACTTGCTTTTTTGATTGCGGCCACTTTTACCCTGAGATTTGAGTAGAAAAAGGATATTCTTGGTTTTATTTTGCTGACAGAGCATATGGCTTTCCGGGGCGTTTTGTATACATGTTATCACCATGTGAGTGTATGCTTTCTCCTGGTACTCTAGTTCAAAAGGATTAATAGGTCAAATGGAGACTCTAAATTACCCACACAGTAGGTACGTCACTTCACAGCAAGAAGGTCCTTGGGTCAACCCCTAGTTGGGCTAGATTTCCCCAAGGTGAGAGTGAGAGAGTGAATGGTGTG
The DNA here is from genome assembly GCA_029224185.1 of Karalla daura. Classification (NCBI taxonomy): domain Eukaryota; kingdom Metazoa; phylum Chordata; class Actinopteri; order Chaetodontiformes; family Leiognathidae; genus Karalla; species Karalla daura. Next base: position 6,578,561 of record CM055200.1, read on the forward strand.
TGTGTGTGTGTGTGCCCTGCAACATCAGGATGTTTCTGTTTCATGTAAGGAGGACTTTGCAGTCACTTTCTGTTTCTATTGTATGATGTCTGCACAAATGCTTAAACTGAATGACAACTATATCAGGACACAGATCCTTGAACTGGACATGACAGTTGCAATGCCAGCCCATTATGCCCATAATAGGCCATGAATGATACAGCAGCCAAGAGCAGGGAGCTCTGTGGGAACGGGTTCAAAACGACCCCTCTCTTTCCGACTGTTTATAATGTAAATGACAACTTTTAGTGTAAATCATACTTCTGCATGAAGTGTGCCAGATCCTGTGCTTTGTTTGGGTTTTACAGACATCACCTGCTCCTCGAAGCTGCCGCGGAGTTTATATTAAGAAAAGAGAGAAGGTGTTACAACCAAGGTGTGTGTAAAAGGAGATCACAGCAGATGAGTAAAAGAATCTGGGTATTATCCCAGTACCTTTTTGGGACATTGGAAGGGAAACGAGGGGGGAAATATGAGAGAAACAGACACTGAGATGTTGATTTTACCCATGCACTTGTATAAAGCATCCTTAGAGCTGTTGGAGGAGAAGCAAATGATGTGTGTAATTTGAGCCAGATAGCTCACAGTGATATATAATGATGTATGGCTGTGGTGAGGTCTTTGTGAGGCTTTATAAACTGTCTGGATATAAATTTAACCGTCTGACATAAACCTCTCACAACACCAAAAAACAAAAAGAAAAAACAAGCGAGAGTTGAAACTGAAGCTCACATTTCAACCCCTTTTTTAGTCAATTTTAAATGCACTTGAATGTGCACTTGGAGTTGTATTCCTTGTTTGTTGTGTTGCCCTTGATGCCAAAGAATCACACAGTGTAAAATCTGTAATATATAAACTTTTCTTGCCCCACCTCAGGGTGTGATTGCACCGCTGGATGCTATGAGCGCTGATTAATTAAAGGAGCAACACATTTGGCTCTGAACAGCTGATACACGTGGCCTGAATGTGCCACTCGGTAAACATCTTCGCCGATATCAGCACTCCACGCCACGGTTTGACATCACTGATAACCCAGCAGCAAATGCGCAACGTTTACATTTGAATGTGTGGCTAAAAACATGCGCTCCAGAGCCACTTGTGACCTCCCCATTTTCCCAGGTTGTCTTGGGGCCCTGCTGTTAGCTTTAAGGGTAATGACATCTAGGGGGCTGGGTGTGTGTACGCCTGTTGGTGTGTGTGTGTGTGTGTGTGTGTGTGTATGTGTGTGCGTGCGAAGGAGTATAAGGTGTTCACCCTATCACTTGCTGAGTTGATACAAACCTCTGCAGACACCTTGGCTGAAACGGGAGGGTGTGACCTCACCCCTGACATAGGAGTCGGCACCTGTCACACACATTAACACGTGTGCATGCAAACATACAAAAGATGCGCATGTATAAATGCATAGTGCACAGACGCTGCGCCACTTCCACACACGTATACACAAATGCATCCTCCCCAACACTGTCTGCCACCTCCAGCACTCCTGTTGGCAGCCGGCTGGCGAGCACAGTGGGCAGTGTCAGATAAGAGGGTACGCGCAGGCCAGTTTTCAAGGTAAGGTGTGTAACAGAGGAGGAAATGAGGGAGCTGATTAAAGTCTCGTCGAGTAAATAAAACATTAGGACATGCATTATGAGAGACCCAGGTAATTAGTGAGTGTCTTTGGTTTAAGTAGGGGAATGTACAGTAACAAGAGCTGCAAAACAACCCTTTAAAGATTTAATGTGGGCTGGAGGAAAGTGTAAGTAATGGACAGGGAGGCAAAATTGCAAAATGACATGAAAGATAGATTAAGAATCATCCATCAAACCTCTATCATCCAAAATCAACACTTTGGAAAAAAGTGAATTTTGCAAATCATTCATCAAGACAGGAGAGGTTTGTATGAGGGTTGCACAACTGGACGTGACAATTTAATGGTAAAAAATGTGCCCTGAGCGTGACAGTAGCAAGTCGCCAAGAATCACATCCATAATGACATAGTAAAGTTTCATACTGAGGACACTTCCTAATGCATTTCTTTAAACTAATCTGTCTCTTGCTATTAGAGTTTCCTTTCTTCTCAACCTTGCCAGAAAAAACTGGTTGTATCACCAGCCTCACATGACCAGGGAGAAGTAACAGAGACAGAGTTCAAAAAGATAGATGGGCCAAAACCAATTCAGGCTCTGCAGCTCTTCTGATGATCCAAAATAAGCACTTGACCAAAGCTAACATCATAGACTGGAGCTATATTTATGGTGCAGATAAAATATTTATATAGTGAGTCATAAAGTCTGGTCTTGGAAAACAGCTGCAGGGGTATTAGACGATGCAAGATTTTGGCAATTAAAATACTTCATTTCTCTTGCAGGATATGCTATTACACATGATTTACTGTTTAGGTATACAGCATGAAAAAAACAGCCTCATGCAACATCCAAGCCATCATCTGACCGACTGACTCAGTGTCGTCCTCCTCTGCCATATTATGCTTTTATGGTTGAATTCTTTCCTTTTCCGTGCGTGTTTGTACTTAACAAGTCCTCCCAACATGTAATACAAGCTGCTTTATTGATATTTTAGTCTGATGTTTTTGGACATTGAGTATTTGTCAGCACAGTGGGGGAAAACTGGGTCAGATATGAAATGGGAAAATTGTTTTTAAGGAAATCTTCAGGGTCACATGTAGGGGATGGGGGAATGACCTACTGTTTATATTTACACCTGGGTAAAGGTGAGAGAGCAGGGACTCAGAGCAGAAAGTTCTGAAAAGAAATGTGGTTTGAAAAGAGAAAAAGAACAGAAATTGAAGAAAAAAATGTCCTGGGAGTGGCTTGATCTCACATAAGAGAGCTTGTCGCTGCTGCCAGATTTCTGGAAGTTGGAATGGGAAGAGAGTGGGACACTTTAATCACCCAACATTTAGACAAAACTGGAATATTACATTCTCATAACCAATCCTGGATTAGAACTGGTTGTGAAGAGCTCCACACATTGGAGGAAGCATTTAAACCTGACTTTGCTGGCATATTGGTGGAGAGTTCACATGGACTCTTTGTGGAGGCAGAAAAAAAAAGAAAAACAAACTGGCTCTAAAATACACAGGTCAAACTCTTAAGAACACTTTGTGAGATGAACTGAGAGAAAGAGAGAGCATGAAGAAAAGAAAATCCCCTATCAGGGAATCTGCGTCTTCCCTGGCAGACTAAAAAACTCCACAACAGCCCTGCTTTAAAACTTGATCTTCAGTAAATAATGAATCGTGGCACTATCGAATACAGAGAGGTGGATCAACCTCCCCATCCCAGACTAAACACTGACCTCAGTGCAGGGATGCGTTATGTCTATTCCAGTCTATAGTTTCATGATTTTGAATGAAAAGCAGCTAATTAGAGATAAATAAATCATGGCGGGCTATCGGTGGCTGTAGAGCCGGTGTTTGGTATCGGACCGTCGATCCAAGACACAGCGTGTTCCAGATTAAAGTTAATAATGGAAAACCAGTGATTCAAGCACAGATAGTACACACGGCCACTACACCACTAACAGCATGTCTAGTCTTTGTTACTGCTTGCCTGCTTGACAGCGTTACATCAATCTATTCATACTGTCTGAGGGTTCGCTGATATACATTATTTACCGTACAACTGAAGGACAAAAGTACGTGGACACCCCGGGCACATATTTTATACTTAGGTGTCTGGCTTCCACCAGCTGAGGATATAAATAACTACATTACAGTCTGCAATGCCAGGTCCATGATGGGAACGATGGTCCTTTGAGCTTGAACCCGTGGGGATTTGAGGTCTTCGAGCCCGATGGCTCAACATTGGCCTACCTCGAATAAAGTCACAGCGACATAGTCCACCAAGACATATGGATACAAGCTGGAGAGTGAGAAAATAATGTTGGCATTATGTTAATTATGATAGAAATAATGGTAGGATAAATGTATGGAGTGGGCTATCAAGCATTAAACATGTTATTTGGATTGAAATGAAGACATTCGATGGATGACTATGGAGTGACTGTCAAAAGCGTTTGAAGGACGTCTCAGCTTTGTTTCCCCAGTTCTGTGCAGCAGTGATTCGTAGACAGACCTCATTTAAAAATGCCCTCTACTTTCAAATGCGACACAAAACGAGACAAAATACCACCAAGATCCACAGGGGCGTTATGGAAATGGAGAAAGAATTAGGTCATGTTTGATATTATGCACAATATGTACAGAGGGACGAGGGGGACAGGAAAAAGCATTAATGCAACTACTATGAGACGCTTTCCCCAGTCTTATTCATTAAACATATAAAGTTCCCACACTCGCAGTGAATCCCCCCTTGAGATGAAATTCTAATGTGATATTAAGAGAACTAGGACAATGGCAGCTTATTACCGCCGAGCCCACGCAGGCAGGCGGCCATGTCCTCCGCATGTAAACACGTACTGAGCAAAACACATTACGAGATGAAAACTCTGTCGTGGTTCCCAGCAAGCGCTGAGAACACAGGTCTCGAGTGTGCTGCAGTTCTTTGGCTCGCGCAGCTTGAAAGTTTTGTCTGAGCAAACTGCAGCTTCGGTCCTGAGTGAGGATCAGCTCTCGAGGAGCACTCACGCTACATTAAACAGAGACAGAGAGGCGAGGGCATCCAACTGCTCACACAGCTCACCTCACCTGACATCAAACATCTAAACATGCAGGTTACGGATAACATATTTCTATTTTGAGGTCTGTTTTACTTGGTATGAATTACAGGGTGCGTGTCAAGAGAGTTATGAACAAAACCACACTGACAATTTCCCAACCTCTCGTCACCTTGTCAGGGAAAAGTTTATCACCTATCACCTAGCACACATCCACGTGTCACGTCTCTCACACTCATCTTGGCTCCTAATCCCGCTAACAACAAAAAAAAGGGGATCCAATTAGAATGAAAACAAACACATTTTGCTTGTGAACCTGAAGAAGCCTACAAATCTCACAAAATAGCGCTGGTGTCATCTCCCCGCTGTGTTGGTTCAACCTGATTCTCTGAACACCTGCTGTTACCCTGGTGCCTCCTGAGAGGAGCTGTGTAGTGCTGAGACTTGGTCTCCGTTTTAACTACCGAAAGCTACAAATAAATACCCGTAATCAACAATAGTGGGCAGAGGACTGAGTCTGAGGCTGTGTTCACACAACAGTGAAATATCATAACAATTCTGCGCCGGATCCAACTATGACAACAACAAATTTTTAAGAAAGTTAATGTAGTGCTGGTGGTTTCCATTGTTTTCCTCCATAAACACTCACCATGCGCCCTGTGCAGTGAAATCATTGTTATTGTTCCTTTATCCATGCGGGTCTGTTCTGGGCTGTGAACCGTTTACCCAGGTGTCACATAAAGATCTCATATGAAAAGCAATGTGAACATCCAAACCTAAAAATCTGATCTGTGTAACAAAAAACAAAAACCTTTTTTTTAGTTTTTTTAGTTTGAGGCAGATTGCTCAGCCTCAAATGTCAGTTTGGCTCTTCTTAATAATGCGGGTGAAAATTGTGCTGTCCCTCAATTTCTCAGAGAAATGTTTCCACAGATTAAAGCGCCACATGTGATTTGAACTTCTACTCTAGACTCCACACATCCTCCTCCATTCTTAATTTTCGTGTCCTCACTGTTCAATTTGGTGGCTTAGGAAAACCTCCCCAGACCACATGACACAACATAAATCTAACTGCGTATTTATTGGATTCTTTTTGTCAGTGCACTAGTTTGTATTGGCTGGATCTCCAAACCTCACCTCTGGTAACATACTGTAAGAGGAAAAAAAAGGCATCCCCGTCTCTCCTTGTGCTCTCTGAGAGTGGCGGTGGAATCAATGCCATCTCCATGTGTGATAGTGACAGCCAAATGTCAGCCCGCTCTGCTGCAAACTGTTCTTCCACTGCTTAATTTATTACGTTTAGATTAAATCCGGTGAAATTCGATATTTTAATTGAATGTTTAGAGCCTGAGTGTTCAGTGATAAATTTCCATTGGCGCCCTGCGCTCCGCTATCATGTTTCCCGGCCTAATTACATTTGCATAAATGATGTTCGTCATTATTTTCACGGGTTGGGTAGACACTACCGGGGTGAAAGAAGAAGCTGCGCAGTGTGAGGGGGCAAGGGCGGGATGATAGGACGCTGGCGCCAATGATTTTTATTTTTATGATGACCTACAAAAAAAAAAAGTGCTGAGGATACATCTCTCCATGTGTGGAGAGGGGGAGAGTGGTAGGTTTCCAAGAAGGGAGCATTGGTAATATCAAGTCTCAGTCCCTGAAGAACCACTGACGTGAATGACTGAGCAGCAACAGTTCACCTCAGACAGTAGAGCGCCTGTCAAGGCAAACTATCAGTCTGTGACCTTTTGTCTGAGATCAATGGAAAATACATTCATCTCATTTGATAATGTCAGACAAACCTGAGGTAAAGACAGCACAGTTTATTATGTGTTGACCTATACCTGTTGTTCATTTATCACCATTATGGGCCAGAGAGCTCAAAGGATGCTACACATTATTGCTATGAGATGAAGACTCAAAGTTGCTTAAATCTTAAGGCTATACATGTGAATCAATATTCTTGGACTGACTGCTCCATTCAAATCTCAGAAGAGCACTATCTGTCCTATTCAGCTCTCATGTATTTGGGTACTGCCGGTCAAAAGCATAATTTAAAAAAAGAAAAACATTAAATATCCTTTTCAGGTCTGTTTTTAGAAAAGATTGCAAGTACACTGAAGTTTACTGAGTTAAAGGGACTCCCCTGACACCATGGTTCCGGTACAAAATGGTAAAATAATAAATGAATGAATACTCAAATGAATAAAATAATGAAAATAACATGAATGAATGCAAATACTTTATGTTCTAATCTAAATGAACATCACCCACTTGAATACAACTATGGAACTGAAAAACACTGTTGGGCTTTGTATCAAAATATTCTATTTGTATGGACAAATTTTGCAGCCATGCTGTTCATTATTATTTATGCATACATAAACACATTATTCTGAATAGTGCAATAGGAAGTGGAACCTGTGAAATGCAACACTGACTATGCTAAATTAGATTTTTTTGGGAAATTAAATTGTGCTTCAGAGGATGAGGCACAAAACCGAGGGAGTGCATACTACTACCTCCCACTCCCACTTCAACTTTGTCAGACTGATGGCAGAGCGAAAGGTGATCCCGAGTAACAGTAACACCACTTGTAGTCATATTTACACAGTGCTTCAGAGGTCTAAAGTGGATGTCAACCACTGATGATGGCAGGATGTCAGAACAATGTGTTCCTAAGTAGGAGAGAGAGAGAGACCTGAGGAGGACACGAGAAGAGAGCTGAGAGATGTGGGTGTTAGCAAGAATGAGAGAGACACTAATGCCCCGTTTCTACTACATGGTACCGGCTCAGCTCCACTCGACTCTACCCGACTCGACAAAACGGTCGGGGCCTTGAGAGTACCCAGTCTTCTTAGAGTGCATGAGACGCGACACCGCTGACTGCTGGTTAAAAGTAAGGGGAAGAAAAACAACAACAACGATACACACACAATGGAGAAAATTGATTGGATGATAAGTCTGATCCTGGATATGTGGCTGTTTGCCATAGCAAGGGGAAAAGTGTTCAAAAGAGGCTGGAGGCAGCGAAATGAAATACTACAGAAAAACAAAGGGTAGTTTGGGAAATACTACAAAGATCAGACGATGAATCAGGCGTCGGGTTGCACGACGATGCAAGGTATGTACTGTTCTGCATCCAGTCCAACTTTCTTGTGGGAGGAAAGTTTCTTGTTTTTTGTTTGCGCTGACCTCCTGATGTTTCTGATCACACCCAACCCTACTCAGCCCAACTTGGCCTGACCTAGCCCAGAAGGCGAGCAGGTACTAGAAAAACAGCACCGGGTTACACGTTGCAAGTTATGGAAACGCACACAAGGCCGAGTCGAGTCGAGTAGAGCTGAGCCAGTACCGTGTAGTGGAAATAAGGCAAACGCGACTATAGATTTAAAACCAATGAGCAGTTGCTTGGACACATTGGGCTCAATCAATCACATTGTGACTAATTTGTCCCACTGTAATGCTCCAAAGAGTTTCATCTCAAAGAGATGAAATGATTTAAAATTCACATTTCATAAACAGGACATTTGCCGCACATGAGCAGTTGTGTGATTGTGGGACGTGGCGGATGGGTCTGGCAAAGAGCTGAAGAAAACAAGCGACTGGTGAAGGTGAACAGCAGGAAAACCAATAAAATCGTCAGATATTTATCATAGGAGATGACAGACCAAGTCCAACTATGTCTCCTCAAAATTACACTTAACGCAAAATGCATCTCCAAAGGTCAGCTTGGAATCCAATCAAACTTTTTCTCCTGGTTATATCTCGACACAGAGTCATTGTGGTCTTGGTAATGTAACTTGAAGCATGAGAGCGGATATGTTTACTTTATTAAGAATTTAATTGAAACCACAATCTTTCCAATCTGCAACCAAAGTGGTTTTGTTTCCAAAGCCCAACCACACAGGACCCTTGTCAGTGGTGCTTGGAGCTATGTGTTTTGACACAAAAGCAGTCGGTCAAATATCACTTCCTACATTACAAAAAAAGAGAGAGAAATGAGAAAATATTCCAACTGATAATGCAAAGCTTACACATAAGGGGCAACAGCTGGAAGTGTCAATGTGTAAATGTGTGAAAATTAGCTCAAAGCAGAACTTGACAGTATATCAAAGCTTTATCAGCATGGTTTCACATCTCTGCACTTAAGAAAGCTTGGGCTAAGATGGAGAGATGTCTTTGTCTTTTCCAGTTATGGTTATCTTATGAACGCTGGCGGCCATTATATTGATTTGAATTACCATTTTAGGGCCTCACCACAGTACTTTTTTAAAATCACGCCAGGGACTATTCCAATACAATGACAGTTTTTATTCCTCGTGTCCAGGAACAGTGTGAGAGGAGAACTTTGTTGTACATATTTTGTGAGACATCTGCAGTGTACGCTGAGGACGAGGTGGGAGCGGGGGAGCTGAAATGTAAATAATGGGGTAGAGGTCTGAGTTTTAAAGGGACAGATTTTTCAGGATGACATCAGCACAGGCTCGTGTTTGTATAACGTCTGCCGCCTCATGATTAAAAGCCTGCTCAGATTCTCACCCGGAGGACTTCTCAAGAGGAGTAGCCTGACTTCGGCTTCGGTGACCAGATCCCGCTAAGAACTGCAAAGAGGTTTTCTCGTCTTTGCTGCGGAAATAACTGCCGTAATGTCTCCCCTTCTTCACCACTTTGGAATGCCTCTTGCTGTACCCCCCCACTCCCCCACCCCCCTGACTGCCCAGCTCCCTTCTCACTTTCCCTGTCTTTCTTTCTCTCTGCTCCCATGCTGGGAAGAGTAAGTGAGAAAAATGATTAAATCATATTTTGTGTGGGCGGGGGCTGGGCAGGACAGACGGGGGCTCTTAAAACAACACTAGGTACATCGTCAAAAAGCAATTTTGGTGCTTAGGTTACAGCCACTGACGGGCCGTTACACAGCACCCTATGGTGTGGGGCTGGTGGTTAAAATATGAGTGGGGCTTCGAGGACCTCCTTATAGTGATTGAGGGGGATTCCCTACTGTTCGAGGCGAGCTGGAGGTTAGAGCCCAGGAAGATTCACTGCACCCCGCTCTGCTGGACATGATAAACCTGTCTTCCAGATTCCCCTTCAAAATAACACTAGAGGTGCCATGTTAAGTGCTTGGATTAAAACCGAGTATGTTCCACTAAACACAATAACTGGGAGTTAATTTAAATAGGGCAAATGTGTTCCTAGATCAGGTCGGTTTGGATTTGATTGACTTGGAGCACATTTCCAGACGGAGGACTTCTTCTTCATCTTCTCTGGTTTAGGGGAAGCCAGACATTCCCATTCTCCAATGAGAGCTGCGAAACCGATAGCATAATTTGTCCGCTTAGGGAAGCTCCTGTCGCCACAAAAACCTTTGTTGGAATTAAAGCCCAAAGAGGGTGGAGATGCCCAGGGGATTCCAGTGTTGTCTGAAAAGTCAGGAGTTGGGTTACCAGAAAATCCTGTCCCCTGAGTCCGACCCCCACTGTGACCCCCATCCCACCTCGGGGATGGTTCGACGCAGGCCCATACAGGTGGGGAATGAACACTGCGCTTCTTGACAGCGAGATGGTAAGTGGTGTCATTGTCAAAAAGGGCCATCCAGCAGGTTAAGTGTCCTGCAAAGAGATCCTATTCTTCCTGTCCTCTATCTAAACCGCTGTCCCTCCATGAGATTAACAGCCCCGCTCAGACTCCTTCCCTCTATAGAAACGCCACACACGGAAACCATAACACCTTCTCAACGTCTGTCAGACGCTGCTTTGACATGACCTCTTAAATTGACTGGATTGTGTTTTTTTTTCCTTCCTTTTTTTCCCCCTTTTTCATCACTGGTGACTTCAAAGCAGGGGCTTGTGACAGGCGCATACAGTGAGGGGCTGTCACTGCCCGACTTCAAACGCTGCCATATAATGCCACATTGTCATAACCAGCTACCTGGGCCCCCTGTTATGATGTGAAGATGATATGCTCTCAGTGACCCCAAGGTGCCCTATTATAACAACTGTTCTTCCTCTGCTCTCTACTCAATCCTTGTAGACTCAAAGTTTACTTGAATTTGCTGGATACAATTACAAAATATACATCACATTCTGAATAGCTGCAGACATATAGACAGACTGACTGAATGATAGTTTAAAATGTAAAAAAATATATTTTTTGTTATATAGTAAGTTCTGTAGTAGAAGTTTATTCATCATACGTATAAGTATTCATCATAAGTAGAGTTTATTCATCATACTTACAGGTAATTGCTTAAAGGTTCTGCAAGAAAAAAAAAGTTTTTCACTGGAGTTTAATTCTGCCATACAGTAAATGAGATACATAGCATGCTTTAAAAAGTGAGCAATGTTTGACAATTGTAATTACTGTTATGGATTTAAATAGCATTTTCCAAACTGTGATAATCTGTGTACCTGCTCATTTGGGATGCACCGGCTCCCTGGTTCTCTTTGCAGGGTCGCCAGGGAGCCACTCACGGCCAGAATGAAGATGCACATGCAGAATTTCTCACAACTCCTTCCTCATTTGTCACCATCCCTAGCTTTTCTTCACCCTCTCTTCCTATCTCCTTCCGCCTCAACAAAACTTTCCCCTGTCACGGCATATTAAAAGTGGTTTACATGTGCATGTCCAATGCGATGAATATGGATGTGACCTCTTTCTTTGGCGCCTGGACGCCCGCCTGCCCTCTCGTCACTGCCCCCCCCCCGCTTCCCCCCAAGGCACAAGACACCACTTCTCAATGAGCACAGCGTGCATCGGAGACACAGCGTCACCCCGGCTGAAAACACACACAGACACACACACACACATCGTGGAATGACACTCATAATCATTGGCACACATCCACACGTATGCATGCATGCACACATACACATAATCACACACTCTCTCATGCTCTCGCCGTTTCTGTGCTGCCTCTCCACTGACCTTTCACAATGTGTTTTACATAAAAATGAAAGGAGAAGGGGGTAGGGAAGGCCTGAAGACTGAGGTGCAGGAGGATTCTGATTTATAATTCATGTTTGTGACACCTCTAATGAAAGAGTGGCCTCTGGTCTATATCTTTATATGTCGGACTTTGGGGCTCACAGGCATGTACATACATGTATTTGGGCAAATGTTAACTCACATCGAAGCATAAATTAGTATGTCCGCGTTTGTGCTTTCATGTCTCAAAGTCTGTTACAGATGAAATAAACACAACTGTGAGTCACAATAGCACTGGATTCAGATTTTAATACTGTAACTATTACTTACTAATGTAAAACCCAACAGGAATATTTGCCTCTGGAGATTCGTTTTGTTTTCAGTATGCATATGTTAAATTTTTCTTGATGTTTTATTGTTTGCTGTCAGTCACATTTGGACCACGACATATCAGCACTTTATTTATATAAAGTTTAACATGTTGACTGATCTTCTCATCTCTTCTGCACCACAGTTTACGTATGTTTTATCCACTGGCTTTAAGTAAACAAATAGAAGTAAACAAATTTTCACAACTAAGCAATGAATGTGACTCTGAGACTGTTTGCAACAGAACAAAAAAAGCGTCTGTGACATCGTTAAGAAAAAGAACTCTTAATGAAGCAGTGATGAGCTATTTTTTAACTTCTGTTTTTTTCCTTCTCGGAGCCCTTTAATTGGTCTTTGGTTAACATATTAAGCCTAATTAGGCAACAGCTAAGGTGATGCAGGGTTTGGCAATTAGCGTACAGGAGACAAGCTCAGGCTAATCATCTCAGGCTCCTCGGTGGCACGTAAGGAGCAGCACCGACACATAGCGGTACACCCGACCACTGTGTGTGTGTTGGGGTGGGGAGGGGGGTCCCAACATTTCTCTTTTTGTCACTGAGAAACATTGTGTGTTTAAGTCTCCTTTCTTACTTGAACTCACAAGAAACATACCAACGTACAAGAAACAGTGACAGCATACATCAGTTTCTTCTCTTGCGGGCAAAGAAGAGACAATTCAGTCACAAACAATTTCTCACACTGACCAAAAATGTGGACAAAAACGCACAACAAATGCAGCAGATAAATGTTTCATATTTAGTGAAAACACAGTAAAATATATAAAAAGTGAAATAATTCTTGGTGGCATGGTGGGTGAGTGATTAGCACTGTCTCCTCATTGCAAGAAGGACCTGGGTTGAACTACTTTGTCAGAACCAGAGATTTCCTGTGCATAGTTTGTACTGTATGTCCATAAAAACATGCACTTTTAGGCCAATTCTAGGTGTGATTGTGAGAGTGAATGGTGTGTTTTTGGGTGTGTGTACATGCTTACATGTGCCCTACAACAGACTTGTGACTTGCCAAGGTTGTATTCCCGATAGTTACTTTATGTGTGCTGGGATGAGCTCAAGCAGATCCCCATGACACTGGGATAAAGCAGGTAAAATGATGGATGAATGGAAATTTAGGGAATATAAACACTCTAATAATGAATTGGTTGAACCATCCACAATCAAAAGAGAAAAGAGAAAAGGCCCTTTCACATCTAGTAGCCCATCTGAAGCCACTCGAGGGGAATTTGGGGCCAGCAACTGGCCACTTTGTGACTACCTGAAAATATAATGACATATCCACTTACGTGCTTACCATTTTTTGCGCCCTGCATCTGTTCACACATGAACTGCGTTTTTGCAATAGGCTGTGAACTGGTTTGAAACAAGCCAGTTCAGAACACCCCAGGTCATATTCACATATGCCTCATATCCATTCAAGGTTCTTGTATGTAAATGCCGGTTTAGGATGATCGTGCAAAAAGGGCAAAAGACTACATAGCCTGGCAATAGTTTCCAGCAGCCCTCAGCGACACCATTTGGCCAATAAGTGGGTGAGAAAAACAACGAATGAACACATCAGTATGGATATTACATCTTGGGTATAGCAGATTACATAAAACAGCATTATTCACGGCTTTCATTCAATCAGCCCCAAATCATTTAAATAACTTTGTAGTTAACAGTTGCTTTTCAGCAAAACAGTCAAGTCCTGTCAATGGTACTTTCCCAGATGAAATATCCCCAGGTCCAAAACACAAATTTCCTAAAAGCCAAATGAGTAGGATGTGGAGGAGCAGGAGGGGAGGAGGAGGGAAATTACACATTGTAGCTATTAATGTCCTTGAACTCTGGTCTTTCCCAAGCCTGGCGAACAATATAGCCTCTATGTGGGTTCGTGACACGGCAGGGACAGAGCGAGGACGCTCCGAGGGCTGTGGCACCACTAGACCTACACAGCAGCATTGGTGAGTGTCTGGGGTTGAGTCATGAGTCAAGCACGTCTCGCCAATTTATGAATGTGTATCTACATAGCAGAAGGGGTGCACTACTGTATGATTACTCATGTGAGGATGTGTGTGCCGTGGGGCATTTTGGGGCAGGATGTGGTTCAAATGGACAAGGGTAAATGAGGCCCTCTCAACAATTTTGGTCTCTCTATCTGTTTTGTCTGTCTCTTTCACAATGTTCATACATGCCATAGTGTATGTGTAAATAGACACATTTCTATAACTAGTAGGGTTGAGAAGAATAATACATTGATGCTAACAATGCAGCACAAAAGCTGAAATGAGCTGCCAGTCATGTATAGTATGTAAACGTACACAAACACAGGGCCATCTATATCAACAAGCACATTTTCAAATGCTGGTTTTCCTCCCTGGCACCATTTCTGAGTTATAACAGAAAGGAGAGAGAGAAAAAAAAAAAGCCTAAATTCCTCTGGCCGTGATTTGTTTTCTTTCCCATTGATCACCAAGCGGCTGCTGACTGATTCTCAGCATAGCCAACATAGCCACAGTGTTTTCTTAGCATTTCAGACATGCAGACAGACAGGGTGAGAAAAGAGCGGAGGTGAGAAGTGGAGCAAAGAAGGCAAAATGGAAAGGAGAGGGCAGTGTGTGGGAGGCTGAGTATTACGCTCTATGGTCGGCTGCTCAGAAGTATGTGTCATCATTTTTGGGAGATTCATGGGAATCAGGGATCCCTTCAAATAAAATATCAGGGAAGTAAAAAGCAATGAATTCCAGTAGGCTTTACAGTGGTATCACAAATCATCAAATGGATGTGATGGACCATAAGTCTCGAGAAAAACATAGGTCATGTCATAGTTTAGCAGCACTAGCAAAATAAAAAAATAGCTTTCTGTGAAGTTCTTCATTTTTATGGACAAAGATAGTCCTAGTTAATGTTAGTTCCCTTGAGACAACAGGGTACAAAGCAAAGTTAAATGATTTATAAGACCTACAATCTCCATGCGACTGGCCTAGTGAGACGTTTTGTCCCGCTACGCCTTTTCAACAGAGAACTAAAATTCTGGAAATCAATTACTCATACAGTAAGTAAGTAAAGGGGAGGTAGCTATGCCTGCCAGCTATGAGCCCATGTCTTGTCTCGTGCCCTCTTCCTCTCATGAATCAGCTCAGTAAACCTCGACTGTCTGTCTGGCTAACAAACTTAACAAAGCCTCCATTGTTGACACTGGTGTAACATGGGACTGCTTGCTAATCCATGGTTCTCCTTGATCTGTTTGATTCTTCCCTATTTGGAGATGAAGAAATTGGACATCAGCAGAGGACCAAAAGACGGACCTGTGTCACGGTGTTGAAACATACATCCAGTGGTGGATAAGCCTATAATCTTCAATAAATATGGAATAAACATAGAATTTCCTGCATTTGTTCCTTCTGCCATTTCCTCGGCACCAGAGCCACCACCCTTCCTCCATCTCTCCATCCCCTCTTTAATAAACGAGTGCTGCTGGTAATTGCCTAGTCTCGGACGACATCATTACTCATTCAGATGTCCAATAACACTGCAGCACCCCCAACGCACACATGCAAATGTGCACACACAAGCACGCACACACACACACACACACACACACGCACACACACACACACACACACACACACACACACACACACACACACACACACACACAGGATGGAGGCTCAGTCCGCACATGCAGATCCATATCATTGATCTCTCCCCCAGTCCTCCCCTCTCCCTCCCAAACCCCATTTTTCATATTCAATGAATGACTTGTAGATTTGGCTGCTCGATACAGATACATCTCAATTAAGCGTAGGCAGTGGTCCGCATTGATATGTATGTGGAGTAGCCGAGTAGTTGAGCAGCACCGGAGGCAGAACGGTCAAAAAGTACAACCTGACATCCAAAGGGAATGTTTTCCGTTTGCAGCAGCATGTGAAAGATCATGGTAAAGACTCACTTTGGATATACGATTGTGTCGCCTTAAATCTCTGTCCTCACTTTCAACCTCCTCCCTCCCATTACGTGTTCATGTAATTCAAATGCCCTTTCTCACCCTCCGAGTACAGTAATAGAATGTATTTCCTTTGCACCAACATGTATGAGGGAACGAGAGATTCACACAACATCAGCCTGTCAAAATTCAATATGGTGGTTGTGGTTCTACTCAAACATGACAATTTAATGCCGTTCCTCCAGAGGCTCCTTTCGAGTCACTCTTGCGGGAATTGTCCTAGATTGGCAACCTCACAAGTACCAGTGGTGGAGAGGAGTTCGGGGGTCAAAGCCGCAACTTCCCGACAAAAATAGACTTGCTAAAAGTGAATCTAGAATCTGAAGGGGGCACAGCTCGGAGTGTGTCCCAGTGCAGCCCACTGGATCCAAGCAGCTGATGAGATGTGGTTTCCTCGGTCTCTGCTGTCAAACTCCCCACAGCACCTGAGGGAAAACAGAGCAGCCTGGGAAAAGGGAAAGTGGGCCAGTGATTGTGTGTTCAGAGGACGAGTAAACTGTACAGAGTGTGAATGGAATAGTGTTTAATGTCTGTGAAGAGTTTTGTTTTCCTGACATTTCTCAAAATGTTTATTTCAAAATGCAGCGTTCAGTCATGGAACGAAAACAGCTGTGTTATTGTATTTTTTAATATAAATCATTCATATTTATAGACAAGGAATCAGAAAACCCTAAACAAACCAAACACAGAAGCTTCTATTAACACAGCTTTGCCTCCTCATGGATATAAACATTCATTGTTATTGTTTTTGATCCCGATCTTCAAGTGAATGAAAATAGTAGCTCCAGCGAATCAGTATAACACTTTGTTGTACTGCGGGATAAATTATCAGTTTTCACATTTATCAACATCATGGTTAAGAGAAAATTGAAATTAACTTTACCTTTGAGTTATGAAATGGTGTCATCTCAGTACACAATGCCATAAAAGGTGCACAAACTCAACATGATACATATTCACAGAAGGTTGGTGGGTTATGAGTATCCTGAGGTACAATACTGACTGTGTTGTGCATGTGCACATGCGTGGTAGTATCAGATTTTCAATCCAGCAAAGAAGTCAGACATGGTTGTAGAGGAACAAAGAAAGGAAGAGGCTCCAAACCCTCGAGCCAAACATAAAGGGACCACTGGTTGAGTAAAATCTAGGTATGTGCCATCTTTTATGAGGGGGGGACTGGAGAGCAAAAGCACTCTGCTTTATAAAAAGCATGTTTATACATATATTGGATAACTACACATCTCACTGTAACTCGTAAATCTCCAAGCAGGGACTGTAAAAAGGCCAAGATGAAAGAGCTGATTGGCTCATTTTGACTGATCTTTGGTAGACGGGTTATTTTTGCCTGTGGACAGACGTCTCTGGCAGACGCTGGGGGATTCACTGTCAGCCGAGTGTTAATATTAACTGTCCATAACAAAAGAGTGTTAGTCCGGGGAAGAAGGTGGTGTAGCTTGACACTGCACAGACACCTGTATGATATCATGGCTGGAGGAGTGCACATTGTGTATGTCTGTGGTTATAGGTCACACAGTAAAACATGTCTTATATCTTTCACTTAGACTATATAGACCCTGTGTGCTTTTTACTTCATTTACACTCATATATGGCCTGACTGGGATTTTGGCTCAAATGTGACGCAAAAAAAAAAGCAACTTATTACCTCTGAGCAGTATTGTGTAAAAGATGAAGCGAAGCCAACAAATTGTGTCTGGTGTTTGCAAAAGTAACAAGAGTGGAGAGCGGCACGTACGCTCTCAGCAACGACGAGCTGGGTTCCGAACACACTCAAAGTAATCACCTCATCATCTTCATCATTATTCAGCAATGAAACATGACGTTGAATGCAACTTGTCACTCCGACCACTCTTCACACATCTTCACTGCTGTCCTCACTTTCCTGCTCTTCCTCTCTTCCCCAGCTTCCTCTCTGCCCTCTCTCCTTTTCTCTCTCTCTCTCTCTCTTTTTTACAGGCTTCAGGAATGTGAGGTCTCCTTAGTGATTTATAAACATACACATAATAAATGGGCGGCTGTAGTTTAAGCGGTGATGAAGCATTCTCTCTCCGGGACGCAGTGCTGGCCGGTGTGTGATTTAAAGGGCTGACATTTATGGCTTGCAGGCCTATTATTCAGAGTGACTGTCTGTGTACAGACCAGAGTTTTACAGTGGCTACGCAGAGGTGAGCTCAAAACTCCGCTAGTATCTGACACAGGCTAAACATCCAGGAAGAATACTACAGTAACATATCACGTGGTGCTAAAGTGGCCGGCGTCTGACAAGAAAATGTGGTCAGAGTTTCAATGAATCTTTCAACAGCCTCATCTCATTGCACTAGACAGGGATTTATGCGTCAAGATTTCATATAAATGTGAATGCTCTTTTCTCGGTCCTTCAGGTAAAGTCTTATTCTTCCAGCTACAATAATGTGCGCGTTTGCCTATTATCAAAAACATAGTTTAATGTGCCGTTAAACAGTGCACTTACAGCAGGTTAACATCAGACGGTTATTTAATCATGAACTGAAAGCTCTGTTGTGCTGTTCCGCTGTATTGTCTCGCATCTCGCATTAATTATGAATGTTTTCCATTTGATTGCCGTGCAAAGTATACCCGAATTATCCCTTTCACTGTTAACTGAGCTACTTTGTTTTCACATAACCCATAACCTGTCCGCCTGCCACCGATGTGCAGTGGATTGCAATCGACGACTCGGTGGCCAACATCACTATCTGTCCGAGATAATAGATGACAATAATGGGAAACTGTCCCTAAGCACTCGTTTGGAGTCTTCCTGCCCATTTACTGATACCCTTCATATTTAATTCCCCTCTTATAGCCAGGAAAACAGACACTTTAAGTCCATCTAGAGGGAGCACATTTACAATAAAAGGCCAGCTGAATCCTCGGCTCACGTTTCCTCCTTACTGTGGCAGGACATAAACCTTCGAGCCAGACCTCATTTTCTCGGCGCCATCTCCCGGACACTGCAACAAAAAAATCAATAAGGCTGCACACAATCCTCTTAACTTTGGAAGCCATTGTGAAAATGTCTTTGTTGAGAGAATATGAGGAATATTTCTCTTCTTCCTGGCTCCTTCTATGTGTGTCACTCTGATTTCTTCTAATAGTCACACAGAGTGTCGACCCTCACCTGTTGCTAAATTAGCACCTGCCCATATGCTGCGCTCTTATTTCTTTGACACAGGTCTGCGACACAAGCAGTCTGTTGTTGTGCATTATTGTCACTGTAACTCAATTCCTCCAGCTGTGCAAGGACAAATAATTCAATCGTGTTGCAAAGATAAAGATCCCTGGAGCAGGGTGGAGAGATCTGCTCCGCCTGTATCAAGTTACACTCTGGAGATTAGCACGTAGCATGTAGCGTTTAGCTGCTAGCTACACTGAATCAAGGCTGACTGTGATCCACATAGTCAATAAAGCAGCTTGGCTTATTGCATCACGCCGTTCACATAGGTTAAACTGTCACAACACAACACGAGAGCTTTCATAAAGAGCGCCTTCCAGGCCTCCACCCGCTCACTGCGTCCCTGTGATAAAGTCTGACACAGCCACAGGCTCCCTACGTCTCCAAACAGAAAATGGCTTTTTCTGTTTGGGGACTACTCAAAAGAATCACACCCAGAAATGATGCATAAACCGATTCAGTCAATAGATAAAACGATACATGTCATATGTGATCAACAGAAAACTGAGGTTACACAGTTAGCATGAAAACCAGTTTCACTAAATTCATTAGCAGTCAGTAAGAGACAACTCCACCGCTGGAACAGATGAACATGAATTCTAGCTCATCATCACTGAGCTTTGCATCAATCACTCTTGGGTTTATTCATTTACGAATTAAACAATTCTCACAACCTCAGTCCATGAGTCCAAACAGAGCATCAACACAGCAAGAAAGGCAATAACAAATGTTTGACAGATCATCCATCCATTATCTTATCTGCACTGTACCCAGTGGTGTCAAACGTGTCTTCTAGGGCCACATGGGGTGAAAGCAGGCAATACACACTGGACAGGTCACTAGTTCATCACAGCACACACACATACACCATTCATTCTCAGATCTAGGTGAAATCTAAGGTCTTGTTGCACTGTATTGTATTTCATCATTCATCATTTCATCATAGTTACTGCTAAAAAGCAAAGAAATGCCTTTACCACAGTAAACATTGTCAGATGTAAAAGGCTACATGACTATTCCATCAAATTGCTGACTTTTTGTTTTGCGCCATTATATCCCAGATTCTGCTGGTGATGTAAAAGCACTTAAAATTCCAAAAGCTGACTTATGTAGTGGCTTATATAACTTGCATATTTAAAGCAGCCAATGGCAAACATTTTGGAAATAACCTTGCAAACCTTGTGTGGAATGTTTAAGATCTTTTAAGGGGAGCAGGAGCTATATATGTGTGCGAGGACCTGTGCATCTGCGTGTGTGCGTGTGTGCATGCACATTTTTCCCCAACGGACTCCTTTCAATCTCTTGCACTCTCAGCATCTATTGCCTTCTGGTGTACATCACTCTGACAGCAGGGACTCAAGCAGAGGCTCGGGGTGGAAGAGGTCTTCTAGGTTGCCTTATGTGATGGACAGGAATAGTCTGGAATCCCCAAACGGAAGTAACCTCACATTGACCTCATCCAGTCATGACTCGCATGACCCTTCAACTTATAACCCTTGGCTCTTTGATGCCTGATTCGGTAACACATGAAGGAGAAGTAGGTCAAAAACCTTATGAAAGTCATCGGATCTGAGGTGTTTATTGCCACATTAAGCAATAGTTACAGTGTGTGGAGCAGCAGATACTAAATGGATCCTTGTTAGCTCTTGTAAGCCTTAAGTACACACTAGATGTAAGTAACTACAAGAAAAAGCCCTATCCCAGCATTATTACTGTATATGTTGCATTTTTGTGTTTTTAACTACGCTATACATTTATACGTATCTAATGTCTGAAATTTTAAAAACAAAATCCTATATTTGTTGTATCGCTGGTTTGCACAAACTTTGAACAAAATGCTCAAAGTAACCAGCCAGAAGTTTTCTTCTATTTGATTTTCAAATAAATTAGCTATAACACTGACTTTAGACCTTTAGAGCGAGGCCTAGGCATCATTTTGTACGCAGGTCTGTAGAATTTATAGCTCTACTTTTCAGTCAATAAAAATCTTGCTCACACATAAAGAGTTAAAAAGCAATATGTATGCTACAAACAGAAGCCTGATCTCTCCAGAGCTGTGCATTGGTGATATCCCCTCCCCACCCAAAATAAACGACAATGCAACCAGAAGTGGCACATAAATTAAAGTCACAGCGTGATTGATGACTCACAGAACGGCAGAAAGGATGTTTGCATCTTGTTTTTTATAGAGCAAGGAGATATGCAAGCGCGCACACGCGGCATGCACACATATACACACAAGACGCGGGATGATACAAAAGCAATCACACAGACCAACATGCGCATATACTCACACACAACTTCAGCTACCATTTGCCATGTGTAACCACATCAATCCAAAAGCCTCTGCAGCATCCTAAAATACACCCTTGAGAGTTGGTGAGCGGGAAAATTACAACAGAGACGCTGTTTGAATGCTTGTAAGTGTGTGTCTGTGTGTGTGCTGTGTACCCCAACCACACTCCCTCTAAATGAGCTCCATGCAATATTAAAGGATGCAAAATTAGTCTGTGAGCGAGGACACGCTTGGAGCGCTGTTGGTGACTGACCTACCAAGGGCACCATGGGAAATAAACAGACCGGGCACGCAATTGCAACACAGACCAGTGGATATTGTTTCCTTTACCCGACCTATCCATCACTTACACCACAACATGTTAATTCTCCCCCAGACCACGAGGCATCCTCTGGGGATACCCGCACACCAGAGGGGACGGAGGACATATTGACCCCATCATGGTGCCGACCACTTACAATCGACACTCTGAATATGTTTTAAAATACATGGTTATTGCTCAAGCAACCTACATGAGGGGAGTGGATTTGTGGCACTAATTACTGGCTCAATAAACATGGAGCAGCTAATTGAAACAGAATCCTGAATTCAGCAAAACCGATTTGCTGGGTCGTGTCTCCACTCAGCCCTGGCTGTGCTGAGCCATCCGTCCATATTTAGTTCACATCCCAAAAATGATGCACATTCAAAATGGCAGCCGTGGGACTCGTTCGTTGCATGAAGTTACAAATATTCTTGGAGAGTGGTTTCAGTGTCTGTGTGTTGCAACAGAGAGGCTCATGAAAAACACCCATGAGTGAGTGGAACAAGTTTTGCTATCAGACTTTTTAAGCCTTCGGGTGAGCTCGGGTCAAGTCACAAGTCATCTGAGACAAGTCCACATCAAGACTGCAGTGTGTGAGAGCCAGTCTCACAAGCAAGCCAATGACTAAACGCATTAGTGTTGCCTAAATGCAAAGCCCTGTTGTTCCGCGACTCAAGTTTTGAGTGAACTCCCATCCCACTAGAAATCACAGTCTCAAATCCCAATTTTTGTGACTTACAGCATAAATACCAGTGAGTGCCAGAAAAGTCGAGACATTACAGGCTGATGTAGGAAGGGCACTTAACACTGTAGGAGAATGTTCCAGGTTGTGGAGGTGTGCGTTGTTAATGAAGGGGGCAAGTATGAGATCAGCCCTCACCTTGGAACACGACGGGGTCTGCTTTTACTGCAGCTCTTAGTGCCACGGAGGGGAGTGTGGAGGAGGGGCGGTCAGATGGACGGACAAACAGTCAGACAGACAGGCAGGCAGGCAGACAGACAGAGAGACAGACAGATAGTTAGACATGATAAAACACTCATGTGTGCATCACATGCATGCATCATGGCGGGAGAGAGGGATGAGCACTGAAGAAGAAGAAGAGGTGGAGGGCGAGAGTACAGTCCAGCGCTGTCTTTTATAGCCCCATTCCAGCAGATGAGCAGCATCAATCTTTACCTTGCCACTGGGATAAGGCCTGGCTGTTGCTATCAGCAGGCGAGGGGTGGGAGGGGGGGGGGGGGGTAAAACACACACACACACACGCACACACACACACACACGCACACACATATACATACACATCCAAACACATGAAGCCACTCCTACATATTGTACATGCAGGCCTGTAGAGAGACAGGAAAACATGTGAGAATCGAATACACAAATGTTCTCTCTCCAACCCTGTCTCCAAGGCACTATGTTTACAGCATATTTTGTTTTTCAAAATATCCTTTTTGGGAATTGCAATTCCTGCACGGATTGGGTTGCACTGTAACATTTTTCCATTCCATTTGTTTTGTCTGATCAAAGACGTGCCGTGTCATGTTGCCACACACACTCACAAAGACTTGGATGGTTGGGACTGTTTTTCTTTTTTCGTTTTTTTTTTCTTAAGTCTTTTTTTTTAAGTCTTGCGTGTGGTTAAGCTTAGGAGGCTTTGGTTTAGGTCAAGGAAAGATTGTGGTTTCAGTTAAATATTAATAAAATAAACAATCTCTCACAAAGCATATCCAAGTGCTGGAGGTATCTTAAGACTGCCACGGAAAATGTTAACCATGTTTGAGCTGCGGATATTGTATTGCAAGAGAAAATACTACAGAGAGGACAAATGCAGCGCATGGGAGTTGAATTTTGTGACACAGTGACAAAAAGATTCTGTAAATGTAATAGATTTAATTGCGCTTGCCCTTTCTCTCATTCATCCTGTACAAGCATTGATAGACACGTGTACCTGTAAATGGACATGCTTAAGTAGAGACTTACACACAGAAATATTTCAGTAATCAACCAATTGACTTTGTAACACACGCATGAGAGATGAGAACAATCTCTCACAGTCTCAGTGTTATTTTCCAGTATAACACATCTTTTCTCATAAACATTTGCCTTGAGACACTTTTGTGTACATGCATGGAATAAATTAATAAAGTAAGAGGGATGTTGGTATCAGTGTGTGTGTGTGTGTGTGTGCGTGAACGTGTGCATGTGTGTGTGTGTGTGGAAAGGCGGTGGGGTGTGTGGAGGGCGGCACAGAGGAAAGCACCACACAGCAAAATAGAAAATGTTTTGAATTATACATTCCTGCCATCAGTGACAAATTGAGAGAGGGATTTGTCATAAATCATAAGAACGCTGCTCTGCCTACCAAGAAAACTGCTTGGTGGGCAGCAGCCTGAGATTTAGGAGCGTGTTGTCGCCGAGTCTGATACCCAGCCGGCAGCCACACCTCGACCAGCTACTCTCTCACAGCACGAGAGGACAGGAAACGTCTTTATTCCCACTGACTTTTTTCTTTCTTTCTGTCACCACAGCAGTTTATAGTCTTTTTTTTAATCTTATCAAAACCATGTACGCTTTCCTTTGTTGCTCTCTTTTGATTTATTTGTGCTTTACTCTCCAAAAAGCACATTTTAATTATGTCATGTCATGTTGATACACTATTTAGGATTACAACTGTCAAAACAATTATCGTTATTTATTTACCGCCAGCTGAAAACTGCAGTAAATTAGTCATGGGCTTGCACCACCTTTGCCAAAATTTCAAGTTTGCTTTATAATCGGAAAAGCCCCCAAAATGGCAAAACATTTGAAGTATCTCAATTTTGTTTTCATTCTATCCGGCTGTAGCAACAATGTCATGATTCCAACTCTTTTCTCGATCATTTTTCAAGACTTTTCCAAGATGTTTCAGTCGATTGTTTTGGAGGTTGTACCTTGTATTTTGTACATAAATAACAAATTAACTTCATGTTCATTCTTCTCTTGGCCCCCAAGAAATCCCAGATCTAAAAGATGTGCAGGGTAGAACAGCTTTAGAGACTATGCATGCACAAAACATCTTACTATTACTGTTTCTCTCATTTTCCAAGTATTCCATGACAAGAAAACTGGGTTTCCTGGTTTTCCAGTACTTGTAGGAACCCTGAAGGAATGGTCATGTGTTTGTGTGGTCAAGTTACAGATTGTTCTTAAAAAAAGAGTTATCACAGTGAGCAAAAACACATATTCCTGAGGGTTTTAACGGTTCTAAGGACATGATAACATGTCGATATGTTTTAGACATCTCAATTTTGAAAACACAGTCCATGGAATGATTTAATATTTTCTCAGTTTTACCCTCAAAAGTGACATTTCAGGCCTGTCTTGCAGGACATGTGCACATATGGCAGCACAGGCCGTTCACTCTGTTTAGGCTTCTGCACAGTGGTGTCTTTTTCCCTGCTGCTCGTGCTTTGGGAACTGTGGAGAGACTCTGGACAGTGTCTCATGTCTGTGGCATATGTTGTGGGCCAGACACACCGTCAGACAAAAAAAAAGTGAGCAAAGCTCACAAAGAGGTGGCCAAAAATATAAGCAGAGGAAGACAGACTCCATCCATCACGGCAACTAAACAAACACGAGTCAGGGACAGAAAGCGGGCAGGCCTCAGAGAGCTGGGATGAACGCTGTGTTGTGTGGTGTAGATGCCTGTTGATGTACATCTGCTGGAAATGTGGATATTGTAGGATAACCACCAAGTTAAACTTTATGGATTCAGTGCATATGCTTTAAGCATGTGTGGTCCCTGCATTTGAATGCATCTGAATATAAAGGGATGTGTGTAAGGCTGAAATGCTCATTTTATCCTGACACAATAATACAGCAGACGACTAAGCGATGATGCATAAACCTGCTGAATTGAGATAGCAAGAAAGCTCAACAATAAACATTTTCAGTTACCAAACAAGGCATTTAAGGTGTGCGCCTACAAGATTTATGCTCTGCGTTTTAGCTTCACAAGTTATGAAGACTTATTTTTACAGATAAAATGCAATGTAAACCAAGCTGAGTTAAGTTTGCACTTCTACGACATGTCTGGTCTGGCAAAAATGCAGCATCCGTGATGACATACACAGAGCACTAGAGAGGCAGAGGATCTCTGGTTCCCAGCCCCCAGCAGTCCAAACTGAAAGTCTGTTGTCAATAAATAAATCACAGATGAAGTCAGACTCCCGTATTTACACAGTGATTAAAACTCACGAGCCGAGGCGCTTAAACGAACCTAAACAAAACAAATGAGCGCAAAGGGTTCCCACACACGTGTATACCTTACAAGTACACATGTGTCGGCAGACAAACACAAGGCTAGGCTTCAAAAATGCAGCCGATTACGGGGGGAACTGAAAATGAAACTTTTCACCCCAGTGTAGACAGGGCACTGTTGGAAATGGGAGCGATAAGAGAGAAACACCACACTTAAAGCAAAACAAGCTGAAATAAGAGTGTGACTCACATCTAATGACTTTGCACTTGCCTCTAATAACTGGGCGACATGTTTGATTGGTGAACAGTATTGTCACCGCACAGTAAGATGCAAGCAAATCAACATCATACTGAGGACCGTTCAGTGTGAACTTCTTTTCGTGTCTGCAAAGGTTTTCTTAGGGAACTCTGGCGTACCGTATGTTTGTGTGCATGTGCGCATGTGTGTGCATGTGTGTGTGTGTGTGTGTGTATCTGTGTGTATGTATCTGTGTGTGTGTGTGTGTGTGTCTGTGGGCCCTGAGATAGACTGCCATTATGTCTAGGCTGTACTGTAATGGGTCAGACAATGGATAGATGGGCTCTCTTGGATACTAATGCAGGTACATGGCTAGAATTTTTTTTATATCTTTGTGCTAGTTTTACTTTTGAAAGAACAAAGACATCTTCAAGATTTGAAAAAGCTTTTGAATGAACATGATGTTGGGTTAAAAAATATATATCACTGCACTACCAATACTTTCCTAGGTTAATCAAACATAGTAACATAGCAAGTGAAACATCATTTACACTGTGGCACAGCTGCTAAAACTCTTCACAGCAGATGGGAATATCACACAGAACTTCCAAATGTCCAAAAGTCTCTTGGTAAATAACAGGTTTCAATGCTTAACACGCCCCTATACTACCCAAACCCTGCTGGATCCCCCCTGACTCTGCCCCCGGTCCAAGCCTCATTCAAGAGCACGGTCCCACTAACTATCGGAGGGAAAATCAAATATTTTGTTTTGAGCTTCACTAATATCAGCGTTTTTTACTCCAGCCTTAATGGCATTTTTATTGATCGGCTTCTTAATGGCGGCTCCATATATTTGACGGCACTCATTTAAAGTAGAAGTGAGTAATAGCTGTCTGAGGGAAGGCCGTAAAGCTGCATGTGCATGTGTGTGTGTGTGTGTCATCAGGGATAAGGAAGGAAGGGATGAAGGAGAAGGAGAAAAGGGAGGAGAGAGAAAGTGATGAAGTTTTTTTTTATAATTTACTGTGCAGATAAAAGAGAAGAAATCTGAGCAAGGTGGAAGAGGAAAATAGGAAGATTTTAGGAAAGGGAGTGAAGGATCAGCAATAAAAACACATTTTCCATACCTAACAAATTCATATGAAAGCATTTCTGCAAACGCAACCCGTTTCACCAACACACCCTCATACATCACTTCTACGCTTTCGCAAACAAACCTTGTAACCCCCTTTCTGTTCCCTCCATCTCTCTCCCTCTCTCTCCCTCCATCCCTCCATCTCTCTCAGGTCATCAGCGAGCGAAACCACAACAAAGGGGGGCCGTTGCCGCGGTGACCTTGGCTGTGACATCATGTGGCGGCAGAAAGAAATGAAGCCATTAGGCCGAGGCAGCGCTCGCCCATAAATCAGACTGTTTCCAATAAGCTGCCTTAATGGTCATCCATCACCCCGCCAGCCAGCGCCCTCCGCACCCAACCGCCTGGGGAACGGCCACAGGGACGCAGGGAGAGGGGGGAGTAATAATGGGGGAGAGAGAGAGGGAGACAGAAAGCGAAAGAAAGAGAGAGAGAGAGAGTGAGAGGGGAACAGCCCGGGTAGACTTTGGGGGAGATGGGGAGAAGGCGAGGAACCGAGCAGAACCCAGAGATAAGGGGCCTGAGGAGTGAGGTTGATATAGGAGAAGGGGGAAAGAAAGACAGATGGGGTAAGATGGGGTAATGACAGGCTAAAGAGGGCAGTTGGGGGTGGGGGGGGGGGGGGGGGGGGGGGGAGACAAAGGAAGCAGAGGATGGAGACTGAAGGTGGAAGGTAGAAGAAGAAGAGGAGGACAGAAAGAAGTAGAAGATGGAAGAGGGAGAATTTGGATGAAATGAATAGGATGAGGGGTGAGGGTTGGAGAGGGTCAGAGTAAAGAAGTGGAGACCTGGAGAAAGACGAGATGGGAGGCAAAGGGGGAATCAGCAACAGAAGGAAAGGATTACACTGCAGATTATTTGGTTCTTACCAAGATAAAAAAAATAGTGGACTTTATGGAACATAGATCATATATTTCACTAAATCTTGTCAAGTGAAATTATCCTGCTGCATGGAGAGAAAACTTCACTTGTTTTTCCTCAGATTTAGTGCTTTTATCTTGTTTTTAGACATCCCATTTTTGCAGTGAAAAGTTGACAAGGGCACAAGCAACACATGATAAATGTGGAATTGCGAGGCAGAATTCAAGCGATGTTAACCCAACAAGAGCAAAGGAGACAGCTTTGACAATGAACGACGCAAGGAGCCATGAAAACACATTTGCCGTTCACCTGAAACACATGACACCATATTCAATGTATTGAATAAGACATCCAGATGCTGCATACAGTCCCTGAGAGCCAGGGAGCATGAACAGCTGCCGAGCATCCATTCATGATAACCATATCACTCATTGTCAATAATCATAGATTAATGTCATGGCTCTTCTGCTGTATCTTTCCTTTACACTGTCAATAGAGACAAGTACATTCAATACTTTTGAAAACACTACTTTCTGTTTAGTTATGGGCAGATATGAGGTGGTAGGTACAACATCAGCCATTGTGGTTGGCCTTTTATCTTCCTGTAATGCTCTAAATGACCCGTGTACATAAACGTAATAAATTTAAATTAAGTCAACACAACATATACTCCAGGTGCCACACTATGTGTCTAACCCAACATTAAAAAAAATCCTGGGTACGGACAGAATCCACAGAAGTGTATCTCATGAAAACATCCTTGTGCTGTGGAAACATCCACCAGTGCCAAACCCCAAACCCCTGGTAGCCAACCGTGGCTGCAGGAATTACTCCACACACTCCCAGCAGTCATGTCATCAGGAACCTGGTGCGACCGGCCCTGTTTGTAGCCCACACCACACCGGCCTCGTGCTGAAAGCTTCACTGTGACATATGACGCCCGGAGTCTGCAATTGTGGTTCGGCATTTCTTGCTTTCTCTCATTGGTTTGTTTTGCTTTCTGCTTTCCTCTCAAGGTTTGTCGATCCCTGGTTTATTTTCAACACATCCTGTCTCACTCTTTCGCTCCTTTCAGTCCTTATCTTATCATTTTATTCCCCTTCTCTTCCACTCTCATCACTCTATCTTTCTTCTCTCTTATCCTCTGTGTGCATGAGCGTGTGTGTCTGGGTGAGTGTGTGTGTGTGTGCTTGGCCATATTCTCAAGAAAAACGAGAGCCCATTTTGGCCAAAATCAACTCACCCAGAAGTCACTTTACTACCCGCGCTCTTATGAGTCCTGTAAATGCGAGCTGAAAAATGATGTGTGTGGCGCGGCTCTCCTCTTAGGTTTCCCCAAGTACAGCGGCCAAATTGTTTTCGTTAGGCACTGCAAGAGGCATTATCCATCATTTTGAATGAGCTCTGTAATTGGGATTATAGGAGCAAAAGTGCAAAAATTGACTTTGAGAGTGATAGTATTACAAGTGGGTCTTTCATATGAAATAAGTGGGTGAATGTGCACTGTATGCTAGTGTTTTGGCACATGTTTGGTTAACACTGTGTAGCTCTTTGTATCTGTAAACGTACACTCCAGGCACCTTTCTTGCGGACACATATAATAACTGTCTGTCTGAAAACATGTGAATTTACACTTGTATGCTTTTGTATTGTTCGGGCAAACACAGGCCCTCTGTATGTTGAGTCTCTGTATTTTCACGCATTAACTGTGGCCACCCTCCAGTAAACAGATTGGAAAATGTAAGCTGCTAATTCAATTATATCACATTCATTTTCATTAAAATGCTGCATTGGAGCAAGTGGAAAGGCATCATTCTTACAGGTTGCATATATCAGATTGCATATATGTCCAGATTGTTTAACCATATTTTAAACCGAGAGGTATAACTCATCTGCAATTGGCTATATTTATTGTGTTCTCCTCAAAAATGTATCCCAATTGTTCAATTAGCATCATGTGAAGCCCTATCTGTGTGTGTGTGTGTGTGTGTGTGTGTGTGTGTGTATATATATGTATATATCAATTAGTAAGTGCCAGTAATGCTGTCACAACCTGGGTTATCATTATTCACAATTATTCACTGGTCACTACTAGAGCACATAACATTTCGAGCATCTGAAATTGAACCCATTTTTAAGTTTCTGTGTGTGTGTGTGCTTTTTTTCTCCTGTCACTGCCCTGCTGCAGAGTGTGTGTACAAATCAGGCAGGCAGACAAAACTCCAGCCCAGCAGGTCCTATTTTATTCATGGTGGGTAATCCCTGATCTGCACCTCCTTAATCTGCTGCCATGGAGTGTTTGCCCAGAGTTAAGATCCACTCCACCCCCCTCCAACCAGCTCACAGTGCCTTGGACCTGCAGTCAGGCTGTGTCGTCCAATTTCTGATCTCATCTGAAAGTTCCTAATAAGTACAACTTTATGTTTTCACTTTCAGAGACCAACAGATTGAGTTTCATCAAACATCCATCACAAATGTCTTCAGTCAAGTACGGACTGACACTGTTTACTTTTAGCTATAACCGGAGGTTAATCTTCCAATTAGCTTTCCTGAGTAATCAGTTAAATCATTTTGGGCAAAATATATTAGGAAACTTTAAAGGCCTCTATTTGTAATAACGTTAGAGAAGAAAGTGTAGCAAATCATCAAATTCAAAAAGCTGGAAACAATCTGAAATCTTTCTTTCTGTTGAGCAACTAATCAATTATTCGACTAATAAATTCTGTCTGGTCATTAGTCAGCATTGGCATGAAAAACGATGAGTCATGAGAATGAACAGAAAGACTAATAGGAAAGGCGATGCCTGAATTCAGTCAAAATTGGAAGGAACAAACCTTTGGTGAAACGTGTTCAAAGGAAGCAAAGAACTCTAGGAACAAAAACAGATGTGACGTCTTTAGTTAATCTGCACACACATGTCTTTTCAACATTGGTGTCAGTTTATATTACAATTGGATGCGGCGTCTGTTCTAAAATACTTCTGAGCACTGATCCAAAACAATCAGATATGGAGAGCACCTTAGACATTACAGTAATCTTAAGGCCTGTGCCGTTTTATTCTCCTCTTTTTCTGCTCTCTTTTGTGTCCCTCTGTTGCTCACACACACACACACACACACATACACACGCACACACATAAAGAGTTTTGCTTTGGTTGTATTTCCTCTGTAGACCTCACATAGACTACAATCCTGCCACCACAGGAAAGTTGATCCTCCTAAATGTGACTGAGTGATCAGATTCATGTCAGACTTAAGCATTACATGTTATTAACGCCTTCACACACTGTAAAACAAACAAACAAACAAACACAATCAAGCATGTGTGGTACCCTAAACAAATAAACAGCATGCAACAGGCCACTCATACATTATCTCATTTGCTTGGTACCTTAACAGTGTCATGGGGGTCTGCTGGGGCCTATCCCAGTCCAGAAAGTACACCCTGGCCTGGCCCACACATGCACACATTCAAACCAAGGGGCAATTTAGAGTCTCTAATTGGCAACTTTTTGGACTACGGGAGAAAATTTGAGACCTTGGACCAAAACCCACACAGACAAAAGGATAACATGCAAACTCTACACAGAAAAGTCCTCGATCCAACCAGGAGTCAAACCATGGACCTCATGAGGCTATGAGGTGTTGGTATATATGACATACGCGCTCACAAGTTCCTATTTGGGACTTGGATGGGGTTCTGGGCCCTGTCATGAGTCCACACATCAAATGAGGCAGGGAGCAAAACAACAATGACAACCAAGGAGTTAGAGCATATGGGGCTCTCTACCAGCCAATGACTTTAAAATGTCTACAATGTGTTTTATCAGTAGTAATGAATTACATCATTGTTTTGCGTGTGCATTTATTTGCTCTCTTAAATTTTGATCTCTCTGAACTGCTTTATATCAAACTATCCAAAAGGCTGATTTGAGGACTTGTCGATGTTGCAATATCACTAAAATTTACTTTTGCAAAAAGTATTGAGAGGGTTTTGATCCATGTTGCTACACTTGCTCTCTCCCATGAAGATACAGGCGCACACACTCATTCAGTTATATATAAAAAAATCCGATTTTTGCAGTTGATTAATGTTTTGCCACATGGATAACGCCATATGCTTCTTTCAATAGCCAGGATAAATGGATTCCCAACCAAAATACGATGCGCATAATAAAGTCTCACCTCACTCGCATCAAATCCACTGCGTTTTCCTGTAAAGCTACATGGCAACAATGGATGAAGATACATCAGTAGAATAAAGGGTGTCACCAAAATATGACCTAGCAAATAATTTGCGCTACTGTCTGGAATTCTGCTGCATGTAAACACAGTGAGGGTGGGTCGGTACTGTGTTACATGTGATTTTTGGCCATCTGTCCACTAAGCACGCCGCCCACATTGCCTCTCCACATTCTGATGAGCTACAAGGACACATTATCTCCACTTAGCCCTTCGCCACTTGGCAACTGCAAGAACAATAACAACCAGTCATTATAAAAACCCACTTTAAGCCACAGCTCTTATTGCCTTTGGAACATGAGGCAAGACACTCAGGGCTTTCCAGACCTTCCTCCCTTTCTGGTTGTGCCGAGCTGCGCCCTTTCCAAGACCTCCTCCTCTAAAAGTCTTTGGTTTTCATCGCTGTAGAAATGTATTCAGGGAGACATTTATCAGCGAGCTGCCTGCCACTGGAGACCACATTGGCGGCCATTTTACAGGCCCAGTCAGGGAAAACAGGAAAAGGGAACTTCACTGTAAGAGAATGACATTTACATGTATATTTACATTTATTCACAGCTGTTGTCAAATGGAAGCAACCCCAAGCGACTGAGCAGGAGGACTAGAAAGGTCACGGGCTGATGCATGCGTTACAGCTTTATTAGCTTAGCTTCAATGTTAGCAACATCTACAGTCAGGCTGATTTTAGTTCCTGCTATAAACCTTCAGAGTAAAAGAAAGGAGTTTATGTGGTGCTGATTCCCTTACTCCAACTGCTACACTAGAATACTAGTATACTACAAGTACAGACAAATGTATTTTGGTATGTATCTGTCCATTTTGAATTATAATAATGCATGTACAACACTGACAATATCTAAAAACCAAACTTCTAGAGGTTCAGATACTGCATTCTCAACTTTCTAATAATCATGATAAAGTGCATGTAATAATGTGGAAAAAGATGACTGCTCACTGCTATTTTGTACTAACGTACGGTAGTTTTTCAAATTCTCAAATGACACCTTAACGAAAGATCCTAACATCCAGTGGCAACCTCACACCACTAAAAGTGATGTTTTGTGGTCTTTTCTCAACATAGGAGCAATAAAAAAAGAAAAAGAAGGCCGTGTTAGTGAAATGAATGCAAAACGCCTGCTGTGTTTAAATCTGAGATGTTCATTTCCCTCATTTAATGTGTTAGATTACATAATTACTTCTTTCACGCAAAGAACGCAGCTGTGATAGTTCCCGCTTAATTACATTAGCTAACACATTTTTTTTTTACATTTAAATAATTCTCCCAAATAACATATCTTATCTCCAGAGATGCACATGGCAATGATTCAATTACAGAATTGAGATGTGGATGTTAAAAAAAAGGAGGAGTGAGATATTGCAGTTGGCAAACTCTCGCTTCGGCGTTTGTTTTTCAAATCTCTCTACTGCTATTTATTTCTTTTTGTCATTGATCATGATTGTCTGTGGTCACTGGCAGCCGATGATACAGTTTTATTCTGTCCGATCATGAGCCTTTAATGTCAACACGCCCCGCACGCAACGTCTGGCCACACACATTGTCAATATCTGCGCAGAAAAATTTCCGGCAAAATGATAGATGACACCTATTCATCAGTGTGCACACATAAATCCCCAACACACAAACACATCGGCTTTTACAACGGCACACATGTGCATATATAAAACACACCTCCACCAGGTCCCCCTCACAATTACGCTGGCCCAGTGCAGCCGCTGGCCTTAGAAACCACAGCCTCCACCCCCACCCCCCCGCCCCCCCTCACCTCCAAACTCCCCTTCATGTCCCTCTCAGGAGCCAAAATGGCGTCCATAAATCAAGGAGCTAGATGTAATCTGCAGTGTCCAGAATGCGAGGGGCGAGGCTGCGGAGCATAATGCGACTGGTTCTCCATTGTCATTCAGGCGCAGGCAGCAGCAGCGAGAGCCTTGCCTGCACCTGATAAGGGTCCGCTCAGAGTGAGCCATAAATCACAGGCAGTGCCAACGGTTACTCCGCTGATTTCACACACTGGAGGAGAGACTGTGGAGCGTGTGCGAGATACGGGGAAGGGAGGAATCGAGCACAAAGAGCCCAGAGACGGTGGTTCGACACATGGGTGGTCGATGACCAAAATGCATGGATGAAAATGAAAATGTGGGGGATAAAGGGAGAAGGCTTTTGAAAAGGAAGAGGAGAGATGGCCGAGCTGGCGTGGGAAGGAGGGAATGAGGGAAAAGAGAAAAGGAGTGAGGGAAGGGGGAGCGAGGCGGGAAGGGGGGTGGTGGGGATGATAGAGCTGCAATTTACTCCCCTATCTCATCTGGCAAGAAGTTTCTCCACACAAAAGGCCTGACCTTCAGGAAATAAACACCTCACCCTCCCAGCGAGCTCTGCTGAGGTCTGCGCTGCATGTCAATTCCACAGCCACGTCTCAGGGCATGACTACAAAGGAACACGACCAGTTCTCAAAAAATAAACTCTTTCAGCCAAAATAAAACAATTCTGCAGGCGCAGCAAGTTCTCGCTCGTACTTCTGGTAAAAATGCAGACGTTATAATCAGTGAGTGACAAATCTTTCGAATCTTAATTTGATTAGCTTTTATTGTTTCATAAAGTATCTGGATTTTTATGACTTACAAAAATCTTTCATAGCTATTAAGAAGTCAAAAAATATTGCAGTGTTTGCTCGTTTTAGGAGTCTTTTATTTAACAGTCGGTTAATGAAATGCAAAGCACAAAAGTGTTTTCAGACCAAACTACTTCTGATTTTGTTCACAGATGTTGATCATCAAGATTAATATTACTGTTAAACATGGTTTGAAGTGAGTAATACTCTCCTGCTCAAAGTTTCTCACTCCAATTTAAGCTAAGTTAGGCAGTTGTCTTTTTTTGTCTTCAAAAGAGGTTATTGAAGGGAAGCTAAGCTGGAATGAATAGTCAAGAAATGTAAGTGTGTGTATGTAAGCCATATTTTCCAGTCGCTGAATAGTTCAGTTGTGTTTTAAGCTGAAAAGAGTCGGTCGACTAATGGAGGAGCAGTATAACGTCCCTTTTAAATGTAGATAGAGTTTATGGCATCCCATCATGATAAATATACTGAACCCAGGTATGTTACTACCAGTTGTTTCTATTTGCTCAATCACTATGTGAAATTACAGGCAAATTCTACTGTAAATATTTTGCTTTGTGTTTATTCTAAATTCAGCAGCGGATGTCAGCATGAACATCGCAACAGCCAAATGAGCGGGCTTAAAAATCCACCTTTCACAAAGAATCATAAAGGATGAATCCAAACTGAAATCCCTGAGCCAAGTCAGACAGATTCATTCAGCTGCGAGCCATCTTTTCTCCGGCTCTTCCATCTCAACAAGAGATTTCACTCTTTGTGTCTCATCCTAATCACTCTACCCCCATCGCTCCACCTCGAGTGGCAGCTCTCACTCTCACCATACCCTCTATTCAATCATCCCCTTATTCCTTATTCATATGCTAAACCCCTATAGCAGAGCCCCTTTGGCCAAGCGCACTGTGAGATAGATGTTAACATGTGTAATCCCCCATTAACGCGTACGAGACAACGTATCCTCCACGGACGCCCACTCTCCCCCTGGGATTAGCCCTCTGTGAGTGGAGGGGCTGATGGGTAATGGTTCAGAGGAGCTCTTCTTGGTTTCAAAAGGCATCCTCCCTCCCCTCCCTCCTGCTTCCCAACCACCCCTGGAGTTTGACTTGAGATCACTGAGGGTAAGCGTGTTTGCCTGAAGGATTGAACTGATTTTGAGGAGTGACGGTATTTGTGCGATATTCGTTAGTTTCTATCCAAAGCCCTGCAGGAGCCGCTCTTATTATTTGTATGGTAACAGCAAAAACAAACAAGCAAATGATGCAAGTTAAAGACGGCAATTAATGTAGCACTTGGAAAATGTGATGCTCATTCTGCTAAAGCTACAGTATGTATGCGAGTCATCTGTTTCCTGTGGAGTATAATTGTTCAAGTTACATTATAATCACATAATGTAAAGGGAGTGACTATGTTTTTCAGTCTAATTTACAGGCATTCCTGCTATACATTTATTTCTGTTATGCCAAGAAAAACAAAGGCAAAATTTTAATGAAGTTTGTTTTGGATCATGATACCAGATGTTGCATTTAAATGCCATCAGAGACAGGGAAGCAGACAGTAAGGCATCGTAGAAGAAGCTAAGGACCAAATGTCCCTTTAAAAACAGCTCCGCTGCCCCCAGCTCCTCCTCTAGACCTGTCTTATGACTTACGACATTTTTATGTAACACAAGATCTTGGGGAGAGCTACACACATAGTATTCACCTGGTGCACCCAGCCTAAACTAATACGGTCTCATACGACGTTACAATAAATTCTACCTGCATGACAGCAAAAATGTTGGTTCAGCAAAAGTAATCATTCCAGACGCTGCTGTCCAGAATGATTCTGCTGTTGAATCGTATTATTTATTGAAAAACCTTTCAATTTGTGCCTTTCAACCAATATTTCTGTGTTGTCTTTATTATTGTGCTTTTATAAGCTTTAACCAGGTGTCAGTGGTGCCTGACGTAAACCAAACCTGGACCACAGAGATTTATGTTGATAAGGAACTAAAAAATACAAAAATAAAATGCAAAAATATAAAATAGAAATTGAATTTGGATGCTCAGCCACTGAATAAGAGTAAACTTTATTAAGTACAATGTAAAAGCACTAAACCGTCCCAGTCACACTGGGACACTTGGCAACACAAAATACTCATTATATTGTTTGTTGGGGATGAAGTTACTGTGCGTGACATCACTGAAGCAGTGGTGTCCAAAAACTAGTTAATTGCGGTTGTCCTTTCATTGCACGCCAAGTGCTTCACACATGAAAGAGTGCACATCATCTACACTGAGGAAAAGTTCAGCTCAAACAGCAGTTACATCATGTCTGCAGAGCGAGACACTGTTTCAGGTTGGCCTGTCTGCGAATGGGACCTGCTAGCACACCTCATTGGGTTTCACATTATGTACCCTAATCCGGCAAGAGACTATCAAAGGAAACATTAGATGGAGGACCTTGAAAAGTTTTGTGACACTGTTCTGCGCCGTTCCTCTTGGACTGGCTTCAAAGCTCAAGCCTGCTTGTATGAGACGAGGGGGTGCTGATTTTCTAGCTGCTGGGTCACTTCTGTCATCTAGAGAGAACAATTCTTAGACCGGGAAAAAACTATCATGCAAATTTTTACAACAAAATTCATGTGATTTATGAGCATTTGTA
Organism: Karalla daura; assembly: GCA_029224185.1. Lineage (NCBI taxonomy): Eukaryota > Metazoa > Chordata > Actinopteri > Chaetodontiformes > Leiognathidae > Karalla > Karalla daura. The sequence goes on from CM055200.1 coordinate 6,616,320, forward strand.
AAAAAAAAACGTTTTTTTTTAAAGATTTTATGATATGACGACAGCATTGATTTGACATTAGACAGTTAGGAATAGGTTAATTAAGGGATTATTCTTTAACGATTTCCAAAAAGGTATGAAATGCTTGGAAAACCTCGGTGGAATCAGCCGGAGATGATGGCGGCAAAATATCTGGAAGTCTGCGGGTGTTACTCCCTCACACTGCCAAATTCCTTCCCTCCCTCCCTTTATCCCGGACTTACTTTCTCTGGAAATGCGAAATTAGCTGAAACATGAGGACAATTACAAGAAGTCCCAGCGTAAAGACTGGGGGACTGGGAAAATAAACTGATCACAGACCCCTGAACAAATCTGGTTTACTTTACAAAGCCTCCTCTGAACTCCTGCCAACATTTGCCCCGTCAAGATAATTCCTCCCCGAGCAGTTTAATGTTTACACCTTGGAAATCGCTGGATGATCAGGAGGGAAGCGACTCCGACGCATTCCCCTCCTTTGTTCTGCCAGAAGACGCCCGGCTGAGCATCACACCTCAGAAGTAACATTAGAAATATCTAATTGGGTAAAAATATGCAGGTCATTCTTTTGAAGCTTTTTTTTCCCTCTCCACTCTGCGGTTTTTTGCACCCCCTCCCATTTACAGTAAATCTGTGGGAAAAAAAATACCCAGTAAGCCATCTTCTTTGGTGTCTCTTATTTAAGACTGGGTCCAGGGTTTTCTTTTTCTTTTTTTTCAGCAGCAAAGACCGTTGAGGCGTTTTATAGCTTTCTCATTACTGCATTTTCCAAACAGTGTGCGAGGGGCAGTGGTGCATGGTTGAATTATTCAGGGGTAGTGGGGATAACGGCCCAAGGCTGATATGTTATACTGCACTGCTGTAAGGGGTCCTGTGAGGGACATCAGAGGACTGCCATGTTAGAATGTAAACCGGATTTTATAACATACTGAGAGATGGAGAAGAAACAATAAAGAGCTCCAGATGAAAGCTTTATTTAGTACAACAGAAGCTGGAGAAAGCAACTTGGAGTTTATAATCAGTTTACTCCTGATCGGGATTCACTAGTTGCATGTACAGTAACATGTCTAAAATTACAAAGTAAATTACATTGTTATATCTTAGGGTTATGGAGTTAAAACCTAAAATTGACTTAAAGTAGTTCGCAAAATTTTGGTAATGAAAAAGATCTGACCATACTGTTACTTAAAGTTTACTCAGTGCTTTGTAACTTTCTGTAAGGCAAAATTAAAAAATAGAAAGGTTTCCCCTTTAGATAGGTTATGGATATTTTTGATTGGCTGTCTTTAATTTCTCTGCTTCTCAATTAGTGATTCATTGCAATTTTGTTCTCAGTTATTTAATGCATGGAGCAACTTAATTGTCCATTTTAAAGTTCATTGTTTGTATGAAAGCAGTTAGAAGATTTCCGTTACATCGGTTGCAATTACAATGGAGTACTACTGTACACTAAGCAAGTTTCACATGAGTTAAATATTTTGTCAAGAAGGGGGAAACTGGATCTGTGAATGTCATTGTCACCTCACAGCAAGAAGGGCTGTGGTGGTCGAAATCCTGGTCAGATCAATAGAATACAAATTGTATTATGCCTTTATTTAAAGTGCCTTGTGTCTGCATGGGTTTTCTCTGGGTACTCCACTTTCCCACAAAGTCCAAAAGCATGCATGTTTAGGTCGACTGGAGACTTTAAATTGCCCCAAGGTGTTAGTGTAAAGGGAATATGGTGTGTGTGCGTCTGAGAAAGAGAGAGAGGGAGAGAGAGAGCCCTGCAAAGGACTCAAGACATTTCAAGGGATTTTTCAGCTATGCCAAAAACATTGACACTTCATTCAGGGCACTTGACCAATATATGACCTTGATATTGTTTATGAAAATAAATCATACTCAAATTTCTTTGTCCACATTTGTCCAAAGATCCAATCCGATTTGCTGTGAAATGCGTGCTTGGAAGGTAGCTGTGACACCTATGTATTGTGTTCATATGCAAAAACAAATGTATAAAAGATAAACGTTGCATGAGCATACATGCATGAACGTTGTTTCTGTCTTGTCCCACAAGCAATGGAACAAGAACAGCCTCCGAGCACACACAGTGCTCTGAGGTGCCCGAGTTGGGGTGGCAGCATATGGCTTCAGTGCATGACACTCATGCACCAAACCTACAGCGTGCGCCATATGTGAGTGTATTTCTAATGCCCAGTGTATACAGCCTCAGAGCTTAATGGCTATAACAATTACACATACCTCCTCTGATCTTGTATCACAGAAGACTTGGTTTCATTCCAGCGTGATTCAATCAGCTGCACCATGTCTGCCGTCACTGAAAAGATAAATTATGCCATTACTGCGCTGAACTGCAGCATTGTGCGCTCAGAAAACAGCAGAGCTACACTGGACTTTAAAGGAAATGTCACTAATTACCCACTTTTTGTTTAGACTAATATCGTTGAGCCATCCATCACTGCAAAAGGTGCCACTGCAGCGGAGGAGTTATGGATGTTTGGTTGTTTTTGCCCTGTGGCGGTATATAGCCATGACATATTGGTCTCTGAGGTTTTGAGATGCGAACCATCTGCAAAATTCAACAACTACACCGACAAAATGTGGCAACAAGAAATCTAATCACCGTGTAATAATGTTGCATGGTGTTTTGACCTACATTCATGTTCAACATAGTAAGATTTTATGGCCAGGTCTTCAATCAATCCCGTTAAGATGTGGGAAAGTGTCAATTATGGATAATATGTTACTTTGACACGGGTGCATGGGATCCAGTTAGCACCATTACAAAGTATTTTAACTTAGCAGCACTGCCCCACAGAACTCATTCATAATTACTTCAAATTACTTTACATAGCTGTAAAAGCTGTATTAGAGGATATTTTACTTCCCCTCAGTGGTCATTGAAATCTCCCCTGACCAGGTCGACTTTTTTTTTTTCACACCCCTACTCATTTCATTTTGATGCTAGCGTGTGATGGAGGCACAGCATGGCAGCGTTCACATTTCCAATAAGGTTGGCACAATGTGGCTCTGGACTATTAATATCCAACAATGCCACGGCCACAGTGGTGGCATCTGTCTTCTCGGGCCTCCCCCTTTTTCCCCCCGCCCCGCTCTCCTATCACCGCCTGTCTCATCCTCCTCACCTCTTCTCTCACCCCCCCCCCCTCCTGTCCTCTCCCTCTCTTTCTCTCTCTTCCTCCTTCCTCACCTCGCTCAGATGGGCTGCGCAGTCTTGCAGTACGACACACGGTTTGGTGAAAGGCAGTTGAACGGCTGCCAGCAACCACATGCTGCTCTGGCTATTTCAACCTCTGAAGAGTAAATGAAGAGAAATTGAAGAATTTGTGTTAACTTCCTTCAACAATGCGACAGCTGCTTACTTTGAAACTTCACTTTTAAATGTCGCCTGTTGCCAAACATAAATACACATTTGTTCATTTCTAAAACATCAGCGGCCTCTTCATTTTACATCTCTAAGGTCAAAACTCTGTATAGGATAGGACAATGCACATTTATCAAGGTGTGAGAGTTGATTACAATTGGAATATGATTCATGGACACTATTTGGTTTCACATCCAATAACAAATATATGCAATGCAAATGCAATTGACACCGAGGCTCTATGTTTGAGCCAGCACTTGATGCTAATGCTACTGTAGGCCTCCGTTTGCATTTATTATGAGAAACATTTTGGACAACTGTCCGGCTGCTCATGGCGCTCGCGTTTCATTAGTTTCACTTGCGCTTTAATTGATCTTTATTTCCCTTGATTATGATCATAATTAAACACCAGAAAGCTGTTCAAGCTTCCAGCCATCTGCCACGTTGGATGATGGGCACCATCAGTGCAGGGTATATATGGGTACAAGGCCACCACGGTGCACTGTGCCCTCTCGAATGTGTTATCATAAGGTCAGCTTGATTTCTCTATACGCTAATGGCAAAGCATTATTATAACATAGGAGGATCATTGGTTATTTATGCTCATTAGGAAGAGTAAAAGTTTAAAACCCGTTTTTTTCTCATTTGGCATTTCTGCTTTAATTAGGAGGACAGGGAAGAAGAGATGAAACTAGAGAGGGCAGTTGTAATGAGGCAGATCTGTCATGTCACCTTGACTGAAACACAGATATGTGTGATTGCAGATCACTCCATATGGCCACTGCTGTGAGTGTAGTGTCACTCCGAAAACAAGTGAAAGTCTTTTTAAATAATGAATTATGAATCATTTTTCCAGTTTTGCTGTTTTTTTGACATGCTCAACCAACATCGATCCATCAGTACTTTACCAGATTTGGTGAAAATCTCCTGATATGTTGTCAGTACTAGGCCCCACCCTCTGTAACTGAATAAGTTCAGGTGGACTGCAGAGCCTTATTTGGAGTATGGGCAACATAGTGTCAACATGTATCTTGGATATTGCTGATTTTGTCGATTTTACCCCAACACACAACCTTTCCATGCTGATAACTCTGCAAAGCAGTCGAATACGGAAGGGGGCAGTTGATAAGATGGGGTCATGTGACCCACACTAACAGGATGTAAAAAAATTGTGGCCAATTGAAACTCCTGGCTGGAACCATCCTGATGATGAAAAAGGTTGTGGATCAAAGATATCGATAGTCATCCAGTCAAAAGGCCATATTCTCATGATGAAAAAAGATGCCATTAAAAACATCTACTTTACATTTTGATTTTCTTCGGATTATGTCCTCGCATTAGATTTATACTCATTCCGATTTTTATTGTCCGGCTTCCACACTGCTCAAATCGAGTTATGAACTTAATCAATCCGTGCTCTCCCACATTGACCGTTTTATGATTGGCCGAGGTCAGCAGGTTTTATTGACCCGATAACCTTAGATGAAAATGGCTGTGCGTGTTTGACTTGGAGTGGGAGAAATGGGCAGGACAGAAATATAGACCCGTGCGAATTCATCTCTCTCTCTGTAGCACCTACTAGTTAAACGCATCATAAATGAGAGCTGACGTGAACTAATTTCTTCCGGTGCGTTCTCTGATCCCTTCACTATTGTGGGCTGACGGTGAAGAGCAGTCCATAAAGACAGCCATAGAGGATGGCCGGTGTGTAAATCTGGGCCGGGGTGAGGAGGCAGAGCCTGCGTGAAGAGTGATGGATGAGGTAGGAATCCTGCCCTTTCTCTCCCTCTCACTCCCCATCTCTGCGGCCTATTCCATCTCCTTTCACTGGGATGAGGAGAGACATGCCTGCATTCCTGACCTCCATAAGGAAACAAGGCGCTGTTGCTACAGCTGCATGCTGAGCAGGCCTTTACCCTTTGGGAGCAGGCACGGCTCCACGGCAGGTTTGGGGAGTTTCAATCTGAGGTCGTCGAGCAGCGGCTTCATTTGTTGTGTAGGAGACGTGAAGATTAAGGAGGGTTTTAGCACCTGCAACGTAAGATGAATGACGAAATGAGGACAATTAATCCATGAATAAACTGTCTATTTTTCACGAGTAGACAGAGACTCTAAGCTTTAAACTTATGTTGTGCCCAATCACAGACAAAATAAACTCCTGACTGCAGTCATAAAAATCAAATGTGTGTGAAATCATTAAGACTCCAAGACTCTATCCTGTATCATTTGGGAGGAGAGAAAGTTAAAGCATAGACATTCCTACACTTCAGTATAATACATATTAAATGTGCTTGCAGAAATGCTCTTTTTGGGGATTTGACATAATTTATTTAGAGGATAATATGGGTTTTATTTCAACTAAAAAGTTTATACTGAGTTCAAAGTTCAGTTTGTTTAATCAACGAGGGTCAATTTTAATATTTGACATTTGCACCAGAAATTGAATATTGCCAATAAGGAATACCAATATACTCACTATACTATACTTACTGATTATACCTTGCAGGTTGGGAGACAAATGTTAACACTGGTTGCTTGGGTCAAAACAGATCATATAAAATAAATAAATAAATAAATAAATAAATAACTGTGGTTTAACATTGTCTTGAATTTTTCAGACCCACTCAGTGTTGATGCTCAGACTCTTCGGTGATCTCTCACTGAAAATCCAATTGATAAAGTTGCATAAACCATCCTGCATCTCTGGCCTTCCTTTCATCTTAAACGGCCTCTCTCCACAGTTGACAGACCCTTTAGGACACTCGCAATGTCTTTATCCCTCAGTCCTCGGTGTCATCTCCTGGCAGCTGTGCTGCACCATTCAGGTAACACAAACTAAGGTGTAGCATTTAGATGTAGCATCGTCACTTGCTGCCATGACTGCATGAGGACAGTGAACCCATCACACTGTCCTCCGCTCTGCTGCGCTGCTTTCACTGCTGCGGCGCCTTCAGCATTAACACATATGGCTTTCCTTAGATCATTACTTCCATTAAGTCATTAAGCCCCGGCCTAAGCGAAGCCTGTTAGTTAGTCACATTAAAGAGTTAACACTTTCCGTCTCCACAACCCGATGGGCTGACATGTCTGCCGTGGCAACTGACACATCGCTCCATCCCCATAATTAGGAAAATTGCTCTTAACAGGTCCACCATTTAGTAATGGTCTCATTTCTTCCATCTCGCTCTGACGAGCGCAAACTGCAAGAAGATGTCCCCATTAACTCTTTGCACCGGGGCTAAACCACTCCTGTGTCCATTCAACACAGTCTGATTCGTCACCACACCTCCCCACACCCCCAACACCCCAACACACACACACACACACAACCACACATACGTACACACATCGATATACACTTTGTGTTAATGGTCTTAATGAGACAACCCATGGCCTGTTCCCCTACAGATATTTAACATATTTTTGGAGACCTTTGATCGAACAGCTATCATTTTAGATTTTTTTTTGGTGGGAGTGAATGCTGTATGTGAGGAGGGGAGAGGGCAATCTGGGAAGAATGAAGGATGGTGAGACGATTCGGCGGAGAATAACACGCCAAGCTTTCATCTCGTCCACCCCCCCTCCCCCTCCTCCAAGGAGCACCCAGTCCACCATCCCTTCATCTCACTCCCACCCCCCACCCCACCCACTCCAACTGCATCCCCTCACCACCACCACTCACCCACCCCACTTCTCTGACCAAATTAAATTGAAACCAGATGGAGCAGGGCCTGGACTGTGCGTTGTGTCAGATTGTCATGGCGCATTAACCATGATTTCACATTGAGACGGTCTGCCTGGCCAGAAGAGAGAGAGAGAGAGAGAGAAAGAGAGAGTGAGAGGGAGAGAGAGATAGAGAGAAAGAAACGAAGCGACGAGAGACAGAGGGAGAAAGATAGAGGGATAGAGAAGAGGAGCTTAAAAGACAGAGGGAGAAGAGAGGTGGAGAAAGAGGTTTTCAGAGCAGGGGAGATAGAGAGAGAGGAAGAAAGAGAGAAAGAGAGAAGCGGGGGGAGGAAGGGGTGAATTTGGTCCTGCTGCCAACAGATCAATCCCACTGATCGCACAGCTGGCACGAGCTGATGATATGAACGCCATATGACACAGAGACAGGCCTGCAACAGGGAACTCAGGATGGTGCCATACCTTTACAGATAGGATTTAGAATAAATCTGAATACAAATCCAATAATCATTTCATTAACATCTGCATATCACCCTCAGAGTAAATGCTTTTTATTGTATTTTCACCTTTGGCACAAACTGTCTTTGAAATGCGGTTGTGTCACGGTTGTCAGGACCAGAAGTTCCCTTTGTGAGGGTCAAAATGAGAGCAGCACACTTTAGACCAAGATCAAATTCACAGCATATATGGAACATACATTATTATTGTATATTGTGTTACTTGAGCTATTTGTTTCCCTAACAATACTTGCATGTATGGGACCTAGGGAACATGCACCCCCGGCAGCGCTGACCTCTGGAATCTGATATGTGTAATATCTGATGTAATTTAGCATTTTTGTTGCCATTTCGGTTTTCTGTCCAGTGAAAGCTCTGAAATGTCAACCTAAGACACAAGCTCATGCAATGAGATACAGCACTGCTTCAGAGTGATGTATTGAATTGTCTTCAATGCCTCAGTAATGAGAGGGAGTTAGAAACAGAGACAGACTTTGCACTGATCCAAGCAGTAGGGGCCAATATTGCTGTATTGAGTCCTTAATATGAATCCAAAGCACCAAAAACACTAGATCCTGCATTAGACATAAATATCTTAAACTGCATAAGCACTTCAGCCGCTCAGGAAAATGCATCTCAACCACAACCAAGATGCCTCTGATGACATCACTCACTGACATAGCCACACAACTGAAGCTCAAGCAAACACCTAAAGTAGAACTGAAAAAATGCATACAGTAAAATGTATTCCAAAAAGTCCATACACCTCTATCCTAAAGCCGTCACTATATAAACTTCCCTTTAATTTTCATCTAACTTTCTCCAACTATTACATGAGAGTAATACTCTCAACCATAGTGAAACATTCATCTTCAATTCACCACCCAAGGATCAAGGCTCCACTTAACCTCTCGGGAGATGGAATTACAGGTTTGACTTCAACCAGCGATATCATCTCATTGCAGGTGTCATTACCCCAGCTTATAATTGACAGAAGCATTAACATGTCATTAACACATAAGCTTAGACTTATATTTGAACCTTTTAATGAGGCCATCATTCAACATTAATAGATTAGTTATCATGGATAATGACTGAGGTGTCTTTGCCTGTCCCCACAGGTCGGTGTACAGAAAACTCAGCATAATGTTTTTGGTGGTGGTGGAGGAGTCGCCGGGTGGGGGTGGAAAGAGGGGGCTCCCTCAGGAAATGAAAGGGGAGGTCGATCAGGGCAAACGTCGGGAGACAAGAGTGGGTACTGTCGTCTATCCGAGGTCTTCAGGTGAGGAGGATAATGAATAAGAAAGACCGTTCGGGTGCACAGTGGGCTAAAGAGGCTTTAATCAAAAAAGTCAGAGAGACTGAAAGTTTTGTCCTTGTGCCGTTCACAATATAATTCAATGTGACACCTGCTCTGAAAGCAAGACCAGAATATTGTGTTTATTTTGCATTTAGATGACAAAATATCTAGAAATGCGGCAATGATTGGTTCATTTTTTCAGTATGAAATGTTTATCCAACAGTTACACAAAATCAAGCTTTATATACTATGTCTTTATATATATGACTTTATATATATGTCCCTCTTGCACCTGAACAGTACGATCAGGGTTTCATATGGGTTACATACACCAATACATGGTTCAAATAGTAGTGGTAGTTTGATAAGGTTTGAACGTCATTGCCCAGATTTTAGATTTTCTTGTTTTTAAGATTTAAGTCCCTCTGCAGCGGCCCCATGAAAGAGCATTTGTGCTGCATTTAAAGTTTCCATCTATTTGCTTATCTGCTCTCAAACTACAAAAACACCCACAGCCCCCTGTGCCACATACTAATCACACTACGCCAGGGTCCTTCGTTGTTTACATCGGGCCTTGAATTTAAGACCACAATTAATCTCCCTGAATGCCTCCCCTCACCTCAGTCACAGCCGATGATTGATTAGAGCTGGCTGTGACGTGGCAGTGGCTGAACCTGGCTTGGGTTTCACCGACAGGAGAAGCTGCGTGAATGGCTCGGTCCTTGCAGTGCCAGACTCGTGGCTCATGAGCCTGCGAGACACCCCCCCTCCACCTCTCTGATGTGAAAACCAGGTAGCCCCATAACCCCCGCCTGACTCTTCGGCCTCCTGTCTTTCCTCCTTCTCTCCCATTTCTGGGTCCTAACGGACTTGGTGATGGATTGTATTTTGCTCTTCAGAAACACATTGTTTTCTTTAGCACAGCAGGGTATTCTATTTGCAGTGGTCTGGCCAGTGAAGTATTGTGGATATCTATCACTGCAGAGGTGCCTCTGGTAAGCATGCTCCTTCCGTTAAGAGGAGGGAAGGTTGAGAGCAATGGATAGCTGGAGCTGTCTGCTCCCTGCAGCGCTCCATATTGACACAAGGCTCAAAGAACTACTAATAATATAAAAATGTTTAAGATGTCCCCGAAAAGCAAAACCTCAATCAAAGATAATATGAAGTTAGTCTGTTGTGGGTTGGGATTTACAATTAGGAGCAGCTTCAAAATTTGAAAGTAGGCCAAAAGTCATTGCGTAATCAGAATTTCATAATTCCTTATGAATAGAAAGGACCACAATGGAAATCCTTAACTTCATTGCGTCATCCTTAAGAAGCAGACTTGTCAGCTGTATGTTGTCAGCAGCCCATCTATATACGTGTTGATGGATGACAAAATAAGACAAATGTGCTGAAAGGGTAAAATTGTGTCCCAAGCAGGTCATCCACAGAGGCAGAAACTCCTTCTATGTGATCAGATTTTCTTCAGTTCATAGACCATACCAGAATGAAAACAAAAGTAGCTTTTTGTTAATAGGAGAAAAGCTGTGACTGCTTTGTCCAGTCCCATTATTGTAAAGCCTTCAAGATGGAATCAATCATTATCAGTTAATCAAGAGGCAAGAGAAAAAAAAAGTGTACCCTCATTCAGGGTTTTAGCATCAGAATGTCTCTTGTAACAGAAGCTCCTTGATGTCGCTCAAGTTACTATATCGCAATTACCCCAATGGATGCTTTCCAAAGAGGGATTACCCACTCTACATCTCCTTTTAGCACCTCCATGTGAAAGTCAAACAGTGGGCGCGTTACAGAGACGGCGACAGATGACAACCTTGAACCCTCGAGCGAACGTGGGGGCAGTCCGTTGAGACGGTTTGAAAAGGCCCGGCCCTCGTGGCATTTCTACCGCTTTTCCTTCACCTCCGGAGAGATTGAATACATATACAGAGGTCCTGATATGTTTTACATGCTGTCCTCTGAGGGGAACCAGGGGGTATTTGTAACGTAGCTATTTCAGCAGAGCGATGATGTACACACCGCAGCTATGTTGAAACAGATTGGAGATGATGTGAAACGCAAACAGGACCAGAGACTCCGAGCCCGGAGGCAAGTGATTTGAAATAAAATAAAACACAAATAAAGAAAAGATTGTCCCTCATAAATTAGTTTTCTTAATTATGTGTTGGAAAATATGCCAGGTTGTTGGTATCAAATATCTCACGGAATAGATTTTGCTTCATTTCTACCTAGTCAAGCACACACTCTAAACACACACACACACACACACACACACACACACACACACACACACACACACACACACACACAAAGAATGGGCTTGGGGTTCCTCTGCGACCGGCAGACGAGGGAGCTGAACTTGTGACCCCTCCCTGGGGCGCGAGGCCCTGGGGGTTGCAGTATCACAGAGCTGATCCACTCCAGCCTGCCTGGCTTGGCTTGGCTCGAGCTCCGTCCGCCCACCCACTCCCACAGCTGGCACGTAGCACACAGCACTCTCTGTGCAGCCCGCTGCCTCACAGCACCGCTCATGCTATGATGCAGCATTAAAGTGAGCAAATTTTACTCCCAGGATTTGATGTAATCCTGGCAATAGGAATGCATGAGAGCGATTAACAGAGTAAAATGGTTTGAGTTTAAAACTCTTGCTGATATTGTATTATATAACTTACAGAAATAGACATTATTTTTAATCAAAATAATTAATTGATAGAATCATGTTAACATTTTATATTATATACCAGTTTCAGTTTCTAAAATCACAGAAAATAACGCGTGAACACACCTCAGCTCATTTCATTTCATTGTTAGCCTCCGTGAGTGAATAATGACACGTCCTCCTCATTTCGTTACCTGCTGCTGATTTGCAATATCTGAACTCACATCAATTTCGATATATCTGTGCTGAAGTACTTACTGCAGATGTTAATGTGCCTCAGAAGGCCTGGCTTGACACAACGCCGACATCTTAAATTAGTATGTGGCTGAGAAACTTTCACCACATCACACTGAATGTACGTGACTGTCACCTATCACAACAACCTGCGATCGATTGTGCGTTCCAACCGTAGCAACAGCTCCAATCACATTGAACTGTAACTCGCAAATAGAAAATCGTCTATTTTTGGAACATACTCTTTAAAATCACGTGGATGACGCTAAATATGCTATTAAAAAGTGTACATAAGGAAGCATTTGGGAATTGTACGCAACAAAATGTTTAGGATAAGATAGTTTAAAATGGAAATAGTATAATTTAACTATAATTTCATAACTTTCATTTTTCCTATTTGGCCTGTGATAATTAATATTGAAGAATGTTTTTTTTTTTAATCAGGACCATCCTTCCATAGATAGTTTCACTTTCACAATTATTATTCACTGGTTAGAATAAACTACCACAGTTTCAATAATCAGATACATTAATCTTATGATATGTCTTATTAAATCACATAAAGACTCCCCAGTGAAAATAATTCAGGCTGCAGACGTGTTTTAGTATCTGAACTGTTCAATAATTACAATATTAATTAGGGAATTATTGGTAGAAGAGCAAAACCATCATAATAATTAGGGCATTTCAGATTTATAATTATTATTTCATAATTAATGGATGGTTTCTGTAGTGAATATGTATAAATACCTGATATTTCAACCTATTAATACATACACTCTGCCTAACACAATAAACATGCTTGACAATATATATACTATTATATATAGATATGTGTATAAAATTTTTTTGTGAGAATGCAAAGTCTAATTAAATTGCTGAACATAAACGTGCATAATTTCTGCGATCTGGTCCTTGCCTCCTTAATTTAATCCAATTTGATCCAACACACATGGGAAACTATTACAAGTGAAACAGAGAGAAAGAGAGTGAGAGAGAGAGGGAGAGAGAGAGAAAACAAAGTTGTGTTGTTTTACTTCTCTCTACATCTTGTTCTTGCACCATTTAGCAATATGCTCTGTCAATACTGCACAAACTGCAGCCAGTTCACACTGCGACTGTCCAACAAGCATGCCAGATTCCCAGAGCCAGAGGAGAAGCTGTGGACCACAAGACACAGTCAGGAAGGAGAAGGAGGAGGAGGAGGAGGAGGAGGAGGAGAGGGAGGGAGGAAGAAAGTGATAGCATGGTTAGGGTGTCAGCACCCCCTGCTGGCTCTGGCTGTATAACTGGAGCATGTACCCTCTTGTACACCCACTACCCCCCACCCCCGGATTAATCAAACCAATTGTTTCCTGCTTATTCTTCTTCCAATAGTGGTGGTACTTCTAAAACAAGTACTACAACAACAACTACAGCTGCTGCTGCTGATCTCTCTACTTCCAAGGGTGCGTTGAGATAAAGTCACAGTTGGCTGAAAACAATGATTTTGCTCTGTTCTTTTCCATCATTAGAATCTGTCCATTAATTTTGGACAAAGGTTATCACCATTAAATACCCAGCAATGCCCACATGTGTGTGTTCCTGCCATGACTTCAGGACTGGAATAACACTGCAGTCTGATGAAAATCCACTATAATGCCATATTTCAACACTATGACTAGAAGTAAAGACAAAACAGCAGGACTGTACAGTGCTTTCACCATTTCTAGTGATATACTCATTATCACATCAAAAACTAACTAACTTACTGCCCATCGAACATATCTAAGTGCCCTGTGAGTGCTCTGACTCACTTTGAGGACATAGAGAAAGTGCCCAGATAAGATACAGCTATATTCCCTGTTCTTATGCACACATGCATGAATTCCCGGGTGTCACGGCACATCTATATGGGTTCCGTGTCCTGTTTGATCATCTAAATGATGCTGACTGAATTAATGAAAGGACATGGGCCCGTCTCATTTCTGTCTCACAAGTGTGCTGACATCAGTTGAACAATACAAGCGTCACAATTTCTGTTCCTGTGTTAACACCTTATTTGGGGGATAAAAGGTTACATTTTCTCTCATATATATCTCACTGTACATTGAATCAACAAAAGTACATATGATATGTGAACTGGATATAGATCATGGGTATTAATACATTTACATATATGCTTTTCAGGATCAGTTAATAATAATACAGCCAAATATGATATGTGTACTTTATCGATATCATTTATCAAAATGATAAACTGTGATATTCTTGGTGCCTGCTCACTTTTTTCTATAATTGCATATGACTGTAGAAAACAACAACAACAATACTGTAGTGTTAAGTTATTATTACAACTGGACTTTGTGCCAGTCTTTTGGGTTTCATCCAGGCCCATCTATGAAAGACTAAGTAAATATGTGAGGACCGCTTAGTAAAGTCAGTCTTTGGTTTGCTGCTAGAAATTAGATGCATGCATTTTCAACATTCAGTCAAAAGGAGGAAGCTCAATGTAAGTATATGAGGTCGGTTCCTTGCATGTTGTCAGATTCAAGTCCGCTATGAGAGACCACAGTTGTTTTCAGAAGCTGATTAAATCCATGCTTGGAACTCTCTCTGAAACTCTTTGGAGACCCGTTTTAGTTGAGACATTACAGCAGGTAAAAAGTAGAATCTATATGATCCTCTGAAGCTCTGAATTTATCCAGACATAAACTGTAGCAGACAGCGCAGCTCAGCTAAAAATCTAACACAGGATTTATCTTCTCATCTTACTGTGGCATTACATTGAGATGTACATCCTGTTAATTACACAGCCCCAAAAGAAGAAATGGAAACTTGAAAAAGATTTTTTTCGAAAAAATACTTTTTTTACTCATTTTTGCTCAGTTTTAATGCCAAACCAAATTTCTTGCAGCAAAGTTGTATGACTACGAGGCAATAAAGGTCTGATTCTAATAGGTAAAATGATCAAAAACGTAGTGCTTTTTCACAAATTCTTGATTCGACAGTAGACTTGCTAGACTGTGCTGATAAAACTGGACCAACGTTGGATCGGTGTTTTAAAACAAAAAGGACCAAATTTCCTTTGGCATGCATTGCAAATTATGTGATGGAAATGGTGCCTCGATTCAGACAAAAATAAATGAGGTAGAGCTCAGACACCAGGTTTTCGCCTTCAATTTGCATATTAACACTCTCACTCCCCAACTGTCCACTGACTCATCTTCCTCTACGGGAAGTTTTACAAGCAAAAGGAATATCAAGGTCTCAAATCAAAACCAGGAATGGGAAAACAGAGACCGAGACATCACATTACCATGACACTGCCATCTCCCATGCGGACGTGCGGGAGAAGGGTGACACTACAGGGGGCTCTGGGTCTTGTCGTTAGCCAGGAACGAGCTGCTCTCTCTGGGTTATCAGCCCTTCTCCCGTGACCCCCCAGTGGAGCAGCAGGGCTGTTCTGTTGTTTCATTATCACAGAGGTTCACGTAGCATGGAGAGGCGCCATCATTATCCATCAGGCTTAATGAGACTATCTCGCTGCCGTAAAAGGTCAGGCAATTACTGCTGGTGCAGTTTTCAGCCTGGAGACGCGAAGAGGTTGGAGAGGGATGAAGGCGAAATAGATAGTACACACACACATACACACACACACACACACACACACACACAAACAAACAAACACACAGAGGGGCTGCTTAGATGCTCAATATGCAGGTATCACCACTATTTGATGATTTTTTTTATCTCACCAAAAGGCCAACTTAGAATTTGATATATTACAAAATAAGCTTTTTTTCCTACACATTTCCATTTATTTTAAGTGTACCCAACATCTCAAGTGCACAAGGTTGGAGTGGAAAAATGAAGTGTTTTTCATTCTTTTACATTGTCTGCCATAAAATATACTTAATACCTTTGCTTTTTGCACAGCTGCTGTTGTTTGCACTGATTTGGAGATGAGTCTCAGAGGAGGAGGAACTGGGTAAAATGGCAGGTGACTTCCCAGTCATCTGGATCATGTGCAGTATATGACAAGCCTGTAATTGGATCAGGCTTTAGACCTTTGACCTATGGCATATGACATCACCTAGAGGCTGTCTCACAGTTCTAACCATAAGCAGGCAGCGCTTCAAACAACAAGGTCTCAAAATGCACAAAAATAGATTTCTGTAGGAAAGAAACCTTCCTGAAGGTTCAACCAAAGCAGGAAAACAGAGAAGGACCTTAAACATCCAACATTACTGTGGCACTATCACATCAGCTCATCTTGAAAGTTCCCATGTAGAGACAAACAAAGGCATATTCTAATGCCCAATTACCATTACCTTCTTTGCAACTGCTAACTCTTATATAACCCTTTAAACCATAAAAAAATGGGTAAAAAAAGATCAATTTAGTTTTTGACAAAATAATTGTTGCTTTTCAGGCTCAGAGATGATCTAGGATAGCCTAGATGACTGCTTGAAGTATTATAAGTCAAGTCAAGAGCATTGAAGATCAAATGGCTAATTAATAACAACCCTTTAAAGCTGGCTTCGAGGCTGAACAACTACCATACCACTGGATGTGTTTACACTGCAGGGGCTGTGATCTAGCTCTACGTTTTCCCTCACTTAAGATGCAAAGTGATTTCATAACGTTGTTGCCATCCTCACAGATAAGCGGTGAGGAATGATGATAACTTCTCCAGTGTCACGAACAACAGTAGAACTGTCGAAACGATCCCCTCTCTATATTGTCGTTATTCCAACATACAATAATTTAACTCCAACCAATGTCTCTGCTGTGGAAAGATACCTGTGGAAAAATGTTTAAGAAAAATAGCAGCCCTCCATCCTCCATCACAGCGCTATCTTGCCTCCAGAGCCACAGGCGATCCTGGGACAGGTTTATGCTCCTCTTGCAGAGAGTTTGAGCCACTGGTTACAGTGTTTTAACGGCTGGATTAATGGGGTGGCAAGAGGGGCCATAAATTGATAATATAACCGCTGAACATACTTGCCAAGACAATTAAGATAATACAACTGGAAATAGAGGCCCCATGAATCGCCATGGTAAAGAGCAATGGCTGCTTCACTGTGATGCGCGCCCTTGAGGCCCTTGCCTGGAAATCGTCGTCTCTGTTCTGCCACATGTGAGAGGTGATAAACTCCTGACAATCACACCTGACGCCTGGAGAGTAATAGGTCATTTTGAAGATAGTGGATGGTTTAAGCAATAAGGTGAACAAACAGTTTGTACTGGATGCAGTTTTAGAGATTTATACGGCTTTGAGTTTAGAGGTGAGTGTTGAAAACATTTTCATGCTTCTTTTAAGTAAAATTAGCAATACTCCGCTTCAAAGAAATGTTTCTGTTACATTGGCTGGAGTAATTTGTCCTGTCAAAACACCAGCCATCGGCACATCCATAGTTTATTACATGAAAGCTTGACATTTCAAATGGTATTACAGTGAGTAGAGTGCCCAAAGGTCAATGGTCTTGTCCGTCATTAACTGTGGCTGCGTCGCTGTGATGAGAGCTTATGTGCTGAATGATCTGAACACGATTCGCTTCATACCTCACCTGTTTCCATCTGTGTTTTTTTCTTCTTTTAGAAATTCACAATACATGCTCGGTTAGTAGAAAACCCTGTGGTCTCAGAGCAAGGAGGGCCAGCTATGAGGTTCTCTGAGCTGCTATGAGGTGTGGAGTTTTCCTTGTATCTGCATGCATTTTCTCCAGGTAGGGCAGATTTATGCCAGTTGCAGACTCTAAATTGCAATTAGGAGCAAGTGTGTCCTGCTATAGACTTATGATCTGTCCAGGGTGTATTGTCTTCCTTCAACATACTGCATAGATAGTGGCCAGACAGCCTTTCCAGACCCCTACGACACAGTTGGATACAAAGCAGGTATGATCATAGATGGATAGATCCACAATAGGTATTCTCAATCCCTACGAAGCAGAAAGTAGAGATGAGTGAGATGAGTTGGCATCCACTGCACTCCTTTAATAACATTTTAAGTAGTGACAATGGCATCATAATTGATATTTATTCACACTAAACTTGATAAGACAGAACTCGGGCACCTCAATCGCAGACAGCAACGCTACACGATATTACCAGTTCGTTTCACAAGAATCCTGTGGCATGATTATTCAGCACATGCAAAACGGCGGCCATGTTTCTTTTACTGCGGCTGTCGCCGTCGACTACAACCTCACTGCGTAACGAGCACGCAGCAACGAAAACAAAGGTGTAATAAGAGAGTGAAAAATGATGCGGAGCAGTTGTAATGAAGATGAAAAGACTTGCTCTGGTGCCTAATGAAGATACATGCCCGTATTTCTCTGACACAGTACTAATTACAAGCCCGGTTTCCATTAATAGCTCATGAAATATTAAGTTCCATTAGCTAATAAAAGCAGACTGCAAAAATTAACGCAGGCTCACTGAAGCATTCTGAGGCAGGTAAAGAGATAGAGCATAAGGTCTTTTGTTTTTATAGCCGGGAGCAGAAAAGATGAAATGTGCCTGTTCCTTATTACAACTTAACACTTATCAAGGCTGAGGCAGCGTTACTCATTCCTCTGGTTATTACAAAAACATAAATTTGTCCAATATAGGTCTAAAATGTTCATTTTTAACAGGATTATTTCTCCACTTACTGAGGCAAAATTGTTTTTTTAGGGATACCTCACATTTATCCTGGTTAACTTTTCTCCTTG
This sequence comes from Karalla daura, assembly GCA_029224185.1. Taxonomy (NCBI): domain Eukaryota; kingdom Metazoa; phylum Chordata; class Actinopteri; order Chaetodontiformes; family Leiognathidae; genus Karalla; species Karalla daura. The sequence goes on from CM055200.1 coordinate 6,634,795, forward strand.
CACTGCTCACTCAGCAGTCCGCTCACAAAGACAAATTGAAGCGTGGCGAGCTAATAGCTGCTAGCATGAAAATTCCACCAGCGCCACCATGTTTGCACAATGTGTCTCACTTATTTCACAGCTTAAAATTGCTTATTTGGCATTACCCCCTGCTTAATAAATTGGATTTAATATGTGAAATCAATTAGAAAGCATAGCATTTGGCTATTAGCCTTGAGTAGCCACAATGTATACGCATGGCATTGCTCCCCATTCAGCACTCAAAGAATATCTTTATTATATCAGCTCATTTAACTCAGGACAATACAGATACATCCTCCCCACCAACCCCTTTGTACGTGAATCCAAGATGAAATACAGAGGGAAATGAGGTAATTAATCATTAATGGTTGGTCAGTAATGATCCCAGGATTTGGCATTACCGGTAAATTATAATGAACGATCACGGTGCCTGAAAGCGCTCAGGCCCCCTTCAGCTCCAAGGGCCCTGCAAATGAGAACGGAAAAGACCCGTAGACGGTGAGCATGGGCAGCCCTGCCAAGCGCCCGATTGATTTTCTTATTTTCGTGCCGGCAGCCTGGCTCTGAGGAATGAGTTTTAATTCTGGCAGTGCATGATTAAGTCTGCTTGTGCTTAACGCTGGCCTGCTCAACTGGAAAAGTGGATACGGTAGGAAAAGGAGCAGAGAGAGCGCAGGGCTGTGATGAGGAATGCATGTAGGTTTGCTTCAGTGCAGCTTTATGTTTGTGCCTTAATGGGAGTCTGTGTGTTCGTGTGTGTGTGTGTGTGTGTGTGTGTGTGTGTGTGTGTGTGTGTGTGTGGGTGGTGGGAGCTGCGGTTGTTCAGAGGGCCTGAATGGCACCTGTCAGGCTCTTGATTAACGAGGCCCTCTGCCCTTCAATTCCCCAGCCTGTCACTCAGAGAGGATGCATTAATCTTCATCGCCCGCTTGTCAGGTCAGGGCCGGTCCAAGACACCCACCGGTGCGCCTCCGTATGTTTGTTCCTTCAGTGCTTGTTCCGATGTAGGTTGCATGTGTCTTGGTGTGTGTAAGTGCATGTTTTTTGCCCTTGCCCGCCAGTGAGATTAAAAGCAATGTACACGTCCGAGTGCATGTGTGAGATTGCTTGGGTGGGGGAGAAGGATGGAGCGAGGGAGTATGGCGACGTCAGGCTGGACAAAAGCACAACAATACAACCATGAGGGCAAAAATTGCAGCGACCTCTCCAAAACTCATCTCATTAATATTTGGCCCGTCAACAGTAGATTTGCATAATTTGTTAAGATTCAAAAGGACATGTGCACTATGTATCATCCAGATCATTCCCTTGTGTGATAAGTGAGAAGAAAGGCAAGGGTGTTGGGGGTAGTTTGCTCTTTGCAAGTTAGAGTGTGTGTAAATGTATATGTGTGTGCGTGTGTGTGTGTGCATGTGTGTGTGTTTGAGGAGACAGATGGAGAGCAGGGTTGCCACTCCTGCCAGCCGCCACTCGCACTCTAACCAACCAACCAGCACACCACCCCTGAACCATCGACACAGTCCGTCCGACCAATCGGACGAGCCCAGCTGCACCAGCGCCAGCCAATCAGAGAGTCGGCAGTTCAATTAGAGCATAATAAAGGGACATTCATCATTCAATTAGGCATCTGTCACCGTGCCACAAAAGGGGAAAAAAAACTTGGGAGATGCAGCGGGAAAGAGAAAGGGAATGGGAGAGAAAAGATGGAAGGAGATAGAGACCAGGAGAGGGAGAGAACAGCTGAGACAAGGGACAGAATAAAGGATGCAGGTAGTGAATAAACAAACCTCTAATGGAGGATGCAAATAAGGAGAGAGTGACTGAGAGATACCTTAGGGGGGATTAGATGGAGTTTGAGACGATAAAAAGAGAAAAAGAGGGTGAAAACTGCAAAGGGTTTTCCGAAAGAAAAACACAATGGGGGATGCATGTTCATAATGTTAATTACAGTGCCATCGCAGTGACATTGTTATGATGCTTTGTTGTAATGAGGAGCAGAAAGGAAACATGTCAGGACATCAGAGACAGACTGAGTTGATTGTCCTCCACTGCACGTTTTATCATACAAACATCTGCCTTCGACTTCTTCAGAAAAGTTCTGCTGTAATCAGCCTCCAAAGACTTGTTCCACGCTTATCATATTCAATGTGGAAATGCAGAAACATGATGTGCTTCCAGCAAACAAGATCATATAGTCAAGCAGAGTTTAGATGGTGACAGCATATGAAGCTCTACACATATAATACACATTACATAAATTATATTAAAGAAAACCTAAAATACTTATATTATAATTTGAATCATTTCCCTGGTGATAAATGAAGTACTATTTTAAAAACTATTAGTCCAGAGAAACACAGACTTCAGAGATGTTGTTTATGCTGCTCAAAATCAAAATCATTTCCAAGTTGAAAGGAAGACGTCTCCACTCACTGGAGCCGAATTTGCAGCGATACGGAAGACACTGACAACTACTCTGAGCTCTCTGCTCTGTTTATATGGACAGCCTCTACCTGATTTTTGTTGGCAAGTAATGCAGCAGAATTGCATTTCAACCAGTGATTGATGATGATAATACATCGTATATGTATGCAGCCTCTTCCATGTTATGGATCCTTGATTCAGATTCTTTCACTTTTCACTTTCACATTATGAGAAGCCTCTATGAGAAGACTAATTATTGCAATATTAATGACATTACCATATTTCTTGCTGTCATGACACTGTGGAAAACAGTACCTTGTTAAAAGTATCTAAGTATGGATACCCCCCTGCTAACAATGAAGTTTGGTGTTTTGAGTTCACTTGTTCCCCAGGTGTCTGTGGTCCAAAAGCATGCATGTTTAGGTCAGACACTAAAATTGCCCCTTGGTGTGAGTGGAGGAGTCAACGGTGTCCTGTCCAGAGTATATTCCCTGTGTTTGCCCTATGTGTGTTAGAGATCCAGCAGGCCCTTCCAACACTGCTGGGTGCAAAGCAGGCAAGATAACAAATGGATGTTTTCCTGTTGTGACCTCAACTAGGGCTGATATTTCTGTACAAAATCATGGCTGCTGCAACCTTGAACGTATACTAGTCGTAAAAATGCTCATTTCAAACACACTCATCATGTCTCTTTCTTGTCTTCCATCCCTTCTTGTCCCTGTCTCTTTCCATCTCGCTGTCTCTCACGTGCCAGCTGTCTCCAAACCCCTGTGGTCCTCCCTCCCTCACCCCCTCCTTCTTCTCCTCCTCCTCCATTCTTCTCTCACCCCAGTCCCCAACCAGGCAGGAAAATGATCCCTAGTAAATAATATATCAAGATAAATGATAATTGCCACGATTTTTTGTGTGTTCCCCGTCACTTAATGAGCACCATAAATTAGCAATGAATACGACTGACAGCGTTTGTCAGAACACGGTCGACGCAAATGTACCTTGGCATCCTGATGGTTACAATTTCTTCCTTCTTTAAGTCAAATTATTGCACAGATCAAAGTTCATATGGGAGTCCGTTACAGAGTTCTCTTACTTGTATTCTGCAAGAGAAATGACTTCCGCTGTTGCCTGCTTTGCTGGATCATTACTGTGAACTGCGAGAGTTGACAGGGGAACGTTTGCATTAAAGTTAAAAATGAGGGATTTTCTCCACTGTAGTGATTTGAAAGAGAATACAAGTATATAGCCTTATTCCTCATTTTTGAGGGGGAAATTCATCTAGTTAGTGGTCTTCCAGTTCATTATTCCTAATTACTTTGTGCAAACATCAAGTGACATTATGTCATTGTTACAAAAAATGTACAACAGCACACACACACACACACGCACGCACACACACACGCACGCACACACACACACACACACACACACACACAGTACAGTAATTGTGAATTGGCAGTGGGTGAACACTCGTGCTTAAGCCCTGTCCCTCCGTCCCTGTCAGACATCAAACGGGGGGCCTTGGCCACAGATCGCACACACGGGCTTCCCCAGAGACCGCCTGATTGAAACCTGGCAACAGCACCAAACAGCTGCTTCAAACAAAAGACATCTGCATATTTCAGATTTGTTTTTCATAAATTAACACCGCAACCTGCCAAAAATCTGGCCAAGGGAGTCTATCGACTTGTGTATAATTAGATAAAGTTTACAAGCTTTGAAAGTTGGAAATTAGCATGAGGTAAAGGGGTGCTCGCTGGGGACTGAGGGAGACCTGGCTCTCGGGCATGTTTCTGCCTTATTTTGCAACGACAGGGAGGCTGGGTAGGGGGTTGCTGTGGTTGGTGGCTGTTCAGGCTCAGAGAAAGCAGACAAGCACAACTCCTCTGATGTTTTTTGAAGCCACAACAGTAGCTTGGTTTTGTTGTTCTGCTGCAAGAGGTCGAGGGTGAGGTTATAGCATGTCAGCAGTGCTCTGACAGCAGGTGATGCTGCTGGCCGCAGCCAATTAAAAGCTGTCTGTTCTTTCTTTTTTTTGGTCTCTGCCTTTGACCTAATGACGCCTATGGTGCATTTGTGCACACCCACACACACACATGTGTCTCTGCTAAGCTCTGATAGGGCCCCGTGTGGTGCCTTTATGGGGTCAGATAGCGAGCTGTTTCACTTGTAAAAACCCCTTCAATTATTCAGTGAAGTCAAGTCTCCCCTTTATCTCCCGCTTGTGTCCTGGTGCGTTTGGGGACAGCAGGGCGAGTACGATAGCTGGGGGTGAAAAGAGAGGAGGAAAAAAGGAGGGAGGGAGTGAGGGAGGGAGGGAAGGATGGATAAATGATGGATGGATGGATACATGGGAAGGAACGGATGTCTCCTCAAAAGCATTGCTGCCTAATTACTGGCTCATTTAGATCAGCAACCACAGTTATAAATAACCCAACAGCTGGAGTGATGGAAGCAGACAACACCAAACATGGAAACATAGCACAATATCACAGTCAGCTGAAATGAGCGTTGGAATGATAATGGTGTCTGTGGTGCGTGGAAAGAGTCCGATGTGTCTCAACATGGTTGTGCTGTTTATAATCTGGAAGAAAAAAACAAAAAACGAAATTGGTCTCGGGTAAGGGCGAGGTCAAGTTACAAGAATAAATGCACTGCCTTTTCATTCAAAAAGTGTTGACTGTTTGTCTGAACATCATATCTTGAATGTGTATATATGAAATCATACCCTTAGTACAAAACTGTTTGTACCACAGTGCCACATATGATTAAACAAACGAATGAAATCCATGACTGGATGTTTTGTCAAGGCTGCCATGAGAAGATCTGAATCAAGGTTATGACATTGACTGGAAACACGATTTCCACCACCGAGCCAGACCAAAAAAATGTTTTTCATTCATTACGTTACCTACTTTGTACCAAATGGTGAAATTTAGGTTTGCGGATGCCTACGCCTGAGCACATAGGGTGAAAGCTGCGAATACTCCCATGGTACAGCACACACACACTATTCACTTTGATACTCACACCTAGGGACAAGTCTCCAATCAGCCTAAACATGCATGTTTTTTGCACTGTGAGGGAAACTGGAGTAACTGGACCATGCAGACATGGAGAGAACATCTCTGATCTTCTGAACACTCAGAAACACCCTTGGTGAACCAGGATTGCTGACCCCCCCCATCCGCAGTATTGCCAAAAAGTTATACAAAAAGACCCAAGCTCCTGAACACAACGTGCATACAAGTCTCTGATTGTCTTCGACATGAGCAAGTTTATATACAGATTCTCCCACCAGGCTGAAAACAGGGATCAATGCAAAATGGCCAAACAACAACATGCATATTCCTCTGAATTTCAAATACTATCATCTGCGTTCGTCCCCAGGGCTACAGAGAAAGACTTCAAACTGTGTCTGTTTGCGTCAAAGCTCCAACGAAGGCAGAGCCGCTTCTTCTGCTAAGTGATTACACAGAGAACTTGGGAGTGATATAATTACCTCAAACATGGCAACCCTGGCGGTGAAGCTTGTGGAGGTGATAATATATGGTAATTACCGGTTTCTAGAGCTGAACGACCTGGAAAGAATGTATTTAAGATAAAAGCAGGAAAACAACCCTGGCAGCACTTTTACATGTACAGCATGGTGTTTGCACTGTAAAGGGAGACAATGGCTGTTAACATTTAAGCAATGGTAATGAGATAAATGCCGCTTCCCTTCCGGAATACACATGTTCATAGAAACACAGTGTAACAGCCCTCCTGAGGTACAGATTTAACAATGGAAAGATTACAACATTGTCCCAAGAAACCAAGAAAATAAAGTGATGTCTAGACACTTCTAATTAGAATTCAATTCTAATTAAAAGTTCATTGTAATTTTAATTCAAAGTTCATTCTGTTGGAAACTTGGGAATGTAAAATCATTCATGTTTGCTTATTCAGTCTAAAATATCATTAAGTGTCTGCAAAATTATACCAAGGACTCCACAGAGAAATATGAAATAAACATTTTTAACTTCTCTGAAGTTTGTTTTTTTTTTTACCAAATGAATATGACTTTTCTGCAACATCTATTAAAAGGTGTGAGCTGTTTTTTCTCCAAACACAACCCTGAAATTTCATTTACTTCTTTATAGTTTGTGGTGACTGTCAGATCTTTGCCTGGTTTCCACCAAACTTCACAGGGGAAACACAACTCTGAGGCTGGTCTCCAGGAGCATCGGTTTTGAAAAGGTATTCATTCAGCGCGACCTCTTTGAGCAAAAGCCGGCGTCACAGTGGATCTGCTTTGGTCGTTGTCTCTTGACGGACATTTTGGCAGCAGATGACGGCTCCTCAGTTCGAGAGCTGGAGACTCAAAGACTGTAGCTCTCTGTTAGCAAACAATGGGCAGGTTCCTGTTTCAGCAAAGCGAAAGACCAGAGCAAGAAAGGTGATCTTCCTGTCCTAGAACTCACTCTCAGAAATGAACCAGCTTATGGGCAAATCCAGCTTCCCACTGTAAAATTAAATATTTCAAATATTGCACTATATAATATTTAACCTCACGTGTCATCTGGTGGTTCACTTGGACAGCCGCCTCCATGTAACCAGTTTCAGAAAAGAGCAGAGCAGGTGGGTGCGATCAAGATATCAATTTACATTTCCTTTCTCTTTATTTTGCTCATTTTTCAGGTTCGCTGACACTCAGCTATTTAAAAGCCTCTTGAGTCTATTAAAAAAAAAGAGAGAAAACTTTGCCTTGTAAGCTCTGCTGTCATAGTTACACTGGTGTAACTAATTTCCAACATCTCTAAACCCAGAGTGATGGAGGGACTCAGGGAATAGGAGATGTTAAGAGTGGGCGGTCCCCCCCTGTTGTAGGAAACTCCGGTGAGGGGTGTTCGCCATATGCTCTCCGGGTTCTGAGGGAAAAGGGCTCAGAGGATAAAAGTGAGCGCGGCGGCAACGGCCCTCCATCAGTGTGTTCAAAGCCTCCATATGAAAATGACTGTGTACAAGACTTCTGCTGGGGCCAAATTTAGATCAAAGGCAACAGCGGGCAGGAGGGGAACAGAGGGAGGGGGAACAGGGCTGGTTTGGGGCAGACAGGGAGTTGTGCATGAAATGGAAGTTTGCGCAATGTGATGAGCAAATCTGTGGGTGCATGGGAATGTTAATACTAATAAGTGGGGAAATTTGTCAATTTATTTTTCCCCCTTTACACTGAGGATGTCAATACCAAATTGGAGCTGTTAACTTGTGATGTGACTTCCAGCTGGGGTGAAATGAAGTTGTGTCTTTTTCAGGTCACCAAACTGGCAAGTTTGACTGTGCGGACTCTGCACAGGATTGAATTTTGGGAACATGACAGCAGGAGATGCAAATTACCTTTTGATGTTTTGAGTTACTGTATATTTGTTTCCTACATTTCTCTCATGCACTTAAAAAAGAAAGAGATGCAACCATCTAAGTTTTGCAGATATGATGTAAATAATATAATTATTATTCACACCATATCCACAAATATAATATATAGTGTTTGCATTTTTAAAAACATTTCAAAGGTTAAAATACTCTCTTTAAAGGTGGATTATGGTAGTTGTGGACTTTTGCATATTCAGTGTTTCAGTAGCATTTATAGCACCAGGTTGGGACAACAACAGAGATCTGCTATAAGACGATATATCACAACATGTGACTTAAATGTGAATTTCTTCCACAAGATTTTGAATTCCTGCTCTTCTTGTAAGCTGTGTCAGCGCCGTCTTTTTTTGCCTTTAACGTTCCTATTTTATCGCTCGCTGTTGGCCAGCAACATATTTTTACCCAAAAGATCAAACATTACATTTTCGTAGCAGCTGATACTGGCTACGTGCTGAATATGTGTTTTTTTATCATTCAGAAATATAAAGCAGAACACTGCAAATCTATCTATATAAAAATGTTATTGACTTACAATATACATGACCAAAAATCACAATCTTAAAGCGTCTGATGGTAACGGTGAAACACATGCAAACTCTGATATATGAGAGGCTCCTTCATCTCTACTCCTCACATCTTTCCTCCATCTCTTCACCTCCTTTCCTTAATCTCAGTAACCCCCAAGCCCTCCTCCTCCGCCTCCTCCTCCTCCTCCTCCTTTTTGCTACACCCTCATCTCCTCTGTGCTTCCTGCCTCTCAAGAGAGGAGGTCACATGCTGTAGACCTGCTCTGTGCCATCTGGCTGACTTCCTGTCATCCTTACCCCAGGAGAGAGTGGCTCTGCAGGGTATATGACTGGAGAACACCCCTCCTCCTCCCCTTTCCTCCTCCTCCTCTAGGCCCACACACACCTGAGCAGAGAGGGTGAGAAAAAACACACAGGGAGAAAAACAGAGAGGGAAAAGAGCAAGACAAAGAGTACGGTGTAAAATAAAGCAATAAAGAGGGAGAATGCAGCAAGAGAAAGGGATTAAAATGAGAAAACCATGCAGCCAAAAAAAGTATTGCTGTGAGGAGGAGTTGAATAATCAAGTTAGCTTTGAATCCTTGCAGTTTGAAAAGAAAGAAAAATTTAAGCCCGATGCCATGATAATGACAAATTTCCCCTCAAGAACATGCCGAGGGGAAGTTCTGTTATTGTACATTTGCTAATCAGAAGGAGGGGAAAGGGCAGTCCCTCACTTTTCCTTTAATCATGCATTAAAGTTTGGATTCTTTGTATAGCTTGAAATTTCAGAAACGTCATTAGAGAAATTGTGGTCCAATTTCCATCATGGTCCTTCATTAAAGAAACACTCCCATTTTGGTTGGCACCTTCTCACCTTCCTCTCACACATCTCCTAACACAGGAGCATTAGAATTGGTTAAAAGCGCATACATGCCAGATTAATCTTAATGTCCCTCCCATGGTCTTGCATATTCATATAAATATAACATGACTGCCGCTCACATCTGAATTTATTGGTTTTCCTCCTCCGCAAATTAGGGGGCTTCCAATTGATGAATATTTTAGCACATGTGCACTCTGCGGGACATTTATCAACGGCTTTGCTATTATAAACAGAATAAATGAGCAGTCAAAGTAGGCTGCTGCTACGGGGCGCCGTATGCAGACACACCGCCCCTCTGTGCTCACTCTGCTTCAGCCTTCCTCCACGACCGCTGCTGCATCTTAAGTCTACAAAATGGCTTCCTCTTTGGCATCTCCTGTACGTGACGTCACCCAGCCCATATGTACAAGGCTTTAACATAATGCAATATATCGCTGGAGGGACCATAAACAGTGGTTATGGAGATCGTGACAGGAAGGTCTTGTACCTAATCTGTAACACCTCGCAGCAGAGCTGCAGTCAAGACAACCTTAGTTGAATCTATGTTAAGTGAAGCCCTAAGGGGGTCGAGACAGAGGTTAATTGGATATACTAAAATTATGTTATTTCATTACAGACATTAAGTTTTGGAGGTTAGCCTAATAAAAAGGATGAAAATTTTAAAATAAAGGTATTGCTCAACGCGGATTCTTTTTAACCCATCCTTGTTGCTAAGATAATCATTGCCTCCTGCATAGCGCTCTCTAGAGATCATCCATCAGTCAAACAGTTTGGATGATATCGGTGATGTCTTTCTCATTGGATTCCTGATGAGAAAGTTTGAGTTTTCCACTGGAGTATTCCTAAAAAAAGACATACAGGCTGAGCAGATATGTGCGAGGTCAACATAATTCTGCTGTGGCAAATTAAGCTCTTATTTCAGATTTTTGACACTTAGCTATCCTAAAAAGCCCTAACTGTGCTCCCAATTCCTAATGGTGCATTAAAAAAACTGGGAGCTGGAAATGTTCAGAAATGTTTGACTTGTTCGCGAATCCTGAATTCATCCCAGTAATGTTGGCCAGCAATATAATGGAACAGAAAGTCTAATCAAAAATGAAATCATAACTGTCTCGCTTTGATGTTCTCCTCTCATCTACCTCCTCTTCAACTCAGCCATCCACTGCTGGCTTGAAGTGGCCTTTAGCACTTCCTTTTCACCCAATGTGACCAAAAGGGCTGCTGGGATTATTTCAGAACAACGCCAAAACCACCTTAGGCTGCATCAAACCACTGCTGAAGCCCACTGATCTGACACTGTGGAACCAGGCATTGTTTCAAATGCTTTCATTCACAGTCCCAGCCATTGGCAAACACTGTGAAATGGGTGAAATCCCAGCTTGGTGAAGCTGGCACCGACACCCAGCATCCTGGATCCCTTCCACTTCAGAGAGCTCTGCCACATGCTAACTGTCATCCACGAGGCACTGCTAGCCCAAAGGGGGGTCTGGCAGAATAGGAGGGGGAGAGGGGAGGTGGTATAAACATTGGGATATACCCTTCACAGACAAACGTGGAAGACAGCACACAAACTCCATGGAGATGCAGCACCAGGGGCCGTTAGAGGCAGTAATTATTTATGCAGACACTATTCTTAGGTGAGCCTCAGATTTTCCAGCTTGTCTTGCTCACCTGGCATCTGCCCAGTGAGAACCATTCCTGGGATCCACTGCAATGATAATCCCCTCCCCTACTTCACACACACACACACGCACACAGACTCACAAACCTACTTGTCCTCGTTGCTTGTCTATGCCTGGTAGATCCCCTGGCATGTTCGCTCCTCCTTCATAAACACTAGCAGCTGTTTGGGCAATTAGCCATTAGCTCTTTACTTTTTACTATAATACCAGGTCCTCAGAAATCTCCACAATTAGCTCCTTAATTGCTTCTAAACAACCCAGGCGGAACCAATAAATGGAAGGCGGTAGGTAGTTAGGTAGAGAGGAAGGCTTAGAGAATTCTGGCTAAACTGTTCATCCTCTCTCCTCCCTGCCTTTGGCAAATTTTATTTTGCCGGGACATGGCTTGGGAAGGCTTAGAGAGGAGGAGGAAACACGGAGTGGGTGAAAACACAAGGCAGCAGTGGGCTGATGCCTCATATTCAAATTGAAAGTGACACAGCCATGCCCTTTATCCTGTGGTCTAACTATCACTTCTGAGAAAATGCTAACATTCAGTGTGACAGAGGGTGTTATGGTGACTTTTAGACGGGCAGGAGACGGCGCCCCCCCGGGCCTGGATTTGCGTGGCGGCGTGATATGACACAGCTCGCTTGACAGAGCAATGGGGATACCCCCAAGATTAGCTGAATGCATTAAAGGCAGGCATGAAACGAGGATAACTGTTGATTAGATTGCAGTTATATCCACACTGGCAGTTCCAGTTAACCTGTTTAACTTTGACAACAGCCACGCTACTGACAACGACAATGGCCTGCGGGTCTGAAATATGCTGTTTGTGGCGCATAGCAGCTTCCCCGAGGAGAGAAAGGAAGGAATAAACGAAACACATTTCTTGGAGATGTCACTGGCTAAACAATTAGTCAACTAACCAATTAGTCAAAAACTGAAAAATCAAGGAAAATTGATTGGATTTACATCATTTATCAAGCACAAAGTATGAAGAGTGCATCTGGTGAATTATTAATGCAATCCCTTAGTTCCGGTGAAATTGAATGCTCTTTTCTTGTGTTTTATCAGTTGGATAATTACAAAATGTAGAAAATCTAAAATTAATGTCTTTTACAATCTATTTTAACTCAAGGTGGGAAAAACTGAGGTAAGCTACAGAACTAAACAGATATAGTGCTTTAAAAAAATTACATCTTTAGTACAAAGGTTTTTAGTTTTATTCAAATTTTGTACGTTTTGTCAGATTACATGCCTTTCTGTGTGGAGCCGACATGTTCTACACGTTATTTCCTCTTCTCACGGTCCAAAAACATGCATGCTTGGGCTGAATAAATCTGAATTGCCCCTTGGTGTGACTTTGAGAGTGAATGTGTCCTGTGATGGTCTGGCGACCTGTCCAGGGTGCATTCCCCGCCTAAGATAAGGATACATGAATGTACCTTTGTCTGTTTGCTATTTTGCTAGCTGTCTGACTGTATAGCGATCAGCTTATTCATGTTTTTTGTTGTTGTTGTTTTTTAGTGGCATCCACCACAAATGACAGCATTTATAATCTGTTTGGAGAGTTGGGGTATCCCGACGTTCTTTTGTTGTACATACTCTCACTCCATGAGAAAGTCAGACAGAAGTGAAATAACATGTTGTAGCTGTCTCCAACCTCCTGCATTTATTGTTAGTGGCGGCTAAATATCGGCTGATGTTTTGATGGAACAAGACTTGCGTTTGACCGAGAGAAGTACGAGCTCTGCTTACAGGACGTCTGTTCATAACAGTCTTTGGCGCTCAAACAAAGAAACACACTTGATTAGCTTCACCAATTTTCTGCATTGATAAACTGTTTCCAAATGAAAACAATCAAAGCAGAATCAAGTACAATCAAGTATTGTAATTCACTACAGCTTTACCGTGTGTGTGTGTGTGCGCACGTGTGCTTGTGCGTGTGTGTGTGTGTTACAGTACCTTTTATAAAACACTATACCAGCATTAAGACACCTACATTTTCTTATAAACCACATACTCAAAGATGTCTTCACTTATCTCTCTCTCTCTCTCTCCTCCTTCTCCCAAAAACACACACACGCACACACAAACACAGCACTAAGGAGGTATACAAGCACCATCTAGTGCTTTCCTCTGGAAATTGCTCTGCAGAATATGCTGAACTCTTCAGTTCTTTAAAGAGTCAAATGAAAGTTGGATTGCGATAGATTTTTACATTAAAATATCAAAACGATCAGTTCAGAAATTAACCAGATTTTGCTACATATGTTGATCATAACATTAAATCGGGCCTTAACTCATCACATTCAGCATCTCCTTACAATAAATAAGAAATTTCACATCTGTGCTTACTACTGCTGGGAGCATCCAAGTTTCTCACATGGAAATAGAAAAAAACACATTGTGCTTACAGTACCCAGCAGCGCTGAACAAGTGACTTCCATCCTTTAACCTGCACAAATCTCTCATCAAAGGTTTGGTTTGGTTTCAGGAAAACAAGACCAAAGTGTTTCTATTTTTTCCAAAACAACAAAGTTTCATACTTCAAAAGAATCACATGTGTACTCAGAGGAAACTCTGAATACGGTGTGCCTCTGTGTGTGTGTGTGTGTGTGTGTGTGTGTGTGTGTGTGTGTGTGAGTGTGTGTGTGTGTGTGTCTTCATTCATCATGTACCTATTTTCCTCAGCTTTCACAGATAAGAATGATATGATGACGGTGGAAACATGGACTAGTTTCAACAACACAGGGATTAAGCTAGAACCATCACCTCATGTCACTTATCCGTTACTACTGAGGCAATTATTCATTGGAATGAGACGTATGAATCTAAGCGCCATATGTCTGAACATGGAACAGAATGCAAGAGATAGTTTAAAGGAATTATAATAGAAATGTATTATACAAATAATGGAAACTAAGCACCAAAGAGATTCCAGGACCTTTTTATTCTGACTCAAACCAAAAGCAAGAAGCCCTTTAGGTTTTTCCCTCAAACCGAAAGTAAAGCATAGGAGGTTTCGTCAGCATAGATATGGATTATCTTTCAGTAATGGCACTGAATACTAACCGCAAGTAACACAGATGTTGAAATGTTCTGCTATAGTGGAGAGATAACAAAAAGGGAAGTAGTGAGAGCAGAAAACATCCATTGATTTTCTGACATATTTTGTCTGTGATGGCATTGTGGAAGAGTCTATCTCCAGCATCCATCACCAGGCACACATACCATTCACTTTCACACTCAAATCTAGGGGCAATTTTTGCCCAGTTCCAGGGGCAACTGTAGTCAGAAATCAGTATTCAGTCTCAGACCTATAGCTGATCACAAATAAAAATTGCATTTAACCCCAAAGACTTTTTAAATAAAATGATAAATGGCCTTCATATATGTCTACCTGCATACCTGCTTGCCCGCACTCACTCAGCTTGTGCAGTTATTACGCAAGACTGGAGTCTTCCATGTGGCTAGACAGATGTATTGATAAAGTTACAGTGCAAATTTCCTAATCCTGGCATGCCAGCCTGACAGCTGTGAGCACTTGCATATTCAGAAACTGTGACTGAGACATGAGGTAATGCAGTTTGTTATGACAAAGATGCAGCGCTGCGCTCATCTTCCCAAAGTTTTCTCGCCCTCCAGCAGAAAGTCATGCGGGGTACATCTATGTGAATGACTTTGCTTTTGAAAGGCCAGCGGGAAGGAGGTGGGGATATATATATATGTGTGTGTGTGTGTATGTGGGGGGGGGTTAGGGTTATATATATATATATATATATATACACATATATTTTTATTTACCTTCAAAATCTATCTTCATGCTGGTCTCCATATGACTGCAAAATGTATGGCCTTAATCCAATCAATTTCAATTTATCTGCTGATGGGGGACAAAGTTTGTCTCTGCTCTTTGTGACGTGAACACTCAAAGGCGATCACGTGACATCACAATGCTTTGCGTATTGGACCGATACTGGTCATTAAGTGCAATGTGGAGGCTAGTATGCTGAGACTCTGCAATGTCAAGAAGAGACATCTTGTGTCCAGCCGTTGAGTTTTTAAGATGAAAAATATTTGCATATTTGTGGATTCAGCATTTTTCAGAGGGGGAGTTCGTGTAACCTTGAGGACTTTTTTTTTGCTGAGCTTTTTTGTAAATTATTATTCCAAAGAGAGGATTTTTTTAACATACACATATCTGCACTCATTTCTCAATATGGTCCTTTTACAAAGACTACTAAAACAAAAAGGCTTTTTGAAGGCTGATTGTTTAGAACTGAGGAGTGCCAACAGCTGATATTATGTGCCAGTATTCAGCAGTTTGCAATAACTGAGAACAAGGAACACTAAATTGAATTAAAACTAATGCAAATTAAATTCTTATGTTCGCAACAGTGAAGCAGATGAGGACAGTTTCATCCCAGATTTTCCATCCTGACCCCCATTATGTTATTAGTTTCTGGTCGAGGTTTGACAACATTTGAATATATTAGCAAAATAACTGCATATTACACTGTGTTGGGAGAAAGGATGGAGAATTGTTGTGGACTAACTGTGCTGTTCCTGCGTCCACCAGCCATACAGCAGAAATGCATTGACTAACTCATGCTACAATATTCACAAACCCACTGCAGATAAAGTTACAAGCATACCATGGTAACCCCAACAGACCTCTGTTGCCTTTTTGCCAAACACCATGTAATATGAATTGTGCCTTCGATTTTGTTTGAATCCCATAATAAACATTTATGAAAAGTGCAAGTGATTTATTTGACAATAGTCATGCAGTGCACACAAACAGGACCCTTCACAACAAGGCTTCTGCACACAAACAAGCTTCAAGCCCAATGAAGCCTGCACAATTACGGCAAAACATATGGGTAGACCTACTCTGTAGTACCAGGCTGTCTACCATAATATTTACTGTGCTGCCTGAAACTAGCCAAGAATAATAAAGCTCAGATTTAATGTCAGTATTACTGGAGTTCCCAGATAAAGTTGTGGATTTGCTGCGCCTATTTTGTTGAAATGGAAAAACTGTAGTGTTATATTTTTTCAAAGCAACAATATTGGTGCCACAAATATCCAACCATCCATTATCTGGCCCACTTTGTACCCAATGTTGTTGTGGGCTAGTTCCTTTTTCCTAAACATACTTGTTTTTGGACTATGGGAGGAAACCTGAGTACCTGGAGAGAAACCATGTAACACAGTGGTCATCTACTGACTGGAATCTGAACCCCAGCGCTGTGTCCTCAGTGCAGGAAAGTATGAGGGGCCATTATTCATACCGTCTTCTTCTTCTTTTTTTTATATGCTGAAAATTCTCAAATATTTCAGGGCAGTAAATGTTTATACAATTGCAAGTAAAGTCAGTTATCCACAGATTTTAACAATCACAAATTATGAATAAACTGGATTTAATAATTTTGAACAATTTCTGAGTCACTGCTACATGAAGTTTGGGAGACATTTTATACCAGAGTTCTACATACTGCGTTAAGATTTGAACTACTGCACTGAAATACGATTATATATTTGTACATGCCTTCTACGTTGGGTCAAAGTTTGTGGCGTCCGCAAAGGCGCTGCGAAAAAAAAACAGCCGGGCCTCCGTAACCTGATGACGTCACGGGAAAACATGGCTGCATGCTGCAGATGAATCAACGCAGCGAGAAAACAAAACAATTTGCTTTCGGGGCGAAAAAAGCTTGGAAAGTTTCTAAGTAAACACAGCCGCTCTGCGCAAACACGGGGAGGATCCGCGACGCACTTTGCACGATAATGTTGTCCGGAGGCTTCGCTGTTTCCCTGGAGCATGTGCGCTGAGTTCTCCGAGCTGTGGAGGAGTGTGTCCAAAGTGGTCCATCAAACGGCAGACAGGCTGGCAGGAAGGCAAATGCCCGGCACGGCAGCACCGCCTGCGTGTCAAGGTGAGTCCCGTGATCGATTTAAGTACACACCGATCTGTTAAATCGGTCGATTAACGGAATAAACTGGCGACGTTAAACCAGGCCTGCATCCACGGGGGGAGGGGCAGTTACTGAGCGGACAGGTTGGATGTGATGACCTGACTTTGTCTTAACTTAAAAGTTTAGACAAACGACAAACTTTTTTGAGAAATTGCAAGCATCCACACTCTGTTGTCGATTTCAGACTTCAGTAAGTAGATAGATACAGATAGGTAGATAGATTGATGGATAGATAGATAAGCAGGTGTGTTGCATGTTACATTACAGTTACATGTTACATTACAGGGTTTACCAATTACCAGTCACATCAAAGTAACTAACAGTAGCAGCCGAGATGTGTGTGTATTCACTGAGCTGGAACCAAGTTCCATCAATCTCTCTGTCCTCTTTAGATGAAATGCTGCCATTAGCGTCTCTGCTCACTCACACTGCCCTTAGTCCTCTCCCCTCTCACACTTTACAGGCTGCTTAAACTTTACCCGCATCCCTCATTAGTCTGAAGAATCAATCCATCTCATTTCCACTAAATTATGAACGACCCAATATCTGTTTGACGTTCAGATTTGCAGAGTCCTAAGCGCTGTGGCTACAGCAGATACCACTACCTGAATAATGGGGATTCTCCAGGAGACGTGGAACCATCGCAGGATATTTTCTGGGACTCCACATCACCAACTCCATCCAGCACTGGTAGACGACTTGATATGGAAACACCTGTGAAAGAAGCAAAAAAAACAAACTCAAGTCATGTGGATGTTATGTTCATTCAAATGATTTTAACATGTTTTGTTTACTTGTTCAGGGGTCAGGAACACCAAGGTTGTGGAAATATCAGACATTGTGGACAGGATTGCACCCAAGGTCGGTTGTTTTTCCCCATCATCCACACATTTGAAAGTTGTGCTGGAATTTTGCCCACAAACGCCATTTCATTACTCTGTACCATGCCTACTGGATTTGTATGTTAAAGTATGCGTGTGTACGTTTTGGTTATGTGTGTTTCACAGGGTGTTAATAGGAGGCCGACTGACTCTGCTCTGCTGCAGTGGATAGGTGACAGCGCTGTGCCTTGCACACCAGACATTCCAAAGCCCAGAGCCAGGAAGAAGTCCTCTCGGTGTGTTTCTCATCTTCTCCTTTCATTGTAGTTCCATCGTGTAACTGTACTGATCACACAGATCTCAAGCTGAAGAGTTGTGTGAGAATATATAACTTTGTATTGATAGCAATGTTTACTGCAATGTCATTTTTGGTTTAATGCAGTTCAGATTTACAATATTAAGTCACTCCTCAGTGCATGCATTATTTGAACTGGGTGGACATCTGCATGTATATTGAGAGGTGCAAACTTCCGGATTATGATTGTAGTCATAAATTTATTTAGAGAATTGATCATTTTCTCGATCCATCATTTCTACCCTGCAGGCAGAGCAGTGTGGACGACCTCATGAAGCTGGCCAGGCAGTTTGACAAGAACATGCAAGAGGACCGTGAGAATTCAGAGCAGCCCACCAGCGTCAGAGCTGACCTCAGTGAAGGGGGCGACACGCCCAGCACGAAACTGACAAAGACATCACGTCGTAGTAATGTGTCAGACACCACGTGTCCATCCTCCATGGACCAGGCCGAGGCAGAGCTGCACGCTCTGTTCGACTGCTCTACGCAGAGGATCAGCGGCCGGCTGAGCCAGAGCTCCTCTGCGTCGGCCTGTTCACAGAAAGTGAAAGAGCAACCTGTGGCTTCAACTTCAGCCAAACCCCCAAAGTCGGAGCTCCAGTCGGCTGACTCTGGCCCTGCTGCACATCCTGCCGGAGAAAAGGAATCCTGTGGTTCAAGTGCGAACAACTGTGATGGCTTTGATGACGACGACTGGGAGAATGACGACCTGCTTAATGACCCTTTCGTGCTGGCCATGACCCAGCCCGAGGACTGCAAGTATAAAACCACCTTGCAGTCCATAACTAAGGCAAACACTACTCGCTTCAACTCTGCGTGCAAACCTACTGCAAATACAATTTCTGCACACCAGTCTTCAACTTTGCACTCTAAGCCAAGCTGCAGCACACTCCAGGAACACTGTCCAAAACCAAAGACTACCAACCGAAGCACTTTCAAGTTAGAGTCCAACCCTCACTTCCAGCCTAAGGTGCCTGCCAAGTCCAGCTTCACTGTTTTACAACCTAAGCCAGAGTTGCCTGAGCAGAAATCTGCTTCCACGGGGGCGACGTCTACTCTTCATCCTGACGAGACCAATGAGGATCAGAAGAAGACTGGTGTGTCCCCGCAGCCCGCAAACGTCTTCACTGACTGCTTATGGGACGATGGGGACGATGATGAGCTGCTCTACCAGGTGTGTGACAGCGTGGAGAGGATCTCCAACAGTCAGCCTCAGCAACTCAGCCACAGCAACAGCCGGGAAGTACAAGACGCTGCTGCGGACAAAGAAAGGAAAAGCACCGCGCCTCTGCCGATCAGTGCGGCCTGGTCCACGAGCACTGGTGCGAAGAGACAATCACCCAGTACCTATGTCCGTTCTAACTCGCTACCGGTGGACAGCTCGAACGCTGTGAGCTACCAGGGATGGGACGTTCAGATGACCGGTGCCAACAGCAAGTCACGGATGTCTCAGAGCCTGCCAGGGAGCACATTTAACCAGGGTGGGAATTCCTCTGGAGCCTCCCAGGCGGGGAACGGCAATTTGGTCCCACACATGGTGACAGCCAGAGGAGCGAAGGACCCCAAGTCCCATCATCTCACCTTCAAGAGAAACGTGTCCGACTCGGCAGTCATAAGCAACAAAGGTAGGCGTCCGGTGATGAGAGCTTTGTTTGTAAACTGCTCTCTCTTGAGTGTGCAGTACCTAATACATTGGGTGCCCTTTTTTTGTGAGTAGTTATTTTTGACTCTGTGAATCTTTGTAGTCCTCTCATTCATTGCCCTCAGTGCTTTGCTGTAGCCGACTGGATGTAGAAGTGAAAACTCACAAGAAAAACAGATGTCACATGTTGTTCTTATAATCACTGACAGTTCAGTGCATGTGCACATGAACAATTCTCCCCCAAAGCCAGTAAACAGTGCCATGGCTTTAATTTGTGACGCTGTCAGGAGTCCAAACCTCAGGAAGCTTCATTGCCAATGAACTGCAGACTGATTTTCTTTTGGACATGGACCGATGGGGGTTTTCTTTCCTTTTTTTTTTTTGTACCCCCAAATGAGCTTCTCCATGGTTACCCACTGGTCTAAGTTATGGTAGCAATATTTTTTGCGTTAACATATTAAAACCAAGTTGTTCAAGGTCATGACAGTGATGCACGAGTTCTGATTAAGGGCTAATTTCCTTCCCTTTTTCCTCGTCCTCGCAAGTCTTTTAATTCTTCGTATAATTACATTCAGCCTTTCCATTAATTTCTCTCACTTTGCTTCCTCTGTTTCCAGTCTTTGTCACGAGCCAGATGACAGGAAAGTGCTCCTCGCCCGAGATCCAGAGAAAAAAACAAGAGGCCTTGGCCAGGAGGCGGCTACGGATGCAGAACGCCACAAAACCGTAGCGGAGCTTTGTCCTGACCCAAAGGGACGTTTGGACACTGCAATTAAGACTTTACAAGATCAGAACGGTCACGGCGTCCTTACCTTTTACATGACATCACAGACGGTGTAACCTCTGCGGTGCTGGCTCAGTATTAGATAAGATTTCGGACGTCATGGACGCCTGTTGTGCCGCTGGCGGTTTTCATTGTGAATCTAAAAACATGTCGTGCATGATTAGATGCCTTCTCATACCTGGCACGGGAAGAGCAAAGTGTTCCCATTAGTTGTCGGGACTTTAAAAAGTCATTTGAGACGGAGCTCGAAACACTTCTAAATGCAGACTAATATGCTAATATGCTCGTTCCTGTGCACAGTCTGAGCAGAAAACTATTTTCCATTATTTGCGTTTACATTTGTTTTTCACTAGTAAACAGTGCCATCTGTGCTGCTTGTCAAACTGCAGTGCTGTGAAAATACAGTGTGTGGTTATGCATCAGAGACTGATTTACAATTTACAGTGAGCACAGACAGCTGCTGTTTAATCAAGGTGATTGCATACCTTACATACATTACTCCGCTTCTCACTTGAAATATGCATATACTGTCATAACGTTGAATTTAAAAGAGTAGTGCTGAAGTTGAGCAGTGTCTGAACACAACCTTAAAAAGTTTTGGGCCAAACTTCTAATTTAATAGAGGAGAAAATCCTTATACGTTAAAAAGTTCATTTTGTCTTTTTTTTTGTAGTTCCTTTACATTGTGCTTTCCTGTGTGTATCTTTCATTCATGTCACGTTTTTCATTGTTTCAGTTTTTGCACAGGTCAGAATCAGGCAGGGAGACAGTGTTATGGGCCTCAGTGTCATATTCTGAGTCTTTTAGAGACAGTAAAAACTATTGTTTTGAATCCTGCTAGACTGGCTCATTACAATTGTGGGTGGACAATGAGACACCAGCCTCTTGGACTCAATTTCAGTGCCTTAGTAATTGCTATCAAGATTGGCACCCGCCCAAAAGAAACATCAAAATAATCATATTTGATGTTCAAGCCTTATGTGAAAAAAAGAAGCAGTAAAATGCAGTTATTGTAGCTTTCGAGTTGAATGTAGTTGCAGTTGTCTGACTATACAGACTGAAGCGTCATTGTTTTGTTTTTTTTGTTTCTTTCTGTGCTGCCAAATACAAAAAGAAATAAACATTTGATGCTTCACTTAAATGTTCTGATTGTATTGCTGACCTAAACCTTCAGCATTGTCCCCAGTTTGATTGCTGCTCTGTGTGGAGTTTGCATGTGTCTGTGTGGGAAACGGAGCAAGTGCAGTTCAACTCTGACGCCTCCTACGTTTCCTGTGAAGGAACAGGACAGTCCAACCTCCCTTTTCTCCCCAACCCAAGGCCTCTATAGTTTGTAACATACTATTAAATCTCAAGCCCAAAGATCCTACTGATGACATCATCACGATTTTTGTTTTGTTTTCACATTTTGATAATGAGCCACGGAAGACGACATGCAGCTGTCTTCACAGGCTCAGCGGGCCTCACTGGCCCTCGCGTAAAATCAGTGTTTGACTTGATTTTTTTTTTTTTTGCTTTTGCTGCATCACTGGCTCTCACTTTGGTATCAAACAGCTGGTGAGGATTTTGAGTGTACACATACTGCCTCTTTACCACAGTTATTGGCAGCCATTACTCTAAACCTCCCGTGTATTTCGGGACTGTTGACAGGCCCAGCAGATATGATGGGCCCATTTCACAAACACTCAAATCGGTTTTCAACAAGATGCTGCCTGTAAAGGAAGACCATTGTGGACACGCAGTAGCCTCGGCGTGGAGCACATTATTGTTATTAGGCATGAGGGATTATTTTAATATGAGGGCTAATTTGTCCTCTGGCCCCTTATCACTCTGCTCACCTGCTGGATGTGTGTGAGGGAAACACAATGTTCCTCTTTGTTGTCCCCAGAGAGTTCCTCTGTGTTCCTCCCGCAAGCCCTTACCCAGCTATTACATACCTCCGAGTTCCCAGGTGTGTTGGAGAGTGCGTGTATGTGCGTGAGAGGGTGGTCCGCAGGTGTGTGTGTATTGGACTATTTATCCCATTCTGAGCACGCAATAGGCCCCATCCTCCTCCCCGCCCAGTCCGACTGTAAATCAGATGGCAGGGCAATTTGGCAACAGCATAAAGGCCCCCCGGTTTTTATGACTATGATTACGGTTATGATGATGACGACTAGTATTTATTTCAACTATCTGATGAAACCCTCGGCTAAAGCTAACAGGTGTCGAGCAGGTACAATATCGCGGCCGCTGAAGGATCCCTGTAATGTCGCCATAGAGAGCGAAATATCGTCCGCCGAACAGAAGAATGGGCTGTTTCAGCGCCCGCTCGTCACGCTGTACACGGAGCAATTTCTGATTATTGGATGGGAGTGGAGCGCCACAACGTCCTCTTTGTAGAGAAGGAATGATTTATGGCTGTTAGTCAGGCAGAAGGCAGTAATTGGCCGTGGTGACGATTATGTTACCATGGCACCTGTTTAAACTGTCTATTCTTATGTGAATGTTTTCATTTTTGGGAGAGGGGAATTTGCAGCTTGAAAGTGATGTGTGGGGACATTAATTGAAGTTGAGAGAGGGTCTTGGATGGTGTGGTAGCAATTTAAGGAGGCAAGGCGAGAACATGATGGACAGATAAGTGTGGTGTTATCAGATTTGTTTTAGGAAAGTCTGAGAACCCTCCTCTGGAATTCTGTAAACATGCACAACCGGAGCAGTTAATCACACATTGCAGTAAATACACCAAAACATATCTATTGTTGAAATATTATAAGTAAGACATGCTTCATAAATTTGGCAATTAACACCCAATTTAAAAAAAAAGACAGGATTAAGCTACAAACAGTGCAAATAGTTGGCACTTTCACCAAAAAGATTCAGTGACGTGGATTCCTCCCATAGTCCAAAAACATGTATATTCAGACCAAATGTAAAAGTTTTAACTGCACCTATAGGTGTGAGTCTGAGAGTGAATGGTGAGTGTGTGCCCTGCCATGAAGTGGTAACCTGTTCATCACACATGCATCACACCATTACATATAAAGCAGGTGAGATGTAAACATGATACATGCATGATTTAGTCTCTAGTTAAAACACTGTCTTTGTTGAAACCCTGCTGTGCCAAAGTTTGAGCACTGACAAATGATTTGTAGAAAATACATCTGTAACATAAATCCATATTATCCTGCATAAGTGATATTGAATGACTCATGCTCGTGTCCCCCTGAAAGATTACTATGAGGATGTCTGCTCAACAAGTCCTTTCAGGGGATTGAAGACAGGTAAATCCACTTAAAGCCCATGATCTTTATTGCTTGAACAGAGATGGACTTGCATTACAAGGGTCGAGTTGAGATCTACATCTCACATCTTCTACATGTTCATTTATCATCATATCACTGCAAAACATGATATTTCTAAAATACTTAAGAGAGTATATCTTAAGGAACTTGACCCATGCTGGAGCCAGACAATGGAAAAGTATAAACCATACTCCAGATAAAAATAAAATATGGAACAATTGATGACAAAAAAGCAACTGTGTCCACTAAGCAAAGCCATGAGATGTGGTCAAATGCTTCATAAGAAACCAGTAAAATGCACTCGATGTCAAGAGTTATTTCCATCAAGCTGCCGTTTGGACTGTGTGATGTGTTTTTTTTCCGTTTTGTGATTTTACAATAAGAACAAACCTCTTCAGTTTGTTGCCCCTGCAACAAAAGAGCAGCATGACTGACATCAGAGAATCTCATCGCTGTCTCCATGATCTCAGCCTACTCACTCCTCCACCATCATTTATGTAGAACGCTGCCATGCCCGTGCCTCATGCCAAACCAAGCAAAGAGAAAAGGAAAAAGAAACAATGATTCACCAAACTGCAAAAGTTATGGTTCACGCATCGAGCAGTTATTCCACTCCTCAAAATCATGCAATTTTGTCAGTCCTACATGGAAATCCAAGGCGATACGGTTTTAGCAACCAGTCAGGAGAGCTGCGTTTATTCCCTCCTCCCGCCGTCTGTCTACACTCATCCTGGTATGGGGCTGAAGTGGCGGAAGTGAGTAATGAGACCTGGAGGCATACTAGTGTGCTGGATTACAGATGCATTTGCAGTAGATTAATATGAGCCAAAAATTTTCCAAGGGCATCCACTGTTCCGCAAAACAGACTCCAAGAACAGCAAACATAAATTAACCGTCTTTAGAAATTTGACCCGAGGTAGCTATTGCCTCCCTATAACCCGAGTGCAGAGAAGCCATTGGAGATAGCATCTCTAATCGCTTTCCCATGCTGTGAGGCCGTGCTGCTGAGGCTCAGCACTGTTTTCATAACTCACAGATTACTGTACCTCCCAACGTATGACTAATACATGTCACACATACATCAGCTTCTTTTTTCTCCCCCACTTTCTCTTGCCCTCTAACTCTGACTATCTCTCTCTGTCTCTCTCTCTCTCCCTCATCTGTTTGTAGGTCTGCAACGCTCTCCATTTCTCACACACACACACGCACCCAGAGGAGGTGTGCAGCACTGTGGCAGCAGCCTGTCAGCAGCGTAAATGACCTGTGAAGAGTTTCACGGTGCGTGTCATTAGTCAGCTTTAGATTTGTTTCAACAGCGCTTTACCTGAGGGCTCCATTCATGGGCCCCCAGGTATGACTGCCTTCCCCCTCTGGGGGAGGGCAGGAGCAGGGGTGTCAAGGGAGGACTTGCTGAATTCCCCTACTCCCTCCATAGAGGACAGTGATGGAAAGCCCATAAGCATGATGGGGCAACGCTTAAGTGTAGAGTTCATGGTGTCTGGGGAGCGCTGCGCTGCAGGAAAAACAGTGTGACTTTCTAGATCATTGTTTGGACACATTTTTTCGGTCGTGTTGTTTCTCTGGAACCATTTCGCTGCTATTGACTACTTATTGGTAAAACATGTACAGCTTTTAAGAAACAGAATATCTTAGGGAGCGTTGCAGAGAGAAAAATGAAACCTGATTGTTGGGTAAAAGCATCAAAGCTGGGTTAAACATTTCAGCAGCTCGTAATAGACTTATTCTTTGTGGTAACATGTTCTATACAAAATGTCACAGTGACGTATTAGATAAACACTGGGACTGTGACTTTTTTTAGTGTTAGAACATCATTCCTCGAGGTTTGGTTGATTCTGAAAGGCCCATTTTGAGCCACCTGGGGCAAAGCATACATTTATGTTAGTTGACACTCTTATCCAAGCAATTCCGAGTTAATCAGTCAAAATCCTTTCTTGGAAAAATAAGTCACGTACAGGTCAAAGTCGCCCAGACGTACCACTGATAAGGACTAAGCAGTTGTCTACACAGGTCTTATTATTGTAGTCTAAATCATTGCTTTGGAATGGAGGGAGTAACAGAAAAAACACCTTTTGTGATGGATTTATTAGCCCAGTGAAAGTTCTGCTATCAAGTCAGCTTTCTGAAATTCCATGTCCTGCACACTGTTCAACTTCGGATTATCGCTGTTGTTTTTAAATCTTCTCCGTCCCATCTGATCCCGTATTGATATCCCAGCATCACCACGCTTTATTAAGCATGCTGATAAGGGTCTGCAGATTTAACCCTGTTTTGAGAAACAAGACTCTCGCACACAGCCAGCAAATATCCCTGTTGCCACATTCCTCGAGCCTATATCTGCCAACACCTTTGCGCTACAATGGCTTTGGCCCTTTTTTTTCCCCAGCCCGTAATAGTCAGCGTGGGCTGTAATGGTCTGTTGACAGGTTTAGGCTGAGGTAATTTTGTTGCCGGGCTTTACAGTGAGGTGCCAAATCTTCCCCTGAGGAAAAAAAAAAGGAGCAGCAGATGCAGGCGAGCTCGCTGTTAGCGTTCTAGCACACTCTGTTGTTATCGACGGGTTGTTATGACAAAAAGTTTTGGGACACAGAGTGCGAGCAAATCAGTTTTATACCGGGGCTTTTTACATAATGTCTGCTCATCCTTAAAGGACTGGGGCAGTAATTGCGGGGTTAGTTCGTCGTACAGTAAGCGAGAGAGAGGCCGAGCGCTAAAATGTTAAGTGGTGCTGGCTTCTGAGAGCTGTGTGCTCTCGAGTTAAAATGGCTCCCGCTGTGCAGAGACACAGTTCATTATTTGAAGCAGGACTGCATAAAGAGAGGCCAGCTGAGTGGAACTCCAGCTGCTGGACCAACACACTTGCACGTACACACACACATAGATGCAATGTAGCAACACACCGTGGAAAATGCAAGGGAAAGCAAGATTGCAGAGGCCAAGGGGTTCCCTTAGCAATGTGCAAAGCAGATCAGCTACACATACACACACACAGTCACACACACAAGCACCTGCCAGCTGACCATCTCCTATGGGGTGGAGGCCTCAGGGTTCCCCTGTGCTCGAATCCTACACAACTGCCACACACTCACACACATACACACACATGCAAGCAATGGTGGTTGTGACCTTTCCAGGGTCGTGCTGGGTCCTGCCTGTGCCTGCATGCTGATGGTGAGTAGCTAATGATGGCCAGTCTTTGTACCGTTAGATCATCTGGCTCTCATTTCAGAATGGTGGCAAAAGGAAAGAGGCCGCATTACACAGTGTTTTAAACCTGGAAGTGTTTGTAAAGGAAAGGTTTTTTTTGTTGTTGTTTCTTTCTTTTCCATCCTGTTTGGGGTACCACTGAATGTAACCATATCTGTTCTATAAAACAGCCAATCTGCAAATTGTTACAGTTTTAGTCCACAAATGTTCTATTTATGGCTCGGCTGTCTTTCCTTTTCCTTTTCCTCATGCTAACGAACTACGTGGCCTTTCAAAACCAAATTCTGCTGTTGCCACAAGCAGCATCTCCTGTGCTCCAGGAGAAAACCATACCTGACACATAGCACATGTAGGAACCTTCTTGACCTACATACAGCACAGCCCTGTTACACCGTTCAACTATAACATGTACTGACTGTGTACAAATAAACACAAAGGCCAGTCCTGGCTCTAATTCAAGCCTTGACCCTATAAAAGAACATCTGATGTCAACAAAATCCTTCAAACATGTGAGAACTGGCAGAATCCTGAACTTTCCAAATCCCTCTATCCTCATGTTCTGTCAGTAGGAATAGAAATTCAAGAACAAACACAAACACCAACCCTGTGTTTAGAGCCTGAGGCTGGTCCAGGTCCAGCGCTGCTCATTGTCTGTAATTCCATTTCCTGATTCTGATAAAGGATGACAGACCGAAGAGGTGTAAAGAGGCTCATATGGGCCGAAGATCAACACTCTCTCACACAGTTATAAGACGATAATTCTCGGTTATGTTCACTAATAGACACTCGCTTTCTATCTTAGCCTCGCAAACACAATGTTTGCCAAATAGAAAGCAAACGGCAAGGAATGCCAGCTCAAAGCAGTGCAATGTTTGCAGCGCAGTCTTCTCCTCAAAGGCAAATTGGGAGTCCCCAGTCAAATTACTCGAGCTGTTTCCAAATGCAAATATGTGTTATCAAATCAACAAAGCAACTAAAGATGCAAATCGAGAGATCCGTGTTGCTCGTTTAGCATCTGTTGGGAGGAAAAGAAATGAAACATTTCCATCAAGGCTTTGCCCCGTGTTTTCTCCGCTGAGAGTGAAGAGAACAGATTTGTATGTTTTTGTTTGAAGATTTGGGTTTGAGTCTTCACAAGGAGCCGGGGCCCTCCCGGCAGCCTGGGAATTCAATGTGCGTTTAGTTTCTGAAACAGTCCCATTTTTGTTGGGTTAGTAAGTCGCCAAGTTTGCAGTGTGTAAAGAGAGGTTGGGAGCAAGGGGAGATATCCGAGCCAAGATGGTGGATTCATCCCTGCAGCTAAAATACTCTCTGCTCCGGAATAGAGGTTAGATGTCCAGGGTGAGTTCTCCTCACACTTTGCATTTGGCAGTTGTTAAAGGAATTTATCGTTCCCTTGCAAACACACTCTGCTCCTCTGTATGTGTGAACTCTCTTTTTTATGTATTTCTTTTATGTGCGAGGGGAATGTTTGATTTATCGACCATCATGCTTAATAAGGAAAGAAGATGAAATACAAAAACTGTTGTAATGTGTTATTAATTCTGGACCTGAAAATGTGTGAGTGCAAAGAATCTGTACCTGAAAGTTCTTTGATGTTGTAGCAATGTAAGAAAGGTCATACTTCGTTAGGTATTTTGACTTTAACAGACTGCACAGTGTGTGTGTGTGTGTGTGTGTGTGTGTGTGTGTGTGTGTGTGTGTGTGTGTGTGTGTTGGGGGGAGTGATGGAGAAGACAGAAGTGTGCAAAAAGAAATCCAACAATGTCGTGAATAAATTGTGGCCCTGCTGCTTTATGGACACCTGAGGAGAGCTTTATGACAAGTCCAGGTTCTTTAAAGAGGGCTTTCTAAGTGATGATCTTTAAGATTTGTGCGTATTTTTATTTGGCCTATGTCATCGCTGTTAATCACCAAAGCTATGATGTTTCACCACTGAATGTCTATTAGACTTGTTGATAAAAAAAAGTGCCCTTTGTCAACTCAAATGTTCAAATCAGATCCATACGGCCGCAGCTCAAGTGATTGCCATTTTGGTTGTAGCAACACAAATAATTCCACCAAAATGGTTCCAGTGCTGGTTCCAGTTAAGAGCCAGGTCATTATGTCACTGTATTTGTCAGTTACATTGCCACAGATCAGGCTCAGAGGACCGAGACTTTTCTCAGCAGCCAGTTGGTGTTTAGACCTTTTTAGGTCTCTATAGTCTTCCTTTTGCTTCTTAAGCTGCTGTTTTGTCACATCTTGCATAGCGAAAAAAAAAGAATGGCTGGCTTGTTGTTTTCATTGGTCTCAATAAAGGAGTGCTGCTACTGAATAGCACCACTCAATAAAGAAGTGGTGAACCAGTTTTTTCAAGGCCAGAACCAGTTGTTTGACATGGAAACAGAAAGAATAGTGAAAAAATAGATAGAATTTATCTGTGTCTCCTTTTCTTTGTAAAAGGGCATAAAGGTAAATCAAAGCAAAGGGATGTGGGTGACAGCAGCAACACAGAGCAGAGGTCAGTCACACAGTATTGGTAGCTAGCACAGTGTGTATATCTTTTTGTGTGTATGTGTAAGTTCAGGATGTGATGGACATAGCTAGAAGTGAGACACAACATGAGACCAATTTGCTCAGATATTGGTTTTGTCTATCGATGGTGTCAAAACATGTCTGTCCTGTGTCGCACATCCCACTTTGACATAGAAGACTTGCTTACATTCTACCTGCAACCCCACAGACGCACACTTACACACCACCACCACCACCACCACCACCCAACCTCCCACACACAACCCATACTAAAGGTTACCATGCTGGGATTTTAATCTACATGTGAAATGTGCTCTCCTACGCTTCTTCTTGTGTCTTGTCAGCAATCTGGCTATTGCCCTGTGATTCAGAGAGCCCCACTTTATTGATTGAATGGGTTTTAGTCTGGAACACACACACACTGGAAAACATACATCCATCCACATACACACACACACACACACACACACACACACTGGTGACTTTGTTGCAAATGGAGGGAGGGAGAGGGATGAGTGTCAGGCCTGGCGTGATGGGCGAACATCAATCATTGCTTGTCAGCCTCGCCTTTTTTCTCTACCCCAACCCCCAGCACTTCCACCACCCCCTCTCACTTTTCTTCTGCCTCACTGATCAGCCTTTGTTTTGAATGGCGGTGTGTGAGAGAGTGTGTGTGTACGTGTGTGTGAGTGTGTGTGCGTGGAGAATGTAGTCCGACCACATGGACAAGACGCTGGCTGTTTGCAGGTGTTATCGTTCTCAGCTGCCAATTAAGTCCTGTGTCGTTTACTCTCATACCTCCAGGTCATGACAAACGCGATGCATTTTAATAAGTTTTACATGTGATAGGCATTATAGGGAGCTGTTCCGATGTAAAAAGGTAAAAAAAAAAGTGTTAACAACATACAAAATTTAGTTAAAACCTCTGTTTGACTCTTACATCTGTTTTCCTTCTAATCTGCATTGACACGCACAACACAGATGTAATAATACAATATCTATGCTGTAGCTGTACAGTTACACTACTCTGGCTTTATCTGGCTTATTTAGTGCAGTTTCCACACTTTGTGCTGCTGAAGACACCTCGAAAATGAGAGCGCTACGTTGATTCTCCCCTAGGTGTTTTCTGCAGCCTAAATCCAGTTTGATGGATGAACATTTGTGTATGTGTGAGTTTTTGCAGATGCATTCCTGCTTCAGTGAGTTCACATTATTTAACTTTATCTTTACGAGCACTGCACAGCCTTCGCAGCATTTCTTAGCCTATTTTGTCTACACAAAATCTGATGAATTGCCTCATGTGATGCTACAGGAGTCAATGTAGGTGTGCAAAGCAAATCTGGAGGCGGTGGGGGATTGGAAGTTACATTAGCTGATCTGAAAACACATCTCAGATCTCTCATCTTGCTTGTTAACATATTAAAGTGATTCAAATAAAACTCATTTTGGTATTGTTTGTTGGAACAATTGCACTAAAGTGTAATTCCTACTTCAACTATCCATCAATGAGTTTTATTAATTTCCTCAAACATAGCGTTCATTTAAAAACAGGTTGATTATTATACATTAGCATATTCCTTGAGATTTTCTGCGCCAGAGTAATCAGAACAGAGGAGCTTTTTCACAGTATGCCAATGTATATTTGTGCAATATGCATCTATAGTTCATTCTCCCCATTTGCCTGCCTCTGTGTCCATCTGACCTTCCATGTGCTTCATGCTCAAAATTTCAGAGAAACTGGAGGATAAGAAGACATCCGGAACTAATAGACTTTCCAAAGACTTGAGCTCAGAATATGACGATTTATGAATCGGCCTGGGACAAGTGCTGCGTCTGTTTGTCAGAGAAACATATATTTCTTCTTTTCCCTTTTTGGAAATATGGATTTGGCCCTCCACCAATCACTGCAAGCATGTTCTCTTCATCTCATGCCAAAAACTACAGCATGCTTCTCTTTCTCTGTTGGTCGTTCTAACTATTTGTTATTATGCTTTGTTTTGTGTGGAGAAAGCCCCAGTGTGTCTTATTTGTAATGGGTGCCAGGGGCTGAGGGAGATGTGTTTTCAATTACCACTTGGTAGAATGACTGATGGTAAGACAATCAAGCACAGAACTGCAGTTTTGTGTGTGTCTGCGTGTCTGCCTGTGTACATGTCTGTGTGTGCTTGCATGCATGCGTGCATCCATCCATGTGTGACCATGTTTGTAAGTGTGCAAGCTTGCATGTGCAAACTGCTTTGTGCATGTTTGTGAGTGCATGCCTGCATCTGTGTTTTTATGCGATCTGTGCTCCGATTTTTCCCATATCCCGCTCCCATTCAGCACTGACGGAACAGTACGAAAACTGCCACCACTCCAACAGATAAAATGAAATATAACAACACCGAACTTTTGCAACTCCTCCTTGCCACAACACTAAGCAAAGAGACACAAGAGTGATGCTTTGAATTATCACTTTTATCTATTAAATTCCCAAATGATCCTCAGGGATCACCCCCAAAATCATTTGTAGTTCAGAATCAGATCAGAACCCGGTGAAGGATATGGAACCCAAACCCAAAACAAATCCTCTCTAATGAAAAATTACAGGCAAGCACTGGTGGTCTAATACTGGAGGATTGTCCTCATAAAACCTGAACTGGATAGACACACCATTCCACAGCTTGCCTTGATAATCTGACTTTTACAGAACAGTGTGCTATTGTGGAACATTGACTTAAATTGGCTCTAACCATTATACCCAGACATGTTCAAAAACCCATTCAAGTTCTAACGGAAATCTTGCCATCTGTGTGAGTGTAATACAGTAAACACTGGGACTCTCATGAGTATCATATACAGCATATGAAGCAAATTATCTTGGGTCCATCCGATACTCCTCTTATTTATAGAGATGAAAAGTTCCCGTACACCATGTTTTAAACTGTGCTGCAGAAGCCTTGATTCTGCTGTTGACTGAAATGTCCAGCACCACAGATGGAGCCCATGAATGTTTAATCACAGGTGATGTAGTTCACAGCCAGCCAGTCACAACTCCAAGGTGTGTAATATGTGAATAATGAATCACACAGCACAGGATTTTTTTTTTCGGGATAAAAATTAAGCAGAATTAAGGCATAGCTGGTTGTCTCTGCTGGTGTTTAAATATTATTAGCCTGTAAGGATTCAGTGCAACAATTTTGACTTAAAAGGACAAAGCACGTATACAGGAACACATGCACACAACCTCACATTAACAGTGTTAGAGAAAGGACATATTAGAGCAGTATATTGTATATTTATGAAGGAACGTAATGCATCACATTTGCTCCATATTCATTTAAAATATTAAAGACCTTCCCTCCCCTTGCTGGCAAGCAGTGACACAATACAAGAGCAGAAGTTTTGGGCAGAAAAAATAGAGAAATAGAAGAATGTAGAGAGAAACATGAGAAAAAAAAAAAAAGTTCAATACAAAAGGTGGTATTTAAAGTAAAGTCTACTAATTTCCTCAGCAGTGAGACTGTAGGTGCCCATCAGAATTAAAAATGTCAAAGGACAGTCAGAATAATATGCATACAGAGTATTTGATTTACATGCGACAGGCAGGCAAATACCTGACAACAATTTATGGAATGAAGCAGCTCAGCGGGGAAAAAAAAAAGTTCATTTATGGTTCACATCCTACATTCACTGCTTCCACTCTCTCCACTGGAACTACAACAGTGACCTCTAGTGTGACTGCTTCCCCAAAGACTGTTCTGCAGGACTGCGCAGCAGCAGAGGACTACAGTAGAGAGGAAATTCTGACAAAATGAGCCACGACTTCTTTCTTATTCTGCCTGGTTTAATTAAAGCTTATTGCGTCATTTGATTGATGTCAGACCAACATGTTAAGACTTCCACAGAACCTGCAGGTGATTCTGTTGCACCCTCAAACAGAGTGAGATACAAATCATCCTTTGTGTCACCCACACAGGCAACATATAATATAAAAAAACGTAAAAAGATTCCAGATACTGGAAAAATTATTAAGAAAAACTGAATTGAACTATTTGAGCATGTTGCATTACATTTTAGTGGTCCTCTGCCCTTTTTAACAATGAGACTATAGAAAAGACTATAGAAAAATGTTAAAGGTTTTTTTTTTTTCTTTTAAATGTGGTGTTGCAAACACAGGCATGTACATACATGTTGCCATCCTCAAACACAAGCGAGGCAGCAGGTTTAGTCACAGGAACTGGTGTATCCACTCCTACCAAAGTAGTTTGTATGTGATGAACGAGCAAGGCTTCCAGACTGAATTTCCTTCAAGGCAATAAAAGGAATCACTCTGAATCGTAAATCTTGTCGCCTAGTTTTATATCACACACACATACACACACACAGGCCTGCATGCATGCTGCAGACACCTTTACACACACATGCAGTGACTCCAACAGCACCTTGGTGACAACAAACACCCTACCACCAGAAATGTCAACCAACTCCAAATCACTGCATCCTAGAAACTGCTCTCTCTCTCTCTGTCTCTCTCTCTGTCTCTTACTCTCTCTGTCTCTCTCTCTCTCTCTGTCTCTCTCTCTCTCTCTCTCTTTCTCTCTCTCATACACACACACACACATACATACACACACACACACAAACAGACACAGACAGAGGCACACACACTTGTTCTCCACCAGCTAGGCCCTTTAGCCTCAGGCTTTCCACAATGAAATTTTCATGCAGCCATATGGAGGAGTATTGGTGATCGAGATTTACTGTCAGGGCTACACGTCCCGCTGGAGAAAACAAGGAAGCCTGAACATATTGGCTTCGGTAAATCAGAAGGAGAGGAGAGGAAAGGAGAGGAGAGGAGAGGAGAGGAGAGGAGAGGAGAGGAGGGGAGAGGAAAACATTTCTGGGGATCTTTGAGATTTCACTGATGCCACAAACAAAAGTCTTCAAGCACAAAATGGAGCCTCTTTGTATACGAGAATGTGTCTGCGCTGCTGTGTACGAGTTGTGTACCCTTGCAGTATTTGTGCCAAAGTTCAGCTAAGCAGGTACAGGAGGAAAACAGAGCAAGTGTTGACCCCCATTCTTTGTCGTGGTATTATGAAGGAAACAGAGGAAATGGAGCTCAGAGCCTTTAAATTGACCGTGAACTTTAGAAAAACAAGAGGAAAGGTCAGTGTTATTGGAAGACAAAGAAGGCAGACTGATACCGTGTTTTCAGTGATGCAGTACCTCTACAGCTGTGTGTGTGTGTGTGTGTGTGTGTGTGTGTGTGTGTGTGTGTGTGTGTGTGTGTGTGTGTGTGTGTGTGTGTGTGTGCATCAGTCATAAATGCCTCACTGCAGTGAGTGACAGAGGAGGCACACACAAGAAAACACAGGACACAGGTTGTTGTTTTCTCCTTCCTTCCTGTCAGTTAAGCTTCACTTTAAGGACTAAAACATTTTAATAAACGCGAGTCCCACTCTCCTGGTGGCTCCGGCGACTCTAGGATGAGATGATTCAAACTAATGTCCATCTGTGTGTTAGGTGTCATGGAGGTGTTTAGCCTAGCCTAACCTAGCTTATCCTTGCCTGGTTTAACACAGACAAGGAGCAGTTGGGAGAGTTTGCTGCCCCATTTGTATTTATCTAATCACAGATACGTGGGATTGGCTATCTGTTTCAGAACAAGATGTGTGTCTGGATTAGACATGAAATACACAAGTTATCAAGTAATACAGTGATACATGCAAGAAATTACACATCATATTGCTGTTGTCCTATGTGCTTTGTACATTAGAAGTGTTGTTGGATCTGGTGGTGGCTGTCCCCAGTGCAAACACACCGTTCACTGACACCAATGGGCAATTTAGAGGCTCCAGTCGGCCACACAGAAAGGCCCTCAGTCAGACTGGGATATGAACCAGAGACCTTTTTCTGTGGCAACAGCGATATACACCAAGTCAGCGTGTCATCCTAGCAGATCAACAGGATTTGTGATAGCTGAATTTATTGGCTAGTATGTTAGATGTACAGTCCTTGGCTGGGTGTTAAGAATGGCACCCTGTACATTTATAAATATATAATAATAGATGTCAGGTAATGATGGATTTCCTGTAACTAGGGCACACTGGAAAGAATTTAGTGAAACACATTCTTTAAACAGTCTTTTCATTTGTAAGATACAACACGCAGCACCAACTTCGCTTTAGGAAAGCGTTCCTTTGATCTCAGAGCTCCCTCTTTCCTGCCATGCTTGAACCCAAACGCTCCAAGACGGATCGCAGAGCAGCACAAATGTGAACCAGATTCCCTGTGTTACCGAGTGGGAACGCTAAGGGGGATTATGGCACATGGTCTTTCTTCCTGATAGCCTTGTTAGCATGCATGCATGTTAATGAATGGGTTTAGGAGGCACAGATGATTAGGCAAAGACAAGCTGGCTGAGTGTTGACACCGCAATGGATCTGTGTGCTGAGAGGAGACTTAGAGATTGGAAGGAGTGAACGAGATGCCTATGGGCTCAGTAGTTTCAATCACACCTGCTGCTATCATTAAATATCCAGTAATGAAGACCCAGCCTGGGTGCAGGTTCTAAAATTGGGGGAAACAAAGAAATAATTGGATTTCAGGATTGTCGAGTGTTCCTAAATGCGGCTTTGCCTTTTTTTTCATATTGACTGTGACTTTTCTTTATTACAAGCACATTATAATTTCTGTTTTGGAATTGATTTATCAGTGTATAGTAGTCACACTCAACTATCTTTAACACTGGCATATGTAACTAGTGTTGTGAGTTTGGAGTGACAGTCAGAAGGAACAGGTTGGTTGTAAGGTAACTTGTTTATTACAAGTTACCTTGGCAAGGTAACAGTGACTGGAACTGTTGACTCAAAGCGAGAAGGTCTTTGGTTGAAATCCTGGTCAGACTGAGGGCCGTCCTGTCTTTAGTTGCATGTTCTCAAATTTCCTCCAAAAGCATGCATGTTTAGGTCGATTGGAGACTCCAAATTGCCCCTAAATAGGTCGCTAGGAGGCCGAATTGTGTGTGCTTTGAAATTGACTGTCCAATATACCCTGCCTTCATCCTATGTGACCCTTGTGACACCATTAAGGCACAAAGGAGGAAAGATAACAGGGTGTATCACATTTGCCCTGAGTTTCTATTTTCTCGTTCCTATGGATGCTCATATGTGTTAGTATGTGATACATTTACAAACACACACACACACACACACACACACGTCGCTCAGATTGATTGATGTCATGGCTTTACTGGTCTTCATACCCGATATTAACAGCAACAGGGACACACTCTCTCTCTCTCTCTCTCTCTCTCTCTCTCTCCCTCTCTCTCTCTCTCTCTCTCCCCTCTCTCTCTCTTCTGAACCTGAGTCAGTGCCAGTGTCAGGAGAGCAGTGTAAACATCCAGGTCTCAGCTCAGGGCCCGTCCAGACCGCACACGGCCCCCAGCCTCAGCCTCAGCCAGCACATTCCCCCGGCTGCGCTCAAAGGCCACAACAATCACGTCTTTGTCAGCGAGTGATTGATGACACACAGGAATTTCATTCATGGCCGCCCCGTGTTTTCGGGTTACCGTGACGACCAGGTGAAAATAGAGCACATTGGGGGTATTGAGTTTCCCAACCTTGATCACAAGGGAAAAGGCAGGAGGGGAAAAAAAAGGAGAAGCAACAACGGAGAGGTCAGTGTAGAAGTTAAACAAACAGCCATAGTTGTTATCTTAGAAGATAAGTGATGGGAATTATCTTGTTGAATGTTCACAGGTCCAGTCGATGCAGTGCGCACTGTGACGTTCCACACAGGTGACGCCTAATGGAATATTTCCACCTCAGGTTTCCTTCTACTTCTTTTTTTTTTTTTTTACAACAGAGGCCATAAAGCTTTTTGAGATCATTAAAATTTTAACAAATTGGCCATTGGATCATTTTTACACAGTTTGCATCACTTTTACACAAAGAAAGCACACAAATGTGGCCATAGACTCAAGCATGGGAAAAGCCAGGCACACATCACTTATCCACATAAATAAGGGCTCTCACTTTCCACACCACATGTGCACGTACACACACACACACACACACACACACACACACACACACACACACACACACACTATGCATCATGCACACTCATGCACATACATTCACATTACGCACACTCATTTAATGGAAATAGCTAGTTGGTAAAGTGCACCATTAAGAGAGACGAGAGACTGAGCATAACAAAGCTCTGATGCAATATTCATGCCTTCTCATTCTGGGCTAATGCTGTTTCCCTCCATTTCAAAGCAATGGATTTGCACATAACATGTCTCTATAAAGAGTCTTAAAGGGTATGTGGAGATTTTCTTAGAGCACTCTATCACCTTATTCCACAGAGGGTAATTAGGAATTTGTTTGTTCACATACTCATCTGAAAGACATGGACACATTAAAGTGGAGAGGTCAGAGCCACAGAGAGCGAGATAAGAGATCAGCTGCCTTCCCCAAGGGTGTTTCACCAGAGATGGACATGCTAAGAATCAAACTTAAAAATTAATCTTTAGTGCTTGCTGGTAGGAATGGATATACTCAAGTTAAGCGGTCAGAGCTACTCTCTGTAATGACCAAATTAGAAAGCGATGAAGTAAACTGACTGTGGACAGCGAGAAGCCACCTAATAGCCATTTGTGTCTTTCATTAAAAAGCTCTTTATCAGGACGCTCAAACTCTTTGAATGAAACTTTCTCACTAAATAAATGCAAACTTGCAAAAAACAATCTTGGCAAATAAAACTCACTGTCATTCAGAGTCAGAATTGATTTTATTTCTAAGTAGGTGAACACATTACATGTACAATTACCAGGAATTTGTTTTGGTTTTAGGTGAATGGCATAAATTTACTGTACAGGAAAACAATTCTGGAAAACAATCCAGGTCGCTGCAAAAAAAAGAAGAAAAAACCTCAAATGCTCCATTTATGGCTGTATGACTTTTAGGCGTCCAAGAACAAGTTAAATAAACATACCGAAAATCATCATCTTCATATTGTACAGTCAGTTCCAATGACAATGAAGTGATGCACGTATGGCAAATTCATAAATTGAAGACATGCAGGAAGTTTTTCCCCTTTTTATAGTAGAACAGAAAAGGAAATCACACAAAGTGATAATGAGTAAAGGGGAAAGTATTTGCTGTTGCACCTAATCAAAATAAAGAGTTGCTGGCTGTGACCCATGAAGACAAAGAAAAATGCTAGTAACCTGGCAAACTGTCGCGACCTCACTGAGACAAAGGCCTTTTAGTGACATAGATTTGCGGCTAATAAAGCACTCTGGCATATTTTAGCCTTCATCTGCCATTCAATAAATTAATATATTAAAAAAGGTTGGATATCCTCATCTGAGCTCCCATCCAGACATGAATTATTCACCTCAGCAAGGCTACTCCATTATGTGGCTACATTAGGCCCTCGTCTCTCTCTCATACATACACAACCACATACAGTGCGTGCGCACACACATCCGCATGCATCACTGACATCTGTGTGCATATAATAAAGTTTATTCATATTTATATAGCACATAAATACAAATATGCCATATAAATACAGTAAGCACATGTATGCACATCAATGCATGCAAGTGATTCAGGCGTTCAATAAAAACCTTACTCTGAGTATGGAGATATTACAGTCACACACACACACACACACACACACACACACACACACACACACACAGAAACTGAACAGCGTCCTCTTTATCTCAGGACATGTAATCAGTGCCATGTTGGTATCATCTCTCCTCCCAGCCATGTACACACTGTAACCTATCATTCAAGAAGCCCAAAGTGTCATTATCGACTTCTCTCTCTCTGTTTTAAACGCTGCTCCTTTATTTGGAGGGAGTTCTTATCAGTTGTTTGTTTTGCACACAGACCACAAGCGGAAGAGAGTGAGGGAGATGTGAGGAAGCGACCTCTGGCAGCACAGACTGATGATGACAGTTTAACGGCCCCTGATTGGAATACAACCATCAATTATGGCACACTGCACATAAAAATAAGGCAGTATCAAACTCGCCTGGTATCTGATCACACAGCAAGCATGTTACACTGGAAAAGAGCTGAATGTCAATGCTCATGTGTAATTTCGCCATTCATTGAAAGTTTTCTGTGATCTTGTCTCAGCTGGAACGCATCCATACATTTTCTCACACACTTTGCACCCAGCTGTGTTAGGACGATCTGTAGGTATCCCCATTGCATATAATGCAAAAGAGGGCATACACAAGTTGAACTCACTCTTAGGGGCAATTTAGACTCTCCATCTGACCTAGACATGCATGGTTTTGGACTGCTGAAGGAAACCAAAGTACCTGTTTTCATTTAATTCAACAATCTCACTCCCAGGACGAATAAAACACAAATATATCCATGACCAATCAAGCTGACACAGAGGTCTATGTAGGGGTAATTCAGAGTTTCAAATTGGCCTAAACGTGTGTTTTGGACTGCTGGAGAAAACCAGAGTACATGGCGAAAACTGAAGCACACATGGGGAAAACGTCCAAATAGAAATACTCAGTCCAGCCATTAGTTGAACCCAGGACCTTCTTGCTGTGAGGTGATGGCGCTAACCACTCACAACCATGTGTAAAAAGCATATCTATGTTTGTGATGAATTGAACTGACATAAAGTTATAGTTAAAGGTGGCTTCATTTGTCAGTGCAGATCTTGATTGGCACATATTCCTCTTACTGAGGTCAGTGAGTGTTATTCACTGATCCATCGTGTCATCTTTAGATTTACCATAATTTCTGTTTAAATGATTGTTCATGTTCCTGATCTGTTTCTATTAAACTTTCAGCTGTCCATTTCTGGAGATCTGCACTATATGGAGCACTTAACTGATGCAACAAAATACTAAATGGTTGCACAGGAGAACCATCTGGTTTTTAAATACAGAGTTGCAGTGTAAGCATTAGGGTATCAGAGTACTTCAAAAACTGAAAAACTGAGGCACTAAGAGGGGAAAAAAACAGCCTTTGGCCTCGTGCTGCAGTCTAAATATCAGAAAGTATTTTGGGCAAACAGGTTGAATTATCAGAACCTCTCTGTCACTGAGCCATAACATAAAAATGTTTCCAGCCACAGAGAAGAAGAAAAAAAGTCTCCTTCCATTCTCAAGTAGTACGAAAAACTTTTGAGAATAGCCCTTAAGTCAGTGATTAACTTTCATCCCGTCTGCTGCAGACCCAGCATGCCTCTAGTTCCAATAGCACCGGCAGTGTGATACATTACACTGCGTTCTCATTATGGCCACCTAGGGTTTTCCAACAGCTTGTATGGTCCGCGGTGCGTCTGCTCCCCCGTCGCGCTCACAGGGTTGTGCACTGCTGCTAGCGAGCACCAGGTGTGAGGAGAAACCGGAGCTGCATCTCCTCCTTCCTGCTCCGCCGCATGGAGCCAGAATGCCTGGATTTTCCTCAGGTACAAATATGTCAGGAGGTAAAGCGGCCTTATTTACTCGCACCTGTGCAACTGTGAGAACAAAATCTGCAAGCGGCTTTAACCTAATTTCTATATAAGTGTAACTATATAAGTGTAAAAATGATGTCGTATATCACCTTTCAAAACTTTTTACCCTTGTATGACTGCAGTCTCTCCATCTTCATGCATCAGTGGCTGTCAAATAGCCAAAACATAAGTGAAGTCTAGAACAGTATTGTTTACAATACAGTAAACAGTATTTAGAATAATTGTTTTCTAATATAGTTTAAATTTAGATAGATTCAAATACACAGTCCAAAACCCCATATTGAGGTAAAACAGAGACCATAAAATGCCCCCAGGTGTGAATGTGACAGTGAATGGAGTGTGTGTGTGTGTGTGTGTGTGTGTGTGTGTGTGTGTGTGTGTGTGTGTGTGTGTGTGAGTGCCCTGTGATAGATTGGTGACTAGGGTGTACTCCCCACCTTCACAGCTGACAGTCTGCAACACTGTAAAAGTACAAAGTGGGTAAAATACGGAACAGATAGAGGGGCTCTTCTATTTCATGTGAATCTTGAACTCTTGGTTATTGTCTCATACGATCGACTGTTTCATTTCAATTGTGTTGGCACACAGCAGAGACACAGTCACTAATCGCAAATAGTGGTCATGAGCATTATATTTACACTGTTGCAAATTATAAGGCAGTTTTGGAGTAATACAAAGTATTCAGAAAAGGTATTCATTTACTAACATTTTGGAATTGAACTGAATATTTTACAAATTCAGGGCTTGCATTTTATAATCTGTAGTGAAACACATCATAAACTGTCTCAACTGGTTGTTATTAACAGTAATACCACATAGTAACAGGCCCATTTACAAATACAGTCAATACTTAGTTACTCACAACAGCTGTCACCAATTAAAGCCGTATATAGTGGAACAAAATAGTTTGTCTAGTGCTGAGTACCCTTTTGACCCTCTAGTGAGTATTTCTGTGTGTACTGTGTACGTTTTACTTTACTTGCCAATTAAAGCAGATTAAATCAGATGTGAGAAAACCCAGGGAGGACACTGTGGGTTTCAGGCGAGAGCGGAGCTGCAGCCTCAATCCACAGCATCACCCCATGAAACATGCATGCAATCAACAAGGTCGTAGCTCCTCCGACAGTTTCCAGCCAAACTCATCCATCACGGAGAAACTGGATCTGCGGGGGCCTCCATTCTGGCTCAGCACTGACCAACCCACCCGCACAGAACGGTCCATCAGCAGCATGCGAACACTAACAGGACTGCGGAGCGGCAATACGATACATGATAAGCGCTCTTCTAACAGCTCCTGGACCGGCTCCAACAGTTTTTCATTGTTTTTGCTCTTTTTCTTTTTTCCCCCTTTTTTATTTTCCTGCCCCGGCTCCAGACCGAAAGGCATTACCTCAGCTCCAATGAGGTGATGACTGAAATGTCAGTGGCTATAACATTAACGTGACATGGCGTAAAAATTTCTAAATGAAAACCAAGGAATGGCACTCCGCAGGCTGCAACGTTTCAACATGAAACCCGGCTCCCATTAATGTGGTCTGCATTTCGGAACGAAGAGAGCGGCCCGTTTGATGTCCGGCTCGCTCGCTCGTTCGTTTTAAATTGGTGGAAATCAATTTTGAGCAGTAACGCAGACAAGTTGGTTTAGCCTTTGGATGTTTTTGTGGCCGCCATTTCCCTGCATTTCCATGTGGTCAAAGTCACAGCAAATAGTGTGGTCACTGATGATGGAGTTCAAAAAAGTGATTGTGGTTTGTCATCTTCTCCTACACGAATTGAGCGAGGCTTTTAAAATTATACTTAATTCATGTGCCTTTCTTATAAAACGCAGTCGCTGTGGGAGAATCTGTATCTGTTTTGCTCCCAACCAAAATCCTCCACTCTTCCAGTTTAATTACATTCTCTTCTGCGATGCTGTGAACGTATCAATCTCCCCTTTTCCTCTCCGTCGCTCTCCCTCCGACAGCTTTATTCGCCTTGTCGACGACCACACATAATAAATTTGTGCCATCTACGGTTAATGTTTATTCTTTGTAGGAGAGCTCCCTGAGACAAACCAATAAAAAAATAGATTTACTGCTCGCTGAAAGCCACGTGGAGGGTTATCACTAAAATTCCAGCGCCGCTTCCCCACGCTCGCCTTTTCCACATGCGGTGGAAGCGCGCAAGTTGATGACGCTCACTCAGCTAAAGGTAATACATTTCAATACGCCAGTTAATCCTCTTTCACCCGGCATGGGAAATGGCCAACCCCCTTAAATCAGCCACAACACCGGACTCCTGCTGCAGGAAGAGGAGCTGCTGTATCCAATGCCCCTGGCTGACCCTCTTTAAATAGGATGTCTGGATGTGTTATTGGGGCTATTGTTTCCTATAAACATCTAGCACCGGGGCAATAACAATCGCATCAGGCCAAATGAAGTTATCTGAGAATGGAATTAAACTCGGTGTGACCCCGCTGTCTGCTCTGCTCACAGGCCTTCCATTAATAATGCCTAATCTAATCAAGGAGCTAAGATGGATGGATGGGAGGCCTGTATGCATGTGTGTGTTTCTGCATGAGAGCGCGTGTAGGCGGTTTATTGTTTGCGCTTCGTCTGCCTGCATCTGTGCTTACATGCGTGTTTGTGTTTCTGTGCACGTGTTCCTTCCATATGTACATCCTGGCGTCTACACAGCTTTTGTATGAAGTTTGTGGGTGTGTGTGTGTGTGTGTGCATTTGTCGTGCATACAGTATGTGCACTTGCCTGCATCTACTTTACGAGTGTGTGTGTGTGGAGCAGCACAGGCACAGGGCCAATGCCAGGCTCCATGCCAGACCAGTGTTCTTCTATTCAGGACCCATCCAGACCCACGTCTGCTGCACTGGACTAATGAACAAAAACAGAAGACAGAGGAGAAAAAGAGGAGAGAATATGGATGTGTGTGTGTGTGTGTGTGCTTGTGTGTCCACGTATATTCCTTGGAAACATCAAGACAAGAAGAACAGCAGCTAAGGCAGAGGAAACATCGGCTGATAAGGAGGGAAAATGGACAAAGGAGAGTGGACGACAGACAGCGAACAAGAGAAAGAGGACCACCACATGGTTTCATCCTCTGTTATCTCATTCTTGGCAAAGACATGCCCTTGTAACTGATAGACAAATAACCCCACTGTGACTGATAAAGACTGGTTACAGATGGAGGGAGAGGAGGAGGAGGAGGGAGGGCAAAGAAAGGGGGACAGAGGAGGAAATGAGGAAGGGAGGCAGAAAGAAAGCCGTGTAGGAGCAAGGAGAGAAGAAAGACAGCAGATGAAGGGAGGAGACGAGGGAGTGGGGGTGGAGAGATCCTGAGAGTGTGGATGGCAGGAAGGAAAAGGGGTGGATGGAGAGGATGGAGGGGAAGATGGAAGGAATGACTGTACACACGGGCAAAACTGCGCAAGACGACATTATTCATTCATCACTCATGACTGCGAGGGATAATTGTTTTTGATTAGGAATCCAAGAGATGCAAATGTTCAGAAGATGCAACATGGAAACTGAAACAAGAGCAGCTTTGGAGAGCGCATTCCTCCCTCCAACCCCTTTAGCACAAAATGAAATGTGGAGTAATGTAATTTCTTTTTCAAATACATATTCCTGGCTCACGCTTAATGCTTTCATAACATTCTGTTCAGTTAAAAAATTCACAAAAATCTGAAACTTTGCCCAATTTTTCAATGTTAACATAACAGGAAAAAAGAAATCCTCGATCCACCCCAAGATTTGGATTCACTCTAGAATTTAGTCATGCCCTGTGCTCCACGAATCCACCAGATTCTGTGGAAATCGATGAGTAGCTTTTGTATAATCACGATATCTTAAAACAACA
This sequence comes from Karalla daura, assembly GCA_029224185.1. Taxonomy (NCBI): domain Eukaryota; kingdom Metazoa; phylum Chordata; class Actinopteri; order Chaetodontiformes; family Leiognathidae; genus Karalla; species Karalla daura. Next base: position 6,679,669 of record CM055200.1, read on the forward strand.
AATAGAGACAGACAAATGGACATGGACAAACATAACTTGTTTCCATGGAGATTATTAAAAGAACATTTATCTCTCTAAACACTCCAAAGTATGTTGATATTGTTCACATTTAAAAAGGTCTGAGGACATCCTCCGATTTCCTGGTTAAATTATGCTCTAATATAAAATGCTGCATCTTGCTTTTAGACTGTATTTATTCAAGTTCTTGTTGCATAAAGTAAAGGGACAGGGACAGCAAACTTGAGTTTGCATCTGTGTAGTTTGGTCCAAACTGCACAGATACAAACTAAACACACAATCTGAAGTCGAGTCAGACCGTCAGAGGGCAAATCACAGAATCCCTGAAGCCGTAGTGAAGTGTAGTGCTGAAGTGGTTGCTTGTTTCTTATTTCAAAGCTTTTGTAGGAGAAAATGTGGTGAAATCAATCCATCCATCTATCCATTATCTTACCCACATTCACTCACAATTTTTTGGACTGTGGGAGGAAAATGGAGTACCTAGAGAAAACCCACACAGACACAAGGAGAACATATAACCCCCACACAGAAAGGCGCAGGAAACTTTTTGCTAACAGTCAACTGTGGTATTCACCGTCTACCATGCTGATCCACAGTCGAACAACTCAAACTGATGTCGGCCAGGATGCAAATCACAGAATCCTGTCAGGGGCATAGATAGATTGAAGTCTTGACTACAGAGTATCTCCTGGCTTCTACATTGTTATAGAAGAAAATGTAGAACATTTTTATGTCTCACTCAATACATTAAGTGGCAGCAATGAAAATTGAAAACTACTGAAACTCATAAAACTCTGTAAACCTGAGATGCTCAACTGTCTGAAGAGAGTAGTTTGTGGGAAAACAGTGCAGAAAACCTCTCCAGCCAATGCTCAAGTCCACAATAGAGTTACAACACTCATAATATCCCTTAAAGAGAGAACAGGTTTTGAGCTTGGACAGACTGACCCTCTTGTTTTTGATATTGTAATTGAAACATCAAGGCAGATGAGTGACGAACAGACAAAGAAATAATAAAGATAAAAACAATGATTATGTCAGTAAAGACATAAAAATGTAAAGGAACAACAAAATAACCAAGGGAAGGAGAAAAAAGAAGAGAGAAGAAAGAAAGAAATTCAAGAAAAAAGTCTCTTGGAAAATTGATGCTACAATAATAATCTGCTTCCTGCGCTATTGATGGAGAGCTAGATGACGTTTCTCAACATCTGAGAGATCCAGACATGGGAATTTCGTAAATGAGAGCCAGATCTGCTTCAAATAGTATTTGCAAACAGTATTGATGGTTTGTTTTAACTCACTGCGAATGCCAGATGGTGAAATTTACCACATAAGACAATGAGAGTATCAGAACGTTTCACCATCAAAAAGAAAGATCTGATTCCCCGCATGAGGCACTTTCTGCAACACTGAGCAGGTTAAAAGAAAAGTCAGCTCACTGCATAGAGACATGGATCTGTAGTCTCAGATCTCCAGAGGTTTCACGGGTGTGCAGTTTAGAAACTAGCGTGTAAGCTGCATTTGTACTGATGCACGTATAGCATCGCTCCACAGTGTCCCTGATGTTTCCACATACAAAAATCTATGTGGCAGGCTGAGTGACACTATGTGTTTGTGAATAGCTTTGGCTATTCCAGATTTTCCCCACAGTCTAAAACACACATGTTTAGGCTGATCTGAGACTCTGTCTGAAGTTTGACTGGTCATAAAAATAATTGTGCTTTATCTGTCCTGTGGATAAAAATGTTTAGATGAAATGAAAACAAAAAAGCTTTAACATTCAACATATAGCATACTGTACTTTCAAAGTCTGATGAACAATTTCTAGGATGTAGTCACTGATTACCCAATCGTGAAATGTGTGTTTTTTGAGTAAACTTTTTCTAAAATAATCCAAGAATGATGTAATTAAATAAAGTGTACGTACAGGTGGATGAGCACGTTCACATGTTTATATGATTATGCAGCACGTATCACGATGGCGATGCATGTGGATTGAATATTGTTTGAGGAAGTGATGTCATAAAAACAGTATCTGTGTTTTGGACGAGAAAAACAAAACCATGTGTCAGTGTATATGTTCTGATGCCAGGTGTAAATAAAATCCACCAACAGAACATCAGATCCAGACTCAGTCTGGATCCGAGAGTCATGTTAATTTGAGATGGGGAGGTTTCCGTCTTCGGGCTGTCATTACAGGTTTTGGTTTTTAAATGTCCTTTCATAATTTTGTTTCATGTTATTGTGTTACATACATATCAGGATCATTCATCTCTGCATCTCTGATAGTAGACGCACAATGTCATACATTTACTCCAAAGTTTGAGATTCGCTTGTTTAAATGAATTCATGAAGACGATGCATTCAGTAAGTACTCCTCTGAACCAGTTCATCAGTTTCATCAACATCTGTGTAATTTGTTTTGCTTGTTCATACCTGATTTTATTACGCCAGCTAAGGTTTCTCTCCGACAAAGAGGGTTTTAACGTCCAAAATGAAATGATCTGGGATAAGAAAGTGCATACTGCACCACTTACAACATAAAAGATGGTCTGTGCAGCTGGAAAAAAGACATTCCATAGAGGCTAACTACTGGGGGCATGTATTGGTCATGACATAAAGAATCAGATAAGCTCAGCAACGAGCTTACCTTGCTGTTCCTTGTTCTGCACTCAGCCGCTTCCTCCCCTCTCTCGCTTCCCCTTTCTGACATAAACAACTCTCTAATTTACGACCAATAATATCCTGATTCAATCACCTGATTGATTTTGGACTTGTGTCCCACTAATAAATCTCAGCTCTTCTTCTCTTATTGAGTCCTCTGTTGGATCCCCACACTCCCCCACCGAAATACACACACATACACACACACACACACTCACACACACACATGGGCACACACATATAGTCTAATGGTATTAGAAAATCAAAGTCTCTCATTTTGTCTCAGTATATCTGCAGGGCCTGGTAATAGATCTGGCTGTACTTATATCCGGAGAAAAGAGGAGGAGGAGAGGAGGGAGGAGAGGAGGAGGAGGACTACAAGCAGGGGAAGGAGTGGAATTAGGGGCATGAAGATGAAGAGGACATAAAGAAGAGTAAAGTAGAGAGCATAAGAGCAGCAGATATAGAAAGTTAATCAGGATGTGGAGGATTCAGTGTGTGTGGACTGAGGCAGAATTTACAGAATTAGGACATCTTTATCTGGTCGGCAGCAGAGCGACAGGAATAGTAAACCACAGCAGGCGGTCATAAAATTCTTTGCCCTAAAACAGACTTTAATCTGCATTGACTCTCATTGCAAATCACTGTGGATAGAAGCATCACCTAAATATCTTCAAAAGGAGAAAAAAACATTGATTTTACTGCATAAAAACTCATCTGACTTCGACTAATTAGTGTCTATGACACTGAGGAATATTTCAGAAATGGCAGAAAATCATTGTACTGTAGAGCCATGGACTGCGTGGTTGCAGATTCTTGAAACTCTAGGATTTAGAAACCTCTTGTATCAGAATCTACAGGTCCAGTTGGACCTTGGTTAACAATGATGGAGACTTTTGGCATCTAGTACTTTCTGCTCTTTCTCAGTATCACAGATGATTACTTGTTTTCCATGACTAAAATGCCAATGAGCCGCAAGAGGCCATGTGATGGTTCTGAAGATATATCGAGGCACAACTTGGCCCAAAGTGACTTGCAGTTTTCATCAAAACTGCACAATTCACAAAGCCAGACCAGACCTCCTTGAACATGCTTACAGGCCTTTAAAACCAGGAAATAAATCTTGACAGAGCATTCGAGGCAGCGCAGCCGCATCAAAACATGGTTAAAAAAAACAACACACAGATATCATCATAACATCTTTGCCTTTAATCAATGTTACCTCCTTGTATTTTAATGCAACCTATTCTTAACGACATTAACGACAACGTAATGGCCATATTATATTTTAGGATAATAAAAGTCAAAGTTAACGATGCTGTAAAGCCGCAGTGCTGACAGACATGGACCGCAGCTTGACATCAAGTCTAAAGGGTGTAAATGTGCGCACGCGTGCATAAAAACACACGTAAACACGGGAAGAGTCACACATGTGGCCACAAACATACACGCACGCGCCATGAATAGCATATTAACATCCAAGTTTACATGTGTGTGCATGTCGGCCAGCCCTGTTGATGTGCACCTTGTGCCCCCCCCCACACCCCCATTAATATAATTAAATTCTGCTACAAACTTTCCCTTTGAAACAAATTAATTAAGACGCTATTATTTACCCATTGAGAGGTTAATGACCGCCATTAGCAACAAAGGCTACATCCACCATCATCAGCCAAACTTGGTTATTTGGTCCATTTTGGTTATTTATTAAGGTGGAGATTGATGGCTGCTGATACTGCTTGTGACGCTAATTAGCTTTTAAAACATAACACACTCCATCACTGCTCAGGACCTGTGCTGCAACTAGAGAACAATCTCATCATCCTTTGCTCCTGACTTAGCACAGAAGACAGGGAAGGAAATGGGATTTACAGAGGACACTGTGCACCATTACTATAGGCATATGTATATTTAATTTCAAAACATTATGCTCTTCCACCATAATGATGATTACCAAAACGTAATGCTATTGTACCAAATGACCTGTCAAGGTTCATTTAGGTTTAATTTTTGATATCAACCAATATTATAAATATATTGCTATTAATCATTACAATCATAATGTAATCATTACGTCACATGTTATTTAATTTAGCTGCGCTTTTTGCATGTTGTTTTATTTACTCAAGCCTCTATCAGCTGGAGTAAAACCTTAGCACATAACTAGAGCTTGGTGAATAAGCACTGATGCCTCACAGCAGATGGTCCATGGTTCAGATCCTGGCCTGTGTGGAGTTTTTTTTCCCTGTGTCTGTGTTAGGGTGACCAGGTCTCAATAAACCAATGTTCTGACATTGCGACGCATACACAGACAGACCTCTCACCTCCTCCGCAGATGCTCTTGCTTCCAGTTGGGCTCCAAGCTTGAGCAGACCCAGGAGAGCCGTCCGACACAGATGCTGAGCGACTGTCAAGGCTAGTCCTGCCTTTTTTAGGGGCATTAGGGTAGGGGATTAGCATAGTTAGCGAAAACGTCTCAAACATGCAAAGCTGGATGTGTACGCATGGATGTATACTCCTCCATATGAGTTATTTCACAGTCAGCATGACTCATGACATCATCAATCAAAGGAAAGTCCTGTGATGATGTGACACTCGCTGTACACCTAGAGAGGAAGGAAGGAAGGAAGGATGGACAGACAGAGGGAAGGAAGGAAGGAAGAAGGAAGGAGGGATGGAAGGAAGAAAGGTAGGAAGGAAGATAGGAAGGAAGGAAGGGAGGAAGGAAGGAAGGAAGGAAAGAAGGAAAGAAGGAAAGACAGAAGAAAGGGAAAAAAGAAGGTGGGAAGGAATAAAATCACATTTTGTGGAATAAAACCACAGTTTTAGAATAAAAACTGCATTCATTTCAGGCTAAAAGAAAGGTCCCTCAGTCCCTCATGGGGAATCACGTAAATCCAGAGGCCTGACGCAGAGGCCTGCATCACGCCGGGCAGAGAGCAGCTGATCTACGGCAGCGACGACAATAACGTCTGTTTTACAAACACACTAACGCTCCCGCCCATAACACTGACACCTTTAAGAGACAATAACGTTTTTCTTCCCCCTTCATCTCTCACTTCACATGGTTAAATTAATGGCCGGCTGTCGTGACGTCATGGAGGCGACCGACAGACAGACTGGAGGACCCCGGAGCGCCAGCCAATGGGAGCACTGGTGGAAATGGCACAGGGGGCTGGATGAGTAATGGCCTCAGCAGAAAAGGGCACTCAAATGACATTGTGGGAATAACAGAACTTATTGTCAAGCGTTTACACTGCGGGCAATTTACGGTCGCTCCATAAATGTTTATTAGCTTTTCCTCTATTTATAACTTCTGAAAATCATGATGGGCCTGACTACGCCCTTGTGTCTCTGCGCTTTTATGATCTAGGTGAACAAACCTCGGCGAGAAGCACTGAGAGATCTTTGTGTGCATTGTGTGGGCATGTGTGAATATACATTTATGTACCCACGATTATTGCGGATAAGGCTAGCAGTGTGCGTTTTCAGACGACTCCATTGTAAAAAGCTGTCATGTCTGAAACACACGCAGGACACATGACTCATGGCCTCTCTCACACACACAGCTGTCCTGCAGAGGCATGTCATGGAAGACGGATGGCTATGACAGATTTCTATCTGCAAGTGCGTAAATCAGCACAAGTTTTACAGCAGCAGGAAGTGGACAACCTCCAAGTCACGCCGGAGGGGCTCTGACTCATTTGAACAGGAAGAAGAGGAGGAAACAAGAAAGTTAAAGGATTTCTTGCGATCTGTTTTCATTATATTCACTATCACGGGATGCAGCAATGCACCTATTTATTAAACTTTCAGCTTAAAACTATATAACGCCAGTGGTGAGTCATTATCTTCAACCCCGAGAGACAGTTAATTTTGTCTTCAATCTGGTTGCACGCTGGTGGCTTTATTCAATTTTGGAGAAGCTAAAATTACAGTAAGATGAATATGGTTGAAGGTGATTATTTTGAACAGCACCTCCCGTGGTTTTGTCATCCTCGCAGACATTCATTACAGAGGTGCTGCGCTCAGTATGAGCAGGGTGGGCAGGGTGTGTGTGGCCCCAGCCTATCACAGTGCACAGAGGCTGAGGTCAGAGCTCTAAAAATGTGGGGATGAGCTGAGATCGCTGTCTGTCTCCTCTGGTCTCTAACTGTGTCAGGGATGTAGAACTGGAGAGTTGTGTGTCCAGTCCCTTCCCATTCCTATAGCATCAGATAGCAACACCTCGTCTGCAGGGACACAGGGCTGGGCAAATCATTTTCTTGAGGGGCCACATGAGGACTGTTTTAGAAGGCCTGACCAGACTCAAATCTTGTCAGTATTAATTATCTACTGTGTTCATTAAAAGAGTCAGCTGTATGGTTATGATTAGCTGCTACAAGTAAGAGTGAATGTAACGATAAGGCAATGTAAATGTGTAGCAAGCATAGTTGGAAGACCAACATTAGATCACTATTTGATATAAAGATTTTGAAAATGTGTATTTTTTATACAGTATTTCAGAAAATGAATAGTAGAACAACTTTATATGGATAGCTATTCAAATGCTAATTTTTCCACATGTTGTATTATTGCTTTGGCTTTTGCTAGCAAAGCCAGCCTGTCCATGGTTGCTTTGCATTAGTTTCTCAGATTTCTTTGTGTGTTTAGTTAGATAATTATATCTCAACAATTTGTATCCCAAAAGCTAAGCTTGACGTTAGTTGATGCTTTGAGCGCATCTCTCACAACTTATGCCCGATGACCACCCCACAACATTTGCAAATGAAGATACACACTATTTATTAGTAAGATAATAACTCACAAAGGGACAACTACAACTTCTCCTATTTTATACATGTACAAGTAATATTGTAATACTGTAATACGTTACAGTGGCATCCTTGCTCACATGCATGAACATATGGACCATAGTTCAATTTTAAAAAGCTGTCGCCTTAAAAACAAAAGCAATTCAGTGTGTCGTATGTATGATGTATACTTATGTATCTGTGATTCCTAATTTCACATCAAACCAGGTGTTGCCTGTGAGTTGTAAAATGCCCAGGTCTGCTTTAGTATGAGACACAGCAGGCTATTCACTCTTATCTGCTGCATGAAAGAAACACCCGTGCACGCACGAGGTGGGACCTTTAAGCATCAGATTATATTAAACTTTCTCTGTATGAAAGGAGCAATAATCAATAGGCTGGTATTAGTGAAGGAGGGTAAAATGCTCCTGCATGTGATGCCCTCCGTCGACTTGTCATGCAGGAGCTTCTTCTACCAGTCGCGGTAGTTGTGCTATTCTCCCTGGCTCCCTGCCTACAAACGTTAATCACCGGCTCAGGCTTTTAAGTGCGGGCCAACTGTGGTCATCTGTGACAGCGGAGGTGTAACTTTATGAAATAATTACTGTGCAGGCCTTCGGAGTATGTTGGAGGCTGAAAATAAACAGCGCTGGGGGAGAGGTGGAAAGGGGGAGGAGAGGCAGAGCGGAGAGACAGCCAGCGAATGAAATGCAAACGCTAGCTGCTGTCTCTCCCTCCCCGGGACGGAGATTTATGGGAGATGCACATGACATGGCAGCAGCTCAGAAGAAGCCCCTCTCCCTCTCCTCTTCACTCATCTCTCCCTCTCTTTATCTCCCCTCCCCTCCCATGATCCCATCGCAGCTGTTCCAGCCCTGGCCCACTTGCTGCACCTGCCCAAAAAAAGTCCCATCAAGGCTAGCACGAACAAATCTCACAACTCTTAAAGGGATACCGTGACCCGTTTCATGCACTCGTTGGATTGGATGGAAAAGAGTCATCAAGCTAAGGCTTCATTCCATTTTGATTCTGGGCACGTACGGTCATCTGTCCTTTCTGACTTTCTCACATCCCTACCAAATTTACAGCGTCCTTTGACTCAGTCACATGGTTTTTCTGAGCTGTAGCCGTTCCTGGCACTGTCGGGACAGAAGTTGTCTCGCTCCGGTCCCAGTGTCTGAACCCTGTGGTTGATTTATATGATGAGGAGGCTGGTGAAAATCATCAGTGCCTCCTTGTTCCAGAGAGGAAATCAAAGAGAGAGAGAGACAGCATAATCAGCGGAGCAGCCTGACCTGGATTCAGAGCACTCATCGTCACGGCCGACAGCTGCTTTAAGAGAAGGCGCGGCTGGACCGGGATCAAAATTAGCAGATGTGAAACACAAGAGCGTGTTTGTGGAATTATTTCACAAGCACTAGGTGAAAATATCAGCATATGCATCACATAGGAAACGGACATAACTTGTGGTTTTGCGCTCTTAAGTAAGATGTTTCTCTGCAAAAAAAAATCACGAAATCATTTCAGAAGATTCTAAATCTTTAGTATTTCATATTATCACTTCATGTCATCTTTTATCTGTTTTATCTGCTCATATATTTTGAATAATACAAGTTTTTTAACTAATATTTGGTATTTATGGCCTGTAGGCATCAGTGAACTGAGGAAATATATGAGAAATATATCTTTCATTGCAGAAAAATTAATTAAATTATTTTATTTTATACTCAGATGAAACACACTGCACTATTTATCACAGTGTACGATCAGTGTCTACAAGGACACAGTTTTGAAACCATTTACATTTTCTTAATATTCCAAGCTGACATTTGATCTAATGCAATATGTCTCATATGCTTATTTGTAACATTCAAAATAACATCTAAATAATTTGTTTTAAAGGATAGACTAAGATCGTGCAAAGGTCACTGAGGCATACAGATCATGAATACCAAATGTAAGTTAAAAATTTGTTATGTCCTAAACAGTTAGGGTTGGTAAAAAATATAACTCAATACTCATACTCATCTAAAATGCCTTGGTATTTGACATGGGAGACCATGTCTGTATACAAATTTGATAAAACATCGAATTTACTTCTCAACTATTGTTTTGAGTGTTTGGATTTTATGTTTGAACATTGGAGCCTCACAAAATTAACAGCATTTTGTCAGACAGAAAACATCTAAATTGGTCGAATATGACCAGAACTCAATGATCTCTGACACAGTGAAATGACTTCAGAGGGTGTTGGTTGCCCATTGTAACACCCTTCTTCTGGGATTCCCGTGAAGACTCCCGTTCTACTTCCTCCTCAGTCTCGTCTTCTTACAGACTTCCCCCCTAGTGTTTTGCTAACAACATGATGAGAGGCCGCTGCATCGCATTAACGCGCCATCACTGTCAACGTGAAAACATCTGCCAAAGCACCCTTGCCTCACTTTTGTTCATACGTACTGTCTGACTGCAATGGCATCAAAACTGAGCCTACAGCTCTGTGTGGACAAATGCAGATTCATCACAAGTTGCAGGATTTTCTGCATCTGAAAGGATATGCACACCCATTTGTACTTGTAGAGCAGTCGCCCGTCACATGCTATAGATTTCATGAAGCCTGACAGTTGAACCGAGAGGAGGAGCACAGCTCTAGTTTTCTCTCAGACCGACTGTCTTACAATATGCCGAAAGAATGTTTACGCAGTGACTGCAAAAATTGAACTGTCTATCACGGCCCCGATGGCAGATTGGTTTTAAAATGCTGCGCAGCCTTGCCAAAAATCAACAATGAGTCTTTGACAACAAGATAAGTATGACTTCATGTTAATGCTGATGAATTACCGCACATAACTCAAGCAAGCTTCAACAGTCCTCTAAGTGTTTTTCATACCATCTGAAAGGAACAGCTGCCTGAACAAACTGAAATGAAACTGCATGGATTGCACTTTTGCTTTGCAGCAAAAAGGTCAAACCTAGGGCCTTTCTGTGTGGTGTTTGCATGTTATCCACATGCATCTAGGGTGACTGGAGACTCTGAATGTGCTCCTAGGTGTGTCTATCCTGCTGTGGACTGGTGACCTGTTCACCGTGTTTTCCACGCCTTCATCCTATGTGTGCTGGAACCAGGCACCAGCAGACCCTGGTGAAACTCTCTGGGTATCAGAAAATGAATAAATGAACATGCACGTGAAAACGTTCAACGAAAATGTGCATAAATATACCACAGATTCATAAACATGAGGACTGGTGTGTTTATCCGATACTTTCTTGAATTACTGTGCCACCATAGCTGTTTACAGCTGCAGAGGTTTTTTTTATTCAGATGTTTAGAGGTTGGTAAAAGTTTGGGGCTGAGAGAAGGTCTCTCTGGAGCTCTTCTGACGAACGCTCAGAAATCTGTCTTCATTCTTACCGCAGGGAAAGACACTGATTATTATGTACATACTGTGGAGATACTTCACTGGAATGGGAAGGTGATACTTAGTTTGCGGTCGTCATAGTTAAAAGTGATGAGTGTGTCCACGTTTGCGCGTGTGTTTGTGTGTGAGTGAGTGTGCACATGTGTGTGTGAAATGGTCAATGTGTCTCCCTGTGCATGCAAATGCTCATGTGTGCACATGCATCTTGGTGAGGAATGTGCGTCTAATTCTCGTTAGAGCTCTAATGTAGCCGCGAGTTGAATGACTGCCTCAGCCCGACCGCCGTGTGCAATAAAGTGACCGTAGGAAGATAAACGCACAGCGCCCGGATTAAAGTGACAAATAGACTCGGCATGCAAAGTGGCAAAGGTAAATTGTGTTGCTAAATGTGAGCAGAGACACTTCCTGTGACTGCCGTTGCCCGGGCTGTCGGTGATAAACGATGGATAAGTGCTAAAGCACCCAAGTCGAAGCCACTAAATTTCACGCTGCCCTCTGACCACTTATTTCCCTCCAAAAACATCAGAGGCAGAGCAAGGCATCCGGTATAAATCAAGTAAATGCACTGATATGCAAAACTGCACCTCGCTTTAAATGAGACTTTTTTTTTTTTTTTCTGCCTCCACAGCTGAGTGAGAGCACATCTGTCGTGTAGAAAACTGCAGTCTGCAACCAAGAATAATGTGACATGAGCGAAATATATGTGTGTCCGGGTGGGTGTATATATATGTGTGTGTGTGTGTATATGTATATATGTTTATATATTTGTTTCACTCATCAATATGTAACACAGGCACAACTTTTAACTGTCTGTGTGACTAGTAAATAGAGTTTGACGATCTGTTTTAATGCCCTTAAACTAAGTCAGTAGTGTGAGATGGGACATACGGTGTTGCAGGCACACTGGCTTTTCACCGTGCTCTAAGTCACACTATTGCATTAGCACTGCGTGATCTCCATGGCTGCATGTCACCAACTGACATGCAATAAACTGCGCATGGATTTAATTTGTATGAGAGTCCATGTGGTGGAGAGAGTGACACCCTTGCAACCGCAGCGGGTACAGTATCACCAGCGCTACTACAGGTGTTATTTTTGCATGTAACAGTGGTGCATGAGTGTAAAAGACAGACAGGTGGCTGATCATAGATAAGAGCACTGCAGGAGCTGTTGATTTATTGCTTCATTTGCATCTTTGTCCAACTGTGTTGGAACACAACTCCGATCCACTGCCTGTGGGTTTCCACAACACACTGTAATGATCGACTGCACCTGTGTCATCCCAGAGCACACACACACACACACACACACACACACACACACACACACACCCACACTTACAAAGAAAGTGAGACACTCTAATTCTATTTTGGCACCATGACTACATAAAGTTTTCTAGCTGCTGTTCATTGAGGGCAGCAGTCTCCAAAATAAACAAAAGAACTTGATCAGAACAATTATCAGATACAGGAGATTAATAGTAGGAATTCATGTTGAAAGTTGATCCAAGTGTCAAACTGGAGTCGCTGGAGATGTCGACAAGCGCACAAGCACAACAGTTCCTTCCATCCAGGGGTCTGCAGGTCTCCAATCCATCACAGGACACACACAAGTACACACCATTCACGCTCACACACACACCTAGAGACAATAAGTAGTCAGTCGACTGAAACGTGCATGTTTTTGGCCCGTGGGGGGAGTAACCAGAAAAAACACACAGTCATCAGGAGACATTCCACCCAAGGCTCAACCTGGGAGTCATACCCAGGCCCATGTGGTGCAACCCACCAAAACTACAGCATAGCCTACAGCATTCTTCTTTCTTTGTTTTGATTATTCTAAGTATTATGTAATTATTTTATTATTTTATGTATCACATGAAATAATTCATTTGAGGTTGCTTATTGAACATAATTTTATGAATGGAGGAATAAATGTCGCATGCTTCTTTTTAGGATTTTTTCTTTCTTGGTTTCATCTCTTCACTGAGGAATCATCAACATTTTACCCAAAGATTAACATACGCCTTCCCTGTACATCTGTCAAACACGCACACACTTACGTGATATACTGCAGGTATTTATGTTCTTTACCCTCACTGCCTGAGGTGAGAAAAGACTCTCAAGACACTCAGGATTTAAAAGGCACAGCGCCGGCAGGACATGAACCCATCAGCACAGTTGTTTGCACTAACGTGGTGACGTTATTCTCGCCAAGGAATGCACTGACAGACAGGTAAACACAATCATACTCAGCCTTCCCAAATTAGAGACCAGCTCCTAGGGTCTGACCCACGGCCCACTGCGCTCCTCGTGGTCAGTCCTGCGCACAAGAGCTTTCGTAGCCGTTCACAGACTTATTTTAGTTTGTGTCTGAAGATGTGCGCCGCTCCGCGTCGTATGTCGGCATGCGAGTGTTTATCTGTTTCAGCACAGACCTGCCACTTTGGCCTTGGGGGCTGAAACATGAACCAACAGAGCAAAGTTTACGTCAGTACACAGCAATCACAGGACTCGCCTCTGACCACATCAGTGTGGCCCTCGAAACATAAACACACTTGATTTAAGCACTGATACAGACATATAAAAAGGTGGATGAACTGCATTTTACATTTGGCCTCGAGACATGTGGCTGGCAATTTTATCCAGAGTGACGTTTGTTTTGAGTTTCTCTTAGTGATCATCAGCAGGGTGAAAAGCCACCGTGTTTTTCAGACTTGTTGCTTTAATTTGAACCGAGGAGCTTTGTAGTCTGATGGCTGGAAATGCCAGCAGGAAGTAACTGAAGGCTCCAAGTTATTTATTACTCAATTAAGCCATGTGATCCACGGAGCGATGGAAGGTGGGAGAGAGCGAAAGGGCTAAATTTAGCGTCTTAAGTGTCGTGTGGGAATCATTTTTGTTTCCAGTCCACTGGCTCAAACCTGCATTTTCTAGGAGTAAATTCTCCGCAAGCAGAGCTGCTGGAGTCTTGATGCAAACTGAGCATCTCTCACCTGTTGCAGTTTTTTAATGGTTCAAGAATAAATTGAAATGAAATTGTAGCTCTTTTCAAGCTTTATCTTATCCTTTGCAAAAGCATCCACACGTGTAGAAAGTCCATAAATCCATCCATTACCTTATCTGCTTTGTACTTTACAGGTCTTACCATAATGATAATTTATAGTCTCAGACTGACCTGAACATGCATGTTTTTCGATGAGAGGATGAAACAGGGGAACCTAGAGAAATTGTGTGCACATACTGACATGATCCTAACCTTCTTGCTGAGAGTTAACAATCCTAATCACTGACTGCCTTTCTAAGGACACAAAACTTGGAAACACCTGAATTTCAAAAATTAAAGCAAAACTGTCATGAAAACATTTTTTCACATTTTCACGTCATTGGAAATGGACGTCTGCAAGTTCTGCAAATCAAGTCTTGCAGGATAAGATTTTGCAAGCATTATGTAGCGGTGCTATAAGGCTTAACAAATGTAAAAAAAAGAGCATTCATTGGATACACCTAAAAGTCACCATCGTAATTTCTTGTCATGTAAAAAACATTGCTTTTATTTTACAAATACATATATTCAAGGTTTTAGGTTTTTAAGAAAAAAAATGCTCCACTTCAAAATGCAGTGGACCAAGCTTTAAATCTGAATCATGATATGTAAATTGTGTAAAAATTCTTTGCTCTTTAAGAATGATTCATACACGGCTGAAAGCTTTGAGCTGCTACATTCTTCTGTCGATTGAAAGAGCAAAAACAGCCGAAACAACTCTCCCTCCAGCCGCTGCTGATCTAATCTGTTGTCGGGAGATTTACAACGCAAACTAATGGAAGTTTTGAAGCAGACAGGAAAGACACCCCCCCCCCTCCTTCAGAAAAAAAGGGGAGGGGACATAATCTGCACTGTTTCTTGGTGAAACTATGTAATTTTCCCTCCACTCTAGTTCAGGCAGAGGAGGACGATATAAATCAAATGAAGGGCCCCCATCCTCCGGGCCCGGAGAGCTGAAACCCAAACCAAGCCGAGGTTAATGGAAGTTCAGCTCAGGATTTATTTTAATTGTTCCATTGTAATTTCTTTAACTCAAACAAAATGTCTCCTTTGTTGAAGTCACTCGCTAAATTATACCACATCTGAAGTGGAAAATGTAAAAGTGTCAAAAATAAGTCCCCACTCCCACTCCATGGGTTAAACCAATAGACTGATACTGTCTTAAACTATGTGATTCAGGGCCCCAGTCAAGGAGCAAAGTGGGAATACTGGAATTCTCAAGAGGTGATGAGAACATATGACAACGAAGGGAAGGTAGGAACATTTCATTTGGTTTTAATTTAAATGATAGGGGGCAGAAATATTAAGAGAGAACAAATTGTTTGTTCCTCAACTGATTTATTAATAAGACTGTTATTACATAACTATTTTGTATATTGACCCCTTCATGTGCACGGCCTTTGGTAAAGTGTAGCGAGGACTGCCTCCCAGTGGGATGCTCAACTAATGGCCAGCCGGGCTTCTTTCATCAGACGACAAGCAAATTAATTACTCAGCAAGTAACAGCGACTCTGGGGTTTCGGTAACCGCCAATAGCACGTGTAGATCAAAGGCATAGTCTGCACATAACCATTAGACAGGTGCAACATTGTCAAGCACACAGTGAGGGCTACCCTCTGCCCTTGATCAGCGAGCCAGTGTCTGTCCTTGATCACTGCCAGGGAACTTAAAGAGCAGCCCCGTGTGTGAGGCAGCTCTGGAAGACGCCGCACGAGGCACGACAGCCGTAACCGGCCAGCCAGCTTCGGTATGAGCGTCTGCAAACAGGAGCTAGCTGGTAATGTGCTTCTGTCTCCATTCCTGCAGCCCCAGCTGTGCAAGGGGCCTATTTTAGACGTGCACGCTGCATGCTGGGATACGCTGACAGCACATGAGCAGCGATCAGCATGTGTCGCCAGGAAGGAGTGCACGTGTGTGTATATGTGTGTGTGTGTGTGTGTGTGTGTGTATGTGTGTGTGAAGCAATGGTTTGAGCTGATGATATTATTACTAATTACTGAAATAACTTCCCGCCACCTGCTTCTTGCTGTTGCCTTGTGCCAAAGTACAACACAGAGTGACAAAAATGTTGGAGGAGCTTCTATAAAACAGACAGCTGATGCGGCAAACTGATGCACCAGGCTCCTCGTATCGTCTATATTTAACTGAATTTGCAACAACTATATATATATATATTTTTTTTTTTCATCAAAGTGTATATTCATTTCAGTGCTGCAAGCAAGTGGAGATTAGATGTGCATATATGTTGTCGGGAGAGTTTGACATTATTGTCTGTCCGTTCTGTACAGAATAAAGATAAAGATTCCACAAAAGCAGCACGATGCACCTAAAGTTCAAACGTCACTTGTTCTTCGAGTGTGTCTGAGACAGAGATCATTGGATCCGCGACTGTGTTGATTTCCAAAAGCTGCGTCTGAATGCAACGTCTTAGCTCGGTGTCATCGCGGAGATTTGGTTGCAGGAATGTTTAGCGTACCTGTTTTCACATGATCTGAACCATGATTAAATGGCACGGCGATAAAAGCGAAGAGGCATAAAAAAGGTGAGGAAATGATTAGTCACTCCTAAAAAAGGGAAAGGCCAGGTTGTTGATAGCCTCTAAGTCGTGTTCCTGGGAGTGGTTGGAATCCCAAACTAACACCTGGAGGATGAACATAAACTATTTTCTGTGCCACAAATCCATCTTGAGTCATCACCCTTGCCCTGGATCATTCTGCTCCTACTTACATCCAAATCCTCAGCCGCACTAAGTACCGCAGCTCATGTAACTCACGGCAGCGCGGATCTGCCTTGCCTCTTTAACACCTCGTCTGGCCGGGCAAAGCGCTGAGCCAGCAGGGCCGCGCTGAAATGAAACCGCTTTTAATGTTGCAGAGTTTTAATCTGTCAAATTGTGTGGGTGGATTGATGAATCCCGACACTACGGGCTTTTATTAAATACAATATATTAACCCATAGTCTGCAGATCTGTCCTCAGCATTGATTCATCTCAATGTGCACATTGTTTGCCCGTTCACGCCACGTTTTATTAATTCAAAAAGGCAATTCAGGAAGTTCACTCCAGCACCGAATACATGCAGAGGCTATGACAATAAACACGATTGAGTTGTCGACGGGCATTTCATTGTATTGAAAGGCAGGCCCCTGGACAAAAAGGCACCAAAACTGTAATTAGTATGCTAAATGGTAAATGAACGAGTTTTTCATTTTTCAGTCTGTCATTCATTGGTATTGTTTGGTGATTTTGTATAAAGAGTTTAGATTTTATGTTATGTCTGGGAAGATGTTAGTGTTTATGTATCTATACTGTATATTTGTTTTTAAATCATCGCCTTCCATTTTTTCTGAGAAAAAACAATATTCTTTTCTATTCTAATATACTAGTGAGCGCTCAAAGTGCTTTAATGTGCCAGTGTCACTCATCCATTCATATAGCAGTGGTAAAGGCTTCCCCACACTAGATAAATGTAGCATACATCCATTTGGGTACTGAAAAAGAGTTCAGTGTGTCAGGTTGTCTTCTGGCTTGTGATGGTCACAACTCTTTAGTAAATTTCAGCAAAGCTGCACCCTCCCTCGCCCCACCAAACTAAATGTTACAGGGATCTGAAGCCAGGGTACACACCCCTGACAGATTCCAAGTCCAAATGGGGGTAATTCAGTCTCCAATCGACATACAGTAAACATGCATGTTTCTGGATGTGAAGAACATCTAAACTCCGACACGGAAATGCCCTCCGTCCGACTAGGATATGACCCAGGGACTTTCTTCCTGTGAAGCGACAGCACCGTGCACCAATTTACTGCATCGGCCAAGCAACGTAAAAAAAACTAAAATCACCGTATCGATTGTATCGCCCTGCCTCGGCAGTGTTTGTCTCGTGTGGTGCCAATGTTCATAAATGCTGCATGTGTTAATGAGCAGCTACAGGTACAGTTTGAGCACATTCTTCTCGTGTGGGGTCACAGAACTCAAAATGTCTCTTGGGATCATCAACACAGCGAGTGGACCTCAGAAGCGGCACCAGCCGCTTAAGTTCGGCTTAAATTTCTGACACACACGATTGCTATTCTCGTTGTTCTCCTTTCCTTGTGTGGGCGCCGAGCTCGGCGAAGCCTTATTAATATCATCATTATTATTACTCCATTACTCATCGCTCCTTCCATCCGTTTTTCCGGCTTCGGCTCTGACCCCGAAGACCTGCTGTGATGTCTGTCGCTATGTCGCCCTCGCAGCGCCATGTGCTTAAAGACAAATGGGTGTAAGCGTAGCCACCGCGCTCCCTGGCATGATGGGACACGGTGCCAGGCATACCCACGCCGCCCAACGAGACCGCCTCGCACTAAAGCACGAGACGGTTGGTGTTTAAACCCACTGCTATCTGTGAGCAGAGACTGAGACGCTGATATTTCACACTGTCTTGATTTCCTCCCGGGGCGACACGACGCCAGCGCTTGGCAGCCATGTTGGAGCTGTAACTGTGGAGGGAGATAAGTGTCGTGACTCCGAGGTTTCATTACCTCCTGCGCGGTTTAGCACTGGATAGCATTAGCTGTTAATGGCCCTTCTAACTAAAAGGGGTGATTCAGAGAGACAGCATTCGGCCCATAAAGCCACCATGGAAAGCATCTCGCTAAATAAGGATGCACTCTAAAAAACACAAGGTGTCGTTTTTCAGCAGCGCGTGTGAGTGTGTGTGTGTGTGTGTCTGCTTGTAGGCAGCATGCATTTGTGTCACTTTTCAACAGTATTGTGGGTTTGTTAGCACGTACGGAACCAAGACGGTATTAATGATTTGTTGAAAACTAACACATGCAACTATGATGAACAGAGATGGATGGATGAAAGAAAGACTAATTTATATGGCCTCTGGCACATTCACGACAGCACGTTATTAACAAGAAAACACTTGATGAGTGAACGGTTAATGTGCAAATCTGGGGTCTGTAAATCACATATAAACATAAACAACCTATATCTAATATTATCTGGTCATTTTGGGGTCGATGTCAAGTGTTAAATGAAGATTTCAAGCATTCACGCTAACAGCTTCATTGGTAGTCAAGGTCGGCAGGAAGCCATCAACACAAATAAACTAATATTAGCATTAAGAGTCGCCCTGATGGTCATAAGATGAAAGCTGCACCTCGGCTCATCTACAAGTATGTAACAAGGTTAGTAAGATTTGATTACAAGGCATCTAAATTTAGCTGGCCAACTTATCAAATCAGATGGAGAAAAAAAAGCTGTACAATCAGAGTTTGGGGCTGCTAAGATCCATTATTTAATAAGAGAGCCCCGACGTAATCTAAAGTGTATCCGAGAAATTTACTGCTGTGCACTGATGTTCCCAAAATTAGATCTGTCTTATTTGCTTTTTATTCATATGCCTAATGTGCATGTGTGTGAATAAATATATGACATAATTTCATTCTTCTGCTTGACTCTGCTCAATTTGTGCCTGCAAAATGAAATGAAGATCATGCCTGTCCTTGACTGTGTGCGACTGTAATAGATTCTCAGCGGGGAAGATGTCAGATTCCAGAGGGCTAATGCACCTTTTTCCATCCACTCCATTCATACACAGTGTGTCAGCGTGTAAATATATGGCGGTGCATTACAAAAGGGGAGAGGGGCATTTAATATTCTCATTGTGGGAATATCTCCAATCTGACTCTTCTCTATTTAGATAAATGGCTGTGTTGTATGCTATTTACAGCAAGATGCTGATCTATTTCCCCACGTATGTGAATACTTAATAAATTCAAACAGTGCAGACATTTACAAAAGTTGCATACACTTAAATGTGCACAAGGTTGAGACCAAACACCAAGCATTGCTACTTTAAACAACCCGAATCTTAAATTGAGGTGTTTGAGAGAGTGCCAACCTCTGACAGACCTCACATTAATAATATCCCAAGTTATGGGCGACCATATAGTGCCCATGCATGGGCTGTATGGTAAGGTTTTCCATGCTATAAACTCCAATATAAAAGGTCAAGGGCCATTTGGGCACATTGAGTGCATTTGGCAGGACATAAGAGGCATTTCGTCTCTATGATAGGTAATAAAAATGAACAAATTAAAAGCCCCGTGCAGCTCCCAAGACTGGTGACATTTACACACTGATCACCCTGTTTATGGCAACAGGGTTTGCCAAAGTCCGGCTGTTGTCTCACCATGTGTCATTGACCCATTTCTCTCCCCAAGTATAGTCAGTTATGTTGGCGTAGTTGCACTCATGAGAGGGCTGCTGCAGCATTTACATCATGCAAGGTCAGGTCAGGCCAAACAGAATCCAAAAAAACAGAACACAATCAGATTATGTTTCCAAACTCATGTAGTCATAAATTAGCAGCAAATTGTGTGTTTGACAAAGTGCTGAACCCACCCCACATCCGTGCTTGTGAACAACTAAGCCTTTCTAAGATCCTCCTGTCATAGTCACTCGTTATACTAATGATCCTGTTTACCTGTGGAGGGGTCCAAACAGGTGTTTTTGGAGCGTTGGGAAACTTTCATTTCTGTTGCTCCTGTCGCAACTTGCCTGAAGGTTGTCTTAAGCAGATTCAGACTTTGCTACGCTGTCTCTGGACTGTACTTCAGTTGAACTAAATTCAATACAAACAACAATTAAATGGTCGCATTCATATGTTTCACATGTGTTCCAGACAGCATCCCATCAGAATTCTAAAATAGAATAGAATAGAGTAGAATAGAAGAGATTTAGTCTTTATTTGTCCCATAAAGGGGACATTTTAAGTGATACAGCAGTAGACTGTAAGAAAGTAACTAAGAAATACAAATTGCACCCTCTATGTCTCCTCTGAACAAATGGGTGAATAATAATAAATGTAAATAATAAATAAAGCCTTTTTACTCTGGCTATACATTGATATACTCTGAAAAAAAGTGATAGTGGATGTGACCACTCAGACATATGACTTTGCTGACCATGATAAGTGGTCCAACAGCTGTTACACATGATCTAAATATGACCTCTTATAAAGTTTAAAACAGTAGCAGCGTATTGGCTCTTTAAAAGACCACGTTATCTATTAAAACTAGTGCACAACATGATCCCACACCGACACACTGACTTGAAACGACAGTGTGTAGGATACTGACAGGGCCTGGTATCAGCCAGGGCCGTTGCACGCCTCTTTGAAACTGTGATATACTGCCTGCAGTCAGTGAAGGAACATAATGTTAAAACATAGCATGTTGTCGGCAGGGGATACAGAGTCAAAGACTGTTTGCGCGGGTTCACAATGTTCAGCGACCCTATCATTCCAAGACTAATCCTGCTTGTTTGTCCCTGGACTCACAAACAGCAGAGTCGGGTTTCCAGTCCTCCTCACTCCACTCTGGGACTGTGATGACAGGGGACAATCCTGTAATAGAGTTCAGCTCTTATTATCGACATGCTGTAAAACTGTATGAAGGTGATTTTCATGGACTAACGTGGAATGTCAGCCTATTTATCACATCTGATCTATGGGCTGATCTGACACATTTTATGTAAACTGCTTTTTCAGCATGTGACCTGCTTGTTACAGTCATTTCCTAACTTTGAAAGTAAATTAGAAACTTCAGACAGACCATTATGTAGTCATGTATGATTATGATTGATTTCAATCGCAGACAAATATTGACATCGCAATCGTTTCCCCATTTGTTTCTGTGTCAAGTCGAGTTGTGATAAGATATCCCATCTATCATGCAGATTTACTTCATTTCTATTTTTCAAAGTCAATAAATTCTGTGTCATGTGCACCACACCCCAAAATAGGTTGTTACCATTATACAACACCCCCCCACCACACACACACACACCCACAGTCCCATTACTAAAATCTTGCAGCTGCAACTCATCCTACATGGTCTCTTGCTGCCCTCTAGAGTACTATTACATCGCCCTCTTACATACACATATACATGCACTCACACCAACATGTACACACAGTCACAGTGTGCTTGCTTCCAGACCCCTCCCTCTCTTAGTGCAGTGGGACCGGGGACCGCCCAAAGAAGTCATGGCTTGCAACTGGTGACGGAGGCGCACGCACTCTGACATTTCCACAGATGGTGATGATTCACCTGGAAGTGGAGAATATCCCAGCGGAAAGGGTGTCAGGAGTAACATTAGAACGTGTCTGCGCTGGTAAGAAGTAGAATATAAAGGTTGGAGGAGTGGAAAGAGCAGCAGGAGTCAAAGTGGCTGCAAAAATAAAATGACTAGGCGTGGAAGCTTTGGGGCTACTGGCACAGAGGAGGTAAACACAGCCCACGAGTGCCTCTTCAGTTCACCTTTGTAATAGTTAAAACAACTCCTGAAAGCATGACGGTGCCTGCGGTGCGGGGATTCATCTCTGTCTTAGCATAGCTATGTGGTGATGTCTTCATCGGCGAGGCGTGTAGCGAGCCGCTTCCGTGATCCGTTTAGTGTCAGCAGAAGTCCTGCACGTCCCCTCAGGTAAGCCTCTGTCAGACTGCAGACAGATAAAGCAATATGAAGAATAACAAAAGCAGCGGACGTATCCCAGAGTTCCTCCTCCGGGCGCTCGGGCGGTTTGTTTTTGCCCAAGACCTGTCAGTTTCCGAGGAAAGGCCTAAAGAGGGGGAATAACCCCGAGAGATGAGTGAACGGCGGAAGACAAAAAGCAGACGTTCGGCAGCACAACTCGACAGCGGAAACGTGCACACCGTGTTCTACCCCAGAGCCCTGACGAGCGCTTATCATGTCAGGTGTGTTCACAGCAATGACTCAAAATAGCAATGTATTCTTCTGTTGTATTTATCAGTCAGTGGGTGGCTCTGTGGGCTGGTGGGTAGCACTGTTGCCCCAAAGCAAGAAAGCAGAGAAAGACGAGTCCTGAAGGGCTTTTCTAAACAGTTTTTGTAACTTGTCCCCACTTTTATGAGTTTTTTTTTTTTTTTGCATATTTCCAATTTCCTCCCACTATCCAGAGCATTAGGCTGACTGGAGACTCCAAATGGCCCAAAGGTGGGAGTGTTATTGTTAAAGTGAACACTAGCTAGGTTTCTATTGCCACGAAAAATGCACAAAACCCAAATATTGCAATGTTTTTTGGAAAAGCCTCTCGAATTTCCCAAAAATATTTTTATATACATGGTTTCTGATATAAAAGTTATCCTCAAAAGTTCAATGGAAACACATTTTTTGCATTTACCCATCACTGGACATGATGTAGGGGGTCACATGACCAGAACACTTCAAATTAGATTGCACGGTATAAAGGGAGACCAAACTTTTTCTAAATCAAATTAAAACATCTACAAAATAAAAATACAACAGCTATCTTCCTTGAAGTGGAGCATCACAGGATGAGATTTTCCAGTAATAATGTTACTAGAATAAAGAGAATTGTGGCTCATATGCAAAACATCCTTCAGTGGAGACAGTGGCATAGCTGCAAATTTTGGAAATATTGCTTTTATTTTGCAAAAATCTGTAATGGAAAGGCTCATAGTGTGTAAACTGTAATGGAAGGGCTCGTAGTGTGTGTGTCCAGCAGTGTATTGGTGCTCTGTCCAGGGTGTATTTCCTTCCTCTCACTCTGTGAGTGCTGGGATTGGCTCCAGCAGATTCCTGTGACACCAATGAAATGATCCATCACTCTACAAATGTATCAAACCACTTATCAGATGGGAACTTTTGCCATGATAATGACCTTGTTTCAAGAGGGATGGTGTTGACAGGGTCACTGTGAACTGGCTTTTTTTTTTCTTCCTCCCCTATTGGCTGCTGAGTGGTCGTCAGGACAGGCAAGGTGTCGGACGGCCTCTGGGGTCCTCAGGCCATCTGTTTGGGGTCCTACTTTAGCAGGGGAGATGTGTGGCCGTTTTCTGCTTAATTAGGTCCAGTAAACAGGCGCTCATCAAAAAGCAGCTGCTAACGTCCCCATTAAGACACAAGCACTCACACACACACACACGTATAAACAAGGACACACAACCAGATATGGTGTGGAGATGAACTCACACAAACGAATCAGTATTGGCTGGGGTGATGGCTGAGTTCAGATCAGGGGGTAAACTCGCTGACCTTGACCACTTGACCTAAGCGGGCAACAACAGGATTCTCCAAAAACATCTCGAGACAAAACTGAGATACATGCCTGCGCTGTGTGTCTCAACCACAGTGGTTCACCGCTGCAGTGAATGTGTGTTGCACATGTGTGTAAAGGCGGAATAGTTGCCACATTATCACCTCCGAAAAATTGCAGGGAGCATGAGAGTGCAAACAATCAAACGGCTAATAGCACAATTATAGTGTTGTGCGGATCGCCTCCACAGTAAAAACAAAAAAACAAGCCAACAGGAGAATCACAGGCCGCATTTCCACATCTCACACCCAACCGCCTTGTTTGTGATTTCACACAACAAAGTTGTAAACTGGGGGGAAATATAGTTAACCACACTGGACGTTTGCCAAATTTCCATAGGGCATTAGCAACCAACTGGTGCAGGCTCATTAAAGAGCACAGAAACCTATAACCATTAAAAGACCATTAGGCAGCATGTAATTTTGTGGAACTAAATGGCGGAGAGTAATCAAAAGCACATGAAGCCCAGCTGGGCGACTGGGCAAACTGTTTCGATTAGGGAGGAATCCATCATCGACAATGGCAGCTTTTTGGGGGGTCAATTTTCCTGTGTGCTCGATTCTTCCCCTCTGTCACTTTCACTTTTTCTTTCCTTCCCTGTTTGCACTTTTCATGCTCTTTGTCGTTAGGATCATTATTACATGTAACGCTGCCACAGACAACATCTGAGTGGCAAAGCACACCTGTGTGACTACACTAAATCACAGAGTGAGACTAAAATTTTATGGCTCTCTATTACAGAATTAATGCAAAACATTTGCGGTATTTGTCCATGTGGACACAGGTTAAAGCACATTTTTTTCAGCAATATACGAGATGTGTGATTATGTATACGACTAGCACAGTGTTACCAACAATTGTTGCACTGGGCAATTTTTCTGAGATTAACTCGACTGAACTAATACATGCAGCGTGTTTTAGCACTTCACCGGAGCTACAAGTCCAAACTTTGCACTTCCTAAAAACCTCCTCAATCCATAAAACCACAATGACTAATACACCATCGCATCATCACCAATTAGCTGCGCACGTAGCACTGTCAATTCACATGCACAACACTTTGATCACCAAATATAATCAGTATAATTCTCACCCCGGGCGAGAGGAGTTTGGAGAAAGTAAACTACCTCGGGCCTTGTAAAAGTCAAGTCAAATTCTCAGAGCGGCTCCCTGCAGCGGTAAATGGTGTCCAAGAGTAAGTTTATTACGTGTAAAATGTCATTAGGCCAGTCGAGGCACATATTTCTCAGGCAGCTCTGGCTTTGCAGGCCATTGTGACAGTCCAGACTCTGATTAGTCAAATTAGGGGAGAATTTGGAGCGACACGCAATTCGGTGGGGTTAAATGCAGTGCATAGCACCTTGTTTCAATCAAACATTCACACTCACACCAGAACATTGGGAACATTCATCCTCTCTGGATCAAAGCTTGAAGGTCTCGAGAACAGTTTTTGGCCAGAGTGAAAAGAGAAACGGGGGGAGCCAGACAAAAGAAAAAACAATGCTTACAAGTTCCTGCAATAAAAGACTTTTTAGTGAAGCGAAATACAACCAGGTAACAGTGCCCAAAGATATTCTATCTAACGTTTATTTAACAGACTGATCCAAAGGCTACAATGATATGACTCCAATGCAAAAAGTACCAAGACAGAATGAGATGACGGTCCAAAGAATGATCACATGTGATAGAGATGCTGGGTAAAAACCTAATCACTCGTATTCTAAAGAGCTAGGAAAGCAGAAAGACTTGGCCAGTGTGAAGCCAGTGACGACTGTCTGCCTAGAAACACTCATAGGGGCTTAACTTCTCACAGTCACCACCAGGCAGCCGATCGAGTTTCCACACTTCTCAGTTTCTCTAACGACGTGATTCTGCTTAATGAAAAACATTTTCACCTCACAACATCGGGACAAACGTTCATTTAAATCAGGGTATTCAGAACTTTCCAGTTTTGTCTATGAATCGGAACCTAAAGTGGATAACAAGCCTCACAATGTGGCAGCCAATATCCAGGTCATTATGCTCCTTGTTTGGAGCCAATAATAATGGACAATATTACCTGAAGTTTGAAGGTTTATAGGTTTGGGTTAGAAGACACCTACTTAGTGCTAATTTCACCTCTGAACACATGAACTAAGGTGCTTTTGGCAAGCGAGAGCAAAAAGGAGAAAATGTTTTTGAGTTTGAGCACGACAGCGAGATCATCAAGTGCAAGACGTGGAGCAGAGGAGCGAAGCAGCATCTGATGTGTGTGTGGTGCAGGGTGAGGGAGAGAGGAACATGGAGGGCTTCTTCTTTCAACACCTCATTTACTACAGCCACACATCTGTCTGCTTAACCAGTCGCAGCACATAAGAAGCATCAGGGCTTCACACACTGCACATTCTTCACAATAAAACCGTATGAAGGCCATGGAGGTGGAAGGGGAATACCAAGCACGAGCTGTGGCAATGAACTCGTTCCCTCGCTCGCTGTGTTGAAACAGAATGTTTGACAAAACTTGTGGCAAGGGTCTTATTTTCTACATTCTATATTCTCAATGGTTTCTCTTCTGTTGTGGAGTTATACCAGAAATTCAGCTGCGCAGTGCTGAAGGAACTCCAGCTCTGCAGAGGGATACTAGCGGCTGAAACTATCAACACATTCTCCAGGTACTTAGAGTATATCACTTAATTTCAAAGAGTGCACTGAACAATTTGTAGAAATGCAAATTTATTCCAACTGAGTTTTTTATTTGCTTATTTGTTCGTTTTGTAGAGGACAGATGTTGCAAATCCAACTCAATTTACTTGATTTCATCCATTTTACAGAGTCACTGACACCGAGCCAAGACTTTAACGTGCGGGCCAGTTAATCTGGGAAATGAAGGGGAGAAAGTGAGTGTTTGCCTCGTAAAAGGTGCAGCATGCCTTTGGAAAAGAAAGTAAAGTTTGAGAACACAATTCATTACCATCCAGTTTACAGCCCTCCAAAGTTACTGACAAAGCTTTTGAGTTTAGCCCGGCGCTCTCTTAAATGTTGGTTTTATGTACGCTACGTGCTGCAGGACTGACTCCGCTTTATTTCCAGCCTGTGTTTCTGGTGCTGTTCTCCTGCCCAAGTAGAATAGCTGGGAAAAATATTGCATACCAATATAAAAAGCAGAAAATGATTGGTTTCCAAAACAGCTGCATTCTCTCATTAAAGTCTAAGTATGGCTGATTCAAATGTACATTTCACCAGTTTCTGTCCTTCATGTTTCTCAGCTTTGTCTGGGTAAATTCAATTAATCCAATTCTGATTTCTTGACACCGGTATTTCTATCATTTAATTGTTTGTCAATTGGTTGCTGTTCCAATGGTGCCTGAGAAAGAACAATTTTGAACATTTTGAAGTTAATGAAAATAAATAATTGATGGGGTTTTAATAATTAAGTTATTGTAAAATAATGTAAAAAATCTATATCGAGTAATAATAGTAAATACACATCAAGTGCATCTATGATGCAGCATGGTGAGTTGGTGCATAGCGCTTTCACATCACATTGACAGCTCTCTGGTTCAAATCCCAGCGGGATCAAGGAGCTTGCATGTCCACCCACAGTCCAAGATCATGCATCTAGGTTGATTAGAGACTCTAGGTGTGAAGTGCATCTAAATGGTCAAACAGTTGTTTAATCATAGATTTTTGCTGCAGAAACTGAAACAAATGTATAATTTGCCAAGTGCAGCTTCTCCCAAGAACCTTCTTGAAATGCAAGTGATGATGAGCTCTATTATGTAATAACGGCCATTCCTCATGGAGCATCATCTTTAAAAGAGTGGTGGAGGTTTAACACAGCTCCAGGACACAATCAGGTGATGCAAACCCTCACCTCGCCTCTCTGATGAAAAGACCACGGCTCCCAGGTGGGAGTGTAAGCCGATTACTTCACATGTTCCACAGGTAATAAATAGTGGGGAGTCAGGTGAGAAACGGCAACTGTGAGCTCATTAAGGCCTCTGCATTAGAGATTTTGCCACTTCAGACGGCTTCTTGTCCATTTGAAGTTGGGAAGAAACGTGTTGAGTTGTGCTACTGCCAGGCGGGAGAACAGCCAACCTGTATATAGGTGAAAGAGTCAGAAGCAAACCTGTGCATGCAAATGGAGTATGACTCCTCACGCAGGTGGCCAATTAAAAATGAACATGCTTGCTACAGGATGGGTCTTCGTGCGTGAGGTGGAAGACTTGGAAGACTGCAAGTTTGCTTCTGTAACGAACAAGGGCTCGGACGAAGCCCCAACCCGTCATGACGTCACCCATTGGTTTGCAAAGGATGCTTTATGAAGCCAGGAGTTTGAGTTGCAGGGGGCTGCCATTCCTCATAATGGAGCCAGCAGAAACCATAGGGCGGGGGTGGAGTGGAATGAGTGATGGATATAACTTTCTGATCCATACTGGGTATAGAGAATAACAAGAGGTAAACACAGTCTATTCGTTCAATTAATGTGACTCAAGAAAATGGACGTGCCCATATTCATTCATTTCTTTAAGCTCAGATATCTTATTAATCATGGAATTATTGGCAAATTGACCACCAGAATACATGCTGGCACACCAAACGTCAGCTGTGTAAGCTGGTGTGAATTGTGAATTTTTTGATTCGTGAATTTTTGAATGGGTGTCTATTGGAGAAAGTGTTTTTTGGAGCCAGGCCTAGCGGATTTCCATGCTATGGCAAGAAAAATCACGGTAATGTTGACCTCATTTTCATACCAGAAGACTACAACCATCTTTCATATACAGTCTATGGCTTGGAGTCCCACATCACCACTTCTTCATAACTATAAAAAATAAATCTGGGCTAACCGTTAAAGAAATTAGTGACACAATAGCTCAGTTGTACATCAACTGCCCCTACTGTAGGTGTTTCCATTACTGATTTTTGAAAAAAAAAAAAAAGAAGAGCTGTAATGAGCCATAATTCTGATAAAATCAGGTCCTGTGAGACTCCACTTTGGGGAGGATGAATGTCCAAAATATTTTATAGGAAAAAAAAAAAAAGCTCCATACTGCATCATACTAGACGTAGTATAGGAAACTTGTCATGCAAAAAAAAAGTTTCCCTTACATTTTTGTCCTAAACTCTTGCATCCACACATGCAAAAAGATCATCTCATGGGAGCATAAAAATGATTTTCTGGCATTTGCAAGATTGTATGCCCTGTTTAGAACCGTTGGCACGTCCACAGTTTATTTCCTGCTATTGCCCTACAGTATGTGTACTATGTGGACCGGCTCCAGCAGATCACCGTGACACTGTTTATGTACGAAGAAGCTAAGATAATAGTTGGGTGGATGCACAAGAAGTCGTTGATGGATGACCATTTGGCACTTTTTGCTGACCTTGACCCAGCATGCTGTCTTCAACAAACTGCAAGGCAAGTTGTTTTGTTCTCCTCGCTGTCTACAGAGGAAGCAATTTAGAAATCATTACACCTGATAAAGAGCTTGGATCGGGATCCAAAGTTAGTTATATCTGTCAAACTAAGCCGATGTCCGGGCCGAGCTGACCCAGTACAAGGCCTGCAGCACATTAACAATGTTTTTACGGTCATTATTTTGGCTTTGCTTTCGCTTCAAGATATATGCTAAACTGACAGGATTTAAGTCCTCTGCCATTTATGAATGCAAGCTGTGGAGCTGCCAAAAGTGTGGAGTGGGCTGAATTCCGACTTCAAGTATAATAAAACTCTTTTTCATTCATCTCTCATGGCTGACCTCATGCCCGCGTAAAATTTGGAGGATGCGATGTTAATGAGATTAATTTAGTTGCAATTCCAGTGAAAATTGGTGGGAATTAGGGATGCACAGAGGGCATCTTTATGCACAATGATCGATGTTTTGGTCACATAGAGGAAGTTTTACAGAGCAAACTGTGTAGATTAGATTAGATTCGATTAGATTCAGCCTTATTATCACTGCATATAGTAGTGGTATTTAGCCAACAAAATGCAGGTTGGCATATAACCAAATGTTAGACTGACTGAATGGATTTGACACTATGGTACAGAATGTACCATGAAATAGAGGATTTGCATATTTGCAGCGTGAATATAAACATGTACTGTATGGGCATTTTATGTGTATGCTGTGATTCAGATAACATCATAGGCAGTAGAAGTACAAATGTTCAGAATATTGATATTACGTTTTTACTGCCTCTGTGTGTTGATGCAATGTTTGTCTCTGCTGCAGTTGGTTTTCAGTTCCCTCCCCTCTTAAAAGCAAGTGGGTCGACAATGAGATTTCATTTAATTTATTGTTACTGTCATCTTTTCCTATTGTACAATCAAGGACAGCACAGAAGATCATGCCTGTGACTGATCATGTAGCTTGTTCAGACATCCCAGCAGCTGCTGTGATCAAACATGTCATCATTTGGATGCAGGACAATGTCTTTGTGCTCTGGAGGACACACTCCTCTCCACTTCTACTGTCTCAGCTCATCATGCTGGGGATGTGGTCACATCCAAATCCCACATTGAAACATTATGATATATGTTTGAGAAGCAGCAACAAGAACAAAATATTCACTTTGCGCAATTAAAACTATGCCCTGCCTCACTTGGAGAAGAAACAAACACAGTTTTCCAGTCAAACCAATGAGCTTTTAATCTCTTATTTTGTAACGTGAACTACCGCCTCATCAGCCAGGCTCCACTGGCCAGTTCTCAAAGGTTGTGGCACGCTGTCATTTTGTTGACGTTCAAGCCAAAGTGGTTTAGTATTCATGTGGAAAACTGGAGTTTTTGTGCTGCTGCATGCACCCCAGAGCAGACACACTGTGCTTATTTTGTGCAATGGAACAAACCGTGTCTCCTCGCGTCGCTCCCCCTCCTCTGCAGTGCCTGACTGGTGCGTCCCGGGGCTGTGCCAGGCACTTAAGCCCCTGACTAGTCTGATTTACAGGGATGAAAAAGGGGAGTTAAGATGTTAGTCGATGAACTACAGCTACACTGGCTTTCAGCGCTGTCCGCGCTCCGTCGTAACAGTATTTTACCACCGGCCAACAAATTTACCGCTGCGACTTAGCTCTGGGGCCGACATGTGCGGGAGCCTCAGCCAATGACGGAAAACAAAGCCAGCAAAGTCCTTGTGTCCGAGACGACCACAGACAGCCTCTGCAGACACAACTAACAGCGCACAGACAAAGCAAATGATTAGCATCTGAAAATGGCAAAAGGGTCTGATGTTAATCATATCGCAGCCACGCTCGGTCTAAAAACAGTCACATCAGAATTAATCTCATATGACAGAGGCTGTGGCAGTATTTATTTTCCTCTGTGGTGCTTCAGCTCTCAATTAGGACTTTGCAGTTTGCGGTATCCTTATCTTTGCATGCTGTCTTTCTGTGAGCGGATGATATAGTACAGGATATTAAGCATTTTAATGGGTCCAACAGCAAAAGTTGTATTTCAAACGGTGGAAGAAATAAGACACTGGATCATGAGGCAGCGGAGGGCCTTAGTAAAACTTCCATGCACATTGTGCAAAATGAGTTGTCATTCAAGATAAAGGTTATGCACGCTAATTTTCTTCCTAGGCACAAGACATGTAGCGTCAGTGCTACCATCTCTCTGCATCAGCCTCCTTTCTACATTTCCACTACGACTGTGGAGGACAGTGAAAGGCACCACTATGCACCCGGGCTCACACTCACTCCATCATATCTAGAGCTAAAGAACACAGTAACCCAATATCTGGAGTTTCCCCTCAGTTTGCCGGAGTTCCCACCCACCCTCGAGGTCCACCCTTGGCTCCAGGCCCCATGATTCACTGAGGACAGGAAGGGCTGAGTGCAGACATGTAATCCATTACTATGGCAGACGGAGGAGGGCAACGGGGAGAAAGACGAGGGAAAGACAGCGAGGGGGTGGAGGAGAGAGGAGCGAGAGATGGCGGGAGATATGTGGGATGGAGGACTGCTGGAAAGGGGTTTTTCAAGTCTCTGACAGTTCATAACAGCACTCCCACAGGCCAACCGAGATGCTGGGGAGGGCGAGCGTGGAACAGATTATATTTGTTACTTCGGAGGAGGCATTTCCAAGCACACAAAAAGTACATTACTCAGTGCAGCTAATTGAAATCAGTGATCGGTGAAGGCACAGCTGGAGAGAGTGCTTCCTCTCCTTTCTGCAGTACTTAATTTCAAAGAACACGTTCTCAGCTCTCGCGTGTTTTTTAAACGGTCACATCTGGTGGCATCATGGAGGCCGAGAAAAATAAATGCGCAATTATTGCTTAAACAGGTCTGCGAAATGGAAGAGCCAGACTAGGAAAACAGATTCAAGACAACAGAAGTTCAGTTCCCTAATGAGTCTGGTATGACAGACTTTTTTTAAGTGCACTTATTGTGCCTCTTAAGTGCATTACACTCCAAAACACACATGTGTACTATTTTTATTGTTTAAGCTCCTTGACCTCTGAAATACAGCAATTTGACTCTATTCTATTAAGAAAATGATGGCATGCAAATCACAATCCACAATCCTGGCTTTCTTAAAGAAGACCTAGAATGGCTTTGTTGAATATCAAGAATCTACACCCTACCAATAATCAGCAAATCCTAAATTATGATCACTTTCATTTTGAAACTAAACTTAAGAATGGGTGAATCTGAATAAAATGTAAGATATGAGTGGAATGTATACCATACCAGCCCCCATAATTTGCACATACCCGCCTAAGTTCATGTCTACAAGTAGACATTGAGGTAACGGGCTGCTACATTGCTGCTCATCAAGGAATGTAAAGTCACGTGACTGCTCATGTGAGTGGCAGGCAAGACAGCCAATCAGTGTAAAGCCTACATGTGGTTACCAGATAAGAATTAACTGTGCATAAATGGACTGTATCAATACCTAAAAGCAGAACTGTGAAAGGGCTTGCAAAACATCTGAGGCATTTATCTCATAGTTTATATGCTAATAAATACTCCATTCAACAATTCTTGGTCCCTTTTAAAGTTTCTGGTCTCGTGCATTCTTGCCTAGGCCATAACAGAGGCGGCTTTGCCTCGTCTTTCACCATCTTCTCTCATTCTTTCTACAACAGCCAACACAAAACGCCAAATACCTGTCACTGCGTCTCCTGTGCCGCCTCCATCCTTCATGTGGAACCTGGATCCTCTGTCTGGATCCACTTTTCTTCCCTCTTCCCCACCTGCCCACGTGGACCGCAGGGTTCTGTGAAACACCTGACCGAGTCACCTGGCTGTCCAGCTGCTCCTGATCACTAATCAGTGCCTGTATTTATAGAGGGCATCTAACAGCGTGGCTACCTCGTCTCTGAGTCACATTCAGCTGTTTGCCAGTGCTCTTGGTGCCAGCTTGTTCTGATTGTTCTCTGGTTTTGAGCTGCCAGCTGCAAACCAGCAAAGAGGCTTCTAAAGTGCCTGCCAATAGCGAGCATGTTGTTTCTGTTTCTGTTAACCTACTGCAGCTAACTGTAGAAGACACATAGCTTCATTCATTCTGAAACTCTTACTATATATGGCAGGACTGCTGGCAATACTCACTTTAACACTGTAAATTTGATTCATACTGTATTTGCACAATACTTACCCACTTGTTAGCCAATGAGGTAAGAAGGAGGTGCTTCAGGTTTATATTGTACATTATATATCTATAACAATGACCTGCATTCTTCCTTGATTGAAACAACTTAGCCAAACCCAGTTTTGATTCTGATGCTGATCTTTAAGTGTCCATTTCATAAATGCTTAAATATTAATTGTGCTTTGCACTGGCCTGGAAAACCCCCACTCACGCAAATCTGTTCTGTCCGTACCTTGATCCAATTTACAAGGCAATCTGTTTTCTTACGGTATAATGATGTGAATGAGGTGCATAAATGTCAAATATTCCATAAATTCTAGTTTTAAATCAGAAGCAATAGAAATATGATTGAAGTCCACTATCACAATACGATCTCATAAACTATAAACTACATTAAACAAGTTCAAATGTGCGATCAAACTCTGTGTGTCTGTGTCCTTTGATAACTACAAAGAATCGCACTGCAGCTCACCCCACCCACCCACCCCTCCCACCGTAAGCCCCCTCACTGTCACCCAAAATTTGTCTCCTTAGCTGCCGAGGACCCCTGCTGCTTTGTGGTGAGATGTCTGTTTTTATTTATATCGACAGGGAGGAGAGGTGGAGAAAGATGAGATGATGTGAAGGAAGGATACCAACCCGCCCAGCACATGCTGGGACACGGCACTCCAGAGACGCACTGCACCTGCTGCGGCCCCTGGCACGCAAGGCTCATCTCCACAAACACCTCATATATTATAGACACACATTCGCACTGACATCCATGCACATACACGTGTACGCACACACACACACACACACACATATGCCAACACTGGAAACTTTATTTTACCTTTCTCTATGCTGATTTCATCTGTTTTATCTCTTTTCAGAGACAGATTGACTTTATCATCATTTTACAAGTGTTTCATTTTTACCCAAAATACTTCAGCACATCATTAATGATATATGGCACTTGGCTATTTATGCTACTAATTGATCCTTTGTAAAGTTGGACTTGTACTTGGAATCTCTTTTTTGTTTTAATCTCTTCTTCTGGATTTCACTAAGGGATCAAAGTTTGTATCTATCTATCTATCTATCTATCTATCTATCTATCTATCTATCTATCTATCTATCTATCTATCTATCTATCTATCTATCTATCTATCTATCTATCTGTAACTGAAACTAGACGCCTCCTGTAGAATGGACAAAAAAGCAACTCAGACACAATCACTAAACTAAATTGCTCAGCGTTGTCAGAGTGAATTTCCTCCCTCCCAGGACAATAACCGTACAGAGTATTTTGGTGTGTGACATGTGTGGCACCACTGGATCCAGAGGGTTCAGCCCTCTGAGACCCGGTCCGCCCATGCTGCTGTAATGTTGACAGCTTAATCTTAAATCTCTGATCCAAATGAGGCCACATCCCATCTCAGATCAACCCCTGTTGTTAAAATCAGTCTGCTCCTGCCCGCATTACAAATAAAAAACAAATGGACTTTGATTAAATCTTTGCCTGTGGGCTGGGTTTGGTTACATGTGTGAGACAGAAACTTTGCTAGTTCACGTGGTTCTTTTACTTTTTACTCGCTATGTGGACATTTATATGTTTGCGGTACGGCTGTTAGGGCAAAAAGGTAATTACCTGTCTGGAAAGCTGCGGCCCTGCGCAGGCTTGGGGGCAGTTCATAGGGGTGGAGGATGGTGACTGGGGGGTAGTGTTTATTTGTCAAACACAGTTATTACCTCTGTCAGGCCGCCTGGTGAGATCCCAGCCTTTTGATTCACTGATGGCCACGGAGAAGCCAAAGTGTTTTCTCAGTCAGTTTAAACCTCAGAAAACTCAAACAATAAACGGGCCGCTCTGAAAGCTAATATTTTCTGAATCTGATATTTATTTAAAGGGCAGCGTTGGACGAGCTGCAGATTATTTGTGCGATCAAAAAGCACTTTTCGCTGTCCAGCCCGCAAAGCTTTCAAGTCGGGTCACGTTCAAATAAATATGGAAAACGGCCTCAAGTTTTAAAATCACACACAGATGATGAGGGCCGATGTGTGTAGTGGCACGCTGTGGGAGCCCCAGTGCGCTCACTGCAGGAATATGAATGGAGTTTTTAATTGTTTCTGACTCAGGTCTGTGGGCTGGGTGCGGGTAAAGCCAATTAGGAGACTGGAGGAAACAGTGAAGGATTGTATGCGGAAAAGAGCTCTGACTTTCTTGTAGGCAGACAGACAGTGTGCGTGGCCCTGTGTTATTGTGCACCGAAGGTTCTGTCTGTGTGCACTTTGTGCAAGACTACTGGAGCATGCTTCACGTCTGCATCTGTGCTTGTGCATGTGAGTGCTTTTCTGTGTGTGTGTGTGTGAGTGTAAGAGAGAGAGAGAGAGAGCGAGTGCCCTTTGAGTTCAGGGGAAGAAAATGTCATATGGCATATCTGATTACGTGTTGCTATGTTTTTTCCTACAGTATTTATCTTTTTTTCCCCTCTGAAACTGAAAGTCCTGGCCACTGCGAAAGTATCTGGAGATTGAAATCAGACCCAGAAGTCTGGTCAGGCCTGGAACCAAATGAGAGAGAAAAGCAATGCCGCGAAACCAGCTCTTTGGTTTTATGTGACTTATGTGGCGCTTGAATTTCACCCATTGTTTTGCATAGTCAAAACAGTGTTTGAGGATGAAGAGGAAAGCGGTCAGTAAAATTTACGGCGCAGTTTCGCCAACGCGAAACATCATGCGGCATGTGAGGTTGAGTTTCCTCGTCTGTCATTGGGTAGTGTGTCACTGAGGCAGGTTAGTGTATTTTTATTGTATTTGGCATTTGAGGTAATGCTAAATCTGAAGCACAACATTTGAGCAGCAGGAACAGAAACAGGCAGAGAAAAACAAGTGCCTCGATGAAACACATTGCCTTTTGTTGAACTCATGAATCATGTTGGTCTCACTTTTCTCTCTTCCCAACATACAGCACAGCTTATGAATTTGTCTGTGCACTCTATGTAAATACTGGTGCCAAATGGTGATTTATTAAAGCAAAACCCGGTCATCCATCATTAAAAATATTTAAAAAAACAAGTCAGTATCATCAGTGTTTTGCTCATTACCTACATAAAGACAGAACACGACAAATTGCCTATAAGATGTTTCATCAATAACCTGCTTCTCTTAGAAGTCCAGTCAGGAACTTGAAGACAGTCGTGCCAGAACAGGAAAACACTGAAAACTGCAGAGCTGCTTGTTTTATAGAACTGAATTTACAGCACCAGGGCGGGGAGACTAAGTAGTTCCTATTTATACCTTACATATTTACAATGCAGTGTTATTATAAATAATGAGGTCCCTGAGGTTTGCATGCTCACAGAGTGCTTGCTGTTACTAGCAGACATTTAGCCACACAGATGTCCCCGGTGGCCTTCAGGCTCCCAGAGAGAGAGGGAGAACTGCAGCGCTCCACTCACCTCAACACTGCCGCTCAAAAAGCATATTATAACCCCATGTGAGCGAATGTATGTCCACACAGGTGTAGCGAAGTGTGTGAGTGTGGGTGTGATATGCTCTGTGCGTGCGCTGTGAGTGCATCGCTAATGTACGCTGGTTATGTGTTGTTGTATGTTGTTTGCCCGAGGGTGTGACTCAGTGTGTTGGTTTGCAGGGCAAAGATTTACATATTTGTACACATGTGTGTATGTGTGCATGTGTGTGTGTGTGTGTGTGTGTGTGTGTGTGTGTGTGTGTGTGTGTGTGTGTGTGTGTGTGTGTGTGTGTGTGTGAGTGTGTGTGAAGAGGCGGATGACCCGATTGGTGGCAGGGTGGCCAGCTGGTGAGAGCTAGCGTTTCCTCTGGCATGAAAACTCTCTGCTTAAATCACCACCCTAGCCACAGAGGGGGAATGTGTGTACGTGTGTGTGTGTGTGTGTGTGTGTGTGTGCGTGTGAACGGTGCAGAAGCAGTGAAAGCATAGACACAGTATTTTTTGTGTGTTTGCATTTATGCAAGTGCATAATTGGCCATTAGCTTCACTTTAGTGTGCTGATTGCTACTCATTACCTTAACTTTAAAAAATTGTAAATAATTTGTATTTATACAGCACATATGTTAGGAAGGGAGTTTTTTCTTCTCTTTCAGTGTTGAGTCTTACCTCTGTGCATTTTGCTGATGCTTTTATACAGAACAAAAAACACACTGTGTGCGGCTTCAGTTCCAGGACTAACATCATTATAATCAAAGGTTTCAGGCCTGCACCATGATTATTTTGAGAATTATGTGTTTTTATAATATACATTATTACTAAATACATATAGCTCTGTTGTGCAGACAGGCAAGCAATATCTCAGACTGGTTTTAGTCAGCAATAACTGATCTCTGTCTTCTAGTATTTTTCCACCTTGCACAGCTTGCCATGCTTTTTTGAAACTTTTTCTCTGGATATATCTGGTTGCAGTCATTTTATACCAATCTCTTGGATATTACTTTTTAAACATGATTTTAGAGTGGATAATATCTCCACATTTGCATTATGGAGTAAATATTTTCATTGCTGAAAGGATAAAATGCAAAAAAAAAAAAAAAAAAGTTATGTACCAGAGAGGTATTTTTTTTATTATGGCCTGCTTTAGTGGAGAAACAGATGTCCAGAAAAGTGCCAAGCGCCCCCCCCACATCCTCTTCCCCGGGCTCAGACTCTCGGTGCCTTGTATAGAAAAGTTATTTTGAAAGGGAGATCCTTTCAGGGCTCAGGTGACTAAAGTGGTTTGATCCAGCGTTGTTATTCTGAGGCATAACGTTTTTTTTTCATTCTTTTAACAGATTTGGTCTTTATTGCAGCATATATCATTAGATTGTTGGACTTGGCAGCATCTAGTGGTGAGGTTGCAGATTGCATTTAAATGAATGCATCTCCGGACGAGCAGGTATGAGAAGCTTTGTGAATGATTGGCATTATTATTGTAAATATAATTATGAGTTCCAAAATCAGGACTACGAATCACCAGTTGTTTTGTTTTTTGGAAGGAACAAAATGTATATTTTCACTTATTTATGGAGACCAACTTAAAATGTATTTCACGTTTATTCTTTAACAACCATGAGGATAATATTCCTGTCGAAGTCCTGTACCAAAAATGAGAATAACACATTTATTTTTGATCCTACAGTCAAGACATCAAAGGTCCTCTTTGAATACTGATCATTTCTGTCTTTTATAAAATTTATAACGATGCAAGATAAAAGTATTGTCCTTTGCCGCCAAGTGTCTGCTTGAGAGTATTCCCCAACACTTGAAAGGAAAGCCACATCTTACTTTTGCTTTCATGACCACAATAGCACGGCTGCTCTCCCATGTTTCTCAGATTCTCTCTCTCTGTCTCACCTCACATTTCCAGGCCGAGGGCCGAGCTCTCCCCTTGTTTCCACTCTGTGTGCATCTGGCCGTGGGCTTGCTCTGGTCTGACTCTGGGCAATGCAGGTTTGCCCGGGGCTCTTTAGTAGGGGATGCTTCTGCTCACCTGCTGCTGTCGCAGTAAGAAGAGACACAGGCAGAGGGAGAGAGAGGGGGTCAGAGGGTAGCTTTAAGGATAGAATACTAACTCTGTGTTCTGACTTTCCAGAACCAGAGAAAAAAAACAGCACTCGTTCCTTTAAGAAAAGCCTGGTTCGATGCTGCGTCAACACCTCAGCAACCAACTCAGGAGAGAGCAGGCAAACGAAAATGAAGTCTAAGTGATTTGACAATGAGAAATGATGACAGACAGTGGCAGAGTACATTATTAAGGATTTGTTGCAACAGTCAATGGTAGAATCATCGACTTCTAGAAAACATGCAACAGCAGCAATGACAAGGTAAGCTAACACTTATGCAGTGTAGGTCACTGGGCTTTACCTTATGTATTTATGTATTACAAACAGAAACCTGAACAGTGACATAACATAAGACAGCATTCAGACCAAATAGGCCTGACGGCTCTTTGTTCAGCACACTGTTCAGCGCACTGGGCCTGAGCTACCTGCTACCTCCTTTTTTTGTAGCTCTGAGCTGACAACTCAAGACAGAAATATGATCATGTAACTGCATACTCTCAAATGACAGTAACTACAGTAGTAATGAACAATGTATTGCATTATGGAAGAAACTTGTCCAACACTGCTCGTCAGCATGGTAGTTTAGCAGCCCCAGATGAAGTTCAGACACACAGCAGCAAGGGGGTTATGGGGTTGTTTTGATTAACATGTTGGCAATAAAGTGCCTGAATTCATGCATCCAGCAAAGTTTAATTTGGTCTCAACTCCTGAGAAACATATCTGGGTCTCTGGCTCGTACACCATGACCATGTTCTCCAGCCACATGTAAACTGGGTCCATCTGTCACTTGGAGCCCAGCAGGTAGAGCATAGTTCACTGTATTTAACTAGAACTAGCTTTCGACAGGAGGTTAGAGTGAATAGTTAAGGCTGCAAGTCAAGTGAACTTAAAACCAGTCAAAGGCAAAGCCTTGTCCTCAGGGCTGTCAGTGTTGTCAATGAAAGGCTTAAAGCTATGTTTTAGTGTCTGTAAATCACCGTCTGCATCTCAATGGATCGAAGACTGGGAGAGCAGCTTTATGAGGAAGTCAGAGGAGGTCTCAAAAACAACTGGTAAGTGGAGCAGAAGGTAGCAGGTAGCAAATTAAATAAAAGAGAGAGAGAATGTGGGGTAAGACTAAGTAAGAGAATGCTGAAACGTTATAAAATAGATAAAGTGCATGCATCCACTCCTGGAGAACAGCGCCGTCAACTTTTACAACAAAATGGAAACTGCTCCTTTGCTGTGATTTATTGCCTGAACTGCAACAGCTCTCCTCTCCTCTCTCCTGTGCTAACTTTCCCCAGTTTTAATTTCATTTCCTGCAGTCAAGCTACCACCCATAAACACAGTGCGCACTTAAGATCGATGATGCAGAGATTCACCCTTGCTCCCGCTGTTGTGTGCACACTTTTGAAAATCCATGAATTGTCAATGAGCCGCGTGGACGACAATGCTGTGGTGGGCATTTACCAAGCTGAGAAAGGTTGTGTCGTAGATTGTTTCATGGGGGGGAGTGGGGACTGATGAAAAGTCCTTGGGAGGTGTTTGATGATGTGATGGCAAAGGTAAATGTCAATGCATTCATGGGACACACAAACACATATTGTGCGCTCTTAAACACTCACACACACACATACCAACTCATTCTCACCCCTGACTAACAGACAAACATTTGGTCAAGACCTCTTAGCAACACTTTTTTGCACAAGGTGACTATTTTGTGCTGCCTTTGTACCTCAGCTGTGTAGTGACCCGCTGGAGCCAATCTCCAGTGCACGTTGAGAAGGAACAGGAGATGCATACTGGACAGGCCAGCCAATCAATGGCAGGACAAACACGCACACACCATTCACTTTCACACTCACACTCACACTGAGGGGCAATTTAAAGACCACAATCACCAAAAACGTGTGTTTTTAAACTGTGGGAGGAAATCATAGAGCATACAATGGGACAGTGTGCACCACAAAGTTACCATCATTAACATCAAAAAGCATTGACCCATGGTGGACAATAAACATGAGAAATGTGCATGAGTGTGCCACTGAACACAATAGAGAGATGGAGTTGTTCGTGTTTGTCCCTGAAACCCCTGATTGTGTGGTTGACCAACTGGATGACAACAGACGCCAGGGAGAGTTGACCTTCACCACCACAGACTCAAACATCACTTCATCAGTCACCTCAACTCTGCCGCAGGCCAAGCAAAGGGTCGGGGGGGTGGGGAGAAAGCTAATCGTAACAGGAGAAAAGCAAAGGGGAATTCAGTAAAAAATTACACAGTCAGATACAGTGGTAATGAATGAATGTGTCTGTGATTATTTTTATTTGGTATTTTTCTTCATGCAGCTACAATCAGGTTTTTATGCCAGCCCTCCGAATGTAAATTTAATGTTTGCTGTAGAGCCTTTAAAGGACATTTAAAGAATCTCTTTAGCACATTGATTAGAGGATTAGGTAAGAAAATAATCTCATGACAAAGTCCATTTAGCCCATACTGTTGTGGAGCTTTCAAGCTCATTTAAAATCAATCAGACTAGATTTTAGCGTTGGGAGAGATTATCCTCTGAAATAAAGGGAGCCTTGAGTGTTGAATGTTAGTCTAAAATGAGATGATGGTACTGACACCTACCATTAAACACATTAAATGACCATTAATTCCCAATGAAGACCACTCCTGGTTTTGACCATATTGTAAGTAGATGGTGGAGTTGCACGTAGACACCATCTGTGCTAACTTAAAATAGACCAGAATGCATTGCTTTCTTGGCAAAATGGTGTGACAATATCCTGATTACTGGACTTCCATAAATCTCTTTCTCAACAAATACAGCTTATAAGATTTACAATTCCACTGCTCTGCAGGAGGCTGTTGGAAGTCACTCTGGAGAACTGATTGAGGAGATTCAAAGTAGTTGATCATAAAATAATTGTGGACTGTAGCGACCATCAAAGACTGATTATGGCAGAATATTGTGCAGCAGTGTGACGTACAATAGAAAACCCCTATGACATGTTAATGTCCCAGATTCCTATGTTTTAATATAATAAGAGTTGTTTTGGGTTAAAGCAGAAAGTCGCGGTCATATTTCAATTGTCAAATTCATTTTAGTTTATGCCTTTCTAAGCACGCCAGTCATAACAAAAAAAAAGACCACTGGAAACATGTTATTTCTCTGTGACAGTAATTCCCTTTATGCACAAATCACAGTAATAATTAAATTTTTATTTTGCTGGATTGATGGCTGTATTTCAACATCTAGGACAAATTTGCTTAAAAAAGGAAAGTGACCGAGATCTGGATAACCTTGTGATTAACGAGAGGAAATCCAACTGTGTTCCTCAGTATAAACAGTCCAACTGATATCATGCTAACACTAATGCATCGCCTGACCTTTCATGTCCCCTGCAGCTGCATTCACACACACACACACACACAGGAAAACAGTGGAGTAGGGATGGACTCTCCAGGGGGCAGTTTAAATGGTCACGCCTTTGCTTCTGTGCCACTGAGGCCATGCTACTGTCTGTTTCACATTTACTATGCCCCCCAAACAGGGACACACACACACACACACACACACACACACACAGATCCAGCAACACGCACACACATGTAAATTCTTACACTGACATTGCCTGTTTCACATTACAAACACATGCATGTGCATGCATACAGCACATACATTCATCCGACACTAAGTGACAAGCGTGCAGACACACACACACACACATACACAGAGCCTCTATCCCTGTCTGTTTGACATTAAAACCGAGTCCCTCCGCACCAGAAGGCAGTTGTTTATGTAGATATAAACTATTGCTCTAATTACCCCATATGTAGTCCTCCAAAAACAATGACGCTCTCTGATGAATATTTAACGACCAAACTCTCTCTCACACACATACACACATGCATAACAATGATGTGTGTGCACACCATCAAACATCGCCTGATTAGAATTTATCACAGGCAAACAGTATGAAAATGGCTCATCCTCTTTTCTCCTCTCATGATTATGGACATCTCAGAACTTCCCCTTCTCTCCAACTTCAG
This sequence comes from Karalla daura, assembly GCA_029224185.1. NCBI lineage: Eukaryota > Metazoa > Chordata > Actinopteri > Chaetodontiformes > Leiognathidae > Karalla > Karalla daura. Next base: position 6,722,916 of record CM055200.1, read on the forward strand.
CATCACGTACACAGTCACTCTCATTTGGCAGAGACATCAAACCCTTGGCACTGAGCAGTGCTGCAAAAACAACTCTAAAAATATACAAGCGTCCATGCAACAGCTTTTTCCTTTCATATAATCAATGCTCATTTAAGCACAGGGAAGAGCCACAATAGCAATTGTGTCTGACACATAACTGTAAATAGTGCAATTTAAAACCCCCATACTGTTCATATTCAGGCATTTCCATTAAACACAAAATAAATATGTGACATTAAAGCTGCTCTCTTGTGTTTACCACTGTCATCAATTGTAATAATGATCCATTGGTTCAAATGCCTATGATTTTAAAGAGACCATGACAATATACAAACAGCAGTCGCAAGGCATGTCCATGCTTGATGGAAAACTGGGGAAACGCTGCTGAATCTGCTGGAAGCGTCTGGGAGCGTCTGGGAGCGTCTGTATCAACATTTTTTGGGAGTTTGTAAACGCCACCCGAGAAGAGGCAGGCGGCATCTTGTGTTTGCTTACCTGGCAGAAATCAGGGCGTGAAACCCAAAGCTTCAGAGTGTGATATTTGGAAGGTGATATTGTGGCTGGATCTGTTGGATCCATAATTAGTGTGCATCAAAGAGGTGGATGACAGCTTCCCGTGAAGCGGAAAGGAGATGGATTTCAGTCAGAGACGGTAAATCTGGGTGAAGGCGTCACTCCTGCATGTGCAATCGCATGCAAGCATATGCATGAACAGCCATACCTACATGCTTTCTTCTATCACTGTTGCATGCTAAAATCAGAAATATACTCAATCATATTAGCATGTACATGATCACTGGCTCTTACAGTTATTCTTGGACTTAAAATCCAAGAAGAGCGGGAAATTGTTTCATTTTCTTTGTTGAAACATTAATGTTATCGTGCTTGTGTGCAATTAACAAAGATACCAAAACTTGTTCTATCACATAGGAAAAAGTGACTATTGTGACTATTGAGTTGAACTTGACACAAGAGTCAGTAGACTTTTATTGCTATCTATCTTGGTCATGCTGGGGGCTGCGGCTGATTCACAGATAACAATTTCAGCAACCCAAGTCAAAACAGTGAAAACACAAGGTGAAGTTCAAACCAATCTGCAATCATTGCATCCTTCCCTTAAACCTGGCGTTTGCACCGGGTCATACACCCCTGTGCCAGGGTGAATCCATATTCATGAACAAGCTGTGGCATGGGTTGAGCATGTTTTCATCAAATTAAGAGACATTTTCAGTTTGGATCTTTCAGCCTTTGGTGGAATCCAGTTGGAGGTCAAAGGGGTGAAGCTGCCACAATCAGTCTTGACCCCTGATAAATCAGTGCTAATCGCAGTGCAGTGAAGAGAAAATAAACTCCCAACTATTTATGTTGAGTGACAGGATACCCTCACGATAAGCTAATGCTTTAAAGGTTGGCATCGTATTGAGATTAATCACTTTTCGATTGTGGAAAAATATACAAGTGTGCATGCTCATGGCTTCAGGTGTTTTACATTTACATATTTTAGGAAATTGAAATGAATGTGAAGAATTGTGCCTGACAAAGTTTCTTAAACAACAAACTGTTAAGTAGGTGCAGTTTGTGCAAGATTTGGCACCAAAACTACATTGTTTATAAAGAAAGTAAAGAAAGTCATTTTTGCAGCAATTGTGTATTGGGTTAAGGTAGTTTTACTGAAAATAATAAGTTGGTTTACTTTCAGAGACAAGGTATGCTGGGAAAAATAACTGAAGGAGAATTACAAGACTTAACAAAATTGAGAAAAAAAACAAAAGAAGTTCTCGAGAAATTTGACAGGGGAAGATAGACTAAAGTTCAACAGAACCCATAGCAACTAAAATGCAGACATAAAGTCGTCTCTTCGATGGAATACCTGGCCAGGCCTCCAGGAAGGCAGAACCGGGAGGGCTGTAATGCAGACAGACGCAGACCGCCACAGAGACGGGTAGGCAGAGAGAGGAGAAGTTACAGCAACAACAGAGAGAGGGGAAATGTGTGAGTCATTGAATCATGGCCGAATGAGTTCATCTGAGCCCTCAAGGTAGCAGTCAGTCTTTTGTGGTTATGATATCGCTTCTGGATGAAATTCAATAAGAGGAAAGAACCTGAATTGGTCTGCTGGAACTGAGCCAGTGGTACACTAAAACAATACTGGTTAAGAGTCTGAAAGGAGGGAGCCCAATTTTTTTTTTTACTTCTAAAGACGAAGCAGTTTTTTTTCCCCCACTGAGACAGACATTACTTCTTTTCTCATTTTCATTTTCTTGACCAATGCACATAGGACGAAGGCAGAGAAGACGCTGTGTTCGCAGGGAAAAAAAATGAACCTTATTAACCTCAATCCTAACTCATTCCTTGTAACTGGCCCGCTTACGTTAACCTCTGCTCATAAACAAGTCTGTAATCTGACCCTATTTTTTCATTAGTTTTAATTTGCACACAAAGTGTGCGAACACAAAGCGCATACACATCATCTTCATCCTTTACATTTGTTTTGACCTGGAGTTACCAACTGATTTTCATATTCTTTCAAGGCAGTTGCTGCTATATCTCTGTATATCTTCACACTTATTGGAGTATAATATACTTAGGGGCCTCACCTGCACAATGTGGAGCCGACCTAGACGAGGTGTGCAAGCATGTAAGGAAAGATAAGATAAGATTAGCCACACAAGGGGGAAATTTACAGTCGTAGGTACGGTTGGTTAGGCTGGCTACCAACTGATGGGCACAATTTAAACCAGTGAGCTTTCAGCTGCAGGATGGTCCTTCAACATAACCTCCCCAACCCCACCTCGACCCCCCCACACCCTACCCCACCCCACCTGGAGTGCAATTTCCTGAGTGAGGATGTCGAGATAGAGAGGGGAAAAACATCTTTCCACTGGAGCGCACGTTTAGATTTTCCAGCAGGTGCAGTGGTAAAGGAATACCCAAAGTCGAACAAAGGCCACCCATCCCTGCCAATACAGAACAATCGCACAGCAGCCACTGCTGCTGTAAAACGATAGCGAGACGGCGAAACCCACAGAGGGGTGAACTCAAAAAGCTAAACCGACCCCACGGCGCTCAAACCCGCTGCTCCGATCCGTCACCTTGTAACCCAGTTCCAGCTCCGCAACATAGCTGTGACCTGCTTCCCTCGGCGTGCCACCTCAGGCGTGGCGGCGCTACGGTCTTGGCGGATTTGTAAAAGAGGAGTACAGAGGAGGGGAAGTCTGGCCCGGAGGGAGCGACAGACCTGCCCTTCTCTACACCTCCACCTCCACACTGACCTTTCACAATGCAGGATACAATACAGGCAGATACCGGAGCTCCTGAGTCACCAGGCTCTTAAAGGATCAAAGTAGTGCTAGACCTGAAGCAGACACACACACACACACACACACACACACACACACAAATAAGTGGGTGAACAGACACGCGCACACACTGAAACATCTCCACTGAAATATCAAATAAACTGTAGGCATATTCAGAAAGTAAAAGTGCCCACACACACAGGCAACATACGGTCCGTCACACACCTGTACAGACACAAAGTCACTCCAGTTACATGTCTTTTTTTTTTTTCCTTTAACCGCTCTCCTTCAATGCAGTCCTGAGGGACAGAAGATGGGCGCGATAGAGAAGGAGAGGATAAGAGGATGAGAAGGGTGCCCGGAGCCAAAAGGAGCTGGTTTATAAAGGAGAGAGTCATCTAAGCCCCCGGTATCTGTCTTCTCTTTAGGAAGAGTTAATCCCGGTCCTGCTCTCGGCAGATATGATCCCTCATCTAAAGGAAAAACCACCTGCATGAATAGAGGAGGCAGGCGAACAGTGTGGGATTCTATCACCGGACAGGCGATTGGATTCCACAAATGCAGACTTTTTTTTTGTCTTTCACGGGTCAACAGAGTGATCTTTTCCAAACTGTGTCCAGAGATCAGAAACCTACCTCTGGCTTATGGTCTGTAGTGTTTGTGCTGGACTGAAATGTGAGCATTATCTGTGTGCAGCCTACTCAAGCACGCATTCGGAGTTCATGCAATAGTAAATAGCATGTATATTAAAAAGGGAACCATCCATTTTTAGTTGACAAGCCCATGCACAACACAATACACTTCAAAACGCCGCATAATCCTTTGATGTGACAGACTCTAAAGGCCTGAGACAGACATTTTATCTGGAGCTCAGGGTCACATCAGACAAAGCTCACAGTCTGTCATACTATTGTTATACATATTCCTTTGTTATAAGGCAGCAAAAAAGAAAATGTTATTAATCAGGACAATGAAGATGACACCTCGCGTTGCTTACAGAACTCCCAAATTGAAATTCCTTGAAAGTCCCGTAGATTCCCTGTCGGCCTGTTTCACATTTCACAGCAGACGTTTTTGACAGTGTCTTAGAAGGAGAAGGACGGCCATAATTAATAATAATAATTAGGTCCATGGCCAAACTGTCCACACCACTCACTGGAACACCTTATATGGACACTGAAATGGAACTGGGCTCTAATTAATGATAATTAATTGGCTCCTGTGCTTTTCCTGCTCTGAATGTCCTTGGTGAGAAAAAGGTCCACTTTACACGTTCACATTAAGCTGCTCCGTGAAGGAAGTGATCAGATGGCGCCATGTCACATTTTTTGTAAATTTTGTCCCGTTTCAAGTCAATTTTGTTGTTCTGCTGCAGTTTACAGATTTCTCACTGCCTCTACTGCAACTGTTGAGTGTGTGTAAGTTTGCATGTTTTAGAAATATACTCTTGTATCTTTACAGGTGTGTCTGTGTGTGCATGTTGTGTGTGTGTGTGTGTGTGTGTGTGTGTGTGTGTGTGTGTGTGTGTGTGTGTGTGTGTTCCCCCACGCGATCATGCTAAGCAGCTGTTAGGGGCCCCCAGTCTTTGGGTGGTCTCACACTCATCCATAAATTATGACCCGACTCTCCTGCTGCTGGTCTTGCAGAGAGTTGGGGCTGGGCTTACACATTGCTAGACCTTCCATCTCCTGGACATTGAAGTATGAGCCATCTGTTGAGGGTTGGATTTGGTTTAAATTTTTATGATTCAGAAAATCTAAACAAAATTCATTGATTCTTGTTCATGTTTCATAAAGTCCAAAGGATAAAATGTTCTGAGAACAAAATCAACCTTTTTATTATGCTATAATGGCTGGCAGCCTGAAGGGTTTTATCTACAGTTCCAACCAAGCCCTCAACCCCTGTGTTTTTTCAGATCTAGCACAATTCCAACATCTACAACCCAAAACATGTTGTAGAGGTCTTGGATTCCCTCTTGAACCATTGAAGAAAGCCATTTGTGATTTTTTTGGGTGTTACTTTATCTGTCTGCATGTGAATTGCATTTTATTGCAAATGTGTCTGCGTGATTAAAAGTGCTTGGACACATTTAGGGCTAATTCAATGTGAAGAACTTGATAAAACTGCACTGTGAAGTTAAGAGAGGTAATGAGATTCTGCAAGTGTGTTGCATTATGATGCACGCCTAATTAGCAAAAGTTCATCTAAAGCCCCTTTTATCTGTCTGTGAAGCTGCAAGTATTTGTCAGACTTTGCGTCTTTGATTGACACTAAAGAAAACACATGCCTGAATAAAATACACAAACAAACTGCCACATGACTCTTAACACATAACTCGCAGCACATTGTGCCGGCGTTTAATCATTCCCGTAAGTATAAAAATTGCTGTTATTATCTTTGGCTATTAGGTCTAATTGTTGCCATAGCCCAATATAATCAGAGTTATGTGTGTGCGACTGTGTGCGTGTTTAAAAGTGTGTGGGTTTGCAGTGGGTGTGCAGGAAAGCATGTGTGTGTTTGTCAAAGTCTTGCTGTGTTGCTCTTGTGCACGTGTACACACTAATATACATGAGATGAACTAGGCCTAAATTTCACCTCATGCACAGAAGTGTGTGGTTGCATGTGCATGCGTGTGTGCATGTGGCTTGAACAAACAGAGTGTGTTTGGGAGGAATGTGGTGTGTGTGCGAGACTGCGAGCAATGGTGCACTTAACATAGTTGTTCATCAGCAGCAGCGTGATAGGCAGCTCACTTTCCACTATGCACAGGTGTCACTTTAACAGAGACAGTTTCTATGCAGACTCGCAGTAAGGAGTTAACTGGTCTGTTTAGTGGGGAGAGAACAGACAGTCACACTGCCATAATTGTCATGTGAAACCTCCCTCCAGTCGCCCACTGATGACCTCTCACTACAGTATTGAAACCCTCTGTCATCATCAATCACTGTCAAGAGAAGTCAAGTCGCGTTAAAAAAAAAATCCTTTAAAAGTGCTTTCAGCCAAAGTCGGCCCCAGAGTGCTTCACGGAGCAAGAAACAATGAAGACTGAGAGATAAAAAAAAAGGGAAAAAAAAAACTGGAGATGTGGCGGCAGTAAAAACAAGAAAGACCAGACAGTTTACGAACTTGACTGAAACTAATTTCGCCATCCACAGCCCGCCGCATGCTAACTCAAGTGAGCCCAGTCACGTAGTAAAAACAATGAGTCTTTGAGCGGCCATTACCGCCATTTCTCATGAGCTGACATCAATTGTTTTGACTCCGTCAGAAATCAAATGGAACCGTGCTCTTGGCGCGCTCTCGCTAAGGTTAATGCCGCAGCCTCGGAGCCAATTCAAAACATGGCTCTCCACCAAGGCATCCACTGCGCTGCTGAGTATTATCGAATTCCCAGCGACACTTCCCTCACCGCTTAAAATGCAGAGCGAGATTGGAAGTAATATGCTCAGCTGTGTAGGACAGAGATCGGGTTGATACTGTGAAAAGATTGCAAAAGCACAGGGGACACACAAAAAAAGCATCTTAGATTGTATAACTTAATCATGCATGAAAGAAGGCAATACTGAGACACTCAGAGTCTATTGGAAAGTACGCAGGGTTTTTTTTTCGCCCCCTCCTGCTAACCCTGTCCAAGTTTTTAGCCTCGCTGGGAGTGATAGCATTGTTATGAAGCCAAGCTTTTATGAGTTTTGGCCCTTGGTGTTGATGATAGGATCCCTTTATAGCAGAACGACTTTTTTTTTTTGCAAACGATCTCTGGTTACTTTAGTGTTTAGCACGCTGACGTAGCAGAGTGAGACAGAAAACCCACAAAATATTTGGACTCTTATTTGTTATTTGGAAGCAACTGAGCACAGGAAAAAAAAATCCAATAACTATTGTCTTTCAACAGACACCAGAAGAAAGAGAGGATCTTTCCTTGTGCTTGTTTTCAAATCCCATCCCAGGGAACAGATGTTGCTCATTCTGCTTGGCTGTATTGAGGAAGAGCACCAAATCGCGTTGTTTTCAGCCCAAATAGCTCACGCACAATTACTCTGCCGGGGATCTGTGTGCGTTGGCACGTCGCTGCAGTTCCCCCTTTGTTTTCTTAATAATTAGCTTGTGTTTTCACAGGGGGGTTTATATGTGTGTGAGGTAGCCGTGCCTTTTCAAGGCTACTTAATCTACACCCTCGTCTGTCTGCTCTCCTCTCTCCTGGCTCTCCCCCCTTTCCTTAATCTCCTCCATAGCTTTCCTTCTCCCATCCCTCCTCATCGTCTGTGTCTTTCTCTCCAATGCCCACGGCCCGTGTGATGAATGAGCGAGAGTTCAGGTGCTTTTTTTCTTCACTGCGGCGCACATTTGATCTGAGGAGTGAAGAGAAAATGATGCAAAGTGGCACCATTTCTACATCATTAGCCTCTTCTTTCCTGGAAGGTTTGTGAACTCCACAGAGGATCAAGAGCAGCAGTCATGGCGAGTGTGGGGTGACTTAATAGCAAAGGCATGTGGCCATTCAGACCGTATGCATATTGAATGTAATGGGGCTCGGTCACACGGTGAGGTGATAGATGCATCTGAAGGAAATGTGAAAATGAAATGTGAAAGTGAAATGTGAAGGAAAATGATTTCAGATTTACCTGCTGACAACCACAATGACAATAAGTGGGTTTGAGCTGCACAGCATCCATTCATCCAGTTCCTTGTCCTGCTGTATACCTAACCATTGTAAGGGGGGGTCGGCTGTAAGATATTCCAGCTCACATAAGGTGAAGGCAGGAATACACACTGGACAGGTTGCCAGTCCATTGCAGGACGCACACGGACGCACACACACACACACACACACACACACACATACACCATTCACTCATACTCACACCTGGGGGCAATTTAGATTCTCCAGTCAGCCTAAGCATGCATGTTTTTGCATGTTTTTTTGTGCAAGGATACCAGCGAATGCTGAGAAAATCCACAGAAATATAAGGAGAACAAACTCCACTCAGATAAGGGGATAGCTGGGTTTCGAACCCGGGACTTTCTTATTGTGAGTGCTATCTGACAAAAATCACCTAGTTGCCCTTCATATTTCTTGATAATTATTGTATTATCTCCCAGTATGACACTATGTGATGTGCTTCAGGCCATGCTTAGAGGAAGGTTCTTGGTCCAGCCAAGACTCAGACCTTCCTGCTATGAAATGACAGGGCTAACCACATATCTACCACGTCACACCTGCAGAGCCAGAGTAAGTAAAAATGACTCAAAGCACACAATGGAGTTTTTTTCTTTTCTCTTCCTGCACCACATCTCTGTCGCAATCTCTACCTAATGTGTGCTCAACACATGAGCTCCACTGTTAAACACACTTCCGCTGTAAACGTGTCAATCAATAGTGGCTGTGTTTGACCAGTGGTCGATATGCTCTGTGGGAGCCAATCTCATTGATTTTCCACCTGCTCGGCCGCCTCGATCACCTTGACCCTGATGTGATCTGTTCACATGGACTCTGTTAATTAAGTGAAACAAGGACATGCATTTGATAAAGCACACACATACACATATAGAGACACACACAAGTCCCTTAGACACTCTCAGGAGTACAGCTGCAATCCGATGGATTAGACAAACATGAACACACATACACATGCGCACTGGAACATTTTTGACGTTACAGAGGAAGCTCTGTGTCTGAGGGAGGGGTCACCAGTTCAAACCTTGACCCATGTGGGAAACTACTGGTGAGGGAGGTGAATGAGTAACACTTTGTTATGTCAACTTAAAGGACCAGTGCATTACATTTAGTGACATCTATCGGTGAGGTTGCAGACTCCATCTTTCCATACATTTTCTTAACCCACTCAATACACCTGGCGGCAGTGTAGAGTCTCCAATCAGCCTGTTTTTTGTGCATGTGTTTTTGGACTGTGGGAGGAAACTGAAATACTGGAGAAAATGCATGCAGACACAGGGACTGGATGCAAAACTCCACATCCTCGGTCCAGGCCCAGATGCCACTTACCCACCATGCTGCCACTTTAAGGACCAGTTTGTTGGAATTATCGGTTGCATACTCCAAACAGCTGAATTAACTGGGCTCACATGTCCATTACATGTCAAAACAAGAATAGAGTCAGTGTGTTGTTAGTTCATTTTGGGCTACTGTAAAAACACCTCAAAATCCCTTCAATCCACATACAAAGAGCTCATTCTATTGGTACATGTCCCATTTTCAGGTGAAAACATTGAGAAAATCCAAGCTAAATGCTGATATTAACATTTGCTGACGACCGAAATACACTGCTTTCCATACACACTAAACCTGTCCAAGGTACACAACTGGAGATGGACTTTTGGGCTGTATGATGGCCGTCGTGCATGGGTCAGATTTATCCAATGTTAAAAAAAAAAAAAAAAACAGGTGCTTCAAACAGCTCCTGTGGAGCCGCTGAGGGACTAACTGTGTCCAAGGCTGTGCAGAGCTTTTCCCAGGTGTGAATGCATAAAACTGTCTGAATGTGGTGCTGGTGTTTATAGAAGAGGCCACGCACGCTTCGTTGGCTTTCAATAAATTGTTAAACACACACCTTTTTCTCTCACTCTCCCTCCCTCTCGCTCTCTCTCTCTCTCTCTCTCTCACAGCAAAACATGCTGGATCAAAAAATAGGTCACTTAGATGCTTCCAAATTCAGCCACCTGAGCCGTGCTTGATCATCAGACAACCATTAAGTTGTTTCTGTGTCACTTTAGAAGAACTTGAACTCTGAACCCTTGTGGGAAAAGTAGCCTGGGAAAAGGGTGAGAACTGAATGGTGGAGTAATGCTGACGTTCAACTGCTGTCCTGTGTGTTGTCCCCGCTGCTACTGAAATGCATCGGCCAAAAGGCAAATGTACAGAATTAAAAAAAAAAAAAAAAAAAGGAAAATAAAACTCTGGAAACTGAGGTCACTCGCAAAGAATCTGGACTCTCCCTCCCTTCCTCAGCTTGGCATAGATATCCACCAAACCCTCAGTGCAGACCACAGCCAAACGAGACTGACATTTAATAGTTGTTAAGCGTTCAAAGCCCACATAAATATCGTACAGTCGAGAACAGTAGTTCTGCTACAGCAATCTTTTAATGAGCTCTTTTAACACAATCCTGTTTTTGAAACAGAAAATTGTGAGCTCTGACGAAAGGACATCAAAATTCTCATAAACCAGCTCACTTTTTCTCTGCTATCTTAAGAGGAAAGTGCATGTACGTACACATAGGCAGACTTTCCCCCTTGCCTGGGTTGTCGACGAGGCTGTGGGAACGGGGTCACACCTGCGGTGGCTGGCAGGGGTGATAAACGATGTTGCTTTAAACTTTAGGGGCCGTCATTTTTGGGATCCGATGTTTACTCTCGATTGAAGTATAATGGGGGCCTTTGAAGGATACAGAGCCGGGGACAGAGGCTGCCCTCTCTCTCGTCGGCCGGTTTGAAAGGAGGAGAATCTAGCCCTCGATTAGCTAATGACACATTCTGCTCCCATTTGCCATAATAGGACAGAGCAGCCCTCTGACATTAGAGCTGGCATTTCCTACTCCGGCTGCTTTGGAAGGTTTCTCACAGTTCACACCAGTCAAATCAAATAAATCAGTTTATTGGAGGTTTTGCAGATTGTATTTTCTCTTGACAACAGGGTCGGGTTTAGCGATGCAAATTAAGACGGACATATACACATTTACAAGACGGTCTTAAAAAGTGTGAACACGCATGTAAACGCTCCTCTGACCTTTCTTGCCACCGCACCAATGTGTACGTGTACGCCACTGAGCCATACAGCATACGGCGCAAAGCTCATGCTCTTCAGTCATCGGCTGCCAGAAAATGCTTAAGCGGTGCAGACGTAAGAGCTGTCCTTCCATACTAGTTTGGAGAAGTCATCAGTAGATCCTCTTACCACCTCTCTTATCAGATGAGGCTGCATAACTGTGTGCACCTACTCGTTTTGTCTTTTGGGCCCAAAGCGATAAAGTGACATGAGAATGACAGTCTAGACTGCAGCTGTCTCGGTATGAGGCATTCCAAGCCTCCACTGAAAAGCACTGTAATCTCTCCGCCTCTCTCACACACACACAGACCTTAACACAAACACAGCCTACATGGACAAAAACACACACAGTGATACAAGTAGTCCATGCACGCACGCACACACACACACACACACACACACACGTACACAATTACATGGCTATGCACAGAGCTGCATGCACAGAAAAAACAGCCAATTGATGTCAATCCAAGCGTGCAGTGGCTGTGTATTAGATCATGATTAGCCCGTACCGCCTGCAGCAAGCGGAACGTAGAACATCCAGGTTTTTTTTTTCCAGTCGTGTTTTCTTTGGGGATTTATGCGGTCAATAATCCCAGCAACTTTTATTGAAAGTCTTACATCAACTGTCATTCATGTCTTTGGTTTCTGCTAAACACATTTTGATTGTGCTTTTCATGCAGATTTACAGCTGTGAATAACCAATTTAGGGTAGACTGCAGTCAGGATTTACACTGTAAATACGTGTCCCCTATGTAGACAACGTGATCTTATACGTGTGTGTGTGTGTGTGTGTGTGTGTGTGTGTGTGTGTGTGTGTGTGTGTGTGTGTGTGAATATGTGAATATGTGAATTATTGAAGATCGCGAGAAGTACCAAACAAGTAACCTCTTCAGTTTTCCTCAATGAAAACTTTTTCATTCAGAAAAAAAAAACAAAAAAACTTTCCCTCCTTTTTTCCTCTCGGTAATCAGGTCACATCACCGAGCTAAATAACCTCGGAGGAAAGTTGCAACAATAACAAATGGGTTTAAATAACGCGATCTCCTCACAGCGCGGTGCATTGTGCTTGTCATTCATCACGCCACCGCAGCATAACATGGGGCTTCCACAACAATTACTCCTGTCATTAAACTCCCGGCATTGTTGTCGTTTTCTTGTGTGATAAGGGTGATTACCGGCCAAGCGAGGGCTAATCTTCTCCAATCTGCTCTGTGGTAGGAGGAAAAGCAAACTTCAGCTTGCCACTCAAGCCTGACCGGAGAAAAGGTCTGTACTGCTGTGTTAGACTGCCCCCCTGTGGCGGACAGACGAAGTGATGAGTGACACTGAAAAGCTCTTCATACTGTCATGAGCACTGGCAGGGACTGACAGTGAAAAAGTAATGAAAAGCAGATTCATTCATCCATCCATCCATCCATCCATCAGCTTGCCCTTGATACAGGCTTTTCGGCCTATATTCCTGTGTACAGTGTGCAGTCCTTGAATAAGTGCTTATTCCTGAAGTCCTCTAAATGTTTTTCACAAAATCATTTGAACCTGTCTTGTTCATTGATTGAATGGCAAAGCACTCCAACCAGTCAAGCTCAATGCTTGGATGACTTTTTTAGTGTGACGGATGTGAACTTCTTCAAATGAATCCCAGTGTTTTCCCACATTCCTCATCACTTGGCTGCTTTTCATCTTGTCAATTCACAGGTTTGGCCCTTGTTGTTGCTGCCCCCACATCATTGAGTGATAGCATCTGCAAAAAGTCTTAAAGGGGGATGTAAATATTTAGTAGCAGAGCATATAATGTATCCACTTCCCCTGCAGTCCAGTCATGTACAGTATATGGACACAGCACTGCTCTCACAAGCTCTTTTACTCTCTCAGGCTACATCATTCACATCATCGTAAAAGCGGGGGCCCTTCATCACTTTACAGTACCCAGCGCTACCGTTAGCCCCAGGCTCTCACATCAAGGCCTGCAGCCTTCCGGCCCACACGAGCTGTAAACCTCGGCTCTGAGTGGAAGAGGGAAGAGGGATGAGAGGGGTTATTGATGTGCTATAAACCCCATTATTTTATCACGGACAGGGGCGAGTGGAGGGAGGAGACTTAGGTGAGCAGTAGGGACCGAGAGGAGGCATTCTGGCTGCTCATTTCCAGCAGGTATGTTTCTTCTGAGGAGAGCTGAGATCCCGTTCATGGGCTCGTTTTGCTGTTTGTTTGCTCCGGAGACCCTGTAAAATGCAACAAGCAAGGAATTCAATTTGTAGCTTGGACAAGCATGCAAATGTGCAGAGTATCCATTAATGACATCTTTGTTTGTAGTTAAATTCAACTATTTATGTATATATAATACTATTATCTACAATTTATGCCAATTAATAAGGTTCACAGAGATGTATACTCTGCCTTGACCCCATTTGCAGTGAAACTAGCTCAACATGGTGAAGGAACAAAGCAGGTAAAGCAGGTTTTCTTTTCTTTTTGTTTAACAGACAAAGTGACTCCCAGTCATCAGAAGTCCAGCTTTTGCTTTGCTTTTGTTTTTCTCACTTATAATTATCATGACTTGCATGACTGAGAACCGTCACAGGAATAAAGCAGGTAAAATGCTTTTAGAACATTAATGTCTTATAATACTAACATTTACATTGATTGTGTATTGTAATTAAAACACATTAATCTCAGAGGCTATGACAAACTAATGCTTGATATTTTATGCAGTTCTTGTCTCTACTGTCAGTGACCACAGCATAAGACGACAATCCCAGCTGCAGTCCCACCATTTGATCAGTGTTAGCAGCTTTACAGTGACATACGATCCACACATAGAAAAGACAGAGTCTTCCCCTTGTTAAAATACTATCATATGCTGCGAGCTCAAAGCAACCTGATCTACCCAAAACATTCCCATAAACCTGCACACTTGTATGATAACATGACAACGGCATCAGCTACTGTATATAGAGAGGAAAGTGAGATTCTGGATTTTTTTTTTCTTTTTGGCTTCCATGAGGCCTGGCCAGCTGCCTTCATCGTCCTTCCCAGCTGTTGAGTCTTCCTGATACAACAGACAAGGCCGACTCCCGTCTGCACGCCATTTTATCCCCCTCCTTAACCTGCAGCACACGCACTCACAAACGCCTCGTCCTGCTGATATCCGTGTGCGAGGAATAAACATAGACACCCAAACGTGCATGCAGTGACCTTGTGCCGCATCAGAGACCCCTTTTCGCACACAAACACGCACGATCACAAACACACAACGCTCCTCAGGGCCGTCATTTGTCATCTGGGGAGGAATTTACAGTCATGCTCTTTCTGCTGGAGGCTCGGACTTGAGGCATTCCTCTGGAAATTTATGTCCAAACAGCTGCAGTCTCATCCGCCTGTGTGCGGACCTTGAAGACAGCGCTGTCCCAGGAATTATGAGGGGCATCCAATCCATTACACACCTCCAGCCAGCTCCAGAGTGTGCCTGTGTGCATGTGTAAGCCATTTTCTCCGTGTCTTTGTACGTCCATCAGCATGTGAGCGCTTTCCTGCCCTCGCAGTGCGCTCGCAGCTGCCTAACTGTGTGTGACTGTGTGCACGCCCGCTCGCTCTGAGATGGTTTTGCATGCGGCTCTTTGATGGCTGAGCGGTTATCCTGCAGCTTCATGCATCGGAAGCTTAGTTTAAAGAGGGTTTGCCGGGTGGAAGGGGGGGGGGGTGATTTCACATTGCAGCCATATGGGACTGTTGTGTTTCCCGCTCAGAGCAAAGTCCGCACTAGAGGTAAACACCAGGCCACAGTAATAGATGAGGTCTTCAAATGGCCACACAGTGACATCATCATAAAGCTGGTGCGCACATGGGAGAGAGGATGTAACGTCCCAGTCCAATGTGGATGTTTCATTTCCAATATTTTATGTATCTATTAAAAGGTCATTGAAAGCAGCTTCCTACATACACGCACAGCTCAGACTGGAGAAAAAGAAGCAACAGCTTTTACCCACAAACCTCTCAGCTATGCCACCACTCCAGCACACACAATGCTTTGGTGTTTTCACTTCCAATAGTTAATTCAAGCCTGATAGATGGCAGACCAAGCCGCATGTATGGAACAAAGAGGAGCTTTTCTATACGTTCTTTAGCTGCAGATTGAACACACTGGCGGGAGTAAGGTAATGCAAAGGATGGAAACTCAATAGAGTGTGATGATGATGTGGTGTGTGTTTAGAGGAGAGGGTTCAAGGCCTCGCTCGGTGCATGTTTTCAGCATGCCGTCATATTCTTATGCTGCCAAAACCCACCGGGATGCACAGTTGTGGGGGGAGAGAGAGAGAGAGAGAGAGAGAGAGAGGTAGGGAGTAAAAATAGGGGGAGGGTGTAGTGATGAGGGAATTAGAGATGGTTTATTAGACTTTTGTGGTCTTTGTGATGAAGCTGTCCAGGTACTGCTCCCTTTTTTCCAAATGATTGTTGGTTATTGAAAAACTCCAGGGACTTGAACTGGAGTCACTGAGACAGAGCCGAGAAGAAACTTACAGTAAAAAGTCACAAAACAGAGAATAATCATCACGAGAAGATAAAAATAGTCCCAGAAATTAAGTCTCATTGAGTGATGTGTTGTTGTGTGTATCTTTCAGCATCTGCATGTTTTTTTTTTCAGAATTTACACATTCTTAGGTCAAATTGTGACTCTAAATTGCCCGTAGATATGTGTCAGAGAGAGAAAGGTGTGTGTGTTCCCTGTGATGTACTGTAGTGACTTCTCTGCCTTTGCCAGTGCCATAGTGGGTAAGAAATACAGTGAATGTTCTATAGGCTTTTGCTTAGAAGAGCATCAAGACTGTGCTAGAAATAAAATCTCATTTATGCAATGGAGGCAATAACAAAGAAACTCTAGTTAATGATTTCTCACCTCAGAAAGGTGATGCTAAGGAGCAGGAAACCTACTTAAAGCACTTAGCGTAAGCATTAGTGGTAATACTAGTCACCCGACTTCAAAAGATTAAATACAACCGCAGCACTGTAGTGGTTAAATCAGAAAAAAATCTGGTTCCTGCTGGATGCCCTGGTGGTCCGAGCATCAGTGTCACCTGCTGACTCTTGTAAAAACTAATTTGTGCGGGCGCCGGGAGGTGAGGGCCAAATAAAAGGAAAACATCGTTATCATGATTAATCAGCGGCTCTGTCAGCGAGGCCAAGGTGAATAGAAAGTGGCACAAATGACTGCATGGAATTCCTGGTGTGTCAGACAGAATAAAGCTGCAGTGTTCGTCCTTCACTCACTCTCAATTTCACCCACTTAGTCCGAGCGAGGCGTCTTTCACGGGGTTCCATGATACCTCATCTCTCTCCACAGTCCACGCTGCAGTCGAATGCTTTAAGGTCTGCCGTGGTTGAAGCACTTAAGGTTTGTAAATCAAAACGCGCCCCAAAGACACAGGATTACCTGTCATAAATAAGATTCTGTTATTTCTTTTCCCCCCGTCACGAAAATAGACGTGATGGATTAAGTGTACGACTGGGGGAG
This sequence comes from Karalla daura, assembly GCA_029224185.1. NCBI lineage: Eukaryota > Metazoa > Chordata > Actinopteri > Chaetodontiformes > Leiognathidae > Karalla > Karalla daura. The sequence goes on from CM055200.1 coordinate 6,739,531, forward strand.
TGAAGAAAACATGACGTAACTGCCAGAGAGCAGATCAAAACACACACTGTGTCCTATCTCGACCAGACTTTGAAATTGTCGGAATATCTCTTGAATAAAATAACAATCCTGCAGTGAAAAGTGACTCTATAGGCTATCTATAGGCTATCTAAAGAAATCTAAAGAAATCCTAAGAACAAGTTTGAGGGAGAGTGGCAAATCAATTTTATGCTGCTTAGGAGCCTCTGCTGCACCCCGTCCAATTTAAAGAATTTTCTTTTGAGTTTAAAATGTCCATAATTGTGGCACAGTATCAAAATATTCAAGCTTTACACTGAAAACTAACACCATGTTTAAGCTACTGTATCTTATTATCATATGTAATATTTACACTGCACCCCTGGACTCTGTTTAATATTCTTGTGACTGTCATTCATCACATTAAGTATTTGAACCTTTCTGTGAACCTGTGTGTGTGTGTACAATCCTTTTTAAGTTCAAACCGATTTTTGTGTGTCGATTAAATGCAGTTTATGTTGTGAATGAATATATTTGTTTTGCAAATGCCTTAATTATATGCATTTCACTGTATATCACATCTCGCACTGCAGATTTAACCCATACCTTTGAATGTCTTCACATGGCTCTGAACAAATTAGCCACCTGCAGCACCACTTGCTGATACAGACTGTGTGATGTGAGGGAGAGTTCAACATTGTCTGCCAAATGACCCTGATGTTAACATTTGTTTGTCAGGATGAAACCTGTGATCTGACTTTGTTTAACTTTCTGTTTCTAACCTAGACCAGTACCTTGACCTACATCTTTTCTCACTTGAAAGATGCTGGAAACCACCAAATGCTCTTTCGGTTCACTTATGTGGCTCTCAAGTACTGATTTCCCTAAAGAATCTCTATCTGATGGGAACACACATGCACACTTAGATTTTCAGATAGAGTGAGTAGGCTGTAGCACTCAATTATTTTTAAGTGATGTGCTGCATTTTCATCATCAGCTTATCCCATGACCATTCATCACATCCAGTTACTGACAAACTGCCTAAAATGATATGATTTTTCCCAGATTTGTTGAACTCACTTTGTGCTCTGAGCAGGTTGTTGCCAACACGCTTCATCCTCTTTAGGAGCTCTGAGAAAAAGGAAGGCTGCTTCTACCTCCATCCTGCCTCAGGAGGTCATTTGGTCTGATGCCTTTCACTCCATATAATATAAACTTGCTCACCACAAGCTGCTCAAAAACAGCATAAATAAACAGCCTCGAGGAAGAGACAGGGCTTGCAGCTTGTTAGGGAGCACGATTTCGACAAGAGAGTTTGTTTGTTCAAATTTGCTCTCACGGTGACCTAACTCCTTTATCCCAAGCACATGTGGGGAAGACGGCACCAAAAAGGCAAACATTGCAGAGACGAGGGGGGGAAAAAGTGGAAAAATCCATATTTTTCCAATATGTGGAGGGGGCTGTTCATCAGGCAAAGTTTGACACACGTCTTTGAAAAGTTAGAAGCAACAACTTGGTGGAAAAACGTAGGGTGGTTTGGCTAAACAAATGTCATTTTTGGACGCTGCTGCCGGGAGGATGAGAAAAGGAAAGATGATGAAAAGAATGAAAAGATACATTCCTGAGAATCTAACTCACTGCCTGACTGTTTCCTGGGCTTGATTAGAGGGATGCAGTGACTTGCGGGTGCATTAAGATTAAGATCTGTGCTCTCCAGAGAGAATTACAAAAAGGAAGGAATATGGACATCTTTATCAAATGTGACGTTGGGTTTTTATAAAAGGAAGTCTCATTACGGCCCCCTTGCTTATTCTGTGCAGCCATGCAGCTACAGCTCTGTTGGCGATAGAGAGGCCGTTTCATAATCAAAGGTTCACAGGACTGACCCACGCAAAGCCCAGGTCCAAATTGCTTACATGAATTAAGTAATGCTCTGCTTGCTTTGTGTTAGCAGGATAAACAGATTTAACAAGTTCACAAAGGCCAACCCTCTCCTCATATGGTTTATAATCCATTCTTCATCTTACTCACATTATAGGTAAGTTTCATACATAAGATTAAGTATCATTGTAACTTGTGGGTGTTTCCATTGAAAGCTGTTTCGCACAATTATAATTCCACAATTACAATTTTTGTAAATCTTGTCCTGCATGACTCCACTTTGAGGATAAGCATTCAAAACATTTTCTATGGTTTTATTAGATGGTAGTGATAAATGATGATAGTAATGGTAGTAAAAGCTCAATCTTGTTCCAAAATGTGCCATTTTGTCTGACACAAACTGGTCATGTGACACCCCCTCCAACTATAAGTCATGGCCAGTGACGTGTAAATGTGAAAAAGTGTTTCCATTATAATTAAACTGACATCGACACCACTGAAAAGTCACCTAATGGGTGTAACAAAAAAAAAAAATGTATTTGAGCGGTCTTTGTGCATTTCTAGGGGTAATAAAAACACAGCAATTTGATCACACTCCAAGCCAATTAAGAGTCTCGACCCACACATGCATGTTTTTGGACTGTGGGGAATTTTTGAGTACAGAGAGAAAACCCACAAAGACATGGGGTAAACTCCACACAGGAGTCTCTCTTGCTGTGAGGAGACAGTGCCAGCACAGTCCTGTGTTGTCATTTGTGGATAAGCATTGTACATCAGGATAAAACAGTCCTATAGCATTTACTGCTCAACACGAAGCACATGAGAAGCTTTACTTAAAAAAAAAAACTTAGTGACTGAAGACCATCATGGGATATATAACTCACCTTACAGCTAACATGTGGCCCACTAGTATTGACTGTACATTCTACCTAGAATACATTAACATGTGAATAGCTCTGGTTCATTACTCATGACAGAACAGATTGGGTTTTGTGTATGTTGGAGAGAAAACACTGCCATATTCAAACCCTGGGACTATACCAAGTGTTCAGTGGGTGGTCTTGTAGGCAAAGCAGGTTACTGCAGTCTAATAACGATGAGCGCATAAACCTGCTGGATGGAAAATGGTAGGAGGAGAAAGACAGGAAGAAAAGGCCCCACAGGTGCTGCTAATAACATTAGAGACAGTTCCAGAGTGCTGGAGCAGGGCTGTACACCCCGTGACATGGTGCCAATACGCACAATACAAGCAACCTGAAACCTGCAACCAGCCGAGTAGGATTCAGCCAACATTAATTTCATTTAATCGCACCTTTGCTTTTCTGACCATGATGTCAAAATGAGGAAAGCTGGAAGTGGCCATCGATATGTTTTATGCGACAAGTTTCAGGTGCCACGTATTGTGTAACATGGACAAAAAGACACATTCCAACGTCATTTCTGGTAAGTAGTTTTATGAAGATCCATCTTTAAAGCCAATAAAAGGCCATTAACATGTTACAGATACAATGTTTGACACATGGCACGTGTTAAAACGTAAAAAAAACACTTATGATTCATAGAATCATCTTCAAAAAACAGAGAAATCATCATTTCTCATCATCTAAAAGAATCCGTGCAAGCTTAAATTCTATGATTCAATACCTTGAATATTTTTTCTCCATTCACAGTTTAAGCCCTCTCAAGACTTAAATATAACATGAGAAAAAAGTGTTTGCCATCCCCGAAGCACAGCAAAAAAAAATAAAAAATGCCGTTTGTGCTACACTGTCCCTCGTTCAGTTCGATTGTTTGGCTCGCTTTGATGCGATGGACTTAGGCGTCGAGCTCGCTGGCGTCTTGGATGCCGCTTTCTTTCTCGCATCTTTCTCATCCGCATCATACAGAGCGCTCCTGACGAAGCGTGCGGCCGCTCCCTTGTCCAGACGGGCGGCTTTCTTCTTGTCTGTAATCTCTTTCACTTTGTTCATGTAGGTCCTTATTCGTTCCTGAAGGGGGCAAGAACGAGTTGCTGAGGATTTGAGACCATTCATAGGAATGCAAAATGAGTGAAATGACTACCAATGGCAGGAGGGAGAAGAAAGGAAGAAGACCTACATACCAATTCCTGTTTGATTCCATGTTCTCTGGGATTTATCCCTTGTGTAACAAGGTACACTGTAAAAAAAAAAAAGAAGAATTCATGGTGAAATTAGGTTTTAAGTTTTAGAGATTCTGAAGTTATGCCAAATGCATACAAAGGAAATGCATTATAAATGTGCAAATTCATTCATTTGCCATCCTCACAGATATTTGTGTTATCGATGAGGATGTGAGCGGTTTTAACTGAAACCACAGCACACTGACTGTCAGTTTAGAAACAAAAGAAGACTTACTCCAGAATAATGAATTAAGAGTGTAGGCAGACATCAGATCCAGCTTGGCTTGATCCAAAGGGTCCAGCTATTGATGAACCAGAATTAGGTTTACAATAGTTATACACTGTGGAAAAAATATCACCACACTTTGCTTGGAAAGAAAATCACTACCAAAACTAGTGACTGATCAAAAACAGTAGTGAGTGAGTGACTGTCCACTATGCAATATCACAATGTCCTCTTTCAAAAGCGGTTCTCACTCTACCTTTTGCTCCAGCTCATTCCTGGGCATGGACATGAGTTTGTCCAGCATGGTTTGAACAGAGGACACAGAGGAGGCGAAGCCCGTGAGCTGCTCGTCTATCTCCTGAGGGTAGTCCTCGGTTGAGTTCTCTGCTGCCATTTCTCTGTAGGATGATAAAGCCATGCAATCTCTGTAATTATACGCTATGATTATTTAATCGAGAACAGAAAAAACAGCTCTCTAACATATATAACACGTCTGCATCGGCATAGGAGCAGGCACACGTCGCCAGGAAAACATATAAGGTACAAGAAGAAAAAACGTAAGCAATACCTGTTGTCTGGAAAGCTAATTTGACAATATCTGATTTAAATTGTGCCTTTTGCCTTTTTACTAACACGCCACACGCTTTGGCTGTCCGGAAGTGACGTATAAATGAGCTTCCTCCGTTCTTCTTCTTTGTCATATGGTGTACTGTACTGCCACCTACTGTATGGAGGAGCGTAGTCGTTATCATTTATACCCCTCAATAAATGGTATTTAACAGCAGTTTTCACTCAACAGTCTTCAGTAATTCAGTCTTCAGTAATTGTTCAGTAATTTCCATAAACATCATTCACAAAAATCATTTTTATTGCGTTACTCTGAGGAATTTCAGGGAGTTAGCGTCAGCCAAAGAGCAGTCGAGGTGTCTGTGTTGCCGTGGCAACGCCGCCGTGTAATTGGAGCCGCGGTGCCCGACACTTTTTTAAAGAGCTGTTTAGGACTTGGGTGAGCACAGGTAAACCAGCCGTGAAAGACGGACGTGAAGACTGAGTTGAGACATGGACAACTGTGATTTGGAAAAGTTGTCTGTCTCGAGTGGGAAACTCCATCCGGCATTTACTCCAGAGGTGACAGACTACACAGTGACAGTGGAGAGCAGTGTCAGCAAGGTGACCCTGGACCTCCTCACCAGTGACTGTGGAGCATCCTACAGCGTTGTGAGTGCTGTTGTTGTGCAACTTTGCGATTCGTTCACATGGTACCAGGTTTGACCTCCTCTTTCTTACACATTTCAGCTGTTTGGTGAAGGATCCAGCACTATTAAACTGAATGATGGGGTAACCAGAGTGGAAATCGAGGTGGTGGCTGAGGATGGCACCGTGAAGAGATACTGTGTGGAGATCACCAGGCTGTCTGCAAAAGTTGCAGAGCTCAGTCATTTGGCATTGGAGGGAGATATTCCACTTTATCCTGCTTTTTCTACCAAAGTCTACGAGTATAATAGTGAGTGCCTGTGACACAGTTTGTCATGAGATCACAATGGGTTGCTGTAACTCAATTAGACCTAAATTAAAGTAAACTTGTAAAGTTAAACTTGCATACTTGAATTAACAAGATATACTTCCTCAAAAAAAGACATTATTTTCATCATATATGTCTGTAACTAAAAAAATTATAAATGTTTATAAATGAGTGCAGATTTGCTTCCAGTGTGTTCTGAATTAAAAGAAAACTTTTTTTGTTTGTTTTGCATGCTTTGCCCATTGTCCACTATATTTCTGCAGGTCTCGTTCCCTTTCACTGCAGTACTGTGAGTGTGCTTCTCAAGGTGCCAGACAGACGCATGAAAGTTGCAGTAAATGGGGAGAAAAGCTCCCAGCCGGTCTCTCTGCACTTTGGAGACACCGTGGTGGAGGTCTCAGTCTGCTCAGCAGATGGCAGTAATTCACAGGTAGGAGGAGACCAGAGAAACGGATTGCCAGTGGTATGTGGTCTGAGGCTTTACTACCATTTTGTCAGAGCTCAGCAGTTCACCCGGTCCTCTCTCAATAGTTTTCATGGAAATGTAAAATAATCCCAAGTTTTTAAAGTTTAACTGACTTTTCAGTTGTTTTGAGTTCCTCCGTGTTGTATTCAGTCAGCCTTTAGAGTCTTTTTAGGTCTCATAATGGAGTGCTTTCCTGCTATGCTTTTTTTTGTCAACCCTCTCAGGTGTATACACTGTTGGTGACGCGAGAGCTGTTTCCCATGCCGGTGACCTTCACTGATGAGAAGCTTCAGCTGGACTACGAATGTCCCGTATCTCTGACAGCTTTTTATAGGCCTATATCTATTTCCCACAGGTGAGACTTGACGCAGTAGAGACCCTGCAGGGGAAAATGATTAGGCGTTGTAGTAGTTTTCCTCCTTATCATATTCATTTTACAACCCAAACTCCAAAGGTGTATAAAGCAAATATCATACATTGTAGTCACATTGTAGTAAATTGGTAACATAGGTAGAGCATCCTCTGCCTTCTGCACTGGCTCCACAAATGCTTGTCAGATCTATCCAAGCATTTGTTATTTCCAGCGACCCCAGGCACACCTTCTCCCGGCCGTACATCGAGATGCTGGCGCGGAGATCGAAAATCGACCCGCTTAGCGCGTGTCCCCTGGGAGACGTCTGGAGGGCTGTTGAACGGGACCTCGACAGGAAGATGTCGGCCGCTCCAGTCAAGTGTGTCTTCACCTACCGAGGTGAGGACTGGAGACTTCGCTGCTCAAGGAGGCAGCTACAGAGCCACTGATATTTCTTCCTTGAGCATTTTGTAACTGTTCATCTGAGATCTCTCAAGATCGGTTCAATGAATTTGACCTCTTGAGCATGAACGACCCTCTCAATGTGCCACTTCCAATCTGTCTTACCTCTCTACAGTCGCGATTACAGTCGTGTCTTGTTACTGTAGACAGCTATTATGTTGCTGGAGGGTGGAGGATATCATTACTTAACTAAGACCTCATGTAACCAGCCGCTGTGGGCTCAGGGCTGCATTTTTCAACAGGTCGCCTTGGTGCTGGACAGGTTTACTTCTGTTTGGTCAGATGAGTGATTGATTTCTAGACAACAGATACCTCCGTGTAGTTCCATTTGACAACATGAAATCCATCCACCCGTCTTAGCCGCTTTGTACCTTAATGGTGTCACAGAGTCTGCTGGTGCCTATTGCCAACACAAAGGCAGGGAATACACCCCAAGCACGTCACTCATCCATTCACACACACACACACACCATTCATCCTCACACTCACCCCGAGGGGCAATTTCGAGTCTCTGATCGACCCAAACGTGCATGTTTATTTCCCCACCACGATTCTTTTTGTGTGACTGTTCCTGTTTAATTTCAATTGTCTGTCTGTCGTTGGACACCTTTGTGACAAGCACATTTCTGTCATACTTACGGGGGAATGAATTAAGCCTAAAAAAGACACAGTCAATTCGTTTATGCGGTCAAAAATGTGTCCTTTGACTTGACTGTTGACCGACAATGTAACAGTGATATTTATGTCAAATGTGTGTCTCCGCTTTTTTGTTTTATCTTCGAATCAAAGGATGCGACAGTGTCATGAAACTCTCTGAGGTGGGGTCACACTCTCTGAACTGTCCACACAAGCCAACAGGGGACCTGGATGCAAAGGTCAGCATGAAAGATTCAGGCGTGCCAGAATCACTGCCATCAAGCTGCACTCTGCTCATGCTTTATTTACAAGTCAGCACTCGCTTCACAGTGACTAAGTGCTGGCTTAACTTCCACAGTAAAAGTATCTCATGTTTGTGTGTGTGCGTGTGTGTGTGTGTGTGTGTGTGTGTGTGTGTGTGTGTGTGTGTGTGTGTGTGTGTGTGTGTGTGATGGCATGACGGGACTGTTGCACTGTATATTTTCCTCAGCGGATGAAATCGAATGAAAGTGTTTTATCTCTTGTTTGTTTTTCACTTGAGTTCGCTTGTGTTCATATTCATTTTTAGGATGTCACAGAGACAAACTGGTATATCGAGCACTTTGCATCAACCAGTTGTTTAGAGGTCGAGACAAAACACAGCGTACAGGTAATACATCTTCCTCACCCTGCATCGTCAACACGCATATGGGAAGTTAGACTCACAAACATTATTTATCTTTCTCTGATTTCTGTATATCCATCCATCCATACAGCCATTATCTTACCACTTTGTACTTTAACAGTGTCATAGGGTGAAGGCAGAATGCATGGGGCACATGTACATACAACTCACTCTCACATTCACATCGAAGGGTAATATTGAATTTACAGACAAGCTTAATGCACGTCTTTGGACTGTAGGAGGAAACCTGATTGCCTGCAGAAAACCCACATAGACACAGAGGGAACATGCAAAACCATGTTTATTACCCCAGCTATTTTTAACCTATATGTTTTATACCCCTGAACTAACAAGTTGGGGAGGTCATGATTCATATTTGTCCGCTCCAGGAACGAAACTGGGAGAAAAGACTGCAGCTGATAGCAGGAGAGGACAACGTGGATAAACTTTGTGCCTCGGCCCAGGATCACCTGAAGCTCTACCGACAACACCTGCCAAAGCCAGGTACAGTATCAGGCACTCACTCTACAGTTAGCCGAGAAATGAATGGAAAGTAATTAACGGACGAGAGCATGTTACAGGAGCTCCATAGGGGTTATCACCGTATCCGTAGCAGATTGCTCACCACTTTAACAGCCATTCTGTTTTGCATTCCACTTGTCCCTGTTTTGTATGCTACTTAAAATTCAAGTCTGAATGAAATCCCACCTGTGCGACAGACAGAAGAGAAGTTTTCCTTGGCCCCGCCTTGGCACTGCAGCTCAGCCTCAGGCATTAAAAAATACATGAAAATGGGCTCGTTAGCGGTGGCCCCGTGAGCCACCTCCACTATCTGCCATGCCAGGCACTCAAGTTACTGTTCATCTGTTCTCAGCTACTTGTGCCTCACTAATTGTTTGATGACTCTGAGAGGCGACATTCGAGACTGGTCCCCGAGGGCTGAATGAAAGTCACCGGGATGGAGCGGAGAAGTCACGCCAGAAATGAGAGAGAGGGACGACTTTCAATTTTTGAAACGCAAACGAGCTTATTTCTTGGAGAGTTGATGCGTGTGAAATACAAGTCCTGCTCTTGTGCTGCTGCAGATTCAGCCCTATCCCGCAAGGATACATGAAATGGCTGTTTATACTATCAGACGCGTGCAGAATGGGCGCGTAATATTACCCGCAGTAAATAAACGCTGTGACATCACCGCCATCTGACAGATAAAGGGCCTTGGCCAAGGCGAGTGACTCTGAATATTTCATGGCGAGGACGCATGCAGTCCTAAGTGAAAGAGAGAAGGCAGCCAAATGAGAGATCTCTGTTCATCATTACACAGTGTGCAGTGAAGTGTTTGTTCTTCACACACAGAGGAAGGCTGCTTCAATCGGTAGTAGAGGACTTTAATCCCAGACTCAGAGTTTTGTTGAAATGTATGGCACACAAACCTGAATAAACCTGCTCCCTATATAAAACAGTTCCGGTTCTTCCTGATAAATAATCAGACGATATTTAGTTTGTGCCTTTGATGGATGAATAAGTTCACATGGGATTTGAAGTAGGGGCTTTCTTGTTGTGAGGAGACAGTGCTATCATCCACTGTGTTCCACATGTAAAAACAATGTGCAAATAGTTAAGGATCAGCCTGACACATTAATAAGTCCCCAACTCAGTAAAATAGCAAAACAGTTGTTGCATTTGAATTCTGATATGTAACCTTTTCACTAGCCATTAGAAAACACATCTGTCAAAATGGGCCCTCGAGGCACTGTGTTAATTAACATTAATGTAAACAACAACATTTGTTGCCTGAAATACAAAGCAGAGGGACAAGGTCACAGTGAAATGTTGGGGTTTTTTTCCAGGTGCATACACGGTTTTGTATGCAAACCTATAATCTGCAGTTTGTTTCCACAGGGGATATGTTGTTGTACGAGGACGGCCAGTCTCCTCTGTATCACCTGGAGCAGGCTGCTGCACACTATGCCTCGGCCGTCAGACTCAGCTCCAGAGAGGCCAGACTCCACTTCCTTCTGGGCGTTGTCCTGGAGGAGCAGCACTACGCCACAGAGATCTATGGCCTCCAGAGGAAGGTTCATATTTTACTGTGGGACTTTTCTGATGAGAAATGATTTTACCTGGCGCCTCTGTTGAACACATCCATGTCTGGCAGATGCTTAGTACAGCGTGTCCCCTACCGTAACGGTGACAAAGAGACGCCCGCCCACACTTTTACAGCTGCCGTTTCTCACATCCTGCCAGAGACACTGGAAATGCACCGAAGCGAAAAATGCCCTAATCCTCGCAGAGCAAATCCAATCCGTAACCTGTGCCAGGCTGAGATTGGAGGATTCGAAGCGGTGCGGCAGGAAGCAGCACTCACCTGTTAACTGCCTCTCCTCCAGGCTGACAGAGACCGAGACGAACTGAGCGACGCCAAGTCAACGTCCCGCCAGGACGACATCCTGTCTGTGTGCAAGCTGCACGGCTACGTCGGCACCCCCACGGTCCAAAACCAGCTGCAGGCCCTGGATACGGAGTACCAGCAGCTCAAAGAGCAGGGACAGTCCGGCAAAGCCGACTACGTCCAGACGCTTTACATCTGGCTGTCCAAGAAAACAGGCAAGGTAACTGCTGTGACACATACACGTGGCCCTAGGAAGCGGCTGTGAACAAAGGCCTGCTCTGGATATTTCCGGATCAGTACTGGACGGACGCAGTTGAGTTGACCCTCCCTCTCCCCTCGCTGCAGGACAGCAGCGCAGCAGTGCGGGACGAGGAGAGCTGGATGCACCGGGCCCTGCTGAAGTACCTGGACGCCTGGTCCCTGAGCCCCGACAGCTGGGAGCACAACCTCCACGCCGGGAGGCTGCTGCTGCTGCACGGCAGGCGCAGTGAGGCCCTGCAGCACCTGCAGAGCGGCCTGGCCCTGCGCCCCCTCCATCCCGCTCTCAGGTCAGCTCGCGGGGGCACAGTGAGCGCTGGAGGCAGGGATCGTTAGGGCCAGACCCAGCAGGGATAATAGGAACTGTAATTACTGAGAGGTTACTCACAGAGCTGAGCTGTCATAAACAGACAAAAGTAAGTGACGTACAAGCTGCAGAGCGCGCTAATTAGGAGCGAAGCCGTCTCGTGTCTGACAAGCAATTCCTGCTGCAATTGATTCAGCCGTGTGCGATCACCTTTATCGGTGCCTGTTGAACATCTCTTAATTAAAACCGATCGCTGCTAAAGCGGGGATGCAGTAGAGGAGGGTGGAAGACACAATGCAAATAACAATTTAGAAGAAGCTGGTGCAAAACATTTGCGAGCGCAAAAGACCTTAAAAATCCTAACATGGAGGAAATTAAAAATGCATAAGTCAAAAATGAGTATAGCGCAAACCTGGGATTGACACCTAAAACAATGAGCACATGAGCACAGGGACTGAGCTTAGGGGTCTGTGAGTTCTTCCTTGTAGTGCCAGGATTGCTTTGCTTTGTGATTGTTTTGTTTTGCCAGGCAAACATTCGTTTCATGTTATTTTTTTGAGCCTGTGCACTTTCGTTGCGCGTGTGCCCCTGTCCCTGCCTAATGTCAATGAAGGCAAGTTAATTCAGTACAGTAAATGGGGTGGAGGTGAACACCTCCTCCCCTGTGTCGCCTCCTCCTCCTCAGATTCTACACAGGCCTGGCTCTGCTGCAGCAGCAGCGCGCCGCCTCGCAGGACACACAGAAGCAGGCTGCCTTGTTCTTACAACAGGGACTGGAGCATTTTGTCAGCCAGCGCTGCAGCAAGAGGTCTGTGTACGTGTGTGTGTGTGTGTGTGTGTGTGCAGTGGAGGTGGATGCATTAAGTGAGCGTGTGAGGATATGACAGACAGTATCAGTGATGTACCAGCGTGCTCTGTTGAAGGGGGAGTGCAGAGTTTAAACCGTCTCCAAAGCCTGCCGGAGCACACAGAGATAGCTACTGTGATGTCGACAATATAGATTTTAGGTTTTTCATAACACCTTCATGCGCACACAAAGAAATGTGTTTAAATGGGTCGTCAGACAGGCAAGTGTCTGACTTTTTTTTTGCATTTGTTTTCATGACCGTGCTGGTAGCCGGGAGGAGCAGGACCTGGTGGATCCTCTGTGCAGCCTCAGCACGCAGTTCCTGCGAGGCCTCCTCGCCCTGGGCCAGCTGCAGCAGAGGAACGCACTGGGTGGCGAGGCCATGAGCGCAGAGCAGGTCTATCACACGTATGTTCCGCGCTGAAAGTTCCCACGTTCTGTTGCCCAAACACCTCTCTACTGAGCGCTCGTGTCTCATCATCGCCAACATGCGACTCGGAGAATAAGTGTGACGCCGCGACCACCCGGTGCGAGGACCCCCGTTCCTAACGCCGCTCTGCGTGTGCCTCAGCGTGGCGGTGCTGGCGGCCCACAGCGTGAGTCAGTGTGTGAGCCGGGGCGAGGCGTGCGGCCAGCTGGAGTGGGTGCTCCTGGACGCTCACTTCGCCCTGCTGCAGAGGCTGACCCAGGAGAGCGAGGGCCAGGCCCAGCCGGGCCCGGAGAGGCACGCTCTGGTGGCCAAGAGGTGCCAGGCCCTCACAGCCCTCATACGCCTCACCTCCATCGCCCCCTGTCAGGAGCTGCTGGACATGCAGGAGAGGGTGAGGGCTTGTGAGAGTGTGGCATTTACTCCTATTTTGTTAGTTTTGGTTTGATCTTCATGGGGACCTAGAATGGTTTGTATTTGTCCTTGTCTCTGGTGTTAGAATAGAAGCTATGGAACTATGCACAGATCTGGTGCCCATTCATCCTCATCTGGCAACCACATGCAGGCTTCACACTGATTGGCTGTCTTGCCTGCCTCCCTTACAGTACAAATGATCGTGTGATTTTGCTCTCCTTAAAACAGAGCTCAGCAGCTGTGTTCTTAATTGAGTGGTAACTAGAGTGATACAGCGATAGAGTATCTAGACATTCAGCCTCATCCAGGACCAGAGGAGGATATTAAGAACCGGAAGTGTGTAGTGACATTCAGCACAAACAAAAGCAAGGCAATCACCAGTCTTCAGAGCTGAAAGGAGCCAATAATCCTCCTTCCATTTCACGATCCAAAATTGTGGACGTGATGATGTTTTTGGACTTAACGTACATCGTTGGCTGTCATTCTTTCAAAAAAGCAAATTCAAAGTCTTTTTTCATTCCAGGTCCCCTTTAATTTCCATTTTGTCTTAAAGCTCTGAATCATGTCACCAAGTCCTGGTTTGAAACCTGCCCACACACTCTCTCCCTCTCTCTCTCCCTCTCTCTCCCCCTCTGTGCAGGTCTGCCAGCTCGCAGTGGTGACTGCGCCGCGGGACAGCTACGCCCTGTGTCTCTTGGGTCTGGCACAGCTGGCTCAGTACGACAACTCCCCGAATTCAGCCGCGAAGGAGGAGGAGGAGGCCCTGACGGACGCCTGCCTCAGCTTCCAGGCCAGCATTGAGCTGGAAAACAAGACTCAGAGCGGAGAGCCACCTGAACAGCTCAGCAGTGAGTCTGTCGCACAGCCAGGGAGAAGGGATCTTGATCCTGATCTCATTCAACTCTGCATAAATCATTGTTTCAGGCTTTTGGAAAAGAACGATGAACGTACTTTTTATGTGTCGTGGTAACTTCCACCAGATGCGCGAACACGTTTGTAAAAAGGAAAACGAGAAGTATAGCTTTACAAATAAACACAACCCTTGACATCTTGCAATGTCTTGCAAAAAGGGGATCTTTCTCTTGCAGTTTTGGAACCTTACAAGCCTTATGATTGACTGAGGGCATAGGCAATGATGCAGGGTGATGCAGCAATTTTAGGAGAGTAGAGTTGGGCCAATATCTTAGTCTGGCCAAAAAACGAGTTAGTCAGATATGCTATTAGTCTGACAATATGTGAAAGTGATACTGACAGGATTGTAATGAACACAGGACAGGGCAGCATGAGAACTCCCATTGGATAAACATGCCCCTGCTCTACGAGCCCGTCTGGCCTGGTCCGGCACAGCCTCACTGGCTCTGCCCTGTTTGCACAGAACAAAAGTGGTGGCGGCAGCGGCGGGAGGCTGAGAGCAAGAACGCTGCCAAGCCGCCCGTCGCCCAAGAGGCGGCAGCCAGGGGGCCGACTGACAGCGGCGTGGCCAAGAGAGGAGCCAAGCGGGGCAGGGGAGGGCACGGCCCAGGACGCTCGGCAGCAGCAGCCTCAGCGGCGTCCAGGACTGCGGCCCACGGGCCCCCGACTCCCACCAGGGGAGGCAAGGCCGCTCGACCTGCCACCAAACCCCCCCCAGCCAGGTGAGTCACGCTGCAGACCTCATGTCTGCTCATCTGTGGCCGTTCACCAGCATGTATTCATGTATCCGTAGACAATTTATTAGGCTAGGTTATATCATATTGTGTTCAATTATGCTGTATTATGTATGTTATTTTATTTTGTTCTAACCTCCTTTATATTCATATGAAGTGCTGTTTTTACTCCATTAAAAGAGAGAAATTTACCGGAGTTTAAGGGCTATGCTAAAATAGTCTTAACTATGATAGGCTGAAATATGATATTTTACTGTTAAAAACAACATAATCAGACGTGTGTTGTTGTTTCTTTGTGTGTTCATTGCAACCCGATGTTGCGCCTTTATATATTCTCCTCTCTCCTGTAGGGGGAGAGGTGGAGCAGCGGCCAGGTCTGACAAATCCGTCAGAGCTCCCAGCAGCGATACCAAGGCTCAGCTCCCTGCCAGCAGGTCCCAACAAGACTGCTGCCCCGATACTGCTGAGGCAGCACAGGGTGCGGGACCACAAAGACATCCACGGTTTTCTAAGTCTTACCTTAAAGAGAATGCAAGCTTTTCTACAGTTCTGCACAGATGTAAATGGGGATGTGACCTTAAATATCAAACCCAGGAATAGTTGTAAACATATGTAAAACACCACAGGGTTATTGTATCCTTCAACGGTATTTCATAGTCTCCAGTGCTTTCGAAGCCCTCCTCTCACTGGTAGTTACACTGTGTGTGTGTGTGTGTGTGTGTGTGTGTGTGACTGTGTGTTTCAGAGGCGGCTGTGAGCGGCGTGACTAACCGCAGCTCTCACGTCCCCCGCCTGGGCCTGGCTCGCGCCCTGTCCCGCTCCGCACACACGCAGGACCAGGCAAAGCAGCTCTACCGAGAGGTCATCGCCCTGGCTCCGGGGGTCCGTTCTCCTCCCCATTTGCATTTTCATTTGCTTTGCCTCTGCGCCGCGGCGCACGCCGATGGTGCAAGATAACAGAGCCTGGCAGCAAGCATGACTCCACCCCTGGGTAGAGATCACGCCTGCGGCCTGGCGACAGACAACCGTAGGAGTCTTGTAAACTTTTAGGAGCACCAGAAATCATCCCGATTCAGACTAGTGGTCAGTGTGCTTCAGTGAGGAGAGGCTGTTACGTGCCGTCCAAAAGATATTAAAAGACGATACTGGCCCCGGCCACACCCTGGCCCCGCTGCCATCTGGCAGACAACACACACACACACACACACACACACATATCTGCAGCCTGCAGAGCTCCATCCTTCACCCTCCGTCACATGAGGTAATGGGCTCCAGGATGAATGTGTGCTCTGGCCGTGATGAACGAGGGCTGCGCTGTCAGGGAGCTGCTCCGCCTCCTTTTGTCCAGGTAGCTGTTTACACAGCTGCTGCGCGACGCTGCGGAGGGCCGGCGCGTCCAGATAAGATGCAGCTGACCGATGTGTCCCGCCCGGCAGGTCCACGACGCCTACATCGAGCTGGTGCAGCTGCTGGAGGCCGCGGAGCCCGCGGAGGCGGTGGAGGTGTACTGCAGCTTCCCCCTGAGGCCCGTGGCCGAGCAGACGTTCGACGACGCCTTCATCACCGGGGAGATCGTCCGCATGCTGATGGGGCAGGAGCAGTATGAGCACCCGCAGCTGGGCCCCAGCCTGGCGGCGCACGGCAAAGTCATGGGCCTCAGTGAGTCTGGGTCTGGACCGCACCATCCGAGAGTTGTTTGCAGTGAGATGGACGCGAGTCTGCCGAGAAGACGCACAAAACCTTGCCCATCTTGAGGGGTTCAAACGCGTGCAAATGACTTAACTCGTGCAACAAGCTTCTTCTTGGGTTCAGGGTCCTCTTAAAGGTCACCAGGACCGCATTTAACATGTGTCTAAATACAGCGTTGTGTTGAAATCATGCAGCCAGGCCCGCATGACGTGCTATTCATAGGGATGTATCACATTCAACCGGTGGGAGATGCTAGGACATGCGACATGTAAAACATACATGTGGCATGATGTCAGGGCGCCAGATGAAGACATGCTTCGAATAACATCGCGGGCGTTTCGCCGTTTTAACGCAGCAATCTGGGGCTCTGTTTCCAGGCTGTATCGAGAAATACATAGAAGTCTTGGATGAGAAGTCGATGACCAAGCTGCTGAAGGGCGTCTACGCGAGGATCCACGACAGAGACGAGGATGATCAGGACCTGCAGGACTTCTTCAAGTCCAAATGTTGGATATAAAACTGGTGCTGTATGCATCATCTGACGGTCATGGTTAGTTGACTGCTTCCCGCGGTCATAGGCGCATCTTTATCACCCAGCTCAGGCTTGTATTGTGAAGACCAAACTATCACTACAGCACAGAAGACGCTGGCAAAATGTTCGCGTTTTCTTCCAAAGGCACGTTTAATTTCAAAGTCCTCGCTATAAAGACATATAAAAAGTGACAACTGGAACAGTAGACGAGACCGGAGCGCAGCAACGTTCAGCACTGCCGCAGCAGAGCACAGAGCTTTGGTCCCCATCCAGGGCCGCAGCTCGTCCACGGTGCCGAAACGCGTCGGGGTGTTACAGGAGCAGGGTGCTTGCGCCTGTGGGGCTCAACGACGCTCTGCACATTTTCCAGGGGGCATTCTCGAACGCAAACACCACGACAGCCAAGGACGAAACTCGCTCCATGTCAGTGAAACGATTCCGCGCGAAATGAAATTCAACGAGGTATCAACTGTACAAAATCTGGACAGGGCGTCTCTGAGAAGTGAGCTTGAGGAGGGCTCCGAGGCTCGTCTTCAACGGGGCCGAATCTCACGTCCGCTTTCCACACCGGGCTGCTCGGGCGCGTGCTTCGGAGTCCGCCCGGCCGCCTCACACCGTGTTGAGCTTGGTGACGATGAGCACGCGCACGGACTGGTCGAAGCCGGAGCACACGCACAGGCCCTGCTTGTCGGGGCTCCAGTCCAGGCTGGCCACGGGCTGGGTGGACAGGGTGACGTTCTGCAGCAGGTTGACCGAGCCGGCCACGCCCACCTCCACGCCGTCCGAGTCCTTCTTGCTCCTCTTGGCGGGGTACTCGCTGCGAAAGGCCACAGCGACATGTCCAGCGGTTAGCGGAGGGTTCGCCCCCCGTGCCTCCGAGGTGAGAGGCGGCGGCTACTCACTATTTCCATAGATGCAGGTTGCCCGCTCCCCCCGCAGTCATGAAGACGTCTCTGTTCTGAGGCAGATGCCTCACCTGCCAGATGGTCGACTTGTGGGCCTGGAGTGAAGAGGAACACAATTAAATGGCAATTAATAAATACATTACTATTACCTTTACACCTTGAAGACCTATGTTTGGATTATATTGGGTGGATTATATAATAAAATAAAAGTGCAATCCTAAGAAAACGCCTCAATAAAAGACTGTTCTTCTGGCTCTGCATTGATGTTTTAAGACTCTGCTGTAACCTTCTGAGCCACGGTTGGTGACACTGATGTGCCCACTGTTGACACGCTGGACAAACATTTAAGGAACTTCTCAGGCCTCCGATTGGTCCACTGCCGTCACTTTAAGTGTGCTTTTCAGGCATTTTTCCCCTCAAAGAGCCACAACACTCCCTCCTCACCAGCCCAGAGTCATTGTTGGCCAGTGTCACTCGGCCACAGGGAACGTTAGACAAACACAACCCCGATCACTTCCAGCTGTGAAAATGGCCGGGGCAACGTGTGCCCCCGTTCCCCCTCCGCACCGCGCAAACCCTCGAGTAATAAGGATAATAACCTTTCCACATTTTCCCACACGCCGGAGCCAAACATCCGTCTGGCAGGTTAATTACCTTTTCGGAAACGGAGGCGAAGCCCTTGGTGAGGTGCTGGGTCCTCATGTCAAAGACGTGGAATTTTCCCTCCAGCGAGGTGGCCACCAGCTTGTTCATGTTGATGTCTTTCCTGTCAAACTCCACGCAGCAGACCTGAGCCGGCGATCGAAGACAGAATAACAGTCACGTGGCCTGGCTCCAACGCAAACGACTTAAAATGCAGATAATGAGCCCTGGCTGCTCGAAAGAGACCACTCTGGTAGAGCCAGTGCTTTGTGTTCTGCATGCGAGGGGAATGTGCATTCGCCTCAGACTTCCCCTGCGGTTTCATGTCGCGTCCAAATGCTGGGAAGTCATGTTTTGGAGCGTTTATCCAAATAACAACACCCGTTTTGAACTACACTGCTTTTTGTGTCTCGGGGCCGAGTTGGCTTTCACTCTGAACAGTGTGCAGTTTTCTTCAGTCAGCTCCGGAGGCTGCCACGCCACTCACTGGCAGATTTATGTCGTCACGTTTCACAGTTTACAAAGTGTTGGCCTCACCCCGTTTTTGATGTTGGTTTCCCACCGTAGAGACATGTTCCGCAGGTCGAACAGCTTGATGTCTCCGTTGTCGTAGCCGGCGCACACGCAGCGGTCCTGGTCGTTGAAGGCATGGCCTGGGACGAGAAGGACAAGCGACACCGTTTCCAGTCACGGCAAAACACCAAAGAGGAGCGAGGGTGACGTTTGTTTCTCAGAATCTGGCTATAACTCACCAAATGCGACTGTCCAGCAGTCCCTTTTGGTCTCCCCTTCCATGGGTTCCATGTTGGCTACGGGCGAATCCTTCTGCCTGGGATCCCACACCTTTACAGTGCCTATGATACACAAGGATGTTGATTTTTGGTTAGATTTGTATCCATGATTTGAGATGGTGCTGAGTAATGTAAACTTACCATCTCTGCTACCAGTGACTATCTCTGGCGCACCATCTCCAATCCCTAGGCCGCCGACGCCGTCAATGCTGTTCACAATCTCTTTGTGGGCTTTTACGGAGTATACTGGTGTATCAGCCACCTCCAGGTTCCTGTGACCAGCACAGCCAGTGAGCTCACATTCAAGTCAGCCAGACATAAATAGATGGAGAAAGGAATAACTCCCTACCATATATTGAGATTTCCATCAAAATCCCCCGTTGCTATGTGTCTTTGTTGAAGAGAGGTGGCTCCAAATGTCGCACACTTGATGGCTTTAGGTTTCTCTACCTGAAACATAAAAGCGCTGATAAAGCCTCGAGACTGCAAGCAGGAATTTACTCACAATCAGTCCAGACCGGGATCTATTCCGTATCTTTGTCTAGTTACCAGCTGGTTACCCAGACCTGTCCATCAGCTCTTCCAGGACGAACCAAAGGTGTTCCCAAGCCACACAGACAAACCATCTCAACGGGCTTGAGCTTCTCCCAGATGTTTGAATTTCTCTCAGCATCTCTACGACTGAGCCCGGTCACCCTAATTTCAGCTGCCCGTATTCTTCATCTTCATCCGACCCCAGTGGCTCTCGACAACAGTCAGGTACTGTCACAATGTCAATGCTAACTAGTCCATGGGTATGAAATCCAAATCTTTCCCATCAGTCAAAGCTGGAAAAGACAGCTCAGCAATCTACAGTTGCCATAACCATAAAACCCCTTGGATTATGATGACCTGGACAGGTGAGAACATCCACCTACTACATATCTATCTATCTATCTATCTATCTATCTATCTATCTATCTATCTATCTATCTATCTATCTATCTATCTATCTATCTATCTATCTATCTATCTATCTATCTATCTATCTATCTATCTATCTATCTATCTATCTATCTATCTATCTATCTATCTATCCTATAAGACATAGGTTTACATGACACTTGATGTAGGAGAATGTTCGTTTTAATAATACAGAGAAGATAAGGAACCACTCAACCACTTTTGAAAAGATGTTTGGAGGCTTGGTTTGGTAATGGAAGTGGACAGTATGGACTGAAGTAACTGGTCACTGAGAGCCAAGAAGTTGTAAGCCAAGGCTTATTCAGAACTTTTGCCATAAAGGGAAATGTCACGACCTAACTAAATTGAAGTAGCGTGTGTTTCCAATGGAAGGTAAATGTCTGAGTCTTAAGCTGTGTCTTCCCATTGACATAGGCGAGCTCAAACTGTGGACCGACACCTGGAGTCACTCATTGTCTTCTTGTTGCCTGTTGCTATGGTGACAACACAGCAAGACTTTTCTAGAAACCTAAGGTAATCCATCACTAAACGACCCCGTTGTGCGTCTGCTAAGACAGGGTAAAAGGCATCAAACCGCAGTGGTACCATCTATATCTTTTATTATGTACCTCCTTGACGAGCTGAGCCTCTCCGTGCTGCACCTCGTACACCTGCATCACTCCAGTCCCTCTCGGAAAGTTCCCGAGACACACGAACTTCGCACTGCACGGAATCCATTTGCTGTCGAAAACAGTGTAGTTCAAGCTCTTCTGGATGTGCACGATAATCTGAGGCTTCGACAGTGGCGTTGACATATTTGCTATTTGGCCGATATTGGGTGAATTAGTCCAGTTGAAGTCCGAGGTAGACCGCTCATGCAGCTCAATGCCAAAACAAACGTTGTCAGCTCTCTCCTGCGTCCATAGACATGCCCGACCAAAATTATAAATGACACATACACGCTTTACTGATTGAGGTACCGAAACATGCGGATGGATATTTCATCTTTAAATCGAAGGTTTTGTTTGACTTTTCTATAATCATATATCCACATCGACCATGACACCGCGGTCATGATGATTTATCAACAGGCATCGACGAGACAGCTACTTGGGTCCTTTTCGTACCACGAGGGTTAACACATGCCAGTGTGGCTTACCCTTCTCTCCACCTTTTGCTGTTAAATTGAACCTAGAACTAAGTTTCACGATGGATACAGCTACAGATAAGAATCCTAGTAGTGCTGCTGCCATGGAGGTCAAAGATGACAACGAGTCCTTCACGAAGGTAAAGTCTAAAAAGACTCAAAAGCGAAAACGCGAACAAGATGGAGTGGATATGGATACAGAGGGACCTGTAGCCAGCAAGAGGCCGCAGTTCCCACCGATTTCAAGCCAGAGTTTAAAGGTAAGAGCCACTGTGTGACTAAGATCTGTCGTTAGTCTGCAATTTAAAACTATAGCATGTTATACGGCAATTTCTACCTCTTTAGAAGTACCTATAATAAGTTTTATGTCTGCCCAGCTGTTTTGGCTCATGTTATTAGCTGCATAACACCAACACTGTTGTGATCAGCTGAGAAGTTCTTCTCAGCTGAGTGTCTTATATTTCTCAGGTTTTCAAACAAAGCGTGGCATGTTACTGCACGTTACCCAACAGTGTTATTATGTAATAGCTGCTGGTTTTCTAATCAGACTCAGATTACGCATCGATTTGCGTTATAGACTGGTTCAGGTCAGTTGACTGGTTCTTACAAAATACTTTCATAGTATCCAAGATTTTTTTTTTTACAGATTTATAACAAATGGATAATAGTTAATAGTAAATAGACGTTTGGTCAATAGACTAAAAATAGAAACTGAACCCATAGAAGTTTTAGGATTTTAATAGTTTGAATTTGAAAAATGTACAAATACCAGCAGTATGTGGATTAGTTTCAGTGATTAAACAAAAGCTTATCTCAGTGATAAGTGTTCTTTATCATTTGTATACATGTCCTCTGACTCTACTAGATAGTGGTCCTAATGCAAAATGCTACAACTTTGTGTTTATAGATGTATGCATGTGTGTGTGTGTGTGTGTGTGTGTGTGTATATGTGTATTTTTTATTTGTGCTAATAATGAATTAAATTCAGAGCAGCGCTACAGAACAGTCGCTGATCTATTTGCTTGTTTCAGGGATCAGATGAAATGCGCAAAATCCCCGTCCCAGCTCACAGATACACCCCGCTGAAGGATAACTGGCTGAAGATTTTCACCCCCATTGTTGAGAACCTCCAGCTCCAAGTCAGATTCAACCTCAAAACAAGGAACGTTGAAATCAAAGTAAGTTTGTTTGTTTTTTTCGAATACAGAATGCGTCAACAATGTTGATATGATGGAGCCTCTTTCCATCGATCCATTTTTTGTCTGTTCTGTTTTGGTAATTTTTTGCCACTCATCTCCCAGACATGCAAAGATACGCAAGACATCGCCTCCCTCACAAGAGCATCAGATTTTGTCAGAGCGTTTGTTCTAGGATTTCAGGTTGAAGTAAGTATAATAATGGAAGATTTTTTTTAGCTCTTTTTTGATCAAATTGAACTTGAGTAGGTTGGTGATCTATGTGATCTAAATCTGCCACTGTCTCTCTCCAGGACGCACTAGCCCTCATCAGATTAGACGAGCTTTTCCTAGAAACCTTTGATGTCACAGACGGTAAGTTTCAACCCGACACCATGCTTCCACCTCCTCTGTGGACCTTTTTTTTGTGCTCTAAAAAAAGAACTTGTTCTCCGGGCTCCTCGTATGTGTGTAATTAATTTCTCACATTGTCCATCCTGGCAGTGAAACCTCTGAAAGGAGACCACTTATCCAGAGCCATTGGCAGAATAGCAGGCAAGGGAGGAAAAACCAAATTCACCATTGAAAATGTCACAAAGACTCGTATTGTGCTTGCAGACACGTGAGTATTCTCTCCAAACCATCAGTGTGAAAATTGTTAACCATTGTTAGGTCTTTAAAGTCCGCCAGCTTTATTTTTCATAGCTTCTCCGCAGGAAAAAGATGCTTCAAAAAAATCATTTTTTTTGTCTAACACTGCTAAGAAGAGAAATGTCCCATAGGCGCCTTGAAGGATTGGCATTAGAAAAATGTCTTTTGTGAGCTCAGTTGTAACATTTATGCACAGGAGTAACAGTAAAATTCTCATTTTACACATTTTATTGTATTTCTTTCAGAAGCTGAAACCTTGTTATTTCTGAAGCATTTAACACACCTTTTTGCCTCTCAACAGAAAAGTTCACATATTGGGATCTTTCCAGAACATTAAAATGGCCCGCACAGCGATATGCAACTTGATTTTGGGTAAGAAGATTGTTTTTTTTTGTGCGTTGTCGATACATTTTTCACCAAGGATGACGTAGTGAAAACTGACCTTTAAACCCTGTTGGCCTCCACAGGAAGTCCACCTTCAAAGGTCTACGGCAACATCAGGGTGGTGGCAAGCCGGACCGCAGAGCGATTCTGAAGTCTCACTGGCTGCTGTGTCTATTTATCCCTCTTCCTATTGGCTGCTGGTTTCCCACTGATCGGTGTTGACGAGTTAGGGCTGACAACTCAGGTTCCTTCTACTTTGGCCTCGCAGCGAAATCGTCATGGATCGGAAAACATGAGGAAAAGTCGAACTAGATGCGTACGCATTTATTTTGAAGCACGAGTCCGTGGAAGCCATTTCACCAAGAAACGAGTTTACTTCTGTTATTGAAGTGTATGAAACGTCACCTTCAGGATCACCATACATTGCTGACAATATGTACTGTAAACTTGTACCCTGCCAAATAAAGTGTAATTACAGCAAGATGTTTCCAGTCAATGATCAAGATTAAAAAAAGCAAGGAAAAGAGGTTGGTTACTTTCAACATTTCAAAGTTTATTTAAATTTTATTTAATTTTCATACAGTATCAAGTTTCCAACAGTCCCACAGCATAAGATGCAGCATGCAGAAAAAGGAAAAAAAAAAAAAAAAGGTTCTCAAACTTAAATCTTCTCAGATATCCCCCACACAAACTAAAAAGAACCCAAAGTCCCTCAGAAAAAGAAGCACTTACAAACTAAAGCGCGGTCTGAACTATACAGAGAACAGAGAGCCAGTACTGCATGTAACAAATACTTATATACAAAAGAAAGGAAAAACAAAAATTCCCCTTTTAAGCTGAGTACAGTGTGTGGCAGTTTGAGACAGGATCAGATATGCAACTTTTACTGGAATAGAAGCATCTGGCTGACCCGGGTAAAATACAAAAAGTTACATGTAGTTCAGTTCATTTGGATTACCTCTCATAATATGTGTACATTTACCAAAGTTTGGCAACATCCATATTGTATACCATTAAATTCTTAAATATATTAACATCACCATCCATGTGTAAACAAGAGGATTATTTCAAAAAATTGTTCTACATGCACAACAAAAAATATATTTCCATGTCATGCAAGCACAGGGAGGCCCAAGCCGTGCAGAGCTTTGGGATTACGGGACGACAGAGCACTCCAGGTTCACATCTCTGACCCAACACTCCTGTTCAAACCAGCAGTCGGCCTCCGAAGCGAAACAAAGTTGTTGTTTTTTTTAAAAAAGCTGTCCTGACGCCGTTTCATAGTTAGGAAGCACTTATCCCTTAGAAATTTTGGATGGATTCTCGATTTCTCCCTGTTCGCATCGATGGGTGGAAGGGGGAGAAAAGTGAGGTGACGGGAGAAAAAAATAAAAAAAACGGGAGAAGAAGCCAACTTTTGAAATGTACACGTTCAGAGAAAACAAAAAACTACAATATACAGTCTAGCCCATTGCACACTGATCATGCCGTCATGTTAAGATTTGAAGTGTTCGCGTTGCCTTAGAAGCAAACTGACCCGTCCTGCGCTGTACTGACAAAGGTAAGTATTCAGAAGGGCTCACTGTGAAGCAGAGGCAAAGCCTTCTCCCCGCGCTGTTAAGGAAGATGAGCACACGTTGATTACCTAATATACACATATTGTTTAAAAAAAAAACAAAAAAAAAGAAAAGAAAAAAACTGCCTGCAGATAAGTCTCTTAATTTGCTATATACTCACACAAATGGTGTATATAATCTCACCCTTCTTGACTTCCACAACTACCACCCTCAGGTCTCCGGCTCAAGCCTGTGCAGCCTCCGCTCCTTAACGTGAAAGAAAAGCCTTGAGATTACGATGGAGTCAGTCTGTTAGTCCGTGCGAGTGCAGAGCTGTTCTTTGCATTGCAGATTGTCTCACAGCTGCGCGCCCTTTAATGCGAAAAAAGCAAAAACGGAAACAAAAGCCTCACGGAGCGTAAACCACACATCCTTTCGCGGCCACAAACTATTTTGGAAAGACATTTTCTTGGCATTGATTCTTCTATCTAGAATTTTTTTTTTTTCTGACAGAAAACAAGGATAATCTCCAACAATAGAAACACATTCATCGGTATGAATAAAACTAGCGAACTTATCACAACGGAAAGAGAGAGAAACATGAATCGCTTTGCAGGAGTGACTGGAAGCCTCACTGGTCTAACCCAAACTGCCCATGTTCATGTGTGAACAACATGATCTTTTTGCGCCCGCTGTGACTCATATGTGTGTGTGCGTGATGCGTGTCGTTGACAAAAAGTGTCACGACCCGGTTCGTCTGGCATGAATGACGGTGGTGGTGGTGACGGGTAATAACTCGGACTGGTTTCTGGATATGTTCTGGTTGGCACTTCATACCCTACGTTCTCGTTGTACTGTAAGTCAAGTGTTGAAAATACTACACACTTCCCCTCACGAGACAACCACAGATATATACGTGTCGTGTATTTTTTTTTTCTTCTTTATAAAAGACAAGAACAAAAAAATAAATATCAAAAATAACAATTAACCAAAATAAAAGGATGAAATATGGACAAGCCAGCCAGCCTCTTCACTGTGCCCCTTTTCTGCCCCGCCCGCCCCCCCCATCCAAAACGCAGAGATGCTCTCGCAAGTGACAAGTCGATGTCCTTCAGTCTCTTAAAGTGCTACGACCGGGTTAGTGAGAGGATTTACAGTTCAATAACACTTCAAAGTTGGCTTCGCGAGGCCTGTGTGTGTGTTTGTGTGTGTGTGTTTTTTTTTTGTTTTGTTTTGGGTTTTTTTTAAAGAAAAAGTGGCTTCACAGAGAGAGAGAAAGAGAGACAGAGAGAAGATAGAGAGAGAATACTTCCATTGAGTTACACAGAGAGCGTTTTGCCGGACGTCTTGAGCAGATCTTCAGAGATGGAGGAGAAAGCGAGTGTCGAGGAGGAAGGGGGTGAGGAGTCGGCAAGCAGAGGCGCACTCACACGTCCACCACCATCTTTTTGTGTATATCGAGGCCGCCCACCACCTGGAGGAAGAGACAGAGGCGTTAGACCCCTGGAAGAGCACCACAGACAGTGTCTCCGTTTGATTGGCATGCCAACTCCATAGACTGGGACCCGACCCGGGACCTTCTTGTTGTGAAGCAACAGAACTATTCACCGGGCCATCCTGTTGACCCTGGTATCCACGGCCACTGTGAAATCAATGGTGGCATGAATCCATTTATCTGCTTCAGACTTTTCCACAATATGCATCTTGACTTAGTCAGAGCTTGTCAGTAATGACATTAACAGCGGCTCAGATCCATTATGTTTCCCAGTGAGTCATGACTGGGAACCAGCAAAAGCAGCAATTTCCACTCAAGCTTTTACCTTTATAATGGATCATCTGGCTACAAGAAGTCAGGAACTGTCCCAGACAATTGTCCACGGTGAGGCCTTCACGTTGTTTGACCGACCAACCATTTCAAAACCACACTAATTAAATCCAGTGACATAAGACTGAAGGCCACACACCCTATTATTTTGTGAATGTTTTGGAATTTTCCCTGGGTAAGTGACTCGAGTAATGAATTTATCATCGGAATTGTTTTAATCCCCAGAATAAAGGTCAGAACAGAGCTGGGAGACTTGCGAGACATGAAACAGACACGTCAAAATCAAGGCTGCAGTCGAACTTCCAAAGCACTGGATTCTGCCTTTACCGCAACGTGAGCTGCGACCTTTCGTCATGTCCTATTCTTCAACCCTCGCCGCTAGACAGTACAGCAGCAGTACTCACTGCTAAGCGTAACCCAGGCTACTACTTCCTGTCCCCCAGCCTCGCCACAGCATCCAGCGAGATTTGAGTTTCAATACTTTCCCTTTACCTGCCCCAGCCCTTTGATGCAATCTATTTTTATGTCCTTGGTGATATTTTTACGCCGTCCTTGCTGCTACTTCTTTAAAACCAGCGGACAGACATCACATCTCAGACGGCCTCTTCCAAAGGAACCGTGAGTGTTTGAGCGGGGCCGGTTTGTTAAAACGGGATGTAATATTCTACAGCGCCATCCTAGAAACGGGCTCCCTCAAGGACGGGAGCCTTTTTAGTTCAATGCTCCAGAGATGCTGCCATTGAATGTGGGCCTCGTGTCTGTCACGAGTTGCGAGACGTCTCTGAATGAAGAGCAGCTGTGCTGATGATACTACTTCTGATGATACTTCTCACCAAGAGGAGACAAAGCGTGTTGGAAGAGACTCTGCTATATGACTGTTTGATCTTAAATTAGAGAATTAGGGAAGTGGGTCGCGCACTGGTCTGCGTCACCACTCAAGCCTAGAAATTAGCCCTATCACCCCTGGAGATGTGCAAAACCTAAATACCCAAATAAAAGACTGGTAATACAAACCATTTTATGTTGCATAACATTTTAGCACTACCAATGTTAATCTGAATGTTAGGTCGGGTTGATGTTTTGGTCTGCTGTTTCAAACATTTGTTTTGTTTGTTAGTTATGGGTTTTGAAGCCTCAGAAGCAGGTTCGTGTGTTAGTAAACCTGGTTATTGAGTCTAATTCCACAAATTCAACAAGGGTTTTTCTGTCAGTTTCTCCCTGCGAGTGTTGTTATGATCCTTCCACAGCCGAGGCCTCAGTGTAGAGTCGGTCCTCCGGTCGCTGTTTGCTCTGATACTGTCGTAGCCACAGTGCTGCCTCAGCGCTCGTAGTGTCATCTGATGCAGCCTGAACTCAGCACTTTCATGTTTACAGTCGAGGTTTTGACTGGAATAGTAAAACTGAAGCCCCTCCTGTGCTGCTCAGCTCAAGCGATCTGCCCTGGCCTTCCCACTTTTTTTTTTTTCTTTGCCCCTTTGACATTTGACTTCACCGTAACAGGCCACATCAGCAGAAATGTCACCACCCCAAAAATACCCCCCCACCCCCACCCCCCCAGCTCCAAGATGGGGGGGGCCGACACTTACTGCACAGAACTCTTCAAAGGATATTCTGCCGTCCCCGTCCTTGTCTGCGTTGATGATGGTCTTGTCGACGATCTGCTGGAGCTGCGTGTCCTTCAGGTTGTTGCCCACCATCATCTTCAGCACCTGGAAGAGCTCGCCGTTGGAGATGTAGCCGTCCTTGTCCATGTCGTAGATCCTGAAAGCGACTGCGGTGCGGGAGGGGAGGAGGCACAGGGGCGAGAGTGTCAGTCGGGCAGCCGCACAGCGCCGCGTCTCAAGCTAACACCCACAAGAACGTGTCAAAGAGTCTTTGCCTTTATCGGGTTGCAAAGTTCTCATCAGACAACTGCTTGTTTGGCTTCCTGCTACATTTTCTCCCTGTGTCTTTGCCTCGAGAGCGGTCAAATAGCTCTGAGCGTGACTCTAGAGACAGACCAGCTCCGAAAACTTTGAAAAGTTTCCTGGGTGGAAAATTGTGTCAGAAAGTGGTCGCTGTATGCTACTACTACCATCGCAGATCCCCCGAACAGGCAGCTTTTATTTTTTTTATTTTATTATTATTTATTCATGTGTGGCAGCAGGGCAGGGTGAGGCAAACAGGAGAGGGAGAGCACGGGGGACACAGCCCCTACTGTTCTTAGTCCCCTGGCAACAAAACAAGCAGGCGTGTTTGGGGATAAGAGACCTCGCACCAGCACAGAGACGTCTTGCCACATGTGGTTTGGGCGGAGAAGCAGCTTTACTCACATCGCAGCTTCTGTTCCTTGTCCCCCTTGACGCTGAACTGCGAGACTCCCTCGATGAACTCTGGGAGCAGAGAGGAGAACAACAATCAGTGTGGCAGGTCTTTCGGCTAATCCTACGCCGACAGTGTTCTCCACCATAACCACAGATAACAGTAGATTATTTGTGTAACTATCAATTGTGTAACTTCTCTGTTTTTACTCTGTGCTTATTGATGATTGAATTACTATTTCAGTGAGGATTTGGTCACTCACTATCTTTCCTCACACTGTACATTGACATCTAATCGTCTGTACCCGTCTATAGCCGCCCATGCTGCAGAAGCTTAAAATTACAGTGTAATTTGCTGCAGTATTAACAGGAACCCTGACACCATCTACCTCCAGGACGTGCAGTTATTTGCAAAGGTATTAATGCTGGATTAAGTTCTTGCACTGGCCGTTCCTTGGTTTGTTTTGGTGGCTTTGCGCTGCTGATTCACAGTGCTGAGATCGTCATGTCCACTTGGCCAGATCCGGGTCACAGGGGCGGCAATTTGTACCTCATGCACATACTGTCAAAGACTTATTTTATTCGAAACTGTATCTCATTCTTGGTATTGCGTCTCAGTTGACCCGTGTTTTGTTTACAGCTACTCTACCCCCTGGAGACAAAGTCCTCGGAGTTGACTTGAATTATATGAAACTCTCTCTGCAACTCAAACCAGCATGGCTCATATAACTCATTAACTCTGCAGCTCCGGCGTTACATATGTGGTTACATATCTGCTGCACTCGCTGCACCCTGCACTACAGTAAACTTTAAGCTCATATTGACTGTGACCTCTATTTCTAATGCAGCTGCTCTGTTATTTAGGGATGTGCTGAGCTCGGTGTATGGCTACAAGGAGTGACAAGATTAGAGACGAGATGCCAAATATCGACTCGACGTATTTGCATGACTTGACTGGCTGAATTTCAACTTATGCGTATAAATGATCGTCCTCCGAGGGAACCCGACGCTCTAATTAAGACATACGACCTGAGGATGGAAATGTTTTGGCCTCGGCTAAACTGTGCGTGTAGCACATGTTGAGGTGTACAGTTCATAGGGGTCAGAAGAAGAAGGAGAAGAAGAGGTTCGGCCACACCGACAGAGTTTATTACATACCTTTAAAGTCGACCTCTCCATTCCCATCTGTGTCAAATATGTCGATAACCCTCTGCACCAGCGGATTCTGTTGGAGCTCCGGCAGTGACATGAACTCCTCCACGCTGAGGGAGCCGGAGTTATCTAGGTCGAGTTTCTTAAACCTCTTCCCTAGCCTCTTAATCTCATCAGCATCGACTGGACAGAGACAGAAAGAGAAGAGGGAGATCCGGATGAGACATTTGCACAGCCCCTTGCCGCCGTTCACCATTCTCGAGCGGTGAAAATAAACCGTGGGAGGATTAGTCAGGAGCTGCTGGGGATGTCAGGGGCAGGGTGATTCCAGAGCAGGCACAGAGGAAGTGATGAAAAAGGTCGAAGTGGCAGAGGGAAAATGACCTGCTACGATGTTTCCAAGATTGCAGAGACGTGGCACAAACACAGACAGGCGGACGCCCACGTGGAGCCTGCTTGATATTTATTCAAAATATAAATATCCTGTTTGTGAAACACCGGCACGGAGGAAGCGGTCATAAATTCTCGTGTCCACCACTTTCAACTGGGTCAAGGACAGCGCTTCTGGCCCGCCGCTCCGAGCCGCAGCCGCCACCCAACACTTTGTTCTGCTCGACTCCAGGGACCCGAAATGGGTGCAACTGTTGACCGCGCCACCCCCCACCCCTCCGTGTCCACGAGGACAACCCCTGGTGAGCTCGGACAATGCTGCCACAGACCCAAAGTAGCCGAAACAGCACAGAGACAGACAGAGACACAATGAATTTACAACCTTTGTGGCCTTTTTTGGCCGGGTGTGTCTGAGTCCTCCCGTCCGCTGCCATCAGAAGCAGCTCTAACTCCCTGACCGGTGTCTGAGACAATGGCCCCGGCTAATCCAAAAGCAACCGCAAAGCCAGCTGCTAATTAATAAGCTCATTCACATATTGTCACGTGGTCCCTTTCGGCCAATCAGAAACTACTACTTAGCCTCTATAATCTGGGGTCCCCAGCGACACGGGATGTCTATCATCTTTGAGCATGTAGCGTGGATATCTGGACGGGTCTCCAGTCCAACGCAGGGCAAAAGCACACACACACACCGTTCACTCTGGCCAGGACTCCAACCAGGGACCTACCAGTATCGTTTACCTGTCATAACCCGAGTTATTTTACACCAAGCCACAGAAACGGTGGAAAAGAAATCCCACTCACCCACTCAAAGCCAAACAGTGCCTCCAACAGGAGTTTATCAAAAGCACCTTTGGCACCGTTTGGCCCGAGCAGATGTGAACGGGACGCTTTCTGTGTCTGTCTTCCGACAAGACAAAGTGAAGCGACAGGATGTTGTCCAACCTTTCCGCTTCTTATTACGACTCGGAGAGAGCGAGGGAGGGAGAGAGAGAGGGAGAGAGAGATTGAGAGAGAGAGAGAGGGAGAGAGCGAGGGAGGGAGAGGGGTGTGGGCTGCGTTTTGGGTTTCGACGCTCGGACGTGCCGTGCCGTGCTACATCAGCTCGATGACTAATCAGAGTGTGAGCGTGGCGGAGGAGAAGTGGAGGAATGAGAGAGAGAGAGAGAGAGAGAGAGAGAGAGAGAGAGAGAGAGAGAGAGAGAGAGAGAGAGAGAGAGAGAGAGAGAGAGAGAGAGAGAGAGAGAGTGAGTGGAGATTGACAGAACCACGGCTGCACTGCTGGTGAGGCACCCGAGCTGTTCGGAGTAGTACAACCTGCACAGTCTGGCGTGTTCGGTCAACAGGCATCCCACACCAAAACCTACCTGTCATATGTATTTGATGTACATTTATCCAATGTCTGCCAGGCAGCCACCACTTGAGTATATTAAGTATATTCTATTCTACTTTACATGCCTTGCCCAGTAAGTTGACTTAGTCTTACAATGCCTGTTTATCTGCGACGGGGAATGCGATGCACGGCCCCAAGACAAGAGCGTTATGTAGCATCCACGTCAATACATTTTTAACGACGTTAAGGTATAATGCAGTTTGCCCGGTCAGGTGGCAGCGTTTAATTCAATCGCGGGTACAAAACTGGAACTGCTTGGAACATTTTTCAGAGTATCTCGGCGTCACGACGGTTATAGGCTATATAGAACTATACATACAAGAACCTGAATTGATCTGTATCGGTATTAAGAGTATATTGCTCTTGATTCTCAACGGCCTTTACAGATAGAACTGAGCCGCTGGTGCATTACAGTGATGATGTAAAGCGGCCTGCTGATGAATGGGCAGCTTTTTGTCCTCTGCACCAGGAGGGAACGCGGACCGGGCCTCCGCACAATAAGTGGCTTGTCACGCCGCGGCTCATCTCCATGCACTTTGCACACACTAAATGGACTGGGACGCCGGTCGTGCTGCCGCGTGACTGCCGCGAGGAACCCCGGCCGCTCCGGACACGACGCCACAAATCTGCATGGGTGCCATCACGGAGCTCGAGCGTCCGCTAGGTGTGAGTTGTCGAGCACGCGGCCGTCCCCCCCCCCCGACACAGAACACTTCCTTATCAGCGGCCTGCTGTTTCCTGTTCACGGCACGCCGCACCAGCTCGGCTCGCGGAACTTTAGACCGCGTGGAGGGGCGCAGGCGACCACCGTACTTGGATTAGTGCCCCCATTTCTAAAAATCAAAGCCATGCTGGGTGAAAGGGCGAGCCGCGGACGTGGATTGGCCTTTGTTTGAGTTGGAGAACGTACGCGCGTGTTACGGGGTACAGCTGCTTCCTGACGCGCTTCCTGCAGATAATCACATACCCCACATTCTGCAAGTGGGCGCCAGACCATCGGCAAAGACTGAGGGAGGGGGAGCGGCGGCCCATTTAGTTCGCCACTGACTTCATAATTAAAAAACACTCGTCAATGAAAAGCAGTACGCCACTGCTAGGGAGCGAGGATGGAGAGAGTGCATCACGGACCTGACTCCAAACCTAATAAGGTCTGAGATTCGTTTTTAGATCAAATCACGATCAGAGTATTTGATTTGATTGATATATCAATGGCATTGAGTCTGTTACAGTGGCTATTGGCTCATTGAGAACAGAAGTGTAGTAAATAGGAAGGAAATAGATGAATTATAAATAAGCAGAGTGAGTGACACTCGACTCTAGGGATTGTGGGTTCCTTTCCCCATCCACGCCAACTTTTGTTGCGGCATCAATCATTTAAGGGATGAAAAACAACCTGTGTCTGAAATTGAAATATTTGCAGGTTTTTATGGTCATCTCTGACAGAATATCGACTTTTAAGTAAATCAGTGAAACAACTGGCAGATTCAAGATCCATCCATTATCTGAGGGGACAACACTACTCACCAAGCTAAAAGCTAAAAGTCAAAATCGTGAACTTTTATTGTCACCATGGGTTTGGTCAGTAGTAGTGTTAATCAATAGTAAAAGAGCATAAGGGAAGTGCGGGCGTGCCCTTTAGGCAACAGATAAGCCCTTTAACTTGGACCTCCTGAACCTCCTTTTGTTGCTCCAGTGGTATCAGCACAGACGAAGTGAGGGAGGAATATCCCAACGCCGTCCTCGCATCCTTTCGCTCAGTCCGGAGCTGCCAAGTGAGTAGGATCCGTGGATCATTCACGGCAGCGGGGACGACAGCTTTCACACAGTCTGCGTCTCTGTCCCGGTCCTGAACCGAGCAGGTTCAAGTCTGGCAGCGGCGGCGGACTGACGCAGCTCCCGGTAAAACTCATCATTTCAACGTTTCTGAGAGAGAATCCTGGGACGCACTCTCAGAAACGTTGAACTGATGACGTTCTCGGAAATTTACTGTCATTACATGACGTGCAAACTCCTTCCAGCGGGAGAAAACCACCATCCCTGGACCCCAGACGGAATGTGCATGAACGTGAATCACATTCGGTGTGGGGAATGTGATCGGACTGGGGTGTGAGACGGTGGACAAATCAGAGACGCTAGCTGCAGTTCACTGATCTGAGACACTCGCGCAGCAGAATTACGTCCCTCACTGTTTTGTTCTGTTTTTTTTTTATTTCATTTCATGGAATATTGACGGGGAAAACCGCCCTAGAGAAGAGGTTTTCAGCGCAGAGAGCTGCACAGTCACAGAGCCTCCTCGCACTGCGATGCTAATGAGCCGCTCCGAGGGAGACCCAATGTAACTGTGAGATGATTATGATAATCTCATATACTCCACACACCGCGGAGCACAGCACACACACACACACACACACACACTCACACTTTCATAAGCACCGTGTGCACCCTCAACTGTGTTACTAGGCAACTGGAACCCGTTAGCCCCCCAAAGTAGCCCACACACACGCACGCGCACACACACGCACACGCGCGCGCAGGAACAAAAGAAGGCGAAACATTCGAACAATCGCTTGTACGCATGGCAACACCTGCTTATGCATGTGGTCAGCGATTGTGTGCGTGCGCACAGCGTTCAGGCCGACTGTGGCGCACGCTCACGATCAGTTAGCATGAAGGTAGCTCGATGGCTGACCGCCGCTCTCCCCGCATGCCCTCCTCTCCCCTCCACCGCCGCTTGCCTCGTGCGTACTCGGGCCATCGTGTTCATGTGAGTCACCCGAGCCCCTTTCGCAGGAAACCGAACGCCGACGCCGGGGGAACAGGACAGGGGCGTCGCCGACGCCAACAGGCGCTTTTCACTGAATGTTCACAGTTTTGGCGTGATTTCATAAACGAACTGACTGTTTCGCGGTGACAAAAGTGCCTCAGTGTCGTTCGGGACCTGTGGCCACGGGCCTGCCTCGCTCGTAGTTTGATTCTAGCCACAGTGGAGCGGAACTGGAAGAAGTGAGGACTACAGAGCCGCGTCGCCTGTGATCAGCATCCCCAGTAACTTTTGTTCAGCCGGCATCATGGTCAGAGATATACCACTGGCGGTGCTTTTTGGGCGATTCCGCAAACCGAAACCCCATCCACTTCACCGTGCATCACACCAGCGAGGGCCACGTTCTGCACGCCCCAGCTAACCATTCAACGGCAGCGCAGCCGTGCGAGCAGAAAATCTGACTGAGTGCGAAAGGCGGCGGCGGCGGCGTCCTCCCCCCTCCCCCTCCCCGTTCTGGTTTAATTAGAAAACACAATGTTCCCAAAATGTCATTAATGAATTTGTCCTCCTAGGCGCGCGCAGCCCTCACAACGGCGCACCCCACACATTAACGGAGACACGTGACTGCATTAACGGGGCAGACCCGGACCTGAACAGGCAGGGGCGGAGGAGGGGGGTGGAGGGTGGGGGGGGGCCCTCCGGAGCAAAATTTCAGCTGGCGTGTTCCTGATAATTACAGCCTCGACCCCGCTGCATATAGCTCCCCCGGCGCGGAGGGAGGGGCGAGGGCTGGGTAAACATGAGAAGGCTGCGTGCACGGCTTGGTAATTACACGGGTTTGACACATGACACGGCGGCAATTAGCATAATGGGACTGCACTGAGCCAATGAGTGTGGAGCGTCGTCCGGGGAACGCATTGTGAGGGAGTGAGCGGCCGGCAGGCGGACGGGCAGACAGGCAGGCAGACAGACACGGGCTGGTGAAAAAGCAGGCGATTACGATCTTTACGGAGGAGATCACGTCGCAAAGCGCTTCGACGCTGGCGGGGAGCGCTTGGCGTGGGCTCGGTCGAGTTATCTGATGACTTGGCAGGAAAGCGCATCGGTTCTGAGTGTTAGAGAAGGCGTACGCCGCACTCTGCGGACTTGAAATGTACAGTAGCCCTTTCTGTCTGTCTGACATGTTGTGAGTCATCATGAAAATAATGGAAGCCGATCGGCCAGAGTGCAGCTGTAGACTGTCAACCAGAGTCCGGACATATTTACACTGGTTGCCAAAGACATATGGTCCACTTTATATCATTGATCTTATAGTTGCACACTGATATCTGGTGGGTCGACTCCCAAGGATTTATTGAGGGGAACTTAGCACAGAACTGTAAATTCTGCTCAAAATGCACTCCATATTCCTCCCCCGTGGAGCATGCTACTACCTTTCCTTTTTCTTGAAGTAGAGATCACAGAAAGTTGGCTAACCACCGGGACTTTAAGTCCAAACTGAAATAAAGAGCAGCCAGCAGAAGTCCTTTGTTGTCTTCTGGGAGGCACGAATCACTGTGACTGTGGTTTACCTGCCAACCAGGTCATTTCTGGGACTACGACAGAACAGCCTGAAACACACGCGCACACACACACACTAACTCTCGTTCCCTCCCTCAGTCTCATCTGTGTATGTGTGTGTGAGTGTGTGTGTGTGTGTGTGCCACAGGGGCGAAGCCGGAGCGCTGGGTGCATTAGGCAGATTGCTCTGGACGCTGCGATAATGTACAGTGGGCCTGCGTGGCCGCCCGGCTGTGGAGCGGAGAGCGGGGCAGCGCGCTCAGGGGTGGGTGTATTTATAGCCGCGCCGTCATTAGAAAACCCCTCCCCGCCCCCCCCCGCCAACTCACCCCAACAGCAGAGACCCTGGCTCCCGCCCTCAGGGAAACCCCTAGCAACAAGGAACTCCAGCGGGCCGCCCGCCGTTTATTTTGGGCAGGCCGCAGACAGGCTCGCGGTGGTGTCACGCTCGCTGCTGCATGTCTCTGCGAGAGCATGGTGCGTCGAGGAGACTTTCTCTGTGTGTGTGTGTGTGTGTGTGTGTGTGTGTGTGTGTGTGTGCGTGTGTGCGTGTGTGCGTGTGTGCGTGCGTGCGTGTGAGTGTGTGGGGCAGACCAGAGAGTGGGCATGCGCACACACTTTGAACGGAGTGCGGTCCACGAGTGCGTGTGCGAGCGGAGGTGTGTGGCCCGCACGTCAGATTGTGCACACTCCCACAGGCAGGCCGTCGCATTTTGCCCGATCTGAGCTAGGTTAACCCAGCGGGTGGGAAGGGGTGGTGGTGGTGGTGGTGGTGGTGGTTGGGGGGGGGGGGTGCTGCTTTGATAGTAGGATGCAGGCCTTTCAAAAGTAGGATGCAGGCCTTTCAAAGGCCTTTCACTTGTAGGAACAAGTGCAAATTACAAGGACTTCAGCACCTTCCTCCACCGTCCTCCGTCCGCATTTCGTAGCTCATCTGGACATCGTTTGAGCGTGTGATGGGCAGAGATGGCGGGGGACGGCGGAGCGAGTCGATCTGAGCGCCGGTGCCGGCCCGCGCTGTGCCGGCCCGCGCCGGCCTGTCCGAGCGCTTGATGAACTGAACAGCTGCTCTGTCGGTGGAGGGTGAGGGAGAGCCGGAGGGAGACGGAGCGGGGCCAAGAGAGCGGGGAGAAAGAGGGAACTTACTTCCCCTTCCCTTGTGTATCGGCTACGCGTTGCAAGGTTTTCTAACGTGGCGACTTGTCACTGTAACCCTATTGATGTTTTGATTTTTGATAGCTGGGATAAATGTGTATTTATAAAGTCTGAGAAGCAGGAAAGGAGGTTATCTAACAGAGAGACAGACAGACATTTTCTGTCACAGAGACAAAATAAACCAAAAAAATACTCACATTTAACAAGCTGAGGGGAGAGAATTTTGACTCGATATTGAAACAGCGAGTCACTTTGTCTATCGGTTGATTCACGGCCGCTCTACAACAGACTGTGGTAAATAGGGAAAGGCAGCTGGAGTCGGAGAAATGTACATAGCGGGGCTGTTAATATCCCAGCCTGAATGTCAAAATCCTAAATGGGTTCGGTTCAGGCTCGTGCATCATCCCAAGCCTGCTCCGGCCACGGAGGTGGCAGAGCCCTGGGGGGGGGGTGGGATGCCTGGAGGGCCGAGATCACGGCCCCCGTGATCCTGCACTTGTAGGATGTGAGCAGACAAGCCGTGCGGGGCGTCCCCCGGCCCCCGCTAACGAGAGGTGTCACCGTGACCGTGTCCGTCCCCGCCCGTGCGGCTTCGCGGGGACGGCACCGGCCATCTGAGACGACACGGCGTGCTCGAGAGCGTGACGCGTGACAAACGAGGCCTCTGTTCCTGCTCCACGCCGCCCGGCATATCGATTACGGGGAGAGGATGAAGCGCTCCATTCGCCCCACCTCATGTTTTCCCGCATCTCCGCCTCGGCGGCCGACGGCAAAACAATTACATCGAGTGCGAGTCCGAGGCGCAGCGAGGCCGACGTGGGCGGTGGCGCGGTCCCCACAGACGGGGGGCCCACACCCGGGACCTGTCGCCGTCTCCGTGCTCATTAGGCACAAGCAGCGAGGCGCGCAGCCAAAACTGTGCCATCTGCATCGGTGAAATCTGCATCTCTGAGGACGCGTCGGCAGGTGGAGAAGGTGAGGGAGGCGGACGGGGAACGACATGTCAACGAGTCATGTCCGCAGTTGTCCGGCGGGCAGACATCTTGTAAATCCAATCCTCTGTAAGACGGATAATTCACATACTACTACGTGAAAGCAAGGGAGAAACACCGAAAAAGTGCGTTGAGGGTGGGAAATTAAATAAGAGCTTTAAAATGAGCAAACCCGATCCACGGCAACAACAGCAGATCACAGCTTTTTAAGCAGCAAGAGTTCAACACAGTTCAGCTGGAGCGAGAAGGACTAAAAATACTTACAATGCGAGCACATCTCCAGGGGGTAACTGGCTTCATTTCCCTGAAGAAAGAGAAACACAGAGGTGTTAGTTTATGTTGTGCCCGGGGGGGCTGTGGAGAAGCGTAGGAACAAGCGCAAATTACAAGGACTTCAGCACCTTTTAAAGATGAAGACCTAGAAATCGCGGACTCAAAAAGGCAAAGCCCGCCACTTCGGATGCGAATCTGTGCATTTTGGGATCGACAAAAGCGACGCGCTCAGTTGAAACAAACACGGCACCGATTCACCACGACAGAGGGGCCAAAGGAGAGAGTTGAAAGGTGAAAACAGACTGTGAGAATTCCACATGATGGTTGGATCTGCTGTGGCGTGTATGCTGGCAGGTGGCAGAACATTCGTCCTCCATTGGGGAAATTTCCAGAGACAGATGTGAAGCTACCCAGGGTACGGGTGTAAGGCGGGTTTAGAAAATGCACGGGCGAATGGATGAAACCACTTTGCTCCACCGCGCTGTGTTCTGTCAGTATCAAGAGGCGACCGAACGATCACCATTGCTATTCCCCACTCGGATAATTCCGCTCGTCAGTGGGAATTAGATTCCACGCTGTTCTCATGCAAATTCATTTGGAAGATCGGCCCGTACCCCCCCCAGAGCATTATGGCGCTCGTCAAAGCCTTGTTAGCGACGCCGTCGGGCACATTTCGAGGCTCCATTCACAACGTTTACATTCTGCGCCGCGCCGCTCTTCCCCCCTCCCCCCCAATTTATTCCGTCTGAACTCCGAACGTGTGCACGGTTGCGTATGACGGATCAGGCTGCGTCAACATGACGTCGTCCCTCTCCCGGGTAAAACACGCCGCCTGCACGTTCGGACCACGCCGACAAGTTACATTCCTCGGCGCCTGCTAAATTGTCTCCCGGGTGAAAAGACGCAGATATTTCCGCGTTCCCCACAGTCGTTTCCTCGTGCCATCGGACACAACGCGCCTGTGATGAGAGCCAGCAGACAAAGGCACCCGGCAGTCCGTGGCGAGCCACGGGTTCACAACAGGGGACGTGTAGAGATGCAATGATGTGTGCGGGGAGCGA
This sequence comes from Karalla daura, assembly GCA_029224185.1. Classification (NCBI taxonomy): domain Eukaryota; kingdom Metazoa; phylum Chordata; class Actinopteri; order Chaetodontiformes; family Leiognathidae; genus Karalla; species Karalla daura. The sequence continues at coordinate 6,779,441 of CM055200.1, forward strand.
CGTGCCGACAGCTCCCGTCGCGGAGGAGACTTCTAGATTCCGATCTAGGAATAGGAGAAGTCGCACCCTGGTCGGGAGCTGAGGGACTGCGCATTCACGGCCCGGCCCCGGGGCTCGACCGACCGTCCCGACTGGTCGGCAACGGCGGCAGATTGTCGCTCCAGGCGGGGGGCGTCCTTCGACCGCTTCGTCCCATTGTCCGTCGTTTCGCCATTGGGAGCAGAGGACGCCGAGCGCTGAGTCGTGCCCCGAGGCCCGCCGAGGACCTGCGCGAGCTGGCCGAGATGGAAAACTGTTCCACCGCCGTCTCGAGATTCCTCGCGCGCAGTCCGGGCGCGGACGCGCAGGGATGACTGGCCGCCCCGCAGGTCGGGACCTGCTAGATAAGCACGTTTGCCGTTCTTCCACACTCGTGCATCTGCTACAAAAACACTCTTGGACGTTCGCCCGGCACATTCGACGGGAACTCCCAACAACACTCGGATATGACACACGCAGGGAGCAGCAGGCTGGAAGCTGCATTTACAGAGTCGCACTTCGCTACCACGTCTCGTAAATGAAACTCACTTGTGTGTTTTAAAAAGAAGACCCCAACACAAATACATGCATACTCACGCACACACTGGCTGTACGCTGCAGACCCAAAGTGGCCTTGTTTACCCCACAATGTGACCCAGATCTTATAAATCACAAGAAATCTGATCTTTTTGTACGTGATCCTGAATTGGATTTGAAATACAACTTTGACATCACCATACGTCTAATCCACGACCTGGTGTTCAGCTCTCATTATCCCATTTGATTTTAACAGAAAAATGTTTAAAGAGGCTGCAAAAAAACATTCAGGTTTAATTCCTAGACCCAGTTCAAGCACCGATCGGTTTTGAGCTGTCCGCCAGCTGCTACTTGTGCCTGAAAATGCCCGCGACCTCAGCACGTCTGACCTCCAAAGCCTCTCTTCTGTTTAGCCTTCCCTTTCCCCGACTGTCCCACGGAGATAAACAAAAGTTGTCTGAATCCAAATTCAGAGGAGGCGCTCCCTCTACCATCCGATCTGCTGTCATCACACGAGTCAGATACAGCTCACATTGAGCAGAGATAACAGAGAAACAACCGAATCGGCCTCCGGTGTAATAAACAGCGTAGCAGTTGTGACAAACACAAGCCACTTAAAACAGTTTCTGTGAACATTTCAAAATAACGTTTCGCTGAAGCCCCTCGAGGCTGTTTCCTGTTTACATGTGCCGCCCTCTTTGAAATCATGCATCATTCATCGCTTGGCATCACATTTTCCGGCCTAACGCAAAGGCTCTTTAAAGGAACTATATAATCAGGCGACGGTGCATTGTTTGTGTGTGTGTGTGTGTGTGTGTGTGTGTGTGTGTGGTGTTGGCTCACGTCCAGCAGCCATATCCGCATCCCATCCAACACTGCAGTCTGCTGAGCCTGAGCCCCATTGCTGGCAGAGCCAGGCCAAGCGCTCACATGGGAGGCAGAGAGGAGTCCCTGTTGCAGAGGAGTGGGTGTGTGTGTGTGTGTGTGTGTGTGTGTGTGTGTGTGGGGCTGGGGTGCCAGGATGAGGATCCCACAGTTAGAGGAGTGAGACGTACCCCGGGCAAAACGGGCAGTCGACCGGAACTGTCCTGCAGCTCATCGAGGAACAGCAAACGGAGAGCGTGCTGGGCGACCGGGCACTTTGCATGTCAGTTTAAACGTCCAGTCGCCCATACACAAACAAACACACACACACACACACACACCATCACACTCTCTCTCACACACATACCTAGGGGCGATTAAGACATGCATGCTTTTGGACTGTGGGAAGAAGCCAGACCACTTGGTGAGAAGACTCTAGTCACTGTTCTTACTTTAGTTTTAACTTCATAAAATGAAGCATTTCCACATCATGTTATCTTGTGCATCTTCACATGCATCACATGCATCTTGTGCTTGTCTGTCACTGTGTTACCGATCTGAACTGTGGGAGGAAACCAGAGTATCCAGAGGAAACCCACGCAGATACGAGGGGAATGTACAAACTTCACATAAAAAACGCTCTTGGTCCAGCCCAAAGTCCCCTCCAAACCCCGGACCCACTTGCAGAGAAGCTACGGTGGAAGCAGAAGCTTTCTGCTATGTTTCTTAGACGCTGCCGCCAGATTCCAACATCAGATTTTCAAGCCGGAATAGAGGAAACGGCACCGGACATTCAAGACCAAGACCAAAAGCTCAACTTTTTACTTTTGCCAGTCAAAAACTGTTCTACTACGTTACAACTAACTGCAAGAGAAAGTGCAGAAAACCCTGAAATATTTACAGCCTGGAGATGGATTTCGACATAAAAAAGTGAGCACACCTTCCTCAAATGACCCTCATATTCCAGGTTTATGGCCGATAAAAAAGTTCAACCAAATGAGCAAATGATGTCTTTTGAGTGGCCCTCTGTGCAAAGGAATATTAGTAGCACTTGGTGATCGATGAGCGCTCCTCACAGAGACACAAGAGTGCAACACGTGAGGCGCGAGCTCGGGCAAGTGGCTGCGGTTATGTCATCTCCTGGCTTATCGCGGCGCTGCTGGACAGCAGCAGCCTTACCTCAGACGAGTTGTGGTATTTTAAGAGCGGCGAGTAGAAAGAGGTGACACGGGATTAGCCGGGAGGGCGACTTAGCATCTGACACCCTGTCAGGAGAGGCGGGCCGGCCGTCGCTGCGGGGATCAGGGGCCGACATATACGTGGTTTCCCTTTATGCAACCGTGGGCCAGGGATTGAGTTCCGGCGCGTAGCGCCCGACCGCTGGGTTTCCCGTTGCATGTGTGGCCCGGAGAGCGACGGCGACAGTGCGATACTTTATCGATTCCCCCAGCACAGAGCAGCACAGAGGGTTGTCAGAGGACACCGGGTTTATGTAGTCGAGGCTTTGAAAGGCTGTCCGGAGGTTTGAGAACAGGCTAGACGAGAAGTTCTTGTCCGTACTTTGGCTACTTTGGTTACTAGAGGATATAATACTTCTGGGGAGCGACACATTTTTTGAGGTCCGTGGGTTGGAAATATGTGACATAGTTTACAAAGACGAAGGCGAGGACCTCAAATATCACGTTCTGTCTACAACTCAAAGACACTGAGAAAGACTGCCTAGTTATTCCATAAGTCGTTGCAGCTCAAACTCAGTGCTTCAGTTCCAGTCTGTTCAGGGTCACCGGTGCCTTGTTTTCCCGAAAGACCTCAGATTTATAACTATCGTGTCATTAAATCACAGATATCATGGTGTGCACGCTACACTGTGCCGGGAAATTCAGCCCAGCTGTGACCATGAACTATATTAAATACGCACCACATGTCGAAACAGACGCCAGGATTCCCACTCATGAAGCAGTCGCCGTGACAAGCCAAGAAATCTGCTCAATTTCACTTCTAATTTGAGGAGTCAAAGCTCGCACATAAGCTGCAGCAGAAGTCACCGTCCAGTAGGCCTAAGCGTCAGGCCTCGGTCCGCCTGTTTGAACAGGGTTCAACACTGTCAAAACAGGCAGATAAGGCGACCTAGAGCTCATTTAAACTACACCAAAAACACCGGTTACCAACACGTCCCCCTGTCAAAGATGTTGACAGCTCTGGGGAAGAAATGGACTAAAATACTGGCTTTGTAAACAAAATGTGTCAGAGAGGACCTAGAGGGCGATACGTGAAGGTGATACTGCATTTCAGTACATTTACATTCGTTAGCAGTGAAATCTCTGTAAAATGACCGGGGCGAACGCAGAGTAAAACAAAACAAGTCGGTGGGGACAGAAACATCGGGTGTTGTTTAAGTGCTGCCTATAGGGTCTCTGCAGGTAAAGAGCCTTAGAGCAAAGCTGATTTGTTTGTGGGGATTACAGGTTTACCCTGGCCTTACTTAGGTGGTGTGGCTAATAAGAGGTCAGGAGTAACGCGTGCGCCTCTTGACGAGCTGCCCCTTTACATGGACGCTAATGGGCGGCATCAGATGGGCTGATTAAATGAACAGAAAAGAAGGCGAGCGCGGTGGAAAGGCATCTTGCACATGCGGAGAGAGGCAGAGAATGAGAGAGGAAGAGTGCGAGAGAGAGAGAGAGAGAGACCCGCGCTGGCTCATCAATAATGCACGCTTCATTCAGAATCAATTAGGCCTTAGCACACAAAACATGTTTTGCATAATGAAGAGTCTGGCAACCGGCGCTGGTTCAGCGGCAGCACTACGGCCGACCCAAAAACCCGGCTAATTATAGAGCGGCAGAACCCAGTCATAACATGAGAGGCCGGGGAGCGTGTTACACCAGGCTGCAGACTTGGAGAGCTTTCCTGACGCATCCTTGGCAGGCCATGAGGACGCGCTTTGCTCTCCCTCTAAAACAAGCAAAATCAAACGGTAGCATATTTGGAGCGCGGTGAGCGGTCCCTCCGACACGAGTCGACGGCTGACCGGAGCGCGGCGCAAAGTCGAAACGCAGAACAAGAACAACAGGTCCCGCCTCGAGCAGCCAAACGCGACCAAAAGCTGTGTGCGTAACACCTCAGATTTATCATTAACCTTTATTTATTTAGGGCAGGATTGCTGCACCCATCTCCCCACTCGCATTCACACGCATATTTACTTTGAGCTGCAATTCAGGACACATTGCAACAAGTCCTGTCCGTTCCCTTTCCGCCCAGAGGTGTCGACCGCCCTTTAATAAGGAGACTGGTTGCTTTCAGACCGCTGGATGTTTGTGCGGCAACTCACATAAAAGGAAGACCTGGGTTCAGCTCCTGGGCTGGACAAGTTCTCTGCGTGTCTGCGTGGGTTTTCCCCGGATAGTGCAGTTTCCTCCCACAGACCAAAAGGTCATGTGGAGACTCTAAATCGACCCTGGGTGCGAGTTTACGAGTGAATGGTGTGTGCGTGTGTGTGTGTCCCGTGACCTGTTCAGGAGGGAAAGGCTCAAAAAATAATAAATGGAAGTACATTTGCAGTTAACGGAGAGGAGCAGTTACACAGAGAATACAAATGAGGATTAATGGTGTCAGCGATGCAGATATATCAACACCTGTGTACAGTTCAACTCTGGAGATGTTCACTTTATTGTCTTGGCTGCGATATCAAGTCAGTTTACGTAATTAAATTTTCAGAGGATGATAAAAAAAAAAGGAATCAATTGCTGAGCTATGGTCTGACCACTGTTTTGCTGCCAGTGCTGCCTTCTGAAACTGAGTGATGACTTGCATAAATCCTAGAAATGTATGGGTTAATTAGCATAATGCGGACTTTGCAGAGCAGGGACGACACAGGGGATAGTCTGCATCCATGGCCAGCAATCAGAACCAGCGCTATGGAGAGAGCTAGCATCGACAGAGCCGCTGGAAGCTGCAGCTGCATCTCTCCCACTTCACAGCGGCAGCAGCAGTTCGTGATCGGATGCCATCGGACGCAAATGAACCGAGCTTGAAATCATATCAAATCTCAGAAATCACTCCAGGAAACCTGCTAACGGACAGGAGCGTCGACACCATTATGACTGGCAGGGAATCAACATCTATCAACGGCTTGAATCACATTTCAGAGAGAAATGCTGAACATTTCCAGTCGCGCGGGGCAGCAGCTTTTCTCTCCCAGACAATCTACAAACCACTGGTGTGTGTGTCAGTGTGCGTGCATGGGGAACCAGTTAAAACAGTGTGCCGTGTTACTTTCCGAGTGTTACTTTCGTACACAACACAAGTAACTGGCATTGTCATTCTCAGAATCCTTTTACCTGTTTTGCGTGATAAGTTACAGGTTCACAACGCCAGGAAAACTCGTCTGGGGGAATCAAATTTGCCACACAGTTGACCTTTGTGGCGGACTCGGCCCTTCGGAGTCGCGACATGGAGCTGGGCTTTCAGGCGTGTCTTTAAATAGAGTTCACCCTCCATTTTTAAGCCCAACTTTGAGCAGCGGCAGTTCAAGAACCGGGCCAATAACCGGCTGACATGATATCACTAATAACCTTCCAGGCTATTACACGCAACTATGCAGGATAGAGGCTTATGGTCGTCTGTCTCTTTCTTAATGTCGCCTGAGCAGAGCAGTCTGAAAAGCTGTGTGTGTGTGTGTGTGTGTGTGTGTGTGTGTGTGTGTGTGTGTGTGTGTGTGTGTGTTGAGGGTCTGTGCCAGAATTAGGCGTCAAGTGCAAATATGAAATTAATTACCAAAATCTCAGTGGCCTTAAAGGAACTCCGGCGGAGCTAATCCTCTCAGCCATTTCTATCCCTCTGACTTGGGCTTATCTACTGTATGCCGGGTTTTGCTGGCCTCATAATGCCATGTAAACTAACAATGCTTAAATCTCCTTATGCATTAACCTAGCGGCGATACAGCCGTGCCGCATATGGCAAGCGTTCAATTCACTTCAAGCACTGACTAATGCAGTGACATATGTGGGTCCCAGGAGTGAGCGCACAGCGAAGGCAGCGCGGCGGGTTAAGCGCAGGTCAAACCATAATAAAGGGATTGCGTATCATCATTTTGAACACAGCAAAAAGCGCACCAGGAACTCGGAGCGCTGTGAATGGCGTCTTCAAGGTGTTTACTTTGTTAAAAACACGGATACAATGCACTGTTTGAAATTGTCCTGCCCTCAGGGTGGCGTTAACCTTGCTTGTTTTTGCGCCAGACGAAGGAAATCCAGACATCCCTAACAGGATGAGTAACTTGTAAGGCTTGTCTATGAAATATAAATCAGTCCACGCGTCAGCGTTGCCGTTTCAAGCTTTCATACCACAACGTGTTGGGACAGCAACCTAAAAATGCAAGGAATCATCGCTCTTCCATTAAGTGTCCAATCAGCTCCACAATCACATTGCTTCTCAGATCAGTAGATGACAGTAGAACGTCATTATTCTTACTTTCTAGGAGTAGGTGAACGCTAGCCATCTACTTTATGATCGGCATTGGTGTTTGGATAACTTTTGGTGTTTCTTGACTGTGGCTGAGGAGCAACATAGCTCAATATCAAAACGTCAGTGGTTCAAACCCAGCCTGCAGCAGCCTAGGTGTCAGGGTACTGACACGTATTGTGCAAGATACTGAACAGTTTGAACTACAGGTTTAGTAGGTGGATGTGACTTGGGTCTGTGCTTTTACTGTTTACCAGTCCATTCATCATCTCTACAGGCCACTGTCATTGATACGACCTGAAAAGGCTGATGACATGAATGCTTCATTATCGAATAGAGAAGAAAAGCGTGTTAAACACAGGATGGCACCAACACCATTTGGACGTTTTGAATGCAGAGGAGGCGAAAACAGCAAGAGGCCTGGATGGATGTTTTCAATCTGCCAAAGAAATGATACATCAGCCAAACGTTCTGCTTCTCACCAGCAGGTGATCTCAAACCAGGGTTTCTAATCTACAGCCGTCTACACCTCCTCCTAAATCAGCATCATTGTCAAGAGCTCCCAACACTCTGACCTTTTCAATTTTTGCGCATCACTGCACAGTGTCTCCTGCACTACAGCACCTAAGCAAACCAGTAATTACACACTACAAACTACCCTCGACCTCTTAAAACTTTTGCGATTTAACAGGCGCGGCGCATTACGTATGGACAAGTAGATGTTTGCTGACAGAAGTGATGGGGGGTTTTGGCCTGAGCCAGTGGCTGCTGGCTCCGGTGGGAGCCCAGCAGCGCTGCAGCAGTCGCAGTTAACAGCCAGCGAGGAGAATAAATCCAGATTGAGTGGGCTGGTTGGAAGTGCAATGTGGATCACGTAGTGTTGATCATCATTTCTGCTGGTGGTTTGCTGTGGCTTTTATCTCTTTTACATTAGCTCCGGCTCGATCCTTATGTGGGTGGCGCTTGATTGCTAGGCAGCATATGGTCCCCTTAGCATCAGATCATTCCACTACATGCTTAAGCAACTGCCTGTCCCTGCCCCCAACCTCCCCCCACAGCTGACAAGAATACATTTTGACAGGCCATAAGTTGGCACGCTCTGTGTACAACATGCTTTCTCCATGTCTCTACCCTCTGGCAGAGAGTTGGGACTGCTGCGGGGCAAATCTAACATGGTGCGCTTTCAGCTTACCTGACTCTGGTTGTTACGTTAGTCATAGTGATATATGTAATAACAAGGGCCGTGAATTGGTCTTATTTCAATACTCTGTCGTGGAGATAAGATGGTCCTCTTATGTATAAGAAGGGCCATAATATGCATCAGCCCACTGACAGAAACCCTCATAGCAGATATCCAAACAGCGACAAGTCCTATGGTTGTACAGAGTTGAGATCGGTCAATGTTTGAGGTTTTACCTCGCATCCAGATGACTCCTCCTTAGAGTAGGCCGCACACAACTTCACACTCAGTGTGTCAAGAAACTGTCAAGAAATTAGGCCAATCACATCGCCTCGGTTATGAGTTGTGACCAATATAACCAACACGTATAAAAATAACCTTGTCAAACGTTCTCTCGTGGTGACATGGTTTCTTAATAACCTCAAACATATCCATATTCACCTCATATATTCGTGACATTGCTTATCAGCTGATAGATCTGTAAGAAACCACAACAGTTATTTATAATTGTGGGCAATTGTTGGAATTGCGGACATTCTGGACAATCCAGCTCGAAATTGTGCATTTGATGACACATTGTTGGCTCGTGTCAATATTTACACACGTTTGACTCCACTGACTAACAACCCAAATCTATAAAACACACAACAAATATGGCCTCTTCAAGGCTTGATGAAGCACCAATGGTTTTAAGTCAAACAAACTAGAAAAGCCAATAAAATGTGACCTTTTTCCAAGTCCAGAAAACAAGCCTGTAAAACAACCCTCCCCAGACAGACTCTAAAACATGGGGAAGGCTGGCCGACTAATGGCTGCTGCTGATGCCAGGGTGCGGTGGTGCTATCAGGACATCAATAACTGCTCAGGAAATTGATCAGTGGAGGTGGGCTCGATCTACAATTGGACGAAGAGGACCTGTCTGTATACACATAAATTTAATATACACTCTTAGCTACAATATCGTTACACACAGTTTGGATTCTCCAGCTAACTTGAATATGGCTCTGGGGCAAGCTGTCTCAGTGGTGTGTATCCCGGTCAGACTGAATTTTTTGAGGAGAATGCATGGTTTCCCTGTGTGAGTGTGGATTCCTCCCACAGTCCAAAAAACATGCGTGTTTAGGCTGATTGGTGACTCTAAGATTCTTCCTTGGTATGTCAGTGATGTGTGTGCACTGCACTGGCCTGGCAAACTGTCCAGGGTGTGTTCCCCGCCTTCACCCTATGTGTGCTGGCTGCCTCAGTCTTGCTGCCCAGTGCATAGCACATGTTGTTCATAACATAGCTTTACTGAGCACACCTGTATGTTGATCTGAAGTGGTTGTCTCTCTTCACTCTTGGTGTTTGCAACCTCTTCTGTTTCATACTGATCTACAGACCATCGACTGTGAATCTTTACCACCACAATACCATTGGGTACAGAGGGTAACATAATGGATGGATATGGATCGGGCCCTGGTCAACTCCACTGTCATTGATCACTATATGTATATGGGTGCCTAATGGTTACTAAGCAACTCACTTCATCATATATGCATGCACATATAGACAGACAGGAGAGATAGACTAATTAATTAGGACACCCATGAGCCAATCATGTTGCCTGCAATAGTTACCTCCTCTTTAAGGCTGTAAATAGATACAAATGCAACCTTGGCCTATTCATTAGAGCTGGTGGAGCGAACGAAATAACACACTAACTTCCAGCTGTATACATATCATGTATAAGACACGCACAGATACAAGTCAAACTATGAACGGCTAGCGCAGAGCAAAGAGCTTAACTGGAGCAGAGCTTACGTGTGAAAAATGTGCCACAATTAGTCGGCAAACTAGGCCCTAACGAGGCGAGTATTTTTGTCCTCAGCGTTATTAAGAGCCGAGCCGAGCCGAGCCGAGTGCAGCCGAACCGAGCCGAGCAGGGGATAAGAGATATCTGGGCCACGAGCTTCAGGCTACTGTCAAGCCCCGGGGTGTTGCACGCGCGCATACACACGCGTACACATACATATACATGCATAAACACACATAGACACACACACACACAGGGAGCCACAAGTAACCAAGGAAACGCTTTTTTCTCGCCCCAAAAAGAATAGAAACAAACCCTGAGACATTACTAAGCTCGGCCAGGGGCAGAGGCGCAGGGGCCTGGCCGCTACCGCTGTGTTTACCAGTCGGCGGAGGGTGAAACGAGAAGCTTCGGCTCTTACCATCTTGCAGGTCGGATGATGAAATCCAGGCGATGTGAGAGCGGCGAAGAAGAGGGAGAAGAGGGGAGTGTGTGCGCCGCCGAGCTGTACTGGCTGAGATTAAATCTGCAATATGTTTATATACGTGGTTTGTGGCGCTCTCCGAGGTGTCGTCCTGGGGGTTTATACGTTGTCCAGCTTCTCAGCTTCTCCGTGTCTTCACTGCAGCAGTGAGGGAGGGTGGGAGGGAGGGAGGTGACACCGAGCGGAGGAGGAGGAGGCTCGGTTTGACAAGCAGGGGGAGGAGAGAGGAGGTGGAGGGAGGGGGGAGGTGCAGCTGTACTGTACATCCGGGCACTACGTGTGTATTTATTTATATATTTTGTACACTGGATTGTTTTTGTCCGTGCGTACCCTCTGCTGGTTGGATCGTGGCACTGCATGAATTCCTCACAACGAGATAGATGGATGGATAGATGGATAGATAGATAGATAGATAGATAGATAGATAGATAGATAGATAGATAGATAGATAGATAGATAGATAGATAGATAGATAGATAGATAGATAGATAGATAGATAGATAGATAGATAGATAGATAGATAGATAGATAGATAGATAGATAGATAGATAGATAGATAGATAGATAGATAGATAGATAGATAGACAGACAACTGGAGCTAGGCAGTATTCAGCAAAAGACATGGCAAGACCAACAACTCACTCAACACTTGAAAAAGCCCTGCCTGAGATGTTCTGGCTCTTTACGTCACAGGCCCATTTCAAGTTCATGTTTACTGGTCTGGGAACTGCCCCGAGTCTTTTCACTGTATGTGTGTGCACTTGCTGTGCAGTGACCCTTACTGGCAGATGGACTTCATTTTCATGTAATCCCCATGGCACTAAGTCGGCTCATCAATAGAGCAGACTTTGCCTCATGCTCAGGAACTGGATCCACTCTACGTGTTGTAAATCAGGGCTTGATATGGAGTCGCTCTCAGAGGCATAGATAGATAACATCTAATGGTCTAAATAATCAGCGAATTGGTGTGAATGTGACTTGTGTCTGTTAAAGTGTTTTGAGTGGTCACAATGAAGACTAGAAAAGCACCAAGAACTGGTCCATTTGCCATTCCCACTGGCCAGTGGCATTGACTCAACCTGAAATGACTGATTACATTAGTTTTTGTTGTCTAATGCTAAATGTCAAGTGTGTTTGACATTGAATATAGGAAGCACAACTGATGTTTGATATGCAGAGATGGTGAAAATTCTTCAAATTGTCCAGGATTGACACAATTTAGGGGAGCATACTTCTGCAGTGTTTGAGTATGTTTAGAAAAAAAAAGAAATACATCTTCCACACAAAATATTCCCAATTTTACTATTAAACAACATAAACAAACAAAACTGTGACAAAGAGGTCAGACTGATATGTAAATATCAACACTGCACTACTGCACTACTCCATTCCCTGCTATTTTTTTGCTTTCATTTTATTTTGCATAGATCTGTTCTGTCTGAATCAATTTCTTCCAAAATACACAAAAATATATGAAAACATTTCCAGTGCATCACTGTACAAAAATACTATTTTTCAAAATATAATTTACCACAATAAATAGAAAAAAAAAAACAAATTATAGCCTCCACTCATGTCCTGAATACTCCCATTATAATTTCTCTTAATTTCACACAAATATCCATAGCTAAGACCTTTAGAAGAGGTAGAAATGACAAAAATACTGTAAAGAGGAGAACAACTTCACTCAAATTCAAAATCATCTACTTCAAATACCACAAGATATCACACACACACTCACACACGCACAAAGGTCTACACAGAGAGTTAACCCCAAAACAGTATGAGCCCTGGTTTAAAATCAATCATGGTGTACGTCGTGGCACAGGTTCACTTCAGCATGCTTCAGCTGCTGGCTCAGCATATTTGCTATTTCTTGCTATCAACTGGTGTTTTCAAGACTCTTTCACCTTGTTAATAATGTGTATGGCTCACTAAATGCCTGGTATTTTTGCTGAGTCTTATGGTAGCACAATACATAGCATTAATTATGTAAAAGTTCACATGTTAAGAAGTGTGTGACTGCTTTACCTCGCCATTGTTTAGATAACCAATACCTTAGTTAATTATGACTGATTGCCCTGGCCTATTTGGTTAATTCATAAAACTCATGAATGATAACATTTTGTAAATGTCAACATTAATGTATTTACATGATTAAACTTTCATGTTTTTAAGTAATAGTAGGGGTGTTAGCGAATCATGATTCTGCCCATTTTGGAATATAACTGTAATGTACAAACACTGTTTTTCCAATATGCACACACCTGCACCCACTGCACCTACACGCACAGGCACATGTGCAGTCACACAATACAGTACTGTACAAACACACATTTGAAGGTTTCTAGATTCCACAACCAAACTCTGCATGAAAGAAAAAAACACTTTTTAACCTTTCACTACATCTTTCACTGAATAATCAAAATAAATTTTAACTTGGGGTCCTGAGTAGCAATGTGTTCATTTTAGCCTAAATGCAATGTAGAGAGTTTGACACATTTGTAGAAATCAACAGAAAGAAATAAAATCAATATGACCGCATTCTCTATGTGGTACCACATATCTGGACTCTTTGACTGCACAAAAGCCACAATCTGATAATACTGATAAATGGGAGTAAGAATGAAAGACTGCACCAAAGCAAAGGAAGTGGCATGGAGGGGATTTAAAGTACATATAAAGGGAAGGACAAAGAAAGCCATGTAAGCCAGATGAAACGTCACAATTTCAACACAACATACTGACAATTAGATCTGTAGACTCTATGTCCTTCCTGTTATTCCATCAGACAAACAGCTCCTTATTGACCCACATGAGCGTACGTGTGTCGTTGGGTTTGCATTCGTACTCGATGCTGTTGAAGCTGTTTCCCCACTGGCAGTGGTCCCTCTTGTTGTAGTTGTAGTACTTCACCTGCCACACCGTCTCAAACATTCCCACCTCTGTGAACTGAAGAAGAACACACGTGCACACATGAGCACAAACAAACCACTTTAGGCACACTAGATGCACAATATTATCATGTGTGAAGGCACGTGAAGATGGATGGAAACAGACACAAACTTCATATCATCCCAGAGCCCTTGGGCTGTGAACTGGACAGATGGTTCGGGCACATGCACCATCTCATGCACACACCAACATCCATGTCAAAGCAGGTGAAGTTATATTTGTAGCGATTCCCCTAACACTGTTTGAGTTATATAATCTTTCTCTACAGATTTACAGATTTAAACAAACAAGCCCCAAATGTAGGTTAGAATTGTAAGATATTGGATTGGCAGTCATCACTTCCTGCCTCTCGCCCAAGCATTGGGCTGCGGCAGTGACACAGATTAGGAATAAAGCCTGTTTAGACTCTGAATGAATGACTGAAACTTTCACCTCAGATGGCCGCCTGTTCAGCTGCCTCCCCCGAGCATGTGTTCAGCCACTGAGTACCAAGAACATTTGTTTTTGGCTTTTGTTGTTGTTATTGTTGTAAATGTTTCAAATGCCAGTGTGATTCTCATGTTTTATTTGGAGTCAATTCAGCTTAATGTACCTAACTCATTGACAACTGACAACAGCGATATCTGAATTTAGGATATTATGGGCCTGACACTGTCAATACACAATCAAGAAGGTAGTTTGAGTTCCAGTCAGACTGAGGGCCTTTTTTGTGTGAAGCATGTATATTATATGCCTGGGTTTTCTGGTTTTCTCCAGGTACTCCAGTTTCCTCCTACAGTTCATCATGCATGAATGTTAAGGTCAGGTGGTGAGTTTAAATTGCTCTTAGGTGTGAATGTGATACAGTGTATGTATGTGTCCTGCAATAGGCTGAAGAGCTGTCCAGGATGTACTCAGCCTCCCTATATGTTGTCCACACCTGTATGCTGATCTGAACTGGTTGCCTCTCTCCACTCTTGGTGTGTGCAACCCCTTCTGTGTCGTACTGGCCCGAGTAGACCACCGACTGTGGGTCTTTGGACTGCTGCTCCAGGGGGAAGGTCACCCCACCCACACTCATGGACCTACAGACAGGTAGAGCAGAAGGAAAAAAAACTGACAATTGATTCAATGACAAACACCCTCTCAAAAAGAAAGAGTCATGTGACCCATGTTCATGTGAGACAAATCCTCTAATGCATTACATCCACAGCTGTGTTTGCATCATCACGTGTGACCTATTTGTTATACCCCTCTGCCTGTTCAACCATTTTTTCCCAGCCCAATAATTAGAAACCCAACACTAATCCTGATTTGGAGATGGATGCACACCATCCGTTACATAATCGCGTATTGTAGACAAATCACAAGAGGGCGGTAACACCAGGCCCCAACGTGGAGTCCTAATCTGTGTTGGATTTGACATGCAGCCAATTGGGGGTTTATGCTGCCTTCACAGGCGGCTCGTAAAATCCGGTTTTCCAGATTTACACTCGGTAATATGACTTGTTGAGTCCTCAAGATTAGGCCAGAAATGTAAAACACGAAGGAAAAGGGCAACACCTCGGTGTGGCACTACTATAGCAACTCTGTCAAAGGCACTTAAACCTGGCATGTTGTCTCTACAGCTGGACGTCCGTTCATTATGGTTCCTTCAGTGCAAAAATCACAGCTTTGTCTTCTCCTCAGTCATCTATGTAGTGCATGCTAAGAATAAACCGAACATTAACTCCATTAACTTCCATTCAAAATCAATAGATTAAGCAGGAAACACTATTGTAGCTTGCGCAGAAGAGACAGACATACGCTCTCTACTGTGATTGCTCACTTGACACAAAGACATTTTACCAAAACAAGGCAGACCTCCAAAATCATACCGATTCCGGAACACGGGACCCCCTACTTTGATATCACAACCTTGATTCAGCGAGTTTGATTTAATTTCCACTCAACAGTTAAGACGACATTTGCCCTGGCTGTTATATGCTGTCGAGGTTTGGGACCCGGTCAGGTTAATCTGGAGCGTCGGGTCTACCTACGTGGCCTCCACCGCTCCTGGCTTGACGACCACCTCGATCTTGTACTTTGATCCAGTCAGCAGCTTGATGGTCCGGGTTTGTCCGAACCGGGCTCCGTCAGACTTGAAGTGCACGGCGGTGTTGTTGGGGAGCATCTTCAGGGAAATCCCGATTTTGACGATCTGCGGGACGTCGCTCATGGTCGCACAGCGTGCACACAGGACGCGTGCCTTCGGTCGGATCAGGCGGAGAGACGCGGCGCCGAGAAGCCCATATCAAGGGCGCGCAGCCCGGAGGAAATGTGCCGCTCTGCACTCCCTAATCCTGTCCAACCTGCAGCCCAGGGCCTAATCCCGACCAGTGCTCTGCCTCTGAAAATCTCTCTCTCCCTCTGTTCAGCTGTCCCCACCCACACTCTCCTCCTCTTCCTCACTCCCTCGTACCCCCAGCTCAATTTGACACATGGCTGTCGCTGTCCACGGTGCTTAAACACTACAAATTATCCCTCTGATCCCTTTAATAGAGGCTTAATATTCCCACAGCCTAAACATAGGATTGTTAAAGGGTCTGTAAAAGAGAATCCGTAGCATTTTTTAGGAAATCAGTGGCTTATATCTTCCATGTTAATCAGCATCAGATTTATTGTTAGGTAGTTATATAATTTAGTTATATCAGTCAAACTTTATTATCATCAGGAAAAATTCGCTTAGTTTGTCAACAGCAGTAAAACAACGTAACAACGTTATAATTAATATATATTTTAGAAAAATTGGATGAGAATGAAGTCTAACAATAAAATCTGTCTGCGGACAGTGACCTTGTGTACACCTAAGACATGAGCCATGAGCCAGGTAGTTATACAACTTGTTGGTGACTCCACAATTAAATTACAGAGGTATGAGGAATTTCCTTTGGTGATTTGTACAGAAAATAGGCAAGAATGATGACATAAGCATGCAGAGCCCCAGATATTTTCTCCACATATAATAGTATGTTAACAATATGATGTCCTAATTTTATCACCTTTTGTCACCTTTATCCTAAATTGTGTGATCATTCATGAGAATGGCAGGTAAAGCAGCCAATTAGCACAAAGCACCAGGTCTGTGCAGAAACACACATAAATAGGATTGTAAAAGGGCTTGTAAAAAAGCATCTTAGGCATTTCTGATGAAACTAGCTTTTTTGTTAACACTAGAGAACAGGGATAAATACTAGTGTCGGTCCCTTTTAAAACCTGTAAATGACCCCCTTTATTACTTTAATTGAAGCATCAAATGTAATGGAAATGAGAACATCCATAATTAAAGGAAAAATGAGATTATGTTATAAAACAGAATATAAAGTATGTGATATTACATCTGGACAACAAGGGGGAAAAATAAAGAAGATTACAGCTCCATTAATAGCTGTTTCAGAGCTCTTTGTTTAGTGGATGACTCTCCAGGTAGCTCAGTCCATGTGGATCTCTGTATCAAAGGCTTATTTGATGAGGTTTTAATGGTGGTATAAAATAAAACTAACAGAGGCCCGCCATTACCTGTCTTATGAAGATGTAATGTCAGTAATGTGAATGGACAAGCCAAGCCCTGAACTAATTTAAGACGACTTCTGGAGGTTCTCAGTTGCTTTTAAAACTATATCTGTGGTTATGTCGCTCCAAAAGCTTTCTGTGACGGGGAGTCCTCTGGTTGCAGTGCATAAAGGGCAGCGCCACAATTACAGAACAATCACAGAAATACATCAATACTACAGGACTATCACAGACAGCAGTGATCCAATATATGATCCAAATACAGCAGAGCGATGAAAAGTCATCTTTTTATTATTCTTTTATTATTACCAAGAAACATATAAAAGTCATAAACACTGTATATACTACTGTAATACTGAAAAATATTGTTGGCCAGTGGTATACAACTCACAATAGAATACAAATTCACCACTCTATTGTTTATCCAATACTTCAGGACTTCCTATAACTCGAACGTACCACTCCTGTAACGCCTATGTTTAACCACTAGAGGTCAGGCTCTAATCACAGGATGTGAGGGGCACCTTGGTTTTAAAAAAAAGTTAAGTAAACTGATCAGATTATTGTAGTGATGTAAATGATGACGTCAAACAACGTAAGGAAAGGTGTATAAGCTTCACTGCTTTTAGTTGATGAGTGCGACAACAAATGCAGCACTCCTGTGGCATATTTATGTGAAGTACTGGGCTGAATGTGGTCAAACTTATTAACACCGTCAATAAGGCTGTGGATAATGCCGCTGACATGCCTCTGTCTAAAATGATTGTTGAAATCACAGAAATTGAAGACTGACGAGAAAGTAGTCCCATGGCTCCCCATTAGGACAGAGTGTGACGCAGTTGGTAACGACCCCAGCAGAAAAACATTGTGCCGGATGGAGACACTCTGAGGCAGAGCAGCACAGGCTATCTAGCTGCTGACGCCACTACATGTAAAAGTCTGACACACCATAGAAATGAAGTTTGAAATGGTGCAATGAAAGTCTCAATTACTCATCAAAGTAATGTCCAATACCACTGTGCAGTCTTCTCAGAGCCCGCATGCAAAATACAACACCTCTCCATCGTATTGTCTCAGATCTAACTGTAATGGTTGGCAGGTGAGAGCAGTCACTCTAATGTGAAACAAACACCACAGTTGCTGTTTTGGGGGCATCTGGTACTCTGTCTGCGTAAAACTTGCGTCATCAACGCAACCCTGCCCGTTGGCGTTTCATCAATGAACCTTTTAATATATGAAATTAAGAAAACAATTTTAGATGCCTGGATCAACCACCAACCAAATGAGTCCAGTGGCGCAAACTCCGGCCCTTCCAGTCTCTGTATGTGCGTCAAAGGAGGAGAGTGCCCCCAGACAACAAAATTAATGGATATTACACTTCCATGCTGTAATACAGTACTCTTCATACCTTACCCAGAAGTCATATTTGCAATTTATGTAAATGCTGGAGCACAGTTTGATTAGTCTAACTGATAGATGTTGCTGATGGCCTTACACTAAACCTGTGGTGGATTGGAGATCTCAACTTGGTTGAACAAGCGTTGACCGCGTTTGTGTACTAGCCATGTGTGTACTGTGGTCTTCTGCTGCTAACTTATGACATCATCTCACATCTTTTCTGTACAAAACACCAAAGCAAACAACAAATCAGATTCTGATTGTAAAGTGTACTGCGTAGACGCTGTCAGGCTATCTCACAGCAAGCATCACCATGTTAAATAGGTTCACATTAAACACTGATGACTGAGCCGTGAATTGTCCCTCTCGGGGACAAATTAAGCTCTTTGAATTGAATTGAACTCACAGACAGAAGTCTGTGGGAGCTAGACAGAGTGGATTAGGAGGGGAAAACATGGAAAAGAAAATGTCTCCATGGATCCATTGCATCCATCCGTCATCTTACCCGCTTTGTACCCAATGGTTTTGTGGGGGGTTATCTCTAACAGACATAAAGCAAAGGCAGGGAATACACCCTGGACAAGTCGCCAGACCACTGCAACGTGAGGATGGATATGAGCTGTGATAAACCCGGTGGAACAACCTACTACTGTAACCTCGATCAGTCAGAGTATTGTAGAGTAAGCATCAACATGTTGAATAGGAGCACATTAAACGCCGATGACGGAGTCTAATTGTCCCTCTCGGGGACACGTTAAGCCCTTTCAATTGTATTGAACTCTGAAGAGAGGCAAGACTGTCAGAGCAAGACTAAGTGAGACCGGATTAGAGAGGGAAAGACAGAGAGACAAAATATCAAACAAACCACTAAATGTCTCTGTTGATCGAATAGAATGAAAATACATGTACAATAAAAATTTTGTTACCCTCACAGAGTACGGTACGGTACATGCTGTGCTTACTAACTATACACGTAATGTTATTTTGTGCTCCCAATTTGTGTCATCCTCCTGCCTGTTTTCTGTAATCACCAAAGCAAATTCCTTCTAGCTGTAAAACTAATTTGGAAATAAATCTGATTCTGATTGTAAAGTACACTGTGTGTAGACTCTGTCAGGGCATTGTAGAGTAAGTATCACTGTCTAAAATAGGTGCACATTAATCGTCCCTCTTGGGGACATACTCAGCTCTTTGAATTGAATTGGACTCACTGACAGAGGGAATACTGTGAGGAAAGGCAGAGAGAAAAAAAGATGGGGGGATGTTGGATCCACCGAATGTCAGCATGGATCCAACCATTATCTTATCCATGTTCTACCCAGTAGTGTCGCTGGGGTCTTCTTCAGCACACATAAAGCGAAAACAGGGAATGCATGACACAAACACTACATGCTTGTAAAGTACACCATGTAAATATTGATAACTGAGCCTTGAATTGTTCCTCTTGGGGACACATTAAACTCTTTGAATTGAAATTAAGGCATAAACAAAACAGTGAGTGAGAGTAGATTCGAGGAGGGTGGAAGAGAGCCCTTCCAGCCTCCAATCAGATGTCTGCATGGACTCTACCATCCATCCCCAATCGTTCTCAGTTTTGTACCCAGTGATGTCAATGGGGTCTTCTGGTGCCTACCTCCTCAGGGCAAAGGTTGGGAATAAACCCTGGACAAGACATAATTTACAGTACGTACTTGTAAAGTATACTGTATAGACACTGTTAAATAGGTGCACATTAAATACTGATAACTGAGCCTTGAATTATCCCTCTTGGGGACACATTAAGCTCTTTGAAATGCACTGAGCTCACAGACAGAAGCAAGACTGAGTGAGAATGGATGGGAGGGGGGGGCAAAGACGGAGAAAAAGAAAGTGTGGGAGGGTGGGAGAGAGCCCTCCCACCCTCCTACCAACTGTCTGCATGGATCCACTCCTTCATAACCCAACTCTTTCCCCTGCTTTGCACAGATGGCCCGAGTGTCCACAGGATGACAAAATGAGAGCAGACTGAGATCAGTTTAACTCTTCTTAGTTTCACCTCAGAAAGTTTCAGTAGCCTCACACACACTCACACTCAGACACTCTCGCTCGCAGTCTGGTGCTGGATAGAGAACCAGACAGACAGACGGGGGCTACATGTGAATGTCTGCAGGTCTCCCAGCGCAGTGCGCTGGTGATGCCATGCCGAGAAGCGACGACAGCGACGGCACCGGACTCTGGCTCAAGACCTCGTCTGCGGGACGCAGGCTGCAGGACTACCCGCTCAGAGATGTGGAGTCCGGGGGGACCAGGACCATGAACAGGGTTGGGGACGGGCTCTTGTCTCCCACCGCCGCCAACACCACCGCCACCAGTACCAGCAGTACCACAGCAGCGGCGGTGGAGAGGAAGCAGGGCGCCCGGCTCAGCCTGCTGGGGAAGCCGCTGACCTACAGCGCGCAGAGCGGCCGCAGGAACGCGCGCTACCGGCGGCTGCAGAACTACCTGTACAACGTGCTGGAGAGACCCCGGGAGTGGGCGTTCATCTACCACGCTTTTGTGTGAGTTTACATGCACCCCCGAGTCACTGCACTGCACACAAGAGTCAGAAAAGTCGTGTTTTTAGAGCAGCAACCCACCAGAGTTGGCTATATTTGCGATTATACGGTATGTTTTATAACACGTGCTTCATTAGTGCTTCATTTACAGAGTGGTTACATGTGGTTTTCTCTTTGTCTTAACACGTGTAGATGTTATCCAAATCAAATCACATCGCAAATCTTCTCCGTGTACACATACCACTACATATGGCCATACTCACAGTCATGAAAGTATCGTCTTCCTTCTCATTGGCAATTTCTGCTCTTTCTGCTCTTCTGGTGAGATATCACACTCAAGAATGACATGTAAGGTAGAATATGATATAATAAATAAATAAATGAATAATACATAAATCAACATTTTAATGTATTGTATGCTTCATTTAGCTTAAACCCATCCTCATCTACAAACTGTATAGTCTCTTCTGAAAATGTGTATTCTGTCTACATTTTATAATTTTCATATTCTGGCCATATCATGTTGCTAATATCTGAATTATCATATGTTATATTTACTGGACTATTACAGTACTTCAATATTACGTACTCTACGACATATTACAGATTCCACCTCCATATGCACGTCCTGCTCTTGGGACTTTTTTCACTCTTTACAGTTGTTTTTAATGCACAGGACAGTCAGGATAGTCATGTGTCCATCTTCATGGTATATTTAGAACATATGTAATGTAACGTAAACCCCTCCCCACTGTTTACATAGTTTATGCTCACATAAACATGTAGTGGAATGCCTAATGACAGTGAAGTCGAATATAATCTAATCTGTTAACAGCTCAAATCTAATCTAATCTATCTATCTATCTATCTATCTATCTATCTATCTATCTATCTATCTATCTATCTATCTATCTATCTATCTATCTATCTATCTATCTATCTATCTATCTATCTAGCTGTACATCTATATGTCTGTCTGTCTATCTATCATCTATCTCCCATTTATGATTATATGGTATATTTAGAATATATACATTTCATAACACAAAACCCTACTCTTCCACAAACTGTATACATGCACTCCTAGTGAGATGTCGTATTGAATTTCACTGGGCTATGTGTTATGAGAATGCACGTACAGAGTACAGTGTAATCTAATCTAATGTGTTAATATCTCAAAGTTATGCCTAGATGTTCTAAAATCTGCACTTGCACTTACATTGCATCCCTGGGTAGTCTGACGAATGCCAGGCAGTATCTATTGCTACGCCATAGTCTCATTTGTGATGTAGCCAGAATGTGTTTCCCTCCTATGTGAGTCTGCTAAATAACTAAATGTAACTCACATGCAGAATGGTGGCAGTGAAGGAACACCACCTCCCTTCTTCACCCTTTTTATTTCCTCAGTGTTCCTCTTGTCTCACAAGTCCTTCTTTGAATTTATGTGTCATGAGGGAAATTATTGTGCCAGAGACTTCCCCCAAAATAGAGTGAACATTTTAATCAAGAGCCAGGTGACATAACGCGACTGCATTTTGCATTTTAGTCCCTCACCTGATGGGGATGACCAGCCGGTGTCATGGTGTGTACAAATATGGTGTCAAACTGTTGCAAAGGTGTCCCAGTCACATGTGAACTCATGTCAACAAACATACAGACATATATAGATAGAAAGTCCTACCGATGTTTCGCGTCTTTTTTTATTTTGACTTTCTAACTATTCAGGTGGTTAAACAGCACCATGATTTATCACTACACAGCCATATGCCCCCACCTGTTGCTCCAGGGAGTAGAAAACACATTCAATGAGAATATGAATGCTTTAAAGATGCTTGTGAATTGTTCTGTGCTGAAATTCACACCTCATGCCTATTTGCTTAGACAGTATCACTATTACAGCAGCACACCCAGCCCAATCTCTGCCTGAGCTTTACGTAACACTGGGAGCTCCATCAGATTTGGGGGCACTTTAGAGAAGGTCAGTGAGCTGTCAGCTGAAAAGACTGAATGTAATATTAACCGCTGATGTTGAGCCCTCTCTCACTGGTTTGGACCCGAGAGCGGGTCTGGGAAAAGTCCTGCAGGGTCTTTAGTAAAGCTAACACGCTTCAGTTCTTAAACTGAAAACAGCCCTCAGCTGACCACAGCTTGCTTTCTCTGGTGTGAAATGGCTCCTTCATGGCCAAAATTTCTGATTTTAATTCTCTTTCCATAAAAAAAGAACACCAACAACATCCAGTTTTTTCCCTTTTCTTCATGCAGTTTCAATTAACCAATTTGGAGATTATTGCTGACATTCAGGACTGAGCTTTCCTGGTTTGTGCCTGTCTAAACTAATAGGATTTGTTGTTCTGATGCTGTTTGTGTCTCGGGGGTGCTTGTCAACGTGACACACGCTCTCACGATAAACTGCACTAATCCTCCGTTGTCATTTGGGCTGTGGTCGTATCTTCAGAGATTGTTTTATTCTCCCTGCCGTGCGGTTTCCACCTGCCGGTCGAACGGCGCGGCTGCCGCTTTTGAGTTTAGCCTCTGCGAGTGGCGCTCTTCTTCTGTGTTTGCTCAGGATGCTCTGAGCTCTTTCTCTGTTTATTTGAAACACCTGGCAGTGGAAAACGCTCCACATCCTGTGTGGCTGAGGATATTTCAGAGGGACAAGCTACGAGTGCTCGGTGATTTTGCAGATCATTGTTCAGGGAGTTGGTGAGGTCGAATGAATACAGCTGTGGGTTATTTTTTTCCCCCATCAGAATGCACACTTTGTGCCTTTTTTTTTCTCTATTTGTGCTTATGCGGTATATTTAGAACATATGCGAAGGCATCTCATTCACACGCAGGATGGTGGCAGTGATGAAACACCACATCCCTTCCTGTTACAACAGTCGTGCTGGACAGGGAGCGTTGTGAGAAGGAGGAAGTGGAGCTGTCAGAGGAGGGACTGTGAAGCCGGATGTTGACGTTTTATTTGCTCAGGCGGGACAGCTGAGGTCGCAGGGGTTAAGTTGTTACATCTGCTCAGGACCACAGTCCTCAGCAAACTGTTGGAGTTAGATAAAGAAACCTTAGTGAGATGTGTCCCGCAATCTTACTGTGAGGGTAGAATTAACAGGAAGTGTTACATTTTTGAGGCAGAAAAATCAATTTGGGGGTTTCAGAAATCATAGATTTGCCCATGTGTACCGTACTCATCAGTATTTACTGTGTGCCTATTAAACATTGTGATGCTTAATCTGCAAGAACACCACTCCATCATATAATTTGCAAGAATTTTCTGGACATGTTGAATTTTGTTCTCCCAAAATTGTGAATAGTAGTGAATTATATTTTTCAAGTCTCTATTCCATCCTTCCATTATTTTACTCTCTCTCCACTTAAGCAGTGTCGCTGGGCTTTATTATTGCGCGTTCCATTTACTTCAGAAGTAGGAAGTTCACAGCATTCCAGCTATAAAGTCGGAAAAAGCTGCCACGCTATTGTTAGCCGTGCTACAACGCAGCATGTGTTGCAGTTCACATATACCACACGAAAATGTATATCACAGTAAAGCTGCATTTCCATATATGCAGTATATTTACATTTAAAGTCTCTTTCTCTTGAGCTAAACGTGCATGCTTTAGGATTATGGGGGGAAACTAGAGAGCACCATGCTCACATGCACACATGCTATGAGGCAGCAGTGTGTCCTCTTGTCTTCACCACATTGAAATTGCCTGTAATCATTCGAACTATGGACCTGTTTAGTACAACAGATCCTGTAGGAATTTGCTTAGTTACACAAAAAATCAACTCAATGTGAGGACAGCAGGTGTAGAAAAGATGCAGAGCCTTGAGAATATTTTCATCAGTTAATCACGCCGAACGTTCGGCATCTTGATTAGAAGAGTTAGGACACTGTTGCCGTTGGAGCCATTTGGTTGGGAGTTATTGATTTTGCAGATTACAAAGGTATTTTTATAGGAACGCAGATTACATTGCTGATCACAGGAAAGTATGTTGCACAAATGTTTGCATACTTTTAAGCTATTTTCCTATTGTCCTGGCAGTGGGGGTCTAGGGAGACCTCACATTTTTATGTGTGTTCCCGTGTATGTCTTGGCTGTTGAGAGCTTGACATGTCACATGTCATTATGCCAAAAACAACCTGCACAAATAGACAGCAAATACCATTTGGCCGAGGTTATGTTTCAGTGTCTACGTGGACTGGTGTAATAGTGTCCCAGTACTCTACATTAGTGATTATTTACATTTTTAGCTTGTAGAGGGATAATTTGCTTCAATTGAAAACAATCTTCTCTGAGAGCAAAATTCAATTGGCAAAAGTTCCTCGGTGCAGTGTCGGCGGGTTTTGATGTTTAAAATGGCTCACGTAAAACAAAGTTGGATGATGGACTATTGAGTGATTTTTCGACCACTATGGCAGACAAAAACAAACTTCCTGTAACAGAGCCATAGTAGTGTATACACTCAACTGCCAGAGCTAA
The DNA here is from genome assembly GCA_029224185.1 of Karalla daura. NCBI lineage: Eukaryota > Metazoa > Chordata > Actinopteri > Chaetodontiformes > Leiognathidae > Karalla > Karalla daura. The sequence goes on from CM055200.1 coordinate 6,804,675, forward strand.
TGTTTTAATAGCTTATTTGGAAGCAAACAATTTCTTTGTTATCCAGCAAAAGCAGAGCAACTTTGGCATCTCACTGGAATGCGCCAACTCAGAAAGCCTGTAGGCCTGCTTGGCTTGTTGGACCCTCCTCACCAGTCATTCATTATCTCCGCCCTGGTGCCATTTCACATTGGACACAAGCACTTGGTGCTGGGAGCAGCTGCCAGTATTTTTTTTTTTTCCTAAATTATTTTAAGAGCAGTTTGGATAAAGAAATATGATCCTGAGTAAAAACGTTTATGATAAGGATTATGTTAAAATAAACTTTTTTTTTTTTAATTTGCTGTTATGGTGTGGAACCTACTACTACTTTGCTCTTAATCACAGATCACAGTCCAGGCATTTTGTTTCAGTTTTGCTGTGCTCTTGAGAGTGACGCGTTCAGGTGCTGTCTGTAATTTGAAACCTGTACTTAATCTGCCACGGTCCTTTCTGGTGTCACTGAGATTGTAGATCTCTCCTTCGCTGTGGCATTTGTTTGATGCCATTAGCTCTGTGCTTTTGGCTGTGTCACAAAGTGCCTTTATAACATTATCTAAATACTGTATATATAATGTGATATAGTTTTGGCTAAATTTGAACAGTGAGGCACTGCGATGGACTGGTGGCCTGTCCAGTACTGTTAATCTACAAAGTAGTCCGTACATTTGAGGACAAATTTCAGTGCCGTCCACTCTTTACATTTTCAAAATTGGCTTGTTATTTTTTTAACATCCCCTTATAACAACACCACACAGAAGACTGTGTCCAGTGATTTAAAAATAATATTTATTTATATATTCCTCTGTACAAGACTGTTAGTTGTTCAGATAAGACAACAGTCCTATATTGCATGCAGAGAAATTTGTGTATCGATAGATTAATTTTAACTTTTTTTTTTCTAGATTTCAATCAGTACTTCTTTTACAGAAGTATTTGTACTTCTACCTTTAAACAGAATGGGAGTGCTTTTGCCACCTCTGGTTGGATCTAGTGACACATTTCTCAAACAACCGCCAATGAGAGCTAGTCAGTAAATGCACCACCCCAGTGCGGCTTCTAGAGATAAACCCTCGGGTATAACATTAAGCTTGGCTAATATACAGGTATCAGCTGCTCCGGAGGTTGTGTCACTGCAGACATGTATCGATTCACCATCAGTGCAAACCACTGATAGTAAATCATTGGGTTGGATGACATTTAAATGAATAGGTTTCCTCAGTCCCTATCAGTCATTGTTGTGCATGTCAATGCCAGGTGGCACAAACACACACGGATTCACTCAAACCACACAATTGACACTTGATATGAAAATGTAGATTCGCTTGACACAGACATCCTACACAAAAACACATTCACACGTGGTAGGAGATGAACAAACACACAAATAAAAAAAAGTTGATTAATCATAAAAGAAAAGTTTCCTTTGATCATTTCATTAGTAAGCTGTTGTGTTGAAACAGATGCTGCTGTGTGTTTTTAGGGTGAGTGTACACAGATTGACGAGTCTGAGCAAATGTGTCAGACGACTGCATGATTGTGTTCAGGTGTGTGTGTGTGTTTCCGTGTGAAGACGTTCGCCATCTACGTCCCGTATGCGCACCACTCTGCATACGCTCGGTAAGAATCCCTGATGTGCTGCTGATGTCTGCTGATGGGCTGCAGTAGGAATCGAGACACTGATAAGCATCTGGGCGTACTTCTTGCCAAATAGCGCTCTGAAACACTGCTGGCATTAAGATTCAATCTCTTAATGAGATGGCGTGTGTTGGGCTAATCACATTTGCTGAAATGGGTTCCAGCCTCAGTCTGCATTATGTGCTATACTCAGAAGATGATTCTGCTCTGCGCGTGCGTGCGCGTCTGCGTCCGTATGTGTGCGTGCATGCACGTGCGTGCTTCGAGTGCTTCATCCAATTTTGAATGCGTCTGCTCAAAATTTCATCTTCATTTCGCACAAAGTGTGAATAAGATATACGCCACTTGTCCACGCTCTGATGTGCCTTCGCGTGCGCCGCCTCTGTGCCCTGAATGTTAGCATGTTAGCGTGTGTGCAGAACACACACTGTGTTACCAGCGTGAATTTGTGTAGCCACGTGTTTTGCTTTTGTGTCTGAGAATGAGTTACAGGAATGTGTGTGCGCGCGTGTGTGTGTGTCTGTCTCTGTGTGTGTGTGAGAGAAAGAGAAAGAGAGACAGACAGCGAGAGAAAGAGAGAGAGGGGGAGAAATTGATTCAGTCACACGGTTTATGTGCGTCAGCCATTGATTCCGGGGCCGTTCTGGTCCATCGACAGGTAGCACATTGGGGCCAGCCCGGTGATTTGCCACAAGGTGAATACACACCAATGATCCACCTCAGTACCTCAGTCCGGGCTTTAGCCTTTAACCACACAGATATGTGCAGAGTCTGTGATGCATTAACACTCAGCTGCAGTGCTGGCATCAACATCACTGTCACTGATGGGAATTTGGTGTTGTTGTGCAGATTGATAGAATGTCAGGTTCTCCGAACTCATATGGTTTGTTAGTTGTTGTTATTATGAGGGTTGCAAAGGTGGAATTAATGTGCTAGTGTCCCTCAGTGTTGCCATTACTACAATAACATTTGTGCACAATACTTTTAATTTGCTCCTGAGTAATGCTCAGGATTGAAGTTTCATGTTATGAGATAATGGGGATCCAGCTTTTACAAGATTCTTGATGGAGGTTTCTAGCTTCAGGCTTAAGCTGCAACAACAAATTCATCAATCGACTATTATTCGACTAATTTGATTTAAAAACAAATTAACAAACAAGATTATTAAGTCAAAAGGATCTGACATCAGCTTCTTAAATGTAAATATTTACTGGTTTCTTCAGTCTCTACTACAGAAAATTGAATATCATTGAGGCAAGGACAAAAAAGAGAGGCATTCAAAGATTTGATTACAGCCTTTGAGAAACAGACATCAACTTTTTTTACCGTTTTTCTATCATTTCATGAACCAAATATTTGATTACTATTTGATTTTTAGATAACTTATCTGATACATAATTGACTATGAAAATAATCAATGTTGCAGCTCTAAAAGGCACCAATGTGGTCCAGAATATGAGTTGATTATGATAAGTTTTTATAGTTTGGTTTACTGATCAAACCGTACCACTTTTGGGGCATTTTATCTTCATCCTTAGAGAATATTGTATAAGTTGTGGTGTTTTTCTTTCTTTGAAATTCCATGTTTGTTTTCATCTCAGTGTTGCTGCTTCACTCATTCCAACCAATTTGGTGTTACTTGGTCGTGACTGGGATGAAACACGTCAAGAAGTGAGATCCAGGCTTGTTCGATTGGTCCTTGGGATTCATCTTGTACTGAAGGAACAGATTTCTGCTGCCTTGCGCAAGCATGACCCCTCAACTTTGATTACGCTGATTCGATTTCTGAGAAGAGAAACAGTCGAGGAGGCCGTCTCATGCCGCAATTATTCCCATTGCAGGTGCATTGATAAAGGGGAGGAAAAAGTAAAATGCACTCAGAGCAGAGGAACATCAAAGGCAACCTGAAGAGACTGCACTTTGTTTCCTGTGAACAAGATGACATTTGAGACACCTGAGCACATAAAAGAGTCCCTGTGTTTAGGCTCAGAGTTACTTCCAGGTACGGAGGAGGATGCTTTGGAAAACACCAAAGACCCATTAGATAGGATGAATAGAGGACCTGTGTGTGTGTGCGAGCATGTGTGTAAATACTGTCACAATGCGTTCCGGTGTTTGTGTGAGTAGGTACAGAGAGGGTACCCCATTAAAGGCGGTGTGAGTGTGTGCATATTTTATGTCCTCTCTGGAGAGCGTAAAACTGTGCCGACACATTTGTGAAACACACTTGTGTTGATTTGTGCGTCTGCGTCCCCCGGCTGTCGTCATATCAGCCAGAGACAGAAGCGTAGATGGGGAAGGAAGCGAGAGAAGACGCAAACAAGTCAGAGAGAGTGAAAGGGGAGATGGAGACGACAACACTGAGATTTTGATCTATCGTGCAGAAATCGGAGGCTGCATCTTAAAGGAAGTTTATTTTGTGTGCACTGGAGGAAACACATCTGCTGGTCCCCCGCGATTTGAAATGAGGCACTTGCATACGTACCGTCACCATATTCAGATAGAAGCAGTTCATAAATAGCTGTATATAATGGGTATGTTTAATATATTAAATATATTCTCTGTTCCTCACTTTTGATAGCCCATGTTTAGAAGCCCTAAAGCAGCCATGGCGATGTCCTCATTTCCTCCCGGTCGAGGTGATCCATCAGAGTGGACCTTGTGTCGAGTCATCATTACGTGCTAATGACACTGAGGGCGCGCACTGTTTCAGAAAGTGTTTATGGGATGCGATCAAGGACACTCCACCGTTCAACATTTCATATTCTCTGCCAGACAGCAAACCTTCACGGACCACTTTCCCATCAACGTAGCTGAGAGTTCTACAGGTTTATATCTGGATTTTTTAGTTAATCTCTTCCCAGCTTTCCTCCAAGATGCCCTGAAGCTCAACACATCAGCAGTGAGTTACATACGTTCAGGGAAACGAGAGTATAATTTATCAGGCAAACTGATTTATGGACACTTACACGCTCCTCCTTACTGCACAGCAGATCATCAGAAAATCCCTCCTCTCCTGCTGAAGGTAAACTCATCCCGCAGTATTTTCCACAACTTTAAGCCCCACTCTCGTCTTTCCAGTGATCCCAGGAATGCTAATATAAAGACATCCCTCGGAGCGTTTGCTTTTATCATATATCATGCATTCACAAATGTGCGATTTAAAAAAAGGAACCAATTAGCCTGGGTCCGAGTGGAGAGATCTGGCATACGATCGGATCAGATTTGATGTCAGTTTCATCTGAGAAGCCATGTCAGTCAGAGCTCACGCGAGAAGAGGTGCGAGATCGGTGACAAATACACTGTGACACTCGAGCAGGTCACACAGGAGGTGTGTAGGTTGTGGGACTGAGAGATGGAGGGATAAAGAGCAAGCGTGATCAGAGGATTACATTTCATTAGCATTTGAAAATGTGTGCGTGTGTGTGTGCGAGAGAGAGAGAGAGAGAGAGAGAAGGAATTCAAGTGCCTGTGAGAAGCAATAATTGCACCTTCTTTCACACACCTACTTTTTCTCCTGTTAGGATGTATTAGTATGCAGGGGTACATGGCATATCTGTTGCTCCACACACGCGTGTGCGTGTGTGCGTCTGTGTGTGTATCTGCTCGTTAGTCATCGGGCAGCCCTCTCATACATCAGCCGAGGTGCCAGTTTGCTGAGCAGCATCCAGCGCTGATGGATGGAGACGGGCTGCGCTCCGACGTCTTCCTGCCCACACAGAGCGCCCAGCCGCTGCTGGGTCTGCGTCACGCAGAGCTCCCACTGCACATCTCTCACACACACACACACACACACACACACCCTGTCAGCTCTTTAACTAGGAACATACCTCAAAAGCACGCACAGAGATTCCCCCTACGCACACCTACACATTAACAGTCACAAATGAGCAGCACTGTCTTCCCAGGTAGATTGTGAAAATCAACCTGTTTAGTAGGAAAATGAGGGGAATTATTGACACATTCAGTACATGTATGTACTATTTATGGTTTCTAATGTCTTCATTCTGCTGTTGATGTGCGACTGCAATATTATGGACTTCCCCATTGAGGGAAAAGTAAAAGTTTCTGTCATCTTATCTTATCTATAGAGAGTGATTGGAGTCTGTTTGATGGCAGCTTTTGCAGCTTTTGTCTCCATTGTTTTCTTGTTTGTATGTTTGTCGTTGTCCACTGTTGCACACTAAGAAATAATTGCAGTGTCTAACTCTCGTGATAACCCATGGATATTCCCATATAACTCTTGAAAAGGAAGCAAAGTAATGGAGGAATGGATGATTTCCCCCTGTTTTCCCCCTGTAAAATATTTTAAAATAGATATTAAGTGGATACAGTAATGTTAAACAAAGTCATTATGCTATCTAAACAAATGCACTTTCTATCTCTCTCTCTCTGAGCCTCTCTTGGCTAGGTGGCGCCTGAGAAACACTCAGATATATAGATATAAAGCTCCATAGCCTAACCACCTGGGATATGGGTGTGAATATTTCAGGAGGTTCTCTCCCCCTTTCTCTCTCGCTCACGTACACGCACACTCAGCCATATCATAGCAAAAGCAAGCCTGCTCACTCGGACACATATTGTGAATAAATTATCTTGCTTACTCATACACATTTTTCCCAGGTGACACTTCAGGCAGAAGAGCAGCAGCTCACCCACGCCGGCAACGTTTTTAGACGTTTCGCGACAGGATACTGTCGGGAACAGATGTTTGCTTCATTTGACATGTTTTCTTTTGCAGTGAAGGATTGGGGGTGGCCATTTGTCAAACCGGTGGAATAATTTGAATTGTGCTGAGAGTAGCATGAGATTGAGGTATTGAGAGGAAGAGGAGGAGGAGGAAGTGGAGAGATGGTTTATGAGAAAGGAGGAGGTGAAGATGGAGCGTGGCATGAGCTCATAAACAGAACGTGCTCTGTGATATTACTCTGTACGCCTTATTTTCCCTCAAAATCTCTTTACCACACACATACAAACACTTTAAGTGCTTTAAGATCCAAAAAAAACAAAAGCAAAACAATTACGTCACTGACTGTAAAACTTTCGATTCCAACAATTTCAGCTCCTCCCATTTTTCATTATTGTCTCAGAGAGCATTCACAAGCCATTTCTGTGCCTTTCTGGTCTCTTTTCAACTATTTGCTGATTCATTTTCATAAATTATTTTGAGAACAGTCAATATTATAAATAACTGTAATATAAACCCAGGGACATCCATGTGTCATGTGAATGCCTCAACTTCCATCTGTGAGCTTTTTCTGTTAATGCTTTAACTGGAACGTTACATACACATTAACTAGATGCACAACTTGAAACATACACACGCTCACACACAAACTGGAGCCATCAAAGCCAGTGACGTGTGTTACGACTCAAAACAAACTCAGTGCTTGAGTGTGAGTTCATGCGGGGAACTTGTAGGAGTCACAAATTCATCACAAAATGAACTCATTCCCCTTTAGTCTCTAGAATTGAGAATAATTGACTTGTGACATGCTGAGAAATGAGTAGGCTGAGCCTGAATGTGTGATACTGTGAGGAGTTAAGGACACCACATACCTGCAGAAAAGTCTGTTCTTTCGCCACTGCCGGTCTGATCAAAACAGGATTTGCAAAGAACAGTCACATCCTGCTAGACCTGGCTCTTTGGCATTTTGGCAGAAGAAGTAACATTTGGTAGTTGAAAACATAAATCCCTCTCTAATATTGATGACATTAACTGCACCGTGTGTTATCTCTGCTGCTACAGTATGATCCATAAGAACAAAGGAGATACCAGTGGGAGATACCAGTTCCATTATAATTGAATATTAGCACAAATATTGCATGGTTCATCCGGATGTAGCACTACATATGGTAATGATATACAGAGAAGCCCATTTTGTATGCACTGTAAAAACAGGACAAAGGAGATTCAGAGAGAGGAGAAATGTGGATTCAGGAGAAAGTAGGCCTGTAACAGGACAACCAGATAAACTAGGACAAAATAAAGTTAGTGCACCCGTCTCCACATTTTTCCACTTCATCTCTTAGTCCTGCTGATTCTGAGCTGGCGCGGGTGGGCGTATGAGTTGGCTTTGCTTATGGTGTTAACTCATTATGATTCCTATGAAAGTGGCAAAAATGGCAGGAGCTTCCCCCTGAAGGCAGACTCGAACAGTCTGTTCGCTCTCACCAGTAGCTGCCTCATGCAGTCTGTCTGCGCTGAACTGATTTATTTTGGTGGCGTACAATCAGACGTTGGGACGTACATAGGGAAACTGCCTCTCAAGCGGCGAAGAAACACAATGGACAGCTTTCCCCTCAACATTTTGCCTCGATTTTGACGTAAGGATGGAAATCGCACCCTCGTTCTCTTCATCTCCAAATCTGTTGCCAATCAATGCTCCTTTATTGCCCTTTAAAGATGGCTGCTTTGTTGTGGAGGCATCAGACCGTGGCTCCTCTTTGAAGTGCTCCAAATGAAGAATCCTAGGCATATGTGCATGAGTTTAATGAAAACGACTGAGGCAAACTTCTTTGATTTTTTTCCTCCCTTCCTTTTTTTATTAAAAGCCACGAGGAGCCAAGAAGCGGTCCCCCTCTCCTCTGGGGTAGTTCCTCCGAGCAGCGCTGTCCGTCAACAGCTCTCTTTGTTTACCGAGCAAGGAGTCTTTTATTGGCCCCTCCTGCGAGATCAACAGGTCTCTCATTTGTTTGTCAGACCGGCCCCTGGACCGCTGGCTCTTGATTAAACTTGAGAGAATGGTGCGTCATATACTGCTGTGCTCCGACCATGGTGGCTTTAAATGCAACCCCCCCCGAAAAAAAAAACAACAAAAAAAAACAGGTGGTGTGGTATGGGTGACAGGCTGCGCCACACGTGAGCTGCCACATCGCATTGCATTACCTTTTATCTATTTCAAATGATATAAAGGGCACAAAATAACCACAGCACACACCTCTTTCTACGTGCGGCCCCTTTTGTGCTTGATATAGATTTACATTGACACTCATTTCAGCCCACGCTTCTTCAAGCCTGCACTCTTACACGGGCCACGTGTCCAGTTTTGCGTCACTTTTTCCTCACTGCTTGGTTCATTTCACAAATCAATTTGACTCGGCTGTCTTATGTGGAATTGATTGTACGCAAGGAATACCATGTACATAGCTGGCATTCTAACAACGCTACTCTCACGGAGGCACTTTGACAGTAATGGTGTCCATTTAAAAACGTAGAGTTGCAAGACGCAGACAGATGAACTCAGAGGAGGCGGGGCTTGTACTGTAAAAGATGTATCTGCCTTGTTGCGCAATACCATAACCTTCAGAGGCCCAACAGCACGAGTATTTCTATTATACGGTGGCAGGCAAAGTGATGACACGACAAGGGCCCAGAATCAGCTGCCGCTGCCATCCCAGGCCCTTGTTAATGACTGACTGAGTCATTAGCTTGATTATTTCACTTTCCAGTTCTGGTGTTGGATTGGAGAGGAAAAAAGTGCTGCTCCTCAGGGTTCCCACATGTTCCTGAATGACTGGTGACAAACTTCCTGGTCATGGCGAACATAGTGGACATGAGAAAGAAAGGAAAATGTTCTATCAAGACTTGAGTTATCGAACAGGAAGATCAGCAGGTTTTATATACGCGTGTGTACAGTAACAGCACGCCCAATCAGATGCTGTTCCTGTTCATGACTCTCATGGCGGCTTTTCATGCTTTTAAATTTGTTAGTGTATTTATGGGCACTAAAAATATGCATGGATGTGTGATGGGAACCGACAAAACAGTTAGTTTACACCCCAAGTACACGTTGCCCCTAGCAACCAGCTTGGGCAAGGACCAGTGGCTCATGTTGTGCTCCATGTTTGTGTGTGTGTGTGTGTGCGCGCGTGTCTTTTGTGCAGGGGAGAGCATGTCACTGTGACTGCATGTGTGTGTGAAACCTTCTCTTGTGCACTGTAGAAAGTGCAAGAGAAAATGTGTGTTTGTGTGTGTGTGTGTGTGTGTGTGTGTGTGTGTGTGTGTGTGTGTTTTCAGGCGTTGGGCCCAGTCCATTGACGGGAGTCAGTCTAATGTAGAGTGAGTCTCTGTTTTCTCTAAGTAAGCCTTCTCCCAGGCCTGCAGCCAACAGAGCAACCAGCCTGACACAACAAGACAGCTGGCTGTTTGGATAACATCACACCTTCTTAGTGTGTGTGTGTGTGTGTGAGAGAGAGAGAGAGAAAGAGAGAGAGAGTTAGAGAGAAAGAGAGACAGAAAGAGAGACAGAGCAAAAGAAAGAGAAAAAAGAGCGAACAAGAAAGCCTTTTAACATTTGATTAAACTAAAATAGATCCAGTTCAGTGGTTAGCACAGTGTCTACACGTACGTGAGGATGTGCGCGTGTCTGTGTGTGTGTGTGCGCGCGCGTGTGTCTGTGAATTTGTGAGTAGCACGCAAGCGAGACGGAGCATGTGAAATAAAGAGGGTCTTTGTACTTTTGTCCAGGTGATTGAGTTTGCCTGTCTCACTCTGTGTGCATGTCTGTGAACTTTTCACCAATGAAAGCCTTTGATCTTTGTGTCACAAACCCCTGAAATCTGTCACCATTTTCCAAACGTCCCTGTATGGGACTGTATGTACAGTGCCCTCTATAGTGTCTTTCTATGATCTGAAGACGTGTCGTCGCTGGTGGAAGTCGCGCCTCTTCCCGCTCTGGATTCAAAATGTCCTGAAGGGGCGGGTCCTGAGGGGAAGCTCGTCTGCATGTAATCCAGTGTTTGTAATTTTATCTAACTGCTCACGCTCCCACAGCTGTGTCAGAGCCGTGTCAAGTTACACTCGCCGGAAGAGCCACTTTTCCACCACTTACTGCTTGACTTCAAATTACTCAACTGGGGGCTTTTATTGTGAAGCAAGCACAGGAAACGCAGCATAAAGATTATTTGGAGCAATTTTAAAAGCAGCAGCAGCAGCAGCAGCTCCACTACGAGGCGACCCACTCCTCTTTCTGAGCTCTGCCGTGGCTGCTCACATTGTGTTCGGCACGAAACCGGTTGTCCGTGGTGGCCCGTGGCACGATGGCAAAGCGTCCAGTTATTGACAGGCTTTATTAGAACATCATGGCTGTGTTTGACTTTGTCCTGTAAACACACAGCAGCTGCTTCTCTATTGTCTTCCTGTCAAAGTGTTTGTTGTCGTGACTTCACCAGATCGACCAGGAATTGAAATCGACTATTACGAGTTGAAGGTCTCGGGAGGAACAGAGACCACATGGAAAGTGACACACAGATTGTGTGAAAAACAGAAGACATGTATTTATGCTGTCTGTTTTTTTTTTTTTTTCTTTTCTTTTCTTTTTTTTGATGATGGACAAAGGCAACTGAAGATAGTTTTGTTAATCAAAACAAGAACCAGTCACTTCCTTTCATTGAGAAAAATATGTTGAAATGAGTGCTTACAGACTCACACAGGGGAGGGAGGGAGAGAACAAGAGGGAGATGGAGAACATTAGTGCGCCCGTGTTGTACACTTGCTAAATGTCAACTCCATCCAATTCTGCATGAGAGAGCAGGCCAAAGGCTAAAGATGATACTCCTCATTTCCCAGCTCAAATAAACCGCATGTTCATCTTTCTCTCGCTCTCTCTCATCTCTCACACTCATTGCGTTGTATAAATCACCACCAGGTTACACAACACCATTGGCTCTGCCCGATGAAACAAAAAATTAAGGGCACACAGTGTTTTTGTAGCCTTTTCTCAGCAGCACGTTCAGAAACGAATGGATTTTTTAAATGCATCAGATTTGGTAGAAAATCCAGATCTTTGTATCCTCAGATGTTGGGGGGGGCAGACGCCTTCATTAGAAGGCTGCGCTTCTTGTGCTGATGTCTGCAGGTGTTACTTACCATGAGAGCCGCTAATGCACATCATCTGATCGATTTCCTGAGAGACTGTCGCAGGAGGTCAGTGTCACCTCTTAGAACTAAGTGGTGCTTATCATAGTGGCTGAGGACTGTCCCACTACTCCAGGTGAAAGTGTTTCATTGGACTGTCCCTATTGATGGTGAAGTACAGTAGAAATGCCTGGTTACAAAAGCCTAAAAAAGATCATGTTGGCAGCAAGCTGAATGGAACCGGTACAAATCTGTAGGTCGTTGTCTGTTATCTCAAAACCAATGTTTTGAAGAGCAGCATTGAGGACCAGCTAAGACAGTACAAAAAAAAATCAAAAAAGGCTAAAATTACAAGATCAAGTATAATTACGTAGTCTAACTGAATTAAACTGAACATGGAACAACAACAGTAAAATCAGAGATTTAGATTTAGACTGCCATAGCTGCTTAGTTCAGTTACAGCAAGCAGCAGCAGAGTGACAGAACTGTGGAAACTGGAGTAATATACTCTATGTATAATAAAAATATATTAATATGTTGATTGGGATTAGCCCTGGCTTTAGAGTTACAGTTCCTGGCACCTCATCCCAGATGCCAAACTTGCTTACAGTTCAACACTATGTACAAATATTGAGCCAGCTGCTGCAAATAGAATATTACCAATTTGTATCTGATGCAAATCTTGTGTTTTTGCCATTCGACCATGTACAGATCCACAAAATGCGGAAGGTTCACACATGTAAACTTCAGAAAAACACACATCAATGCACAAGCACTGGACCGTGCACACTTGCACACAATTAGACACTCACAAAGACTTCCTGGCTCCAAACGAGCTCATCTTTAGCTCCCAACCACAATAGATTTTCCATACTAGCAGACCCCGAAACACACACGCATGCACCCAAATACAAATCCATTTGAACCGTGACAGAGACTGCAGCTTCCCCGCCATGACAAACAAGTGACAAACACCCCCAGCTCCCCTCCTCCTCCTCCTCTTCCTCTGTCTCCTGACCTTGTTAAGTAAAGAAGAGAGGAGAGGAGGAGGGTAAGGCGACCAGTTTTGGGGAGTCTGGTGGATGAATCAGCGAGATGGGGTTTTCTGAGGTAAATGGTGCGACGCGGACACATTGAAGACTGGAGGATAGGTACCAAACAAAAGCGTGAGACCAGAGTAGAGGGGAGTGCAGACAGTTCACATTAACGATTCTGGGGTCTCATTAATCAAAGCTCGCTTAGGAAGAGCATGTGTGAATACTTCATTAGATTTATTGGTCTTTGATTCCACTGGCAATGATCAATCTCACCTGTTCTATGTCAGCGTGGGTATATACACACCAAATATGGTCAACGCGATACTTCAAGTCTTCAGTGCAGCGTTACTTTTAGCGGACAAAACCTAAAGAGGTAAAGATATTGTAGCATTGGGGAAAAAAGAAAACCTTCAGCATCCAGGAACCACACATGTGGGAAGGTTTCCCAGTATGCACTGGGGCAGCAATCTCATGACCATAAGTCTCATTTTCCATGCTTTCCTGCTTTGTTACTGGTGGTATTGTATTGCACATTGTGTTCTACAGTGTTTGCCCTATTTCCACAACTCATTGGTTGCCATGGGTTATTGGTTATTATGATGAGGTTTGCAACTTTGCTGGTTAACCCCGGACACGAGTGGCTCATTCCTTCGCTCTGTTCCTCCGCTCTGATACTGGTTTGTCCTCAGCTTACCTCACTTCTCTCGCTCTTTGTTCTGTGGTCATTTAGACAGGCCCACAGTGTTGGAGAAGACTGTCTAATCTAATCCCCTCTAATTGATTCTTCTCTAAAACCCTGACAGTAAGGAAGGACAGCACCGCAGCCACTAAGCATAATAAAAGTCTGGTACACGCTCACACATACGGAGACATGACAGATTACACTGACTCAGAATTTGTTACCAGTGCCAGGAATGTAAAGGAGGAATCCACCAGGCGTCATTTGAGTGTTAAATAGTCCTTATAGGCTTAATGGATGGATATAAAGTTCATCACGCAGCCTTCTGCAGACGACAGCAGCTGCAGTTAACTTTGCAGAGGCGAAAGGGGTTCAACCCATGACCCAGAGACCCAGCAAATAATGTTTCATGTGTCAAAACATCCCAAACGGCTCCTGCAGTGTAATCTTCCAACCGCTCATTCATTTGTTCATTGTGTTCAGAACAACCCTCACCAGTGTGACGGACCCGGCACAGCAACACAGAAGCTTTCACACAACATGGGATACATGTGGAGCAAATTTAACACAGGCAGAGTCAGCAGAATCAGTCTGATGACTCTGGTGTCCCAAGTTCAGTTAACCTTTAGAGAAGAAGAAAAAAAAAACATATTTCCACTGTGAGCAAATTTTAAAACTCCAGCACGAGTTCCAGCCGAACCACAACCAAAATTGTCTCGGTAGCTTAACCTAAATCAAAGTTCTCTCAGTTGCCTAAACAAAGCCAACCTTTGCTATTCATGTCGAACAAAAGAAAATAGAAAGTCCTATTCACTGAATGGTCACATATTCCGGTTTGTGGTGGAGGAACACAATGTTCACATAATTTATACTGACAGCATGCAATCTGCATTTCAGAGTTCGTGCTCATTTTATTTATGAGAGCTCATTGGAAAAATATGGAAGAGGATAGAAGTCTCACCATAGCTGTTACCACAACAGTGACACAGATGTTCCCCTATGCAATGACAAGGCTCAGTGCAGCTTTTCGACCAACTGTGTATGTGTGTGTGTGTGAGAGTGTAAGCCACACAGTGGGAGGTAGTGCTCTTGTGTGTCTCTCTAATAATGGGTTTTTCAGTGTCCCCGTGCCACAGAGGCTGAAGAGCAAAACAATGACAAAAGTGTTGGGAAGCATTAACAGAAATAAGAAAACATTTTTATTCCATCAATCTTGAAATAATTGCTGCAAAACAACACTTGCCGGCCAAGAAATGTCCTTTTAACTCAGCGTCTCTGGCAGCCACTGTGTGTGTGAGATTGAGTTGGTTTCTATGTGCGTGTGAAGTTGCAATGCTTTTTCCATTATGAATCACTTTTATTATTCATAATTAAGAAAAGCAGTGAGCCTAATACTACAAAGCAAAACAAAAACACCCCTGTTCAGCAATACAGCTGGCCCCATAATTCCATTCTCTTATTGGAAGTAGATGAGTGGATGAGATCAAAACGTCCATACTGGGGGTGAGGGTATATGTGTGTGTGGGGGGTGGGGGTGGGGGGGGGGGGGGGGGGGGGGGGGGGGGGTTGCACCCCACTCATCTACAAAATCCACTTTGTAAGAAAGCACAGAGCTGTTCAGACTGCATGAGGAAACTTTTATATTTGCAACCTGTCACCACCAGGGCATTTTTATTACATTTGCTTCCTTCAGTATCTGATGAAGACAGAAGTATGAATGACATTTTATTTATTTAAGACTCCACTCAAAATGCTTAGTTGAAGTCTGGGTCAAGAAACATTGGACAAAACATCTTTAGTCATATAAACCTCATGACCCTATGAGAGGCAGATACTTTTCTTTCACACACTATTTCTAATGTGTGATATTATGTTATGTGATGTTTATTTCCTAATTAACTAAACTCAAAATTGAATTTAATCAACCATTTATTTACTCAAGATTTCTTAAAAAAATGTGGTATGACCAAGTTTATTGTGTCCTACAGGGCTTGGGAAATGGATTCCATGGATGTTTTCCCTGTTGAATCAATCATAATCGAGCATTTCAGGCTTCACTGCTGACACTGTGGAAGTGAACAGGTTGATAGTAAATGACCCCCCCAGGAGTTTACTGCAGTCATTATTTACCTCTGACTGCACTGACTGCTCCTTTCTCTCTTCCTCTTACTCCAAAACTCGACTCTTTGCCGTCTAGTATCATGGTTTCCATAGGGACACCCCACCCTTTGAAAGCACAGACTTCTTTACCAATTCAAGTTAGGGCATCGATTACCAACTTGGCCTGCTGGGTGAGCAGTGTGTGTGTGTGTATGTGTGTGTCCATGTGCTTCAAAACGGAGCAAATAAACCAACAGATCAATGTGTGAGTTAATGCAAACACAAGGGCTCCTCGATGTCAGTTGGATTATTAGTTTCCAGGAGCAAATATCCACAATGCTCCAGGCCTCATTATATGTGTCCATCACTTCTCGATAGTTGACATTGCTCCAGTTGTATGCCACAGTCATTCCAAACTAATGCCTTTCTGAAGCATGAAAGAATCTCCTGGTGTACTTTGAGCATCACAAACATCAGCAAGTCCTCATTCAGGTAGACATTTTGGATGTCAATGCAGCCAGACTTACACCATGTTGCCTCACACCCGACACCCTTCAGGTAAGCCAGTAAGTGCTGTTTTTTGGGGTGAAAAATGCCATGACACTTCCTGGTTCTTCCTCCATATCAAACAGATAAGCACGGATGATGTGAATGTCCTCTATTATTGTACTGTTCTAGTTTTCATTTGGTTGGGGGAAAGGTTACTAAGCTCTGTAGCAAGGAACCTAAAGTCACACGATGCTTCATGTGAGCAGCAGGCTAGACAGCCAATCAGAGCAAAGCCTACATGTGGTTGCGAGATAGGAATGAAGTGGCACCTAATTTGTGTAGAAATGGAGCATCATGTTCCCACACCCAAAAATAAGATTGTGACAGGACTTGTAAGATAATATAAGAAGCATTTCTGATAAGACCAGTGTTGTGTAAACGTAGTGTTCTGTGAGGATAATTACTTTATTCTTGGTCACTTTGGTGTTTTTTTTTCATGTAGCTTTATAGAAAATTAAATGCTTCACAATTAAAAAATAAAACCTTTTAACAAGATTGAGGATAATTTCCAAGCTCAGCATCCATGGCTGATGGTGTGCTCGTCGCTCTTTCCATGATGGTGTACAGGCCAATGTGCTCAGGGTTGAAACAGCCAATCAGCATTTAAAAACGTTTAACATCCAGAAACCTTCTAATCAAACGCTCCAACTTGCCAGAAGTGCTGATGACACCAGCAAATCCAACTCTATTTTTTTCCCCGCTCCCTCCTCTTTACTTTTATGCCTGATGCTTTTGCTCAGTAAGCCAATACGGCTCGGCCACCAGCTCGGAGTTGCCAAGTCAATAAAAGCAATTAGATATGAAATCACCTCAGAGAGCAGATGATTTCTTACTGGAAATCTGCTGATCTGTGCCCCAGCTGCGATGGCCGGCCAAATACAACCACGGGCCATGAACAGCTCGATTGATTGGAGGAAACGGGGGAGAGACAAACGCAATTCTGTGGCAGCGTTCAGAGGAGGCCTATCAACACAACGCCGCCTGGATCAAAAGGATTTTCCGTAATCGAGACGATGACATCGACGTTTGCATGTTTAATCATCTGGTGCTCCTGACCGTCATACTCCATTCATTCAGTCTCTATGTCTGTTACACAAACACAAGACATTCCCCCACCCTCTGACGCAGACACACGGCACTGTGCTCTGCCTTTTAAATCCTGTAACACGATGGTGATGTAGATGTTGGAATTGAAGGCTTCGACTTGTCTGTAGCACTAGATAAAAATTCAGAAGATTATTCTCTTAGGATTCGTTGCCAGCGTGCCATGAATATCTTAAGTAATTTTTATGGGAAGTGTCAGTGCATCCGAAAGCTTTTGAGAGACTTCAACTTGAGTCACTGAAAAACTGACACTGCCATTATTTATGATACAACCCTTGTTTTACATTTTACTAGTGTAGCCTAAGATGACATCCATACAACATTTTTGGCTCTTGCTTGATTCTTAAAAACATCTTTGCCACTGGTTTTCAATGTCTTCTTGTCTGCAAATGATAATATTTATACTGGACAACTGACATGCCGGTAAGAGCTCTACTCTCTTTCCCCTCTGTAAGTGTACATCAAATGTACAGAATCTGATAAATAGTTGTTTTTCTACAATGGCCTTCAAAGTAATGGAAATGAAAAGGCATATGCCTGCCACGTACTGCGCTTGGCTTGGAGCTCACAGCTCTGGGTTGTTTACGTTGTCTGTATTTTTCCCCAACAGTTGCCATAGCTCACTTGATAGATCCCCGCAATGCTGGAGAGGGGATTTAGCCCGTAGGTGTGACTGAATTAATACCTCCATAGTTTGATCCATGTGACTCTGACATAGCATATTGTATATGCCATTAATAAACCTCACCCCCTCCTGGGTCGGCAAGGACATATCAATGCTTTGCAAGGCTGCAGTCACTTCTTGCTGTGTATTACGTATATCTATGCCTTGTGTTTTCTGCAAATGAAATATAAAATCAAAGCTGAGGTCGATGCACAGCTATAGTGTAAAGATAACAGTACTGTCTCCACGTTGTTGCACTTCTGGTTTCTGTCATTGACATCATCCCCTCCATCATTATTTTCCTCTTTTCCGGAAGATGTCCTCTTTACCCGAATCTATCCCCTATTGAAATCATTGTGCTCTCTGTATTAATCCGTATGCAGTTAAAAGGCCTGGTGGATCAAGCAGTCCAGCCCTCACCAGGAAAACAACAGATGTCCAAAAGGCCTGACTAGGTCCTTTGTTTGTGTCTAAGTGGTTGTTTTTAGAACCGTTCCATCTACCTATTCTGTCATCTATGACGTGAACTTCTTGATCGGATAGTGAGCTTTACCAGAAAAAGCTGCTTGATGGACCCGGGGAGAGAGAGAGTGTGTGTGTGTCCATTAGTGTGTGGACCCAGGGGCGGCGCAAACCACTGAGGCGTGCTGGTCATTTTCAGAGTTCATAACACTGGATTTTCTTGTCTAAGCCTTCACCTGGAAGGAAAGACTCTGTTGCTGTGACACTTTGAGTTCTGATCCTTGATATCTGACTCATACGAGCTGGATCGCTTTCATCCTCCCTCTGGGGGTTCAGTATATCTCAGGACACCAGAATAAAGTACGTTGCCCACATATTTTTGCATGAAAAACATCTCAGATTCGAAACCAACACTGAGACACCATCAGAGAGCCGAATCATGTGCAGGGTCGTGAAGTATTGCACCTTTTTCGAGGATACGCTGAGATATGCAGAGCAACTTAAGCCAAATCTAACATTTGCCATAAAGTCCAATTGAGATGCGGGACTTGGTTATAAAATAACTGAAACTGAAGTTCTGCAGATGTTGTGTTAGCTGTAACTAATGAAGTGTATCATCAAATTCTTATATGTGATTAGAAGTGTGTTGGGTTGTATTTTGGACAGCCAGCTCTAACTGATTGAATTAATGTAATGAGGTACTTACCGGCACATTTTCGTGTCATGTTGCCTCGTCTAATAATAAAGTTCTCCAACCACGAGGTATCGATTGATTTTATTATCTATTATAATTCATTTTCTGCTGGAGCCAGATGCACTCTTTCTTGTTTTTTTTCTGCTTCTTGACTATATACGAGCACTTAGAGACTCATGAACTTCAAGTTATAACCACAAATCTTTAATTGTTCCAGAATAGCAACCCATCAAGTCCAAATCTAAGTGAAGAGTCTCTTAGCGTCTATTAAGGTGATGTCTTACAACACATCTGTGTATACGCAACACACTGAACAGAGGAATACAGGAAATACAGAAATGAAAGAAAATTCAGCTTTAATGCCTTCTGCCCTGCTTATTGGGTTACACTTCCTGTCCTTTAGCTGCTTTAAGAAATACTTTGCTCTCTCTCTCTCTCTCTCTCTCTCTCTCTCTCTCTCCCAGAGTGAAATGTAGATTGTATAACACATCTGAGACCATTATAAAACAATAACAGCATAAATTCAGTGTCTCAATCTTCAAGTGTCAGTTTTGCTTATCCTGTTTTAACATCGTCAAGTTAAAAAAAAAAAGTGATGAAAAGCAAAAGCCCTCCTCACCAGCCAGACAGGCTGATATCCAGTTTTTATTGAAAAGTTTGCACTGGTCATATTGAGAAAGGGCATGAGGTGACATCAGTTATCCACAAGATCCCCAGTCCCTATCAGGTCCCTGCTGCTGCTGAGGTGTTCCTTCAGAATGACTTTCATTAGTCTTCAGTCAATTATCATAAGTATCATTTAGGTATTTTGATTAACACATTCTGCCACACTTTGTAAGCATTAAACACATTGGTGTATTTGTTAATTATTACAGTTAAATTTTTATAAGAATAAGAAGACCTTTAATTGTCCCGCATTGGGGAAATTTCATTGCATGCATTTACTGTAAACTTCCTATATAACAATTTGGGGGTGGGGGATTTCATTTATACTGATATAAAATGTAGACAAAGTGATTACGTTCTCACAAATACAGTGAAATAAAGGTGTGTGTGAGAGCGCTAATATGATCCTGGATGCACTCCTGTCAGTCATTAAACTCAGTCCAGACTAATCATCTGCTGCCGAGTTTCTCTCTGACCTTCGCAGCCCCTTGTTTAAATGTTAATTACATCTTTCACATCTGCTGCTCTGTTCTGCCTCGTGGCCTCGCAGCCTGCGCCGACGTAACCACAGTTACCTTCCTGAGCTATCACCCACTGGCTGCCAGCTTCCGGCACACGCGGACAATAATGGGTGCTGGAGACTGTGATGAAACCGCCCTCCATTTCTCAGTATGCAAGCTGTAATGACCCAATCTTAGGTGTGAAAAGGAAGTCTGTGTGGATCCCAGTGTGCACGCTGGGACCCTCGGCACCAGCGGTTTCTAATTCAAAGGTGGACGTGTGTCTTTTCTAATCAGCAACTACAGTGATGTATTTGTATAACACGGAGATCAAACTCTGGCTCAAGCATAAATGAACCGCTCCAGTTCACAAGGCACTTGACCAACCGTAACAAAATAAGTCTGGGTATCACATGTGTTAGATATATTATGCGGCTGCAGGAAATGAATGTGGTGACGATGGTTGGTTCAAAGTGGATTATTTGATCCGCTGACCTGGCCTCTCCTGTCTCCGTCTCGCCCATTGATGGCAGTGTGAGCCACCTCTGAGCCCGGCACTCTCAACACAGTGGGCTCAGTGAGTCAGGCCCGGGGACTAATAACCCCAACGTGGTTAAAAAAAAGACCGATGTTATCACCCAGGGAAAGGGCATTAGGATGCAGCCACAAACAACATCGTCCGTTCGCAGTCCTGAAACCGCAGACATTTAAAGCCTGCCTCCCCGTGCTATCTGGCCGGTGCATTTGTGGCTGCTGAATTTAGTGTCTTCATATGCGGTTTATCTGCCTGACATTACAGCTGACCAGTACTGGCTGTGCTTGAACAAATGTCAATGCGGCCTGCGCTCTGTCACTGTGACAGTTTGTGTTCCTGCTAGGCAGCTAGCGGCTGGTCATCTCCTCTGCAGGCTGAGCTGTTTCTGGTAAGGAGGGCAGGGTGAAGAAGGGTGCATTTTTGTCACATTTTGTTTGCTTGGTTACTGTGAAAATTGTTGCCATAGCCTGTTACCTTAATCCACAATTTTCTGTCAGCCGACTAAATAAATGAGAAAATATTCACATTTGATATCAAAGAATTTTGACAGATTAGTAACAATAACCACATTATTATTATTATTATTAATAATAATAATAATAATAATAATAATAATAATAATAATAATAATAATAATAATAATAATAATAATAATAATAATAATAATAATAATAATAATAATAATTTCACAAATTAATTCTCAAATTCAGTTTTAAAAGTTTGTATCAATTAACAATATATCAATTAACATTATCAATTAACCCATGGAGTGGAAGGTCGATGGTTCACTCCCAGCCCTGACAAAGTATTGTGGACCCCAAAGTGCTTGTCTGTGAAAAGCAGTTTGAGTGGCTATGAACACTAGAACACTAAGTGCTACAGAATAAATCACTTATTTTACTGAACTAAAAGCCACAGTGGCTGTGGATGGACTGGAATTACATGGGGCTCCTCTCTTAGTTTTTTTGCATTTATAAAGCACGTTGTGACACAGTGTTATCCTTCTACTAAACCATAAGCATAAATCATGCAGACCCACAATGATGGCACAGCATCGGGACCAATTTGGAGCTGGGTTTTCTTTTGCCCACAGCTATTGACATGGAAACTGCAGGTGATGGATTCATCACCTGTTTGATAAATAGACCACCTGGAATCGTCTGAGGCACAGCCTGCCCTGGAGCACTGTATTAACAAACCCACTGAATTACATATGATCCCGGCTGTGGTATCTGCGGATGGACTCCACCACCCTGACATTACTAATTCATGGATACATGTAGGGCACTTCCTGCTTGGACTAGAGAGCACCTGCGTGGAAAGTGGAAAATGCCAAATTCTTACAAGTCTTCAGTGGAGATGATGATTATTTTATCTCTCAGTGCTTCTGTGCATTTGTCGCACATTTGTCTAATTCTCACTTTCATCAAACATCTCAGCCTCTCCCTTCTTTTTTCATCTTATATTCTGGAGCAGAATTTGCTCTTGCTAATGCACACTGAACATTTCCTGTTGCCTGCTTCACATGAGAAGCTTGCCACTCAGAAAACCATAGGGGGTCTTTTAACTGTGGCAGCCAAAACAAAGGCAATCTGCTGTGCAGTATTTGCACCCCCTCGGGCAATAACAATCAGTCCATATCCTAAGAAATTGGCATTTTTTTAATAGATTTTGGAGTTGAGTGGAGAAAAAAATGTACATTCTTGTGGCTAAATCAAATTCATGATTTGTGTTTTCATTTGCTTGTCATACTTTGTTATCATATTTACGTAATACTGGTGTTGCGTGGTGACAGGATGTGAAGATCCCCCCTATCTCTCTTTCTCTTTCTCTCTCTCTCTGTCTCTCTGTCTCTCTCTCTCTCTCTTTCTCTCTCTCTATCTCTATCTGTCTCTCCCCTGTCTGTGGACTCAGTAGTTGCTCCTAACGATGCTGTGCATATGTCATGCCACCAGTTGCCTTGCTGCCTTTAAAATGGCAGTCACCAGGGAGCGAGGGAGAGAGAAGGAGAGAGAGCTGACTGATGTGGACTCCAGAAATAGTTATCCTGTCTCCATGGGTTTCTGTGTCGCAGCCTGTTCCGCTGCACTATATATGAAGACGCCAGCTATTTATCGACACACTGCGGGCTGCACGTGAGCATATTTTCAGGTGGCAGAAAATAAATATAGGGGTAAATATCATTATACCTGGTGTGGGTACAGTGAAAACTAAAGTTACTAGTAATTCAGCTCGTCTGTCATACTTGCCAGGTGCGCCTGGCAACCAACTGTAATGCCCTCATTTAAATGCCACTGCTTTCATCCGCTCTGACGTCTTGCATGCGTCTCTCTGCCGTCCTTCTTTCACCCCAGGTTTCCTTTCTCTCTTTCTTTCTCCACCTGTATACGATGCAGATGTGCGTGTGTTTTTTGCACACGTGGGTAGACGTGCGCTTTGGCGGTTGTTCCTCTCGATGCAAGCCCAGGCATTGATGAATCATTCACAGCCTTTGAGAGATATTAGTCTTTAATTGAAATCACTCACTTGCTTTTTATTAAATCTTAGCCCGTGCTTTCTCCCTCAGTCTGTCCTCGGCTCTTCTCTTCACGTTTTAACAGTGGAAACAAAATCTGGTCTGGAGTGTGTAAAAATTCTCAGAGGCTTGTAAATTTATTTTACTAGAGTTTTACAGCCCCTCAAACTAACTGCCAAACTGTCTGATTCTTGCATAGTTTTACAGTAGCTCAGAGATGGGTCTAGTAGCGTTATCTACAGATGTGATGGGAGGCTTCAGTAATGTTGGAGATGGTGTTCGCGATCCATTCAGAATCTGGTGAAAAACAATCTGCAGCCAAGGCGCTCCTTTTACAGCCAAACACAGAAGCGGTCACACCCAAACAGATAGTGAAAATGAACTTAATGGACTGCTCTCTTAAATGTATCTCTCAACAGCGAGACACAAATTAATGTAACACTTACTTCAGGCTACAGCTGTTACAAGTGCAATCCATCCTGAGGGGTGTCTGTGTGTGTGTGTGTGTGTGTGTGTGTGTGTGTGTGTGTGTGTGTGTGTGTGTGTGTGTGTGTGTGTGTGTGTGTGTGTGTGTGTGTTAAAACAGTTGCCAGTGCACACACCCTCTGGTTATGCCCGAGGTAAAGTCAGGGCATCTTGAAAGTCATTAATATGCATTCTTCACTTACTTTTGTAAGATTTGTGCCCGTCCTTCTACAAGTTTAAATCAAAGTAACCAATCAAAGACCCTGGCTTTGTACCCAACAGTGTACCCAGTCACACAGGGCACACACACATACACACACTCACTCTTAGGCCACTCGTCCAGGGGCAATTTTTAGTCTCCATTTGGTGTAAATGTGCACATTTTTGGACTGTGGGAGGAGAAAAAACAGAGACATACAGGGAGAAGATGCAAACTCTCGTCACTAGATGACTTCAGTAGTGAATTTCTCCAAGTATTTTGTGCTTACCCTTCAACTGTCTAAACCACAGTGACAGAATAACTACCCAACACTTCAAAATCAAGATTGGTACTGCTAGGAGAGAGAATAGAATAGAATAGAATAGAATAGAATAGAATAGAATAGAATATGCCTTTATTCATCCAAGAATGGGGAAATTTCAAGCAAAAAAAAGAATAGTATAAATAAATCTTAATAAAGACATAAATTATACTCATTATTAGATATTCATTATTATACTGAGTGATTGACTGAGTTAATGAGTACGAATAAATGAGATGGGTGTCACACATTGCCAAAGTTATATGCTACCAAAGTTAAAAACAAACGTAGAGATCCAGATTTTTTCTTTTTTTATTGAATGCAGATTAGATATGTTGATTAAGCTGTCACTGTTGTGTTGTGGTGACAGTGACAGACAGACACTTGCAATAAAGTCAAATGATGTGATGTGATCAGACTTTCATCCTCTCCTTCACCCCACATCTTTATTTCTTCAGGGAAAGCATTACAGTTTTCCGTTTCAATTAACTTTTTTGTAGTCACACCCTTACACACACATAGACACTCACTGCAAGCAGGTCTCTCAGACAGGATTAGTGTGTGTGTGTGTGTGTGTGTGTGTGTGTGTGTGTGTGTGTGTGTGTGTGTGTGTGTGTGTGTGTGTGTGTGTGTGTGTGTGTGTGTGAATGGGCTGGCTTCAGTGGTGTGAGTGGCATGGTCACAGGCCTGTGATAGCAGAGGGATGAGGAGAGCTAATCCTTTAGTAGCCATGGGACATTACCTGTCACATGGCATCTCACACACACACACACACACACACACACACACACACACACACACACACAAACGCATACTCACAGCAGACCGACCCGATTCAGTGAAGGGTAGAGATAAAAGTGCAAGGTGGGTCATATCTTGAAAAATACAGCAGGTCACCGGGGCCTGAATCATCATTTACAACAAGGACTTTCAGGACTTTTCGCGTCTGTTCTAAACTTTTGACGCCTTTTCAGATGATTCTAATTCAAACCTCCAGTCAAGCGGAGCCGTACGAAACTGGCACATTTGTCACCTTTGGTTTAATCTGGCACACAAACGTCGGTCATTTGGCAGCAGCGCGGCGTCCTGACAGTGCTGACCTTTGAAGAGGAAATGGAGAGTCATAAATGGAGGAAGTCATTCTAACTTACAAGTTTTGTTTGCAGCGAGAACTTGATTTATGCACATTTACAGACACAAGAACAAACGTGCACTTTGAATAAACCGAGTGAACTTTCCTCCCCCGAGACACGAGTGTATGACTTTCTAGTGGCCACTGTGTCGTCGAGCTCGAATCATATTTTGCTGTGCAGACACTGTGTTTGTGGTAGACCAACAGAGTTATTGCTTGACATAATAATAATCCAGTTGCCGATTATTTCTTGTAAAGCTGACTTCAATGTCTTTCTCAAGGACATTTTGGCAGCTCATATTACAAGAATAATGTTTGCGGACCGCTCTGTAACTGGTCACCTTACTCATGAGGCCTCTGTTTGTGGAACTTTTTCCATCCATGCAGCATCAGTGCTTCTGGAGATTTCTGCTAGCTTTGCTTATGTGAGTGTGTAAATGTTTCCAGTGGAAGGAAATCTTCTCCACAGCAATAACGTGTCAAACAAAAGAAAGCACACGCGGCCCACGTAAATTATGTCCCAAGTCTTTTTCAGACAATTTGTGCTTCCATGTTTGGAGTTTGTGCACTGAAGAACAGAGAGACGGACTGGAGAGGAAGAGATGGATGGAGGCAGATACGAGGGAAGACGCGGCCGATACAG
The DNA here is from genome assembly GCA_029224185.1 of Karalla daura. Taxonomy (NCBI): domain Eukaryota; kingdom Metazoa; phylum Chordata; class Actinopteri; order Chaetodontiformes; family Leiognathidae; genus Karalla; species Karalla daura. Next base: position 6,830,456 of record CM055200.1, read on the forward strand.
TCTCGCAGTGTAGAGGTTGAGGTCTCTGTGCTGCCTGGCTAAGCCTCTGCTAATCCTGCCAGGATTACGGATGTTTAGAGACGTTTCAGGCAGAAACAAGCAATGTCAGAGTTCAGGCGCGACCTCTGACTGATCATTGAGTTGTGTTGGGGCCCGCAAGGGGATCAGGCACTTTATCAAATCAGATCCGGCTGTAAATCAGTGGTTTTTCTCGACTGCATGCCGGTTTGTGGCGGCTGACGGTAAACACCAAATTTGACAAAATTTCATCAGGAACCATCCATCAATAGATCAATAGGTGGGTATTTCAATGGTTTGCGTTCATTGTTTAAACTTGATAAACTGTTGTTTGGCTGTGGGCATGTTTGTCCTTGTTGTAAACTGAACAATTCGGCGAAGAAACTGTTAAATAGTTTAGCTTCCTGAAAGGTTTTCATTAGCTCTAAGCAACAACTTATGTTTGTGTGTGTGTGTGTGTGTGTGTGTGTGTGTGTGTGTTTTTGTGCACGTGTAACCTGATCAGATCCATTATGACTGTCACATCCAGGGTTCAATGCTGACAGGAGACCCAGACGGGCTATAAATACATCTAGGGGGAAAATCTGCAGTGGGAGGAAGATCAGAGGGAGAGAAGGAGGGAAAAGAAAGGGAACGGAGAAGAGAACGAGGAAGAATTACCAGGAAAAAAAAACAAAGAAACATGACCACATTCTGTTTCCTAAAACGATGTAGACCCCCTCTGAGCCCATTTTAAAGAGTCTTATTCTTTCTGTGTGTGTGTGTGTATGTGTGTGTGTGTGCGTGTGTGTGTTTTCCAGTTAAGCAGCTGTTGAAATCCTGAATGGGATTCCTGTAGGAGAAATGTCAATTCACAAAGCAGCTGTCAGAAAAAAGGCCACATTAGAGATATCATGCATGTCAGTTCACTGTGGGACCATTGTTGATTTTGAGTGGGTGCCTCTGCATGTGCTTTAAATCTGTACATTCAAGCTCTACACTGTCCTCACTTTGTCTTGTGTTTCTGCCTGTGTCTCGGTGCACGTGTGGCCTGGCCCACCATTAGCGTGTCGTTTTTTTCTCTTTCTCTCTCTCTCTCTCTGTCTTGAGAGCTGAGGCGTCAGAGCAGCTGCTGCCATGAATCCTGCACCATGAGTCAGGAGAGAGTCGTTCATAGAAGACGCAGCGACCCGCTCCCAGGGCTCGCACTTATTACGCAGTATGATAATGTTTGCATATATCTGTCAGTGTCTCCATGTTCAAAACAAAACCATCTGCTCTCACAGAAAGTCCTTAAGACAAAGAGCACAGGGTGTAATATTGATCTGTTGTTGTTTCTGTTGTTTCTGTTTTGTCACTCTGCCCTATGACACACATTACAATGGATTTCAATGGATTTTCAACTGCTTGGTTGTAAATTAACTAAATGAGGATGTAGAAGGACTCACTGAGTTGTGAAACTGTTGCTGTCCATACATCCATTATCGTACCCACCTTTTAACCTAATGGTATCACAGGGGTCTGCTGGAGCATATTTACCCTGGACAGGTCTCCAGGTGCACACACACACACACACACACACACACACACACACACACACACACACACACACACCGATCACTCTAACACTCAAGCCTGGAGACAAGAGTCTCTTTTGGGAGCAGTACCTGTAGAAAACTGCTACTCTTCTTTAGTGTTTATATTTATTGTATATTTTTGCTTCAAGGCCATGGGGTGCTGCATTTTATTTACATAATGACCTCGATATCTCATAAATGTCTCTTGACTCGCTGCCAATCAGTAACAATCATTCCACTTCATTACAAAACGTCCTGAACACAAAAGGCAAGCCCAGATGGACAATATTTTTCCGGTCAATGCCCCAGTCACATAATTCCTTTCTTTGTTGAGTGAACACCAACAATCAACAGGCCTCCTGATAGACACGCGATACAGTACAGTATACTCATCCATGACAAGACGACCTCGGAGTGGGTGAGTAATCCTCATCATCCTGCTCACTCCGGGGATTCCCTGGACCGGCATCGCTCCGAGAAGGTGTGGCGCCGCAGAGTTTTCCTGTGCTGGAATACGGTCGTTTGCACCTGCCTCCGAGAAAACGCATGATATTCGCAACCTCATAAAATGACTCACACTTTCATTTCGCCCTGTGACTCATATCGCTGCTCTGGCTTCTTCAAAGAGTCGGAATCTGGGTGGACACAACAGCCATAATCATAATTTAAGTACCGATCCAATAACCCATCTCTGTCGTGTGAGACAGAGCGAGGAGGATGAAATCATATGGCAACTTCTTTGTCTAAGCCGATGCATCTTACTCATCTCAGCTTAGACGCTCGAATGCCACAGCGCATAGTCATTCCCAGACACATCCCAGATGAAATCACAGAAACCGCTTTTTTTTAATAGTTCTCATTTGCACATATATACAGGGTATTTTAATGAAATCAAGACATTATGTGTGTGTGTGTGTGTGTGTGTGTGTGTGTGTGTGTGTGTGTGTGTGTGTGTGTGTGTGTTCATGTGTGTGTGTGTGTGTTCATGTGTGTGTGTGTGTGTATGTGCCTGGGTTCCATCCAACCCCCTTTATCAACTCACATTTTATCTGTGTGGGCTGTTTAGTTTCAGAGTATTGCCAGTCATTCCATCCCCTCTTTTCCTCCTCTTGATTTTACCAGCACCAGCAGGTCAAGGTTGTTATTTGGCCAGTGGAATGTCACAAATCTACTGGCTGGATTTCCACACTTCCACAGATGACCTCGGAAACTTTTTCTTCTCGCTCCACATCACAAATGAAATTTGTAGCTTTGAGTGACGTGCTTTAAGATTTGCACCGTGCGGCTTGTACCGGGCTCTTTCTCAACCCAATCCAAACAATACAATACGTTAAAAGACAATAAGTGGTGTGGTTTATCTCTCATGGTCTGTAATTGGCTAGTGAAGACAGAGGGCCGCTGGAACATGTTTCTCAATGAAAATGGCATCTCATTATGTCATCACTGCTTATTGCCGTTGAGTGCAGAAGCACCGCCCATGTGAGAAACCATCAAGCAAAAGGTTTGGAGCAGTTACAGTATGCCAGACGCAAAGGGCACAACAGTGGGGAACAGAGTGCGCGAAAGGCACTTTTGTCAGCTCGGCTCCGAGCGCACAACCGACCGTGGCGCAGTTTGCCGACGCGGCCTCGCTCCTTCCCTCTGCCCTTCACTGGCAGACTCCCTCGTTCCCCGCACCGCTGGCGTTAAAGTTTAATGAGCCCAATCTGCAGAAACTGTCCAAACAAACAGCCTTGTTGACAAGACAGAGCTTCGCATTTAGCGCCGCACTCGCCGGGGGGGTTATCTCGGGTTCATCCGAGACCACGGCTAGAAGCGGAGTCAGTAAAAGACTGAAAATAGATCCCGAGCAGACCAAACAGGGACGCCGTGCCCTGGATACAGGTTGTTTGGAGACAGATCTGTAGCGGTTTAACTGCAGTCGTTACCACCAGAGTGGTCTAGTTTGGATGTGTTTTACAAAAAGCCGCAGCCGCGCCCTGATAGCTGCGTGCGGCGGCTGCTCTCAGGCATATTTTGAAGCAAAGTTGTTCTTGAAATTGATTGTTTTCATAAGTTCTGTGAAAATATGGGCACCAGCCACAGGGTTTCAGCCTTGATATATAAAATAATTGGGTCAATAGAATAGATCTGTTTTTAGACTCTAGAAACAAGTTGTATTTTAACTAGATAACCAAGCACTCACATTTAATGCAACGTTGTGCAATCGTGGTAAGAAAGAGGGTCACGAGGATGGACGTTCCTTGTCATTGCACTGCTGTCATCGTGAAGTCCCACCAATATCCTGTTTCCAAGCTTTACTGTAACCTGAACCATGGCATCCTCTATCTAAACTCTAAACTCTCTCTATGACTGTCGTTCATAAGGTGACAACTCGCTTCAGCGATGATTGAATTACTCATCGACTGGTTTTTTAATATCTGGTTCAGCAGGTGTTATTGGACAGCAGAATTAACATAGCAGAAATGCTAGTAGCAGTGGAGGCACAGCTGACAGTAGATGCTACAGTGTTGCATCACTTGATGGAAAACCTGCTTAAATCTAAGGCTGTGTTCACAGCACGCAAACTGCAGGCAAAAGTGGCCCAAATATAATTTTTTTGCCTATTTGTGACTCATATCTGATCATATCTGATGACTTTTAGGTCATGTATGTAGAGGATTATGTAGACGCTCTGACGCACAAACCTTGGTACAGAGGTAGCAGCTGGTATGCTACAAATGCCCAAATTAGCTTTTCTCAATTGTATACTTCTATATATCGTATGGGTCACCTCAGTGTCGTGGACTGGTCACTCTGGAGTCTGATGGCAGTTGCGTTGAAATTATAAGAGATGAAATGCAGGCAGAGTGGACAGAACAGGAGGACCATGATGAAACATACAGTACGCAGCACCTAGTGGTATCATACACATTATTACTCAGACCCCAGGTCTTCTCTTTGACTAAACGCACTGATTTACATCCTGTTTGTCTGTTCTCTGGCCGAACCCACTTTTCATGCCCACTTCCCTCCCTCTAATTTTCCTATGGCAACCATTACTGAAGGCTTACGATGTTTACACCTCGTGGCGTGTGCCTTAAAAGTGCTCGGCTGTGTGCTAACAAGCGTTCTGCCACCAGTGCGGTTCAGTTCCACTTTATATCCATTTATTTGGAGGCAAGCGTGAGTCTTCATGAGTAAAACTCAAGCGCTGTTTACAAGTTGGTGATATAACGCTGTATATAACAAAAGCGAGGATGGGAAAAGAAGTAAACAAGAGATGACACCGGCGTTTATCGCCTTGCCAGCAGGCCCGACCCACTTCGCCGAGCGTGAGCACCTGCATCGAGACGACAGGAAGCGGCATGACCGGACTCTAACCCGGCGCTCCCTAACGCTCCTTAGTGTCATATTTCTCCCAGGGCGTTGTGCCCCTTCCCTTGCCCCCTTTCTTGCCGTTAATGCTGGTAAAAAGGGCCACGACCCCAGCCGGCGAGCCTGTTAACGGGTGCGTCTGCGGGGGCACGGCTCGGCCAGCTGCCTCCTCCCCTCGGGGCGGGGGCCTCTCTTCTAGGGTTCTCTTAAACCCACCGGGGGCCGGCCGCTCCATAGATGTCCATGCATCCTGGCAGTGATGGCTCTACCATAAACGGTGGTGAGGCTGGAATACGTTCCAGATGCTGCAGGGGGGAAAAAGGGAGCACACATCCCCATGAACATTCAACCATATAGAAAAAAAGGAAGCCACACACACACACGTATGCACACACGCACACACACATATACGCTCTGCCAGTGTGGGCCCCGGGAAGTGGAGCTCTGAAACAAAAGTTCAAGGGTCAAAGACCATATGAGATCTTCCGGTCATTACTCATATACAGACAGCATTGTGCGTGTGTGCGTGTGTGTTTACGTGCGTGCAGAGGGAATGTAGGGCAGTTAAAAAGGGAAGGTGTATCCTTTACACCACCACACCCATGCACCGAGTGGGAAGCGAGAGATACTCTTACTCTGATGCTGCTAAAGCAGCTGCTGGGATGCTGCCCGAGGTTACACAAAGCGGCGATTGCAGAGATTTTCATAACGAGGCGCCCGCACAGGGTCAGAGAGAGTGCACACAAGGCTGTCTTTGATATGTGTTATAGATAGTATGTGTTTCTGTGATCTCTCTATTCTTTAGCAGAGGGACAGATAAACAAGCCCATTCATAGAGGGCTTCTGCCTGTACCACACAATGCCCATTTCATTAATGTGCAAACAAACTAGTAACTTTCTCTCTGCCACATAGATCCATGTAATGGCATCACACCCAAGCCCTCACATAAACATAGTCACTGGTTCTGGTTTGTTATGCTGTGATAGTATTTGTCACAGCCCAGTAGTTTTTGTGACCATACAGACACTTTTCATACCTTGACCCTCTTCCAGTCTTCTTGTTTTTGTATAATGACCTGCTCAAATTAGTGCCAGCTAAAATTAAGGACGACTTTGCGCAAATATGTAACCTGAGACACGGCAAAACATGGATATCACCTTTCTTGGTCCCTTGTAAAATAGCATTTCTACAAATTGCAAGAGAGCTTGACATGTTAGAGTAAAGAACTTTGAGCAGAGTGAACCTTTTTCTATTCTCATCCAGCGTTGTGAGAATAGGCTGAGATACGCACTCTCATTCAACAGACTCATTTTCAACACCTCAGGTCTAGTCTGGTTCAGCTCAGTTTGCACATCACTCAAAATTTGTGAATGCTGTGGTCACATGTGTGTGTGAGATGAGTGAAAGAAAGACAAGGTCATAGAATACATCATTAGACCCGAAACTGAACCAAAAACTCAAAAACCAAAAGTGGTGTCTAGCTGCAGCTTTCCACTGAATCCTTTTCCATCACATTAATCCATCAGATTATTGTGTATCTGATGTAGCTTGAGTCCGCTCTGTATATTGGGAAGCTCTGAACTAAACACGCCTGCTGTATTTAGAGCAGTTAAAACTCCTCCATCCTGCTGCACAGTTTCAAATCTGGCCAAATTTTACGACTCCTCATAAATCAGTGCATAACTCTGTACTTACTTTATGCTGTTGGTCAGAGGAAATTGTATTGCTGTAAAGTTGTTTATTGCAATTTTTTTCCTCTGATTCAATTCCTAGTTAGCTTTTTCCAAATCAAGAATTGTACAGATTGTCGAGCCCCTGGAGACAATTCCCTCGCTGGTGATGTTGGACTTAATGTGACTCTCAAAACGCACACTTGCTCCCCGGCACACTGCTGCCACCTCCTCCCGGTATCGGTGTGTTTGTGTGTCTTTGAAGACAAGTGTAAATTGTGTGTAACCCAGACACCGCAGTGTTGACCACAGCCTGTGATGCTGTCCAGACCACAGGCAGCATGCAGACATCACTACCGTGTGTGTGTGTGTGTGTGTGTGTGTGTGTGTGTGTGTGTGTCTGTTTCAACATGAGATGAAACACAGCTACAGTAGTAAGCCAGACACGAGACTCACTAATATTCCATTACGTAGCGCTCTTTTCCGCAACAAGGCTGCGGGCCGCTCACAGGCACATCATACAGCCATGATTAAACATTTAGTCCGCAGATTAGTCGCCTCCAGGGAGACGGTGATTACATTTACTTTACTTTTGAGGAATTTCGCTGACGGTCCTTTCCAGAGAGATTTATCGTGACTCCTACAATAAAATAAACTCTAATTCATACGTTTGCTTTGGAGACTAGGAGCCGAGGTCCTGATCCAGAACAGAAGTTCACATGGAGCAGACAGGTCCGCGCAGGCCGGCGGGGGAGGAGGAGGTGGAGGAGGGGAGGAGGGGCTGGGGGTGCGCGCATTTAATTTGTTTAGCTTGGAAAATCACAACAACATCTGGACTCTAGTAGCACCAAACAATCACAGAGAGGCCTGAAAATGTCAGTGCTTCTCCTGGGTCTAACAACTCCAGGGCTGTGGTGTCGCCGATATCCGATCGTCTCTTGGTCTGAAACCTTCAGCCGCAAAGTCTCCACAACTGTGTAACAAGCTCCTAAGTGACGCAGCCAGCATGTCAGTAATTATCACATTTAACTGTTGGTATTGAGGTCGTTGTATTTGCAATGGGAAACGATAAACAAATATGAAAAAACAACATTTACGTTCACACTGATTTGCACCAGTCTGCGTGAATAAAAACCTGTTTGCCACGAGGACTGCGGCGTGTGATGTTTGAGGCAACAGAGGAACAGATTTTCCATCTGCCAGCAGTTTGCTTGTGGTTATAATTAGTCGTCTCAGATCAGATATATGTGTAGAGAACCAAACCAGCTCTGTGTTTTTGTGTTCGTTTTAATCATCTTTAAGCTTATTTAAACCCTCAAACTAAATGAATTGCCATTTTGTACTCTAATGTTATCTCCTCTTTTTTTGTTTCCCTGTTTGTTTGTTCTCCTCATGGGTTCCCTGTGGCGCGATGAATAGGTGAGTACCTTTCACTGCCTCTGGCCATTTCAAACACACACACACACACACACATCGCATCACGATATTAAACATCACGCCAATGCAACAAGTGTCATAGCATTTTAAGTAGCCTTCCTTGACACCTTCAATAGCTTGTGTGTCTGGGGGAGCAGCTGCTCTAATGGATGGAAAAATCTCTTTACACACTCCAGCACAAAATCAAACCATTCCTTACTCACACACACACACACACACACATACACACACACACACACACACACACACACACACACACACACACACACACATAGAGAAACGGCAAAAGCAAATCTGCATATGTGCATTAATGTGCAACCTGCTATCCCTCACAACATACCCCACACACTCTTTTTTCTCTCTTTCACTCTCTCGTCTGTGGCTTGAACTCATTTTTTCTCTCTTTATCAGTTCAGCACACACACACACACACACACACACACACACACACACACACACACAGAAACACACACACGTTTCTCCTCCGTCTCTTGCTTCTTTTGGCAATCCCAAAGAACACTGTCATGGTCCAAGTCCTGCTATTAATAAAGTTATTTCAGCCAAAAGTGCCTCGCTCAGTGATGGTTCTGTTTTTCTCTCAGTAAGAGACTCTGGCACGGAGCCGGTGTCGTGGAAGATTAGATTTCAAATTAGTCAAGATAAAAAACGCTCTGAGATAGTTCGGATTAGTTCACGTGATCCCTCATTGTTTCACTGCAGCCGCTTCAGAAGTGTAATTGTGCAGAGTGGATGTCCAAGCTTCTTTACTATGTCTAAATATCTTTCAGGGTTAGCAATATCCCAGCCTTCTTTTCCTCCTACAAAAATGATGTGCAGTGCTCAAATGAACTGTCAGTACAGTGTGCCATCGCTGCAGCCTGAAGTCAAGCGGCTCTTGGACATAATCAAGTTGTGCTAACATTTTGATGAAATTTATGATCCTATAGTCACTCCTGCCTAAAATGGCCACCAGCATGTTCGGCACACCCTTTACAGAGTGTGTCATTGTGTAGAGATACTGTAGATTTGACCTTAATGGAAACAAATGGATGCCTGCGAGATGGAAAATCAATAGGGAAACTCTTACAAGTTCAGTATTGCTCTAAAAAGCTTTCATAACTCTGTTTCTGGTCAGTGGGTAATTAAATATGATTCGGATGAATTTTGTCTAATGTACCTGTTCAGTCTATAGCCCCTATGCAACCCTACCCCACTTGGAACATCAATTAGTAATGAGGGAATGGAAAGAAACCAGAGCTTATCTTTGATCGCTGTGCACATATCAGACCCTTCAAACCCTGTTTGAAACGCAAACGCAAATGCACGCACACTCATACGTAGACGTGCACTGTAAAGCATTTGCATCCCGCCACGACGGAGTCTGCACTCACGCTTGTCTGCTGTATGGAAGTGCAAAAAGAAAAGAAAAGCGGCCACACTTGCCATCACAACAGACAGCTCAGGAAATAGCTAGCGGTCCTGGACACACACATGCATACACACACACACACACACACACACACACCACACATACACTTGGTGCTGGCTCCAGTCTTGTCAATGTGTAACAGCTGGGCACGGCTTCAGTCACAGACGCAAGTAAAAAGGCATGTAGCCACAAGGCTCTCGAGTGCTTCTGTGTGACTGAGTGTGTGTGTGTGTGTGTGTGTGTGTGTGTCTGTGTCTGTGTGTGTGTGTGTGTGTGTTGTGTGTGTGTGTGTGTGTGTGTGTGTGTGTGCAGACCACCAGCAGGAGCGTCCACGAACAGATGATTTTGTTACAAACACGCAGTCCATGATCTTTAACTTGATTATTGATATGAGGAAATGATCACCCTCAACGTTTATATGTATAGGCCAGTCGATTTATTTATATATTTTTTTCTATAGATAGATAGATAGATAGATAGATAGATAGATAGATAGATAGATAGATAGATAGATAGATAGATAGCATTACAAAAATCATAGAGTGAAAAAAGGAGGAATAACAGACAAAAGAGTCCTAAGGAGACATGTCTGGATGCAAAGTGATTCAAGGTAGACTGTTAAAGGAAATGGTCTAAAGATAGAGATAGAGATGAAAGAGCACAGCTAGAAAGTGACAGAAAAAGAATCCATGTGGACAAAGCAGCACGTGGTGGTTCGTGCTAATCAGGGCATGGAGGAGCCTCACACGCTGCTCTTGGTGGGGACCGGCCCTGGAATAATGTTCGGGCTGTGACAGAGCCCTGTGGGAGCGGGTGGGAAGTGTGTGCCAGCATACTAGTGGGTGTCTGTCCGTGTTGCCAGAGACTGGGGGCAAAGCAGCATACTCAGCAGCCCCGCCTCTGGCAAATGGATGAATCAAGGTGAAGGTTGGATTTGGTTATTTTGACTCTGTGCAGTTGAGAGATTTTGATTGAATCTCTTCCTATGAATCCAGACCAGGCACCTCTCAGTAGGTGTGATTCTCATTCCCTCTAGAAATATGGTAAAATCACAATAGTAAACTCGTGATGGAAACATCCTGTTTTTGAAAAACCTTCCAAATGTTACTAAAACATTTCAGACATGTCGATACATAAGTTTATAGTTTATAGTTTAGAAACAGTTTCATAGGTGGTCACATGACCAGTTCGCTTCGAATAAGACCGCGCAGTATGTCACAAGAATGAACTTATTCTAAATCTATTCTAAAATATCTGAATAAACAGTGCTTTGGACATTCGTCTTTTTTGAAGTGGACTCTTTACAAGGTAGATTTTGATAGGAAATTACTGCCCATGTACAAAAATCACTACAAGTAGTTTATTGAATTTTAAACTTTTTGTATTTTATTTGAATTTTGTATCTTGTGTGCCTTCTGCAATTTCTACGCTGTTAAGGTACAAAGCAGGCAAAATATCGGCTGGACGGATGTATCTCTACTTTTGGAGAGTCACCCTTTTCTTGCATTTCTGTAGTTCATGCCAGTTTGAACTTTAAACTACTTTAAAGTCGTCTGTGTTGAAACAGACACACTTTTACCTTTACTCAGGAATACACACAGCACTATTTAGGCCACACCGCAGTCTGCTCCGTCAAGGCCACAGCAGTGGCTTCTTGAACCAGGGGCTCTCCATCTCCTCTGTGATGGATGACTTTTAAACTCTGGTGCAAAAATGGAAACAGTCGTTCAGGCGCTTGCTTTTAATTTTCGGCAACTGGCACCCGGGCCTGACATTTTCTGCGGCCCCCGGCGCTTTTAGTGGAACGTTCCTGCTGTCAAATTCCCGTTTTTGCCACGAGAAATGGCTCCGTTCGACACCAAGTTGCTTACACCCGCCGCAGCAGCAGAAACCAAGCGACGCTAGAAAGCTCAGGTCGACGGATGGCATCGAGCAGCTCAATCATGTTCGGTGATTCCATCAAATCAATACCAAAAGAAGATGTGAAGTGTGCACACGCACAGATGTAGCCATGCCGCACAGGGCGGCGGGATGGAAACAGATGGTCGTCACATATGAGCACATGAAACACACACACACACACACACACACACACCCACTGCGCGTATCTCATTGATATGGCCCTCAATCATAAACAACTATATTACACACATTACGCACAAACAGACGCACACATTAGATTGCCCACAATTTCCCCTCCAATCAGACATCAAACGGCAGTTTGAGGGTTCCCGTCCAGAGCTTTTGATCTGGTTAAATGGGTGTCATTGGGGCACACGTTTCTCCCATCTCCCTCCATCAGCAAACAGCCATTTGTCCCTATCGTTGATTATCCGTCTTATCTGGAGGCCATCAGCTTGGCTGATTAGGACATTCCCAGAATACCATCTTTTCCTCGCTGCTGGAATGTCTGCATTTCTGCTGCTTGTTAAAATGTTGGCTCCAGACGCGCACGATTCCCGTCCTTCTCACTCTCAGTCGTAATACTGCTGCTTTGGTTTCCTCTGTCCTCTCGTGCAGCTGCTAATAACATCAACGTTATATCACGCGGCCCTTCAGGTTTTCCTTGTGCTCTCCTAGTGTGAGACTGTCACTGAGACCGAAGAGTGCCCCTGCGCCTGTAATTCATCGGGCAGGAAAACAAGCAGTGATTGGAGGTTTTTCACCGCTCTGCATCACTCTCTGTATGTTGACAGCAGGCCGTGGTGAATGGAGCGGTCACATAGCTGTGATGTGTGAGGTGTGCAGCCTGCCGCCTGCAGCTCCTTGTGGAGCTCGGGCAGCTCCTTTTCCGTCTATGGTTGTATGTCAAACTGCTCTGAATTAAAAAAAAAAAAACTTGGAAAACAACAAAGTCTTATTTTATTGATGCATTTGTGGTAAATGATAACAGAAAGCCTCAAAGTCTCATGTACTGTTTTACAAGCCTTTCTTCAATCCCCCGTTTTAGTTATTTCAATATTACTATCCATTCTAGAACAGATCTGGCTCCCTTACATACTTATCTGGCAACCACACACTGCCTCTACTCTGATTGGCTGCCTACCTGCCTCTCATGTGAACGATTACGTACGTGACTTTAGCATGTGACCATGCTGAACAACAAAGCTCAGCAACTATTTCCTGAACTAACTGACATCTGGAGTCCCAGCTGTGGAGCGTGTACACATCCAGCCTAATTTGTTTGAGCCAGAATCAGAGGAGAATTCAAAATTCTAAACTTATTTGTGAATGAGGATATGATGATGTTTTCTTTTTTTTTCCTCCTGGGTCTCCTTTAATGTGAAGCAGCAGCCCTACTAATTTTTAGTCCTTCAATAGATACTGCGATGCATCTACCTGTAGTCCAGACAGTGACAACACACCCAAACTGACATTACTGAAAATCTCAAATATTCACTTTGTTAATGACTCCAATTGGCCGAACCATTTATCACATCCATCGGAAAACTGTTTGTGTTTTCAGGTGTGTGTACATCTGCTCGGTCCTGCGCGTTCGTGGCGGTGACCGTCCAGCTGGCTCGTGGAAAGATGGCTGTATTTTACCTCTTAGCGCTTACAGCAGTGATCCAGCCCAGGGCAGAGTCACGCAGTCAGCACGAGCTGCCAGCCTGTATTTCACCACATAGCCGATAGTAACGCAGATATATGGAGCGCGGCGTGCACAGTCAGGAAGCACACAGCGCTATATTTTCCCTTCTAATTACATTCCTCTTCTGTCTGCCACTCATGCCCCTAATGGTCAGAGAGGCAGTGTTTTCCTCCGCCTCCACCCCTCACTAGTCTCTCCAAGTCTCCTCCACGGTGTTGAGACTAGTTTCCACTGGTATTTAACAGCTTGTAATAATCAAAGATGAGTTTTCCTGCCTTAATGTTCCTACAGAACATCCTTCTCCCATCCTTGTGTTTCCCTTCTTTTAAGGTCTTTAGGTGCATAAGGTGGCAATTTATAGCCTCCAGGCAACTTTAATGCATGTTTTTGGGCTGTGAGAAGAAATCAGAGTACCTAGAGAAAACAGGCCACCCCCATCATGTATGCATGAGCATTATTGTACTTGAGAGGGCTCACACTGTGCAGCATTTAGTCTAAAAGTAATTGGGTGAGAGAAATCTTAAGATACAAAACGTTGTCTCCAAAATGTTTTTAAATGGATCTAAAAATAAAAGTGCTGTGAAATCTGTGATGCTTGAATGGTGTGCTATTTTTTCTGCACCACGCGTCACGTTATTAAAAGCAATCCTTCAGGAGCAGTCACAGAGATGAGGGGCTGTGACGTAAAACTGTGTGTTTGCTTCTCCCCCATAGGGAGCAAAAACATAATTGTAAAGCGTATATTGTTTCTATGGCTCTCGCAAACACACAGACTGCTCTCTTGGTTTCTCAGTTTCTTCTGAGGGTAGAGAGAAAGAAAAGAGGGAGACAATAACAAGAGGTATAGCTGCTGATTTCTCTCTAGCCTGCAGGGTGACTGCGTCCCATTTCCACCAGACTGGAAATGGGGGAAATCTCCTTTTTCCTATTTGTCTCTTTCATTCCCTCAGAGTGCCTGCATCCCTCCCTTACTTCTTTTTCATTGCTTCTTTTCTCCTTGTCAGTGTTTTAAAACATCAAAACCCCACAATTACTAATCTTTCAACACCATCTGTGCAATTTATTGTCCCACAGGAGCAAAAGGATCTCAAAATTACACAGTTATTAAGAACCTGTCATCTTTGTAGTAAAGTGATTTGACAAGAGTTTCCTATTAAAACCACATGAATTGAAAGGTCTATTTTTACAGTAAAATCTCTGGGACTCCATTAGTTGACAAGTTGAGGGAGAGGATGGAACGGGTGAAGCGTCTCTCAGAAACACAGCTCACAGTAATCAGACCTGAACACCTGCAGGGAGACATTTACTGAAAGAGCCTCAGATCTTTTCTCTCACCGGTCATCCATCTGACTCACTAAAACAAGCGTCAGAGAGGTTGTCTATTTGTATGCACCAGGGTGTCTGTAAAATGTTCTTTGGAGGGATATGTATGTAACACCTGCAACCTACGCCTACTGTCGCAGAAACTCAAACTGCTCCTGAAGTTCAGCCTGGTGTGTGAGTGGATGCAGCTGGACCTCACACACTGTATGAATATGTATGGGGGGGTGAATGTTGCTCAAAATGGAGAAAGGGCTTTGAGATTCACAATACAGTACAATTCACTTATAATGTGTGCACAAAGATGCTTAAAATTTGGCTGATTATACAACTTACACATGAAGGTTCACACCGGGGTGTAGGTGTCAGTGTGAGAGTGAATGATGTGTGTGTGCCCCCTTTGGTTAACTGGAGACCCGCCATCCCCTGCCTTCGCCCCATCTACATCTGGGTAGGCACCAGCAGACCTCTATGTTGGGTTAAAAGCAGGTTCACAAAATGGATGGAAGAATCATAAAATGACTTGCGTTCACATTTTCTCCTTTCATAAACCCCCTTTACTTGGACACATGCATTTGTGACCGTTCTGCTTATGATATGCCAAACAGAAACTAAAAAGTAATCCACAGTTTACTCAAAGGATTAAATGCAAGTGTCTGATCTGCCCGGCACATCCCTGTGCATGCGCGTGGCATCGATTCAGACCTTTTTCACAGACACCTTGTTGACATTTACCCTTCCCATCACCTGGACCTCGCTTGGAGGCAAAATGGGGAGAAAGAGAGTCAGTGTCACACAGGCTGATCAGAATCTGAACCCGTACAAAATCTCTCCTGTGCGCAACCTAAACCTTGGGGGATCGGGAGGAAGGAGGCCAGATGGAGCCGTGTGGGCCGCCGCATGTGTTGACGCACATGATTGCGACTCAAGCTGAGTGTAGAATAACAGCAAATTTGCATATTCATGCTCACACACACACACATGCGCACTCAACACTCAAAATGCCATAAGCGGCACATATACACTGTACGGCACGGAGTCGCGCTTAGGTTGCCATTAGCGGCACCAAGTCAGCCTGTTAAGTTTCCCTGTCTGGGCGCGAAGGGAAGCAGTCAGCCATCTGGCGGCCTAATGAGCCGACCGCGCTCCACCGAGGCCACTCGGCAGCGCAGAGTCACCCCTCGGCTCCCCTCGCTCACAGCGCCGCGGCTTGTTCGAGCCTCTCGCCCCCTCCCCGAGCTCTGCTGCTTCCCCACACGGCCCTTGACATGATCGGTGTGTTTTGTTGACCCGTTTGATGTTTGTTTTGCTTTTCACTAACCCCCCCCCGTGAGGAAAGTTTGTCACATCGAGCTAATTATGCGGTTGTCACCCTGCTGTTGATTACATGTGTGGTAAAGCGGGGGTTTCATAATCGTTGAAAGAGGCAGAGCGTCTTGAAGTGCAAATTGATGGGCACGGGAAGTTGTACGGCGTCAGTTCTTCCCGGTTTTTGTCAGCAAATAGATCCTGGACAGGTCACTGGTCCATCACAGGATACACACACCGTTCACTCTCACACTCACACACAGGGGCAATTTACAATCTGTGATTTGACTGGTGGAGAAAACCCATGCTAAATAATTAATATTAACTTAATCCCCCTGTAGCCTTCTTAAGTTTTCACATCCTCTTTGATTTCACAGCATGACGAGAGTCTATTAATGACTGAATGCTCCAAAAATGAAATTAATACATTATATAAAAAGGATCAAATCATGGTGGCCAAAGGAGGGTTGTCTTAATACATTTATCACATTTACAGCCTTGAATTATCACAAGCAATAGTAACATACAGTACAAGATATCTTAAATTAAATGATGATATGAATGACTGATCTTTAATGTGTCAAATCCCTAGTATTATTGTATTCACAGTGCATTTTTTCCCTCTTATCTGAGAGATTGCACACACGCTTTTCAGTTATTTCACCTGCTCATTTTTCACTGGCCCAATACTGGTTTTCATGTTCTCTCTTTACTTAATTAAACTAAACACAAGTTAATTTGCCTGCAGTCTGGTGACACATCAAACAGACAAAACCGAGTGCGCCCTAATTAAAATATTTCACAGATCTCGAAATGAGAAATGCACTTTCCACCTTTGAAGGAAATATTGGTTTGTGCATTTAATTCCTGCCAGGGGTGTAAACAAGCTTTTCAGTCTATCCTCAGACATGCCCGGTTTCACAATTTCCCAAAATAAGTAACAACAACAGTCGCGGTTCAATTAGCTGTGCGGGCCTTGTACACGTTCAATCACGGCTTTCTTTGGATCCCACCACCGAGCTCTGAGTAATGAGCCTTCGTGCACATGCTGGGAGCTCCTCAGTAAATGGCATTAATCAAGTGTGCCCACAAAGCCCGGAGGATTTCCTCAGACACAAAAGGTGCAATGGCGTCTGGCGTAACGCGTATGCTATCGCTGGCTGAGCTACGTTGGAAAATGGCAGTGTTTTGACCGTGGCCACGAGTCGGAGGAAGGTTTATCTCCCGCGTTCACACACGCAGCCAAGCGCGGAGTTTATTGTAAAATAGATAACTCGAGGCCTTGAACCTCAGAGAGCAGCCGCGGAGCCGTGTCACTAATTCACCGGGATCAGAGGTTTGATTTGGATAAGACTGTGTTTATGCGTACCCTGATTTCTCAGAAAATCAAACGATGAAAAAACGTTTGATATGAAGTTCAAGGGAAAGGAGGAGAACCGCCCCCCCCCCCTTCTTCTCCCCTCCCTGCTCTGTCAGCACTGACTGTCGTCCTCTGGTGACTGGGATGATTCACTTTTGACTGTTTGTTCAATGTTAAACATAAAGAAATAATATACAAATTTACAGGAGCATCCTCTCTGTCCCCCTCTCCCTCTCTCTCTCACACACACACACACACACACACACACACACACACACACACACACACACACACACACACACACACACACACACTCGTTCTCCATCGGTCTGTCTGACATCTGCTGAACAGCACTCTAAACAGGAGTCTTGGAGTGGTGTTAGTGCTGAGAGGTGCTGATAGGAATCTGATGTATGTTGTGTGTGTTTGTGTGTGCGTGCATGTGTGCTGCTAAGTCTTTGTTTTTATGAACCCTGTTAGCTGTTGGCTCTCTTCAACAGTCTGTGTCTAGTTAGCGAGAAGACACACACACACACACACGCACGCACACGCATGCACTAAAAGCTTTCCGACTCTTCTCGCACCCATCACCCATCCTCGGTGCATCCCACATCATGGAAAGTTGGCTCCTTTCCGGCCCTTTCTCTTTCTCTCTCTCTTTGACTCTGTACCCCACTCCCAAACTTCACCTCCCTCCCTCCCTCCCTCCTTCCCCTTCTCCTTTTCCTTCTCTCTGCACTGCAATCACTTGGCTCAGACCAAACAGCTGCTTCTTCAGCTGGTATAGTGGTGAGGAGTCATCTTCAAATGTGTCATCGGCTCTTGAAACTGCTTATTTAAGTCTCCGTCTGCTGCTCTCGGCGTGTGTTGGTGTGTTTGCTTGGCTTGCGGTCAACATGTAAACTTGATGATTGGAATAGACCTAAAAGTTTGTTGAGCTGCAAAAATGAATGTCAGAGTGGTTGTTAGCGCTGTTGTCTCACAGCAAGGAAGTCTGAATACGAGTTTGAATATAATATGTGTTTGAGTGTTACTTTTTTTAGGGATAAAGTGGGTGAGTTAATGGATGAGAGCCAAAATAAAAGCAAACTTGATTTTTCATAAAAACAGTGGGAAAGTGAAGCACCGAAAGCATTTTGATGCTGTGCTCCTGTCATTTACATGTAGTCATTTAGACACCTTTAGCCAAAACAACTCATATCGAGGAGAATTCATTCATGCCGCACCAAAAGGATCATAGTTTAGTAATTGCTCTTCTTAACTACAACTGCAACCTATCAAAGGATGAGTGTGCACAAGTGGAGGTAGTGTAAGCAGTGGTTAGCAAGAACAGCGGTGCCAGGTGAACATGTAGGACACAAAGTGACCTGGTCTGGAAGGACCTCAAGTCATACACTTCGCACAAGGTGCGAGGTGTAGCTGTCAGTGCAACAGGTGGGCGTAATGAATAGAGCCGTAGCCCCTCAGCAGTGGTTTCTATTAGCACAGTTTCACCTCTTTGATGCTTTGTGGAGTGAGACATTAAACTCCCTCCACCTCCAGCTGACCCAGCTCTTTGAACCCCCGGCGAGGTTCAGCTTTCCTCGTGACGAAGAAAAAACCTCTGAGAGGTAAGACGGAGAGAACTGGCCTGCGCACACACTGTGTCCTTGGCCCGGGTCTGTTTGGTCAAGTAGTTGCTTAGAAATAAAACCGTGTGTTTTATCGCTGCCGTCATCAGGTAAGATACTGCGCTCGACTAGATAAACACATGGATTAACTAATAGACTGCTGGCAAGGAGTCGACCTGGCTCCATCCCTCTTTCTCACCCCCCCCCCCCCCCTTTCCCTCCCCCTTTTCCCTCCCCCTGTCTATCTGCTCTCCTCTTGGAAATCTTCCATTTTGCATCCAATGTGTCTGAAAATCAAGATTTGACGGAATGAGTCACTTACAAACACTTGTTCATCTATACTCAGGACGCTCTCCTTGACATGAAGTGTTCCCTTACTTAATCCTCACCTGTACCTTCCTAACTCAATCCTTATAACCGAGTCTTAACCCTTCGGTTGCAAGAACCTGCCAAAATATCTTCACTTTCCAAAATGTCCTTAGCCTGTAGTTAAAAACTGCACAGGCTGACAAAGCCATAGTTGTCAATGTTGTGTTTATTGATTTTTCAAGTGTGCATTCACAATAACCACGAGAACCAAGAAATGTAGATGTATTTATACCTGTAAACATGTTTTAACGTGATTTTGACTGCCATATATTCTAATATTTAGAAAAAACTAAACCTGAGGCTAAATAGATCTCAAATAGTTTATATACTGTTTATGTAGTTATATTTAGTTTATATATTTTTCGGCCTGTTCTTTCCCCCTCTCCTCTCTCTTCATCTTTTTTCTCTCATTTGTTTTTTTGATGTTACTCTGATCTGTTGGGCCTTTCTTAGAAGGAGAAATGTTATTTATAGCCACTCTCGGTCTTTATCTTCCGATTACAAGCTCTGCTCAGCTCTGCTTTTATCCAGGAGAACCTGCTGAACCCACTCCCCCTATAGTGTACAGCGTCATTTACCGGGGTTAAAAGTGCATTTACGGCCTTTGAGTGTGATTTTTTTAGACTCTTACTCCATTCTTTCGTGAAGAACAGGAGTTGCTTTACATATTAACTTTGCACAGACTGTCCAAAATAATAATTATAATTATAATCTGTCAAGTCTTTATAATAAAAGTCACTGGTCTTTTTGATTCATGGGAGTGACTGTGGAGGTCCCTGCTGCGCTCGTCTCTTTGCGTGAGCCCCCTATCATCTTTCAATTGTTCCTTTTGTTGTGGCGTCCCGACACGATGAGACATTTACTCACCCACTTATCTGGAGCAAGTGGCCTCACAGACTCTCTCTCTCCCTCTCCCTCTCTCTCTCTCCCGGTTTCTCTTTTTATTTTCCTTCCTTCGGTCTTTCGCTCTCTGTTTCCGTTCCCTCCCTCCGTCTTGATTGAAAGGGTATGCACGGCTGGCATTGAAAGAAAGAAGGAAATAGATAATGATAGCAGACGGTATTGTGTGGAAAACTCTGACCTCTCTTGTACCCAGACACACACGCACGCACACGTATATACAACACACGCTTTCTCTCCTCCCCGACGTTTCATATCATACACACACACACACGTGCACCGTTTTATAGCGCTTCTCTCTCCATACCGTGAACTTACTTGTCCGTGTCTGCATGTCCGCGCTACATGCCTTCACAGCGCACGGAGAAAGGTTTATGGGCAGGATACCTTGAGAAGGTAGAAAAGGAGTGAAGTAGATTTACAGTCACATACACACAGACACTCACACATTCTGCTGATAGTCTGATTTTAAATCTTCCCCCACTTAGAAGTGTCTTCTCGGAGGCAATTTATTATCCACATGAAAAGGTAAAATATTCCCACACGAATTCCTCACTGAGGTTGTGTGTGTAGTGTGTAATTTGTGGCATGTGTGTGTTTACTTATGTACTTCTAGCAAAAAAGGTTTCTTGCTCGGTTCATTATCTCGGCTTTGCTTATTTTCTGTATGTATATCTAGTTATTACTGCACACACAGGCCCTCATGTCCATTTCAGCATGTTAATGAGCCATTTATGCTTGTTTCCTCTGTTTGGACTGATTGTTTTGTATTTCTATTTCTGCTGTTATCACCAGCGCCTGCTTAATGTGTTCAGGTCCTCTCTTTGTGTGTTTTATTGAGCTTGTAAACACTCGAGATGTCCCCAGTCAAAATGAAGGGGCCATTATCATGACATCTGATATCTTTTATATATACTTCCATTTTGCATTAATGGTCCTTTATATCTATTATATTGACATTATCTTGACTATTACAAAAGAATCGAATGTACTGTATTGTATTTTTTATCAGAGTTTAGATGGTTTCAAAAGACCCTCATTGTTGTACACTGAAGTGGAGCACTCTGCGATATTCAATATTCCCAAGAATGTGAGTCGATCATATGGATGGGTAAGGATTTCCAATCATCTATAGCGGTTTGGTCGTTTTTGACCAAAAATTGCAAGAGGGTTAAAATCATTCAAATGTCACTGACATTTCACACTAGAAGCACAAACTGACATTCAGGTGACATTTGTGAACACATATGCAATTATAAGGTTGTTCACCTTCATCAATAGATTAGGTGGCAATGGAACCTGAGACATGTTGTATGAAAACGTGAGAATAAACGGATACAATTAGTGAGTGAGCACTTTACGTAGTTACATAGTTTCTTTTACCTCAGAGACATAATTCTCATGATGAAACACACACGTTCAGGTTTAATCTTCAAGCTTTTCAGGCGCCTTTGTTAGTTTGTCGAGGAGTCAGAGCAGCTCTTCTGGCTGTATATGGTTTTGTCTCTGGGTCCTCAGGTCATTCATCAGCATAAAGTCAGGGGCAGTTTGTCTCTGCCACACACACAACAAAGCAGGACTCTCACACCTGCGTCTTGTCCGGCGTCGAGCACCAGTTTTTGCCAGATGTGGGTTTCACATCCAGACAACGGGGCGAGCCAACACTCGGCCGGGATATGTAATAAAAGGAAATATCACTGACATTTAGTGCAGAGCTCTGAAGAAGCAACATATAAGATTCATGTAACAGTCAGAGGTAGTCAAGAACATGCATGTTCAGGTTGATTGGAGACTTTGAGTTGCCCCTAGTTGTGAGTGTGAGGGTGAACAGTGTGTATGTCTTGTACCTTCACTCTGTCTGTGCTGTGGTTTGCTCCAGCAGATCCCCACAACACCGGTTAAGGTATAGATAAAAAGGATGGATGGATAGTTGTACTTTGTTGCGTGAAGCATGATCTCTTTTCACCTGTCTTCCTCACTTTGTGTTAAAGGCTTTTTGGACTGGGATCATTTTCCTTGGAGCTCACACGATTGCAGCATTTTAGGTTTCTAAGTCAGAGTCATAGAGAGCCAGTGTGACTCAGTCAATGCTATAAAAGGTGTTTTTAAAAAGATCGGTTCGTTTTTAGTAACTGACTCACATGCATGCTGTAATGGATGGAAATTGATTTTTGTAATTTCCTGAGGAATCTGGTCGTGCCTGGGGGGAAAAAATAATGATGACATTGTTTTGAAAGGAGTTCAAAGGCGACTAAGTGATTGTGTGATGATACGACAGGCTGAAACGTGAAATGCAATCCTGAATGTAGCTGCACAGTGCCAGTCACAGCTATAAAATCGACTATACCTGATCAACTGTTCATCTCTACATCACTGTCATCCCAAAACAAGCTTTAAGCGTCATTTTGAATGTGTTGCTGATTGCAGCCTGTTCAGAAGCCATTCAAGCTATTCATCCTCAGTACATGTCGTATGAGGTTTGCGGAGGCTGTGGTCAAGGCCTCAGGAAGCTGCAGTTCTCCTCTTTTCTTTTCAGCTTTTGCGTTGAGCTTGTGCAGTATTCTTTCACTTCATTCATTCAATCAAGGCCTCGAAGTAAGCTGCAGAAAACAGAAACGCAAGGGGCTTTTATTTTCAGACCTTGAGCACTAACTAAATGTTTAATAGCACAATTGCACATTCACCCACACGGCCGTGACACAGATGTAATTCACAT